>CM030366.1:99228952-99828952 GCA_017893485.1 Hemerocallis citrina
TTAATCGGGAATAATCGGCCGATTAGTGGTTAATCGGCCGATTTTAAGTGGCCGATTAACCGATTAAATCTCCTCCTTAAATTTTCATGATCGTTTGCATTATTTGGGCTCAATCCGTCCCAAATTCAAAACCCAAATTCAAAATTCAAACTCCTAGTCCTCGCGCAAACTCAAATCCGATATATCGCCGCTCTCTTCTTCCTCGTGCAAACCCAAACCCAAACTGATTCTCTTCTTCTTCCTCAAGCAAACCTAAACCCGACCCGTCGTCGCTCTCCCTGTACCATCGCATACTTGACTCGGCCCGCATCTGCACCTCCTTCTCTTGTTGCTCGCACTGCTCTTCCTCCCCGATTGTTTTTGTTCGATGGAACCAACCAGCAAATCCGACCCAACCCACATTCAGAATCCAAACTCAGCTCAAACCAAGTACTCTCTTCATTGTTTCTATAACTATATGTTCCTATTGATAATCTCATAATAGTTTTATGTTAGGATTTAGGGTTGTTACATAATAAGGATATATCTTTTTTTAATTATATATAACAATTTTTCAGATTTAATCCCCGATTATTTTCCGATTAACCGATTAATCACTAATCGCTCCTAGACCGATTAGTTCCAAAAACCGATTTTAACTGCATAGGATGAGACATAAATTAAATTTTAATTTTAACTTAAATGTTATATCTAAATAGATACTAAATTTCCCTATTTTTATTTATCTAACCTGTTTAGGTTAATTCTATTTGTATACATATATATGGCCCTCTGCGGTTCAAAATTTTATTTGAAAAAACTGTTATATAAATTCACATGTACACAGATTGACTCAAAACAAATTGTACTAGGTAGCTATAAATCTTAATGGTCCTATGCATAAAGTTTGACTTGTATAAATCTTTTATCTCCTGATTAGATATCATATTTAAATATAATCTTATTTTACCTACTCGATTTATTTTTCTTATTTACTCCATATTAGACATTATCTTAAATTACCAAATGAAGGAAAATGCCGAATTTACCTCATATTCATTAAGATTTAAATCACTCAAATATAAAATTTTAAATAAAAAAATCATCTGTATAAAAATAATCAATTAATTGTTTGCTTATCCAAAATTATGGTAATAGGTATTTCTTATGCATGGATATTCATAGCTCTTGGATTAATTTCTCTTATTTTCTATTAATTTCATTTAATTTTAGTTTAACTTTTTTTTAATTTGAGTTTTAAATTTAGTTTTATAATGAGACGATATAAATTCAAATTTTAATTTTAATTGTATATCTAAAAATATTCTAAATTTATCTAAATTTATTTTTTTTAATCTTTATTAAGGTTAATTGCATTTTCATACTTATCTCTTATTATGTGTTCAAAATTTCAATTGAGAAAATTTGTCACATACATCATATTTGCATAGATCGGTTCATAACATAAGCCAAAGGTGGTTAGAAATCTTAGTAGTTCTATGCATAAACTTTTAATTGCCTACATTTTTTATCTCCTAATTAGATATCATGTTTAAATATATTCTCGAAAAAAAACAAAGAGACTAAAATTATCTATATAATATCTTAAGCAGAAAAATCTAAAAAAAGAAAAAAAAATCAATACTATAGTTTTACTATCATTACCATCATCTTCGTCATCTGGATCATCATCATCATTAGGGAAAAAGTATTCTGAACTTATACGAATATGGAAAAAATTCATTATTATCTGAAATAAGTGATGAAACCTTGATTAACATGCATAATCTAGAATATTGCTATTAAATGGATAAATTACCATCATCTTCGTCATCTGGATCATCATCATCATTAGGGAAAAAGTATTCTGAACTTATATGAATATGGAAAAAATTCATTATTATCTGAAATAAGTGATGAAACCTTGATTAACATGCATAATCTAGAATGTTGCTATTAAATTGATAAATTTATCTATAATAAAAAAAGTCTCCAAATTTGCAGACTTATTAACTCAAAATAACAATAACAATAACAATAATCATGAAATCTCAATTAAAAAAAAAAGAGACAATACCTGAAGAGTAGTTGATCTTCATATGAGGTATCTGCACAAATCATATTAAACTAAAAAGTTAGATAAAAAACAAAATCAGATTGAAATTTAACAAATCAAATAGTGAAGGTCGACATTAAAAAAAAGAAGCAAACATCATTTCATGGTAGATTTAACTGTAAACCCTTCTATTATGCACATCACTATATGGTTTCTTAAATGGTGCCACGTGACGAAACTTCTAGTTTTTAAAAAGTGCCACATGGCGAGATAATAAGAGACACATATTCCTTGTAAATCACCCTAGGAGGGGTGAATAGGGTGATTGTGCAGAATTAATTTTTTTTAAAAAATGAATAGCAAAGTAAATAAGGAGAGATAAGAAAATCAAACACATATAGCACAAGTGACGCAGCGATATAACATGGTTCAACCTCCAGGCCTACGTCCACACCACCTATTTGTAGCAATTCTCCGCCACAAGCGTTCCACCATACTCAAACCAGTGTACAGTGATTCGCGGATTCAGGCCGAGAACTTATTACACCCACATGACTTCACACCCACATTCAGGCCGAGAGACCTATTACACCCATTTAGGTGCAGTCGACCGTTCATCTCTCTGACGAAAAGTCGAGAGATGAATGTCGACTGCTTCACTATATTGCTGTGAAGTGCAGTCGACTGCGATGCGGTCGACTGCGATGCGGTCGACTGACATGAGGTGCGGTCGACCGTTATCGTGTTGTTCATAACGAATTTACTTTATATTCTTACCATATACTAATCAATCATCAATCAATCAAATACAGATAAAATCTCACAAATAAGGAATAGCAACAACTGGTCTTGATAGCTTTCTTGGGCACTAATCAACATGTGCTCTTTTTGAATAACTTCTTCTTTTGCTTGATCTTGTAATCTTTCTTTATTGCTTTCCTTCTTTGCTTATTCTTAAATCTCTTTTGAATCTCTTATTGATATTATTTTAACCTGAAAATCTGAACAACTTAATTTAAAATCATTAGTATTTATGGACACGTTTTGTGCACACCAAACTAAGAGTCAACAATCTCCCCCTTTGGTGTGAACAAAACATGTCTTTGAATGTTGAAAGTAAAAATAAAACAATACGGCATATAAATACTCCCCCTGAATTTAGTACTTCCTGTAGCATAGATTTTCATATATAAAGATCAAGAGAGATTAAAATAAAACAATAAGGCATATAATATATTATATTTACTTTCAGTTAAAACATTCATAAAAATATTCTCTCCTTTTTTGGAACACACCAAGAGAGGCAAAAGACAAGATAATAAGAACATTTATAAAAGACTTAAATAAAGGAACATTTAATTAAATGCTTTATTCTCCCCCGAAAGCCATTTGTAAATAAAAGAACGTTCATGAAGCCAAAGAAGAGGTTAATTTGGGGAACATGATAAAGCATGAGATGAATTTGGAAAATATAATAATTTTTGAAAGCAGGGGAAAATCCACTTACATGATACCGTTGATATCGAAACTCTTTGATATACAGGGAGAGCTCTTCATGGTATCATAGATTTGAGATTTTTCCAATACAGATGCAAGGCATAGAACAGGAGAAGAAGTATTTCAATAAACCAATATTATAGAAAATAGTGAATAGAAAGTTCGTAAAACTCAAAATGAGTAACCAAGAAAAGAATCGGTTGACCGAAATACCAATTGAGCATATAAAACAAAGAATCAACCCGAGAGCAAACCGGTCGATCGCAAATACCGAAATTGATTTTTTTTTTTAAGGCGAGGTTTTCTTAGAGAAGGTTTGTGTTCAAGAGTTTTGATGAGCGATAGGTCAACCGAAATACTGATACAGGAGAGTAATGCAGATAATCAACTGGATATGCAAAATATAGCAAGCATGGAGTCATTCCTTCATAGCAAATAACAAGAGATTACATAACGTTAAAGAGCATTCATGGTGATATTACATCTAGCAATTACAATTAGAAATCTATTCATCTCCACCATCATCTTCGTCGTCGGCATTGTCTTCATCATCTTCCTCATCATTTTCCTCATCATTTGGAGGAGGAAGAATTTCCCAATCTTCTTTTCCTTGCAAGTACTCAATCGTGTTAACATAATATCTATACACTTGCATTTGATGAGCAGCAAACTGCACATGAGTCACGAATGAAAATGAGGAAGAGGGAGTGGTGTTCTTGCGACGGGAGGAGGAAGAGGCTTGTGGGGGCTGTTCGGCTTGGCGCTCTTGTTTTTGGGCTTGACGACGACAAGCCCGCTGGTTGAACGGTACATCGGTGCCCATTTGTTGAGGAAGGATGGGCCTAGAATTTTTGCTTAAGAGAAAATTTCCGACATCAATACGGGAGTCAATAGCAAGATTGTATATAAGAGAACTGAAAGGAAGACCACGATTTGTAGAGGTTGTTTCATCGTGCGAATGATGAATGCGGCAAGATGAAACTTATATTCACCAAGATAAGGAAAATGATGAACGACTGATCGACCCGGATTTTAGTTTTGTCATTCTTTTTGGGCCAAATATTTGCATTGACAATTTTATTTAATACACAAGCTAAATCAGTAAAATTTGTGGGAGCGGGACGAGGAAGATGAGAGAATTCAGGTTGGACGATCATGGATTTGACCGTATTTTGGTTATTGCCAGGTTTAAAATTAAGGGTTTTAAAATCTAGATGATATGCATCAAATTCCCCTTCGGGAAATTCATATTTCCTACGGAGGTATTCGGGGTGACTCTAACTCTTCTCCCAATAATAATAGAGGATAGGGTGAGGTCATCGTCTTGAAGACCTTCAAGGTTGGCATAGAATTGGCGAGTTAATGACTCGGAGTGGGTGCTAGGTGTAGTAAAATAGTTTTCCCACCCAAGGTCTTTAAGGATCCTAACCATAGCAGAAAATTGATCCCCTAAGGATGATAAGTTGATTACCCGATTGGCAACGACGGGAGCATTCCAAAGATCAGAAAAGTAAAGATCAGCACAATTTGAGTTCCGAATGATAATACCATCTCTAATGACAGATTTAGAGGCAATAGCTTTCTTGCCCTTCGATTTGTGAGAATAGGAAGCCATTGAGAGAGGGAAAAAGCACACGAGAAATTTGAAGAGAATATTGAGAGATGAGAAGGTTATTTGATGAGTTTGAGTATGGGGGCTAGGGTTTTTCGTGTGGTTTGAGAGGAAGGAGATGAAGGGGTATTTATACTGGAAAGAGAAAAATCAAGTTAGCTGAGTGGGTCGGTCGACCGGTTCACAGATACGGTCGACCGCATCACACGAAAGGAGTTATGATTGAGTAGTTTTTGACAGAGGGGTGGACGGTCGACCGGTCCATTCTCGATTTATCAAGGACCAATGAATAGTACAGTCGACCAGTCGGTCGACCGATCTTACATATTTATGGTTTTTGCAATGTGATTTTCTTCAAATCTTCAGATCTTGTAATGACAAATTTAGATGTTGTAAAATTCACACATTTCATGTATTCCTTAGATAAATAGCAGATGTTCTAGACTTTTTATTTCGGAGATAAGTAATCTTAATATTTAATATAGATTCAAGCAAGTGTAGATTTTACCCGGTGTTATACTCATTTGAAGAACCAAGGTCCTTCTCCTTCTTCCTTGATAGAGATGCAGGTTGCTAGTACAACTTGTTGAGCCTCTCGAGCATCTTCTATCAAGGTGTCTGCAATCTGCTAAGTTGAGAACGTCGAGCCACCTACATGGAATTTTGTAGGTGTCCAAGTGGGTTTTGAGCCTGCATTTACATTTTTTCTTACCCAGAAAAAATTAGTATTCCTTTTTAATGGACAGTTATGAGAAATATGTCCTAGTCTACAACAGTAATGACATGTGATACGACTATGTCTTGAGTCATGCACACTTACATAATTTTGAGTTGGTTTGTGATTATGTTGGTGATTGTGCAAGTGTGTATGACATGATGATTTAAATTTTTGATGGTGTATTGGCTCTTCGTAACCAAGCCCTCGATTATCGTGATAGGATCTTGAATTTTTTGTGATAAGGTAACTGGGCCCTTCATGTTTTTCTACAATTTTTTTAAGCTCAATTATTCTTTTACAAAGTCTTTTTCTAGTCATTTCATCGTCTTTTGTGTTCCAACGAAGGGTGTCTAGTGTAGTATCAAGAATTCTATTTTGTTCAAGAGCTTCATTACATCCTTCCACTACCTGATCAATTTTTTTTTGCTTTCTTTAAATCATCTGTGAATTTAGCGATATAAACAGATTTCTCATGAATTTCTTTTAAGTGTTCATCACGTGTTGCTAAGGATTCTTGAATTTGTTGTTTCAAACGTTCATTTTCCTCTAACAATACATCATGATCTTTTCTAAATGACTCGAATTTTTCCATGATCAAAGCATTTTTATTTTTCAGTTTTTGATTTTTAGCGATACAAGAGTCATGTGTTTCATTTGAAATTTGTTTATATTGCCTTAGTTCACGACTCAGTTTCTTAGCATAGTCTTTTAATCCATTACACATGTCTACTAGCTCATCATAAGTAGGTTCTTCGATTACCTCTTCTTGAGATGGTGATTGCACCTCACCATTCCCAAGAGCCATGAAGCCGACAACGTTGTAACCTTGCTCTTCCTCACTTGAATCCGAGTCTAGCCATGTTGCTTTCAACGCCTTCTTTTTTAGACCCAGGTTTGAGCGGTAGTAGTCCATATTCCTGTCCTGTGAGATGGGACAATTTGCACGGATGTGTCTGGGCTTCTTGCACTTATAGCATACGTCATCTTTATTCTTTTCTCTTTCTCCTTGATACCTGCCATATTTTTATGTTTGAGATACTTACGAAATTTCTTAGTCAATAGGGCGATGTCTTCGTCTGACTCCTCACGGACTGAATCTTCTTTTGATGGTCGGAATTTTTCTGCTTTTAGGGCGATGGTCCTATCTTCGATTTTTGGTTCAATCCCGATGTTTTGTCTGTAACTTTTGATTTCTGTCATCTCCATCTCGTATGTCTTCAGCTTTTCTTGTAATGTGTAATAGTCGAATCCCTTTTCCTCAAGAGTCTCCCTCATTACAGCAGCTTTTACATCCCACTCGAGTGTGAGACAGTTTATGAGTTTTCCGACCTTTCGGTCATCATCCAACCCCTTACCTAAGCTCTCAAGCTCGTGCGCAATGATATCGAAGCGTGCGAACATTTGATCTACATTTTCTCCTGGCAACATACGAAACACATCAAACTTATAAAAACATATATTTACTTTAGCTTTTACCTCAGAGGCAGTTCCCTCATGCCGTTTCAGCATGTTGTTCCAGATCTCGTATTTTGTCTTGCAGTTTCGCCCGCATTGCATTAATTCTTCATTATTCAACCCTGCATAGAGAGCCGTCATAGTTTTGGAATTTGCGGTCTTGATTGCTAGCTCTGCTTTTGTGAAGGCCGTCTTTCCGTCGCTGACCGGAATATTTGTTTTATTAATGCATACATTCCACACTTCTTCTCCAAACATCTGTAGAAAATGAGACATACAAACTTTCCAAACATTATAGCATTTTCCATCAAAATATGGTGAGCGTGTAAGATTTGTCCCATTGGAGACGAATGGCTCCAATGAGTACAAGTTTTCGGGAGGAGGGATTTCGGCCATTAGACCTTTTGCTTAAGCTTTTAAGCTTTTGATAAGCACCTCGCTTTGATACCACCGTAAATCACCCTAGGGGGGTGAATAGGGTGATTGTGCGGAATTAAAAAAATTAAAATGAATAGCAAAGTAAATAAGGAGAGATAAGAAAAGCTAACGCAGATAGCACAAGTGACACAACGATATGTGGTTCGACCCC
This sequence comes from Hemerocallis citrina, assembly GCA_017893485.1. Taxonomy (NCBI): domain Eukaryota; kingdom Viridiplantae; phylum Streptophyta; class Magnoliopsida; order Asparagales; family Asphodelaceae; genus Hemerocallis; species Hemerocallis citrina. Next base: position 99,236,859 of record CM030366.1, read on the forward strand.
CAGATCTACGTCCATACCATCTATTTTTAGCAATTCTCCGCCACAAACATTCCACTATACTCAAACCCTTGTACAGTGATTCTCAGATTCAGGCCGAGAGACCTATTACACCCACAGGACTTCTAATCACAAGTCCCGTCAATCTCACCAAAGTGGAAGAAAAGAAAAGAACTCAAGATCCTCAATGATCCTGACTGAAGAATACAAATAGTTATCACACACACTCGGATTGATTGTTAAAAGATTAGTTCAGAAGATTTTTCTCAGAAGTAATAGGTGAGGAATACTCCGTGGGTTCGTCCAATTATATAGACGAGGAAGTGTATCTATCAAATTGGAAACGATACATTCCAAAAGAGTGAACAGCGCAAAGTACGGTCGACCGCAATTTAGGTGCAGTCGACCGTTCATCTCTCTGACGAAAAGTCGAGATGAATGGTCGACTGCTTCACTATATTGCTGTGAAGTGCAGTCGACTGCGATGCGGTCGACCGACATGAGGTGCGGTCGATCGTTATCGTGCTGTTCATAACAAATCCACTTTATATTCTTACCATATACTAATCAATCATCAATCAATCAAATACAGATAAAATCTCACAAATAATGAATAGCAACGACTGGTCTTGATAGCTTTCTTGGGCACTAATCAACATGTGTTCTTTTTGAATAACTTCTTCTTTTGCTTGATCTTGTAATCTTTCTTTATTGCTTTCCTTCTTTGCTTATTCTTAAATCTCTTTTGAATCTCTTATTGATATTATTTTAACCTGAAAATCTGAACAACTTAATTTAAACTTATTAGTATTTATGGACACGTTTTGTGCACACCAAACTAAGAGTCGGCATTTCTTATGGTTCTTTTTAATAGGTGCCATGTGTCTAACTTTGAGACGCTGAACTCCATAATAATTAAACATAATAGATTTCATTTGTTTCATTTTATCAATGTAATTTGTGTAACCATGAGTTGTAGCTAATATAGTAAAGTGATGGGATGGGAAAATAGAGGTCTCCAGGCTGCAACGTAACCCTTTAAAATAAAAAGGATAAGCTATGTAAATATCGTATTATTGAAAATATGGTTTAAAAAAGGAAGCATACATTTTATTGTCTATATGCATGTAACAAATTGGAGCGTTAAGTTATGAGCCTGGTTTGGGATGGGCGGGTTTTTGTATAGTAGTAATGGAACCTGCAAAACCCCTTTTTTAGGATTGGACTCGTGCGCGCTCACAGATGTGTATGACAAGTAGCATTTGGAAAGGGAAGTGGGAAGTTATGGTATCACAAGTATAGCATGGTATAAGAAAGTCATTGAGATTCATGAGTTTCCCACTAACCTTTTCAAATGCCACTTATCAAACACATTAATGGGAAAAGGTGAAGAAAAGCTGTTCTTCGCATTTCATAAAAAGAGTGCAACAAAAAATATTATCAAATCGGAGGAGAATGTTCCTCATTCCCCCGAAAAAGGAGAAGAGTATGATATTATCTTCCACTGAAAGGTACAAAAATAAAAGGACACTATTTGCCACCAAAAGATGCATGTAACATCTGTAGCATGATATGTTGGGATTTGTGGATCCAATACACGATAATGGGTTAAAGATCGACAAGAAGATGCATCGATGTGAGAGCAAGCAAGGGCAAGAAGTATCACAGGAGTTGTATCAGCAAGTGGCAGCAACAACATGCACAATATGCAAAAACACTGCAGTGAAGTGCGGTCGGTCGACCGACAAGGCCCAGCTCTCGACAGTCGACTGTCACGGCCCCTGGAATGCTCGAAGCAATGAGCAGTCGACCGTTTCGCTCTCTATTGATTCGAAGGACAATTGCAGTCGACCGTTCAAAGTGCAATCTGTTAGAACCTGTTTATAAAATACTAAAATCCCAACAGAAATTGTGAAGAAATCAACTACAGAAAGGAAAAACAGTAAATAATAAACTTGTACAGAGTCGAGATTTTGAAGAATCTCTGTCCTTAAAGCTGAATTTGCCCCGTAGTGTGACGGTTACCGGCAAATCGCTTCTCAGGATACAACTGTACCTTCTCTGAAGATGCAGCACCCTTGCTTCAGAGACAACGAACTGCTGTCTGTGTGTACTCTCAGTTGACAGACCCTGGACTCAGAGCAGAGGAAGAAGAAGAGGAAGACTCAAGTGGAAAAAAATTTCTGTGTCTGTTTGGGAGCTGATGTCTGGGTATAAGAGTTGGACTGGAGACTGTTCAGCAGCCATTACTCTGTAACAGCAGAGTAATGGGGACTCTTCAGTTTAGTAACTGGTGAGCCATTACTCTGCTGTTACAGAGTAATGGCCTCAGTTACTGAATCTGAAAAGTCTTTTCAGTTCAGTAGGGGAAGAGGCTGTCTGGGCAAAAAGGTAAAATAAAATTTGAAGCCAGACCAAACCAAACCAAGCCAAGCCGAACCGAACCGAACCGAGCCGAGCCGAGCCGAGCCGTAGCCGACGCCGACGCCGACGCCGGGGCCGGGGCCGGGCCGGGCCGGGCCGGGCGCGCGCGCGCGCGCGCGTGCGCGCGTGTGTGTTTGTCATTTTGGCTAAGTCCTCTCTCCACTACACGTTAGTGGTAACCCCCGGGCCACGCCCTCTAGTCCAGTTTTCTAGTATATATACTAGTAACAATCTTTCCCAATTTCCGATATGGGACTATCCATTTGTTAAGTTGGTACCTTTCAAGTACCCAACTTTGGATCAACATTTCTCATTCATACGGAATTCGTTTTTGGCAAGTGAGTATACTACGGAATAGTACTCGACGAGAAGATCGCAATCCACTCATTTTCCGGTGCCGCCGGTGGCCGGAGCTTGCCGGAATCCGGCCCGGAAAACTGCAAAAATTAATTCCAACAATCCCCCACATGAATGGAAATTACCAGACCATGTAATCCAGACACGACAGAAAAAACAAAAAACATGACAGAAAGACTCTGAGAGTACAATCGGAAAATCACTGCATCAGGAATGGTAGTAATTTTTCAACTTTGAACCACCCTTAGTAATTAGCTATCGGATTCACTTGACCAGGTAGTGATCATGATGTCTTGAACTACCCGGACGTTCATGTGAACCTAGACAATAACTATCACACAGTTTCATCTCCTCACAGAACCAAGTTCTCTTGTTGTGTTCATTTTGGCCTTGAACATCCCTGGTTAATCATGAGTGAACTTGGAGAATGTAGCCTCTCTTCATTCTCCTAGAAACGGCCCCATTTCACACTCACAAGGTGATTTCCCATAAAGAGTATCCTGCTATACCCCACTTTTATTTCAAAGCTATGGAAATCATTAAAAGCCAAGCTTATCCTAACTATTTGCAGGCAGCACTTGTTTTGTCATCCTAAGAATGGGTATGAGATGTTAATCTCTAAGTGCTTTCGTTGATTCAACAAGATTTAGTTGTCCCTTTGAACCTAGATCTTGGGATCTCCAATTTCTAAGTAGGGTTTCCATCAAGTATCCTCTTTCGTCATAGGCTTTAAACCCATTCCTCTTGATGATCTCACAACCTGCTCTCGCGACAGACCTTTAGTAAATGGATCCGCTAGGTTGTCGGCCGATTTTATATATTCTATAGAGATTACTCCATTTGAGAGCAGGTGTCTAATGGTTTTGTGTCGCCTTCTGATATGACGAGACTTACCATTATACATGCAATTCAGTGCCCGTGCTATAGCCGATTGGCTGTCACAGTGTACACATAAGGCAGGCACTGGTTTTTCCCACATAGGAATATCCTCTAAAAAGTTGCGAAGCCATTCTGCTTCTTCTGCCGCTTTGTCTAAAGCAATGAACTCAGATTCCATGGTGGATCTGGCTAATAGCGTTTGTTTAGAGGATTTCCATGACACAGCTGCACCACCAAGTGTGAAAACATATCCACTTGTGGATTTTGAGTTCTTTGAGTCCGATATCCAGTTGGCATCACTGTAGCCTTCCAGTACTGCTGGATATCTGGTGTAATGCAGCGCATAACTCTGAGTATGTCGCAAGTAGTTCAATACTCTTGTTATTCCTTTCCAGTGACTTCGTCCTGGATTACTCGTGTATCGGCTCAGTACGTTTACCGAATGTGCTAGGTCCGGTCTTGTACAATTTGTTAGGTACATCAGACTACCAATTACACGTGCATATTCCAGTTGTGATATGCTTTCGCCTGTATTTTTGAACAGGTGAAGACTTGGATCGACGGGACTTTTTGCTGTCCCATTGGAATAATTCTTGAATCTTTCAAGTACTTTCTCAGCATAATGAGCTTGAGACAAAGTAATCCCCTCAGATGTCCTGGAGACTTTGATTCCTAGTATGACATCTGCAACTCCCAAGTCTTTCATGTCAAACTTGCCACTAAGCATGCTCTTAGTTTGTTTGATAATGTCGTTATTGCTTCCAATAATGAGCATGTCGTCTACGTATAGACAGACCAGAATGTATCCATTTGGAGTATCTTTGATGTAGATACATTTATCACATTCATTTATTTTGAAACCATTTGACATCATAACATTGTCAAATTTTGCATGCCATTGCTTTGGAGCTTGTTTCAGGCCGTACAATGATTTTACAAGCCTGCACACTTTATTTTCCTGTCCAGGAACTACGTAACCCTCAGGTTGTTTCATGTATATTTCTTCTTCTAAGTCCCCATTTAGAAATGCAGTTTTAACATCCATTTGATGTATTTCCAGGTTACGTAGAGCTGCAATAGCTATCAACATTCTTATGGATGTTATTCTTGTAACTGGGGAATATGTATCGAAGAAATCTAGGCCCTCTTTTTGCCTAAATCCTTGTACCACAAGTCTAGCCTTATGCTTCTCTATTGAACCATCTGGTTTCAATTTTTGTTTGAAAATCCATTTGCATCCTAGAGCTTTACATCCAGAAGGCAAATCGACTAACTCCCATGTATGATTTTGCATAATGGAGTCTATTTCACTTTTGATTGCTTCCTTCCACATAGGAGCATCAGGCATAGACATGGCTTCCTTGAACGTTCTGGGCTCATTCTCTAACAGAAAGGCCGTCACAAAGTCAGGACCAAATGATTTTGATGTTCTAGCCCGTTTACTTCGTCTAGGCTCATCGGTATCCTGTTCTGGTTCATCAACTGAAGTGCTTGCAGTCCCTTGTTCACGTGTACGTTTAGGGTACGTAGTATCCTTGCACGGAAACACGTGTTCAAAGAATGAAGCATTTCTTGATTCCATTATTGTATTTACATGGATATCCGGTATATCCGATTTGTATACCAAGAACCGATATGCACTACTGTTGTGTGCGTAGCCTATGAATATGCAATCAATCGTCTTAGGTCCGATGGTGACCTGTTTCGGGTTAGGTACTGCCACCTTTGCTAGACACCCCCACACTTTGAGGTATTTATACGAAGGTAAGTTACCTTTCCACAATTCGTATGGTGTCTTGCCGGTTTTCTTGTGAGGAATTTTGTTGAGAATGTAGTTGGCAGTCAGCAACGCTTCCCCCCACATGTTTTGGGGTAAGCCAGAATTCAACAACAAGGCATTCATCATCTCCTTTAGAGTTCGGTTTTTGCGCTCGGCTGTACCGTTTGATTCGGGTGAGTAGGGAGCAGTTGTCTGATGAACTATTCCATGTTCCGAGCAGAACATGTTAAATGGTGCATCATATTCTCCTCCTCTATCACTTCTAACGATTTTAATCGTTTTGCCAAGTTGATTCTCAACCTCAAGTTTATATTCTTTGAATTTATCCAAAGCCTCATTTTTGCTATGTAACAAATATACATAACAGAATTTTGTGCAATCGTCTATGAAAGTCACAAAGTACTTTTTGCCACCTCTGGTCTGCACATATTTTAAGTCACACAGATCTGTGTGAATGAGACCTAGAGTTTCTGTGTTTCTTTCTACAGAACGTGATGGAGTTTTAGTGAGTTTGGCCTCCGTGCAAACTTCACATTTTTCTGAGTTATCTACCTTAAACTTTGGTAGCAAATTCATGTTAACTAATCTACGCATAGAATTTACATTAACATGGCCTAGTCTTTCATGCCAAACAGAAGAAGACTCAACAACATAGGCAATAGGAGTTATTTCATTAATTTTGGGAACAGCAGGAACAATAGTTTTAGGGATGACTGTCATTACATTAAACTTGAACAGTCCATCCTTTACATATCATTTACCCAAATATACCCCATTCTTGGACAGTACAAAATTATCAGAAACAAGTACAACTTTGAACCCATTCTTACTTAGCAAAGAACCTGATATCAAGTTCTTTCTAATGTCTGGGACATGCAGCACATTTGTGAGTGTGAGCTCTTTGCCTGAAATCATTTTCAGCACTATCTTCCCTGTTCCTTCAATTTTGGAGGTGGAAGAGTTTCCCATGAACAGTTGTTCATCTTTGTTGCACTTCTGGTAGGAGGTGAACATTTCCTTGTCCGAGCAGATATGCTTGGTGGCCCCTGTATCGTACCACCATTCACGAGGATTGCTCCCCACAAGATTTACCTCTGAAACAACAGCACAGAGGTCCAGGTCAGAGAGACCAGTGGACAAGTTCTCAGCTATGTGTACATGGGATTTTTCATTTCCTTTTACATGTCCAGATTTTGAATAATTACTGTCCTTACTACGGCACTCAGAAATTTTGTGCCCCAACTTACCACACTTGTGGCATTTCCCAGCAAACCTCTTTGCAAGAGGTTTTTTGTTGGAGGCCTGTGGCAGAAACTTCCTCTTCTTGCCCTTCTGTTCATGCTCCACCACATTAGCCTTTTCGATGGACTGATTTCCATAGGACCTCTCAGCCTTGCGATTCTCTTCTTCAATCCGCAACCTGATAATTAGATCTTCAAGAGACATCTCCTTTCGTTTGTGTTTGAGATAGTTCTTGAAGTCTTTCCACCCAGGTGGAAGTTTTTCTATGAACGCTGCAACCTGGAAAGGTTCGCACAGCGTCATATTCTCTGCAGCAATATCGTGCATGATAACCTGCAGTTCTTGGACTTGACTCACCACTGTTTTGGAGTCAATCATCTTATAGTCCAGAAATTTGCCGACAACAAATTTCTTGGACCCGGCGTCTTCAGTTTTGTACTTCTTTTCCAGGGACCCCCACAGGAGTTTGGATGTCTTGAAGACGCAGTAGACGTTGTACAGAGAGTCTACCAGGCCATTCAGGATGTAGTTCCTGCACAGGTAGTCGCCCTGTGTCCACGCGTCAACTGCTGCAACAGAGTGTGCTTCCATTGGCGCCAGCATCGGGGCAGATTCATTGAGGAATCTGTCCAGCTTTAATGTGGTCAGGTAGAACTGCATCTTCCCCTGCCACTTTTTGAACCCAGTTCCATTGAACTTCTCCGGTTTTTCTCCCACGCTTATGTGCGTGGGCAGAACGACCGAATGTGCCGCAACCGATTGTGCAGTCACATTCTGGGTCACCGGAGTTTGGGTACTGATAAGCCCAGCAGCAACTTCAGTTTGTGTGTTTTCCATGTTTTGATTGTGTTCTCTTCTCTGAAATTGGTTGAAACAGAGATAGTTAGTCCTATTTTTTTTCCGAACAGAACCTGTAAACAAACTTCACAAAAATTGTTAGAATCTGTGAGGAGAAATTCAGCTTTAAGATTGTTAGAACCTGTTTATAAAATACTAAAATCCCAACAGAAATTGTGAAGAAATCAACTACAGAAAGGAAAAACAGTAAATAATAAACTTGTACAGAGTCGAGATTTTGAAGAATCTCTGTCCTTAAAGCTGAATTTGCCCCGTAGTGTGACGGTTACCGGCAAATCGCTTCCCAGGATACAACTGTACCTTCTCTGAAGATGCAGCACCCTTGCTTCAGAGACAACGAACTGCTGTCTGTGTGTACTCTCAGTTGACAGACCCTGGACTCAGAGCAGAGGAAGAAGAAGAGGAAGACTCAAGTGGAAAAAAATTCCTGTGTCTGTTTGGGAGCTGATATCTGGGTATAAGAGTTGGACTGGAGACTGTTCAGCAGCCATTACTCTGTAACAGCAGAGTAATGGGGACTCTTCAGTTTAGTAATTGGTGAGCCATTACTCTGCTGTTACAGAGTAATGGCCTCAGTTACTGAATCTGAAAAGTCTTTTCAGTTCAGTAGGGGAAGAGGCTGTCTGGGCAAAAAGGTAAAATAAAATTTGAGACCAAACCGAGCCGAGCCGAGCCGAGCCGAGCCGAGCCGAGCCGAACTGGGGCCGGGGCCGGGGCCGGGCCGGGCGCGCGCGCGCGTGCGCGCGTGTGTGTTTGTCATTTTGGCTAAGTCCTCTCTCCACTACACGTTAGTGGTAACCCCCGGGCCACGCCCTCTAGTCCAGTTTTCTAGTATATATACTAGTAACAATCTTTCCCAATTTCCGATATGGGACTATCCATTTGTTAAGTTGGTACCTTTCAAGTACCCAACTTTGGATCAACATTTCTCATTCATACGGAATTCGTTTTTGGCAAGTGAGTATACTACGGAATAGTACTCGACGAGAAGATCGCAATCCACTCATTTTCCGGTGCCGCCGGTGGCCGGAGCTTGCCGGAATCCGGCCCGGAAAACTGCAAAAATTAATTCCAACACAATCAACCGCGTGGCACTGTTTGATCTGCAGTTGAGATCTGTTCTGATGTAAACCTATATATATATTATATTGAGTACGATTTTAGGGTTAAGAGAAACAATGTTCTATCAGAATAGAGAGATCTATCAGCCGTTAGAGAGAGAGAATGAGATAGAGATAAACTCTACACCTTGGGGGTGATTTCTTCAGAGATTGTAAACTTGGTCTTCATATTTCTAGTGGAAATTGCAGGATTGCCTCAGGGCGGGGAAGTAGCCATTTCATTGGGTGAACCTTGAAAAAATCGTGTGTAGGCTTTTGATTGCTTTTGTTCTCTTGCTTTTAATTCTATTGCTTTGCATCTCGTTTGTGAGTTATTCTGCAGTTAAAATTCAACATGATATCCATTGCTACATTTCATTCAAAAAAGATACTCCATTTGCGATATCTCTGGTAATGTTTTCAGTTATTTGTGTTGTTAGTCTGGAGTCGAATTTTGGTATCATTCTGATGATGCTTGTTTGTTTCTCAGGAGAGAAATGAGAGGCTTTTCTACAAACTTCTCATCGATAATGTTGAGGAACTGCTTCCAGTTGTTTACACACCAACAGTTGGTGAGGCTTGTCAGAAGTATGGTTCCATCTTTAGGCACCCCCAGGGTCTCTATATCAGTCTAAAAGAGAAGTATGTTGTGCATTATTTTTATCTTTTGTTTTAAGATTGTTATATATTTTTTAAATTGAAGCTAAGGAGTTTCTGGGTTTTGCAGGGGAAAGATTCTCGAGGTGTTGAAGAATTGGCCTGAGAGGAGCATCCAAGTTATTGTCGTTACTGATGGCGAACGTATTTTGGGGCTTGGAGATCTTGGGTGTCAGGTGATTTTGTAGTTGTCAATTGTAACTGCAATATATATAGTTTCACAATTTTATTTGGGCAGTTGGCAGTCATACTGAGCTGCTGCCAAACTTTTATGCAGGGAATGGGGATTCCTGTTGGCAAGCTTTCTCTCTACACTGCCCTTGGAGGAGTTCGACCATCTGCGGTAAGCTTGTCAAGTTACTTATTCCATTATTCTGTCGCTAATTTTGGTTTCCTAAGGAGATCTCTGGTTGCAACTTCCACAATTGCAAAGAAACTGATATTGCATGCAAGTTGAAATGCATGCATAACTGTAGTTGCAGTAATTGCAATTGTAACCATTTGGTTGTAGCTACAATTATCATTGCAAGTGGAGGAGGGATGAGGAGGCAAGTTGCCAGAGGTGGTTGTTACTTAAAGGAGGTGGTGGCTGCTGATAGTGGCCAGGGCTATTGCCTGCTGATGGTGGGGACAAAAGAAGTTTAACCATTGTTGTGTTAGCTTCTTTGCTCTGAGCGGAGGGCAGGATGAGGTGATGGGAGAAATAGAAGGTCACTGAAGGAGTTGTGATTAGGTTGCTCGGTAGCTGAAGAGTTGCAAGTGGAGAGATATTAGCCACTGTGGTTGCAGTTGCAAGGGGCAGCTGCAGAGAACCAAAATTTTGAAATTGGTCTTTTTGGCAATTGCAGCAACAACTAAACAAACCCCCAGATTATTTTTTTCCAATTCATAAAAGAACACATAAACCGGGTGGCTTTACTTTTTTTAATTAATATTCTCACACAAAATTCTTTGAAGAGTTAGCTTGATCAACCTTTTGGTTTATTTGCAGTGCTTACCTGTCACGATTGATGTGGGGACCAACAATGAGACTTTGCTGAAGGATGAGTTCTATATTGGATTGAAGCAAAAGCGAGCTACTGGCCAGGTACTATACTCTATATAACTCTAACTTGTGCACTATTATAAAATTCTATACGGCAATAACTATTACTAAACCTTCATCTTGCATGTACTTGATTAGGAATATTCTGAATTACTACTTGAATTCATGAGTGCTGTCAAACAGAACTATGGGGAAAAAGTCCTCATTCAGGTTAGTCATTTGTGTCGTGTGCACTAGACTGTTTCATTGTCTATAGTTCATCTTTGCCTTCTCTTATTGAACTCGATTTATGTTGGTGCAGTTTGAAGACTTTGCTAACCATCATGCGTTCGAATTGCTTGCAAAGTATAGTACAAGCCATCTCGTCTTTAATGATGATATTCAGGTACAGTGGACAACTGCCTCTCTTATCTTCTATCATTCTTTGATTCTTGACTGGTCTCATCATCAGATTGCAAAAGTCTTCTTTGATAATCTTTTGTCTTTTGGGGGGAACATAAGGGGAAAGAAAAAAAAGGAAAGAAAGAAAGATTTTTTTATTTTAAAAAAGCATGTAGATTAATGTCCTTTGGATGTATTACAGGGAACAGCTTCTGTTGTCCTTGCTGGGCTTGTTGCAGCACTGAAATTGGTTGGTGGAACATTACCAGAACACACTTTCTTGTTTCTTGGTGCCGGAGAGGTGGATTTCTGTTTTTGTGATATTTTTATTTATCCTTTACTGATTGTTTCTATTCTATACTTTATCAGTTTGTGTGGGGATCAGGTTTTAGTTCAGTTTGGATGTACGGAAGGTGTATCATGCAGTCACTCAGTAATATTTGTTTAATTAAGATCACCCAGTTTGAATAAGATTTTGGCTGTCCGACTAACTAGCTCTGTTGATTAATTACCAGTGCAGTACGGAGTGCAAAGCATTTTTGATGACATCTGAATAACCATTTTCTTTTTCTAGATGGCAGTGCTGATTAATTGCCAGTGTAATACATGAGTGCAAAGGAACTAAAATATTTAGAATATTGGTTTCAGCTCTTGAATGCAGGCAAAAGTTATTAGCTTAATTATCCGTATAATTTCTCTCTTAAAATATCTGGAACTTCAATTAACGAAGTATTTGTTACTATTTTTTTTTATAATATCATTCAGAGATTAAAGAACAACAAAGAGAATAATGCTTTTAGGAATTACTGTACTATATAAGCCAATTTTTTTATTCCTTAAACCTATGTCAATTAAGATAAATTTGAATTGGTGATGTCTTCTCGGGTCCTTCTTATATTACTGTAGTCCCTTTGTTGTTACCTTCTAATGATTATTGATATGGGTGCCCTTGCAGGCTGGTACTGGTATTGCGGAACTTATAGCCCTTGAAATGTCAAAACAGGTAGGCTATCTCACTTCAGACTTTCAAATAGATTACCTCCTTATAGGCAGTCTTCATTGGTTACTTGATATACTGGCCTCAAATTTATTCTTGTTGCATCATTTAACAAATTGATGAACTTCTTGTTGCAGACAAAAGCTCCATTGGATGAATCTCGGAAGAAGATTTGGCTTGTAGACTCTAGGGTAGGAAACATGCATTAAGCTTGTTGCCTCAAAATTTCATTTTTGAATAATAATAATAATAATAATAATAATAATAATAATAATAATTTGTCTAATGTGAATCATTCTTCTTACGTGTAGGGCTTGATTGTAGGCTCTCGCAAGGAGTCACTGCAACACTTTAAGAAACCTTGGGCTCATGAACATGAACCCCTGAAAAGTCTTTTAGATGCTGTGAAGGTGAGCATTTTTAAACAAGTGCATGTGATGTATTTACTTCTTTCTATTATTTCCACATTGCATTTTTTGTCTTAATCCAGTCTCTTAACCATTGAGGAAGCATAGTAGCTACCATATGATCCAAGAAATACAGATATTGTGTGTGACATTATAATTACTGATAATGGTAACAAATTATGTTTGATTACATCAGATCTTTCTCTTAGCCTAATCTATATATGCTAATTCCATCCTATTCTAAGCTCCAAACTTACTGGTTTTATTATTAACCTTTTATCCTTACCTGTAGAGAAAATTTATTGATGTTCCTCTATGTTTGTGTCCATACTCCATATAATAGTTTCCCTTCCATGTATCTGGTAATTGGCACGTGTCGTTAGAATTTGTCAGAGTTAATAGAATCATTGTGGTGCCATAATCTTTCCACGATCATTCTAACCATACTAGTATCTGACAACGTAGTGCACATCAAAAAGAATTATTAGTATGCAACTAATTGTTGGGGTTTGTGGATCCAATACACGATAATGGGTTGAAGAAGATAGACGAGAAGGAGAGTCGAAGTGGGAGCAAGAGGTCAAGAGTGGTTGGAGGCTACAGCAGAGTTGCGATGACCGCGTGGTCGACCGCACCCAAGCAAGACGACCGGTCGACCGCGCAGTCGACCATCCCGCTCTCTGATTCAACCTGTATCTTGAAATGATGACCGGTCGACCGCGCAGTCGACCGACCTGCTCTCTGTTGGAACTCGTGCAGTCGAAGGAGAAGACCGGTCGACCGGCATGATGTTGCGGTCGACCGTCCCGACACTGTTTGATGAGCGGCTGAGATGGAAAGTTGTTGAATTCTATATATATTGTATTATGTACAATTTTAGGGTTAAGTAAAAAAGGAAATAGAGATCTACCAGTCGTCATTAAGAGAGAGATAGTGAGAAATCCTATACCTTGGTGGTGAGTTTTTGAGAGATTTGTAAACCTAATCTTCATATTTCTAGTGGAAATCGCAGGAGTGCCTCTGCGTGGAGAAGTAGCCATTGTTTTGGGTGAACCTTGAAAAATCTTGTGTGTTCTTGTGTGTTGCTTTTGGTTCTTTCTTCTTTTGTTTTGATTCTATAGTTCTTGCATCTCGTCGTCGTCGTTGTTGAGTTTGTTCCGCAGTTAGAATTCAACAAAGTAATTTCAGAGCTACAGGTTGGTAGTATTGATTGAGATGGGGGACAAGAGTAGAGTCGAGGAGTTCGATGGAACGGATTTCACAATATGGAAAATTCAAATGATTGCGTATCTCCGACAGAAGGATCTAGATGATCCGTTGTTTGGTGTGAAGTCAGAAGGGGCGGAGGTCGATCTGGTTGCGTTGGCGGCCTGGAATAGATTGGATCAGAAAGCGTTTGGGCAGATTCAGTCGTCGCTGAGCAGGAAGGCGCTATTTCATATTGAGAAGGCAATAACCGCAAAGGAGGCAATAGAGATATTGACAGACATGTTTGAGAAGCCGAATGCAGCGAACCAGATCTTACATCTAAAGAAGTTGGTTAACTTGAAGTTATCAAAAAGGGGTTTGGTTGCTGAGCACATCAACAATTTCTGTATAGTTTACAATCAGATGGAATCGTCGGGTTTAAAGTTTGAGGAGAGGGCACAATTGTTGTTGTTGCTATCCAGTCTTCCTGACAGTTACGGCACAGTAGAGCAGACTATTACAAGCACTTAACACCATGACTGATACGACAACCCTAAAGGATGTTATAAGCAGCATTATGAATGAGGATGCAAGGAGGAAAAGACATGGAGAGAGTTCATTGTCATATCTTAGCAATACCGCGCTGTCAGTTGATAACCGTGGTAGAAGTAACAACAGAGAGAGGTCGCAAAGCAGGAATTACAGGTCCAAGTCGAGAACCGGACATCGCAAAGGTGAGTGTTGGTACTGCAAGAAGCTAGGACACAGGAGAGACCAATGCGAGGAGTATAAGAAAGCACAAGCAGGGTCACAGGTAGCCAATGTGGTAAGTATTGAACCCCGTCTAGATGAATTGTGTTTATCTGCTGGATTTAATATTTTGCAAGATGATTGGTGTATAGACTCAGGTGCTTCTTATCATTGTACTCTCATGAGGGATGTTTTTGAGGATTACAGGACATGTGATTTTGGTGTAGTTTTAGTTAGTAATTGGCAGATATGTCCAGTTGTGGGTAGAGTCACTGTGAGAGTGAAGGCTTGCAATGGTGGGCAATTAGTCTTGTATGACACAAGACATTCCGAGCTTGAAGAAAAACTTGATCTCAACTAGCAAACTAGACAAAGAAGGATTTACAACAACTTTCGGGCATGGAGAATGGAAGATGACTACAGGTGCTAGGTTGGTGGCAAAAGGAAAGCGTGGTGACACATTGTACTTACTCAGGAGAGGTGATTCAAGTGATATCATTGCTACAGCATCCACAGGTAGTTTCTCTTCAATTCTATGGCATGTCAGGTTGGGGCACCTTGGTGAAAAGGATGTTAAGCAGCTTTGTTCTAGGGATCTTTTGCCAGGGCTGAAGAAGGTTAAGATGAATTTTTGTGAGAATTGTGTGATGGGCAAACAGAAAACAGTTAGCTTTCAGTTGAGTGGGCGTGAGAAGAAGCTTGGAAAGCTAGAGTTGGTACATACAGATGTGTGGGGTCTAGCTTAGGAATTCTCTTATGGTAGTAGGAGATACTTCGTCACATTCATCGATGATGCTACAAGAAGGGTTTGGGTTTATGCAATTCGCGAGAAACCAGATGTTTTTGAGGCATTCAGAGCTTGGAAGGCCAGGATTGAGAATGAGACGGGTTGCAAGGTGAAAGCAATAAAGTCAGACAACGGAGGTGAGTACACAAGCAAAGAGTTTGTTAACTATCTGGCAAGGGAAGGTATCAGAGGAATCAAGACAGTTCCTAAGACTCCACAGGAGAATGGTGTAGCAGAAAGGATGAACCGCACGATACTCGAAAGGGCGAGATGCATAAGACTTCATGCGGATCATCCGGTCCATCTTTGGGCCGCTACAGTTGATACGGCAGTGTACTTGATTAACTGTTGCCTGTCTAGTACCCTTGATGCGGTCATTCCAGAAGAATTATGGTCAAGTAAAACTGTTAATTATTCGCATTTGAATGTTTATGGTTGTATGGCATATGCACAATTGACAGGGAAGAAAGAAAGAAATAAGTTGGACTCTAAGTTCAGGAGGTGTGTGTTCATTGGCTACGGTGGCGATGAGTATGGTTACAGGCTTTGGGATTTTGTGGATAACAGTCATTTGCAGCAGGAATGTAGTGTTCAATGAAGATGTCCTATACAAGGACAGGCACACAGGTCAAGACAGTACAACCAGTTCAGAATCAGATTGGGTTCAGACTCAGACTCATATTCATATTCTAAAGGCGGCCCTAGTGGTGGAGGCCCTAAAGTGCAGCAACAGGTATAGGTACCACATGCTACACAAGAGGCTCATGGTGAGCCTATTGGGAATGAGCAGGTTATCCAAGATGAACAGGTACCGCCAGAACAGTTCGGGAAACCTGAATCGGTCGGTGAACCGGTACCCACAGTGAGGAGATCGACACGAGAGAGGAGGCCAACCAGGATATTTGATCCATCAGCTAGTGTTGTTCACAAGCATGTTCTTTACACGGATTCAAGAGAGCCAGAGACTCATGAGGAGGCTTTGAGGGAGGGATGCGACTCGAATTCAGTGGGAGTTAGCCATGAAGGACGAGATAAGCTCCTTGGAACAGAACCAAACTTGGGAGTTGACCAAGTTACCTACAGGGAAGTGCGCTCTTATGAACAAATGGGTTTTCAGAGTCAAAAGATGAGGCAGATGGAAGTAAGAGGTACAAGACGAGGCTTGTTGTAAAAGGATTCTCTCAAAGAGAAGGTGTTGATTATAGTGAGATCTTTGCACCGATTGTGAAAATGGCTTCAATTAGGGTTCTGCTCAGTATTGTGGCAGTTGAAGACTTGTACTTAGAGCAGTTGGATGTAAAGACAGCATTTCTCCATAGTGATGTCGAAGAAGAGCTGTATATGAGACAACCCATAGGTTTTGAATCTAAAGGAAAGAAAGACATGGTGTGCCGATTGAAGAAGTCTTTATGAGCTCAAACAAGCACCGCAGCAATGGTACTTGAAGTTTGATTGCTTCATGAGAGGAAAATATTTCGATAGGTGCGAAACGGATCATTGTGTGTATGTTCGTAGATATGAGGATAATGATATTGTTATCTTGGTGTTGTATGTGGACGACATGCTGTTAGCAGGTTCATGTATGGAGAAGATCAAGGAAGTGAAAAAGGTGCTAGCTTCGGAGTTTTCAATGAAGAACTTGGGTGAAGCAAAGCAAATCCTCGACATGAAAATCAGTAGAAACAGGAGTAGCAAGAAGCTTTGGTTATCTTAAGCGGACTACATGAAGAAGGTGTTGAAGAGATTCAACATGGACGGCGCGAGGCCAGTCACTTGTCCCTTGGCTGCTCACTTCAAGTTATCGATGGACTTGTGTCCTAAAACGGAGGCGAGGATAGAGGAAATGGCTGCTATTCCTTATACCTCAGCCGTTGGGAGTTTGATGTATGCGATGGTGTCTACAAGACCAGACATCGCATAAGTAGTGGGAGTTGTCAGCCGTTACATGAAGAATCCAGGTAAACAGCATTGGGATGCAGTAAGGTGGATTCTTAGATATCTAGCAGGTACTTCAGATCACTCTCTTTGTTTTGGGAGAGATTCTTTGCATATACATGGTTATGTGGATACAGATTTTTTTGGGCGATCTTGATGGTTGCAGAAGTACTACAGGGTATGTATTTACAGTTGGTAGAACAACTGTTAGTTGGGCTTCGCAGTTACAAAATGTTGTAGCACAGTCAACCACGGAGTCAGAGTATATGGCACTTACAGAAGCGACGAAAGACATGTTGTGGATTTCGGAGCTTATGAAACAGTTAGGCAGGAAGCAACCCATAGGTGAACTATGGTGTGACAGTCAAAGTGCAGTTTTCTTGGCGAAAAACTCAATATATCACTCTAGGACTCGACACATTCAAATGAGGTATCATTTTATCAGAATGGCGGTTGAGAAGAAATGGTTGAAGCTAACTAAGATTCTTGGCACTAAGAATCCGACGGATATGCTCACTAAGGTGGTGGATAGCAGGAAAACATCAGTTTTGCTATACCGCTATCGGATTGTCTCCAGGTTAATTGTTGAGGAGACTCGCAGAGGCACAGGCCTAGACTAGGCCAATGGAAGAATGAAGAAGGTTAGAGACTTCGTGTATGTCTCCAAGTGGAAGATTCTTGGGGTTTGTGGATCCAATACATGATAATGGGTTGAAGAAGATAGACGAGAAGGAAAGTCGAAGTGGGAGCAAGAGGTCAAGACTAGTTGGAGGCTACAGCAGAGTTGCGGTCGACCGCACCCCCCGACCGCATCCAGGCAAGACGACCGGTCGATCGCGCAGTCGACCGTCCCGCTCTCTGATTCAACATGTATCTTGAAATGATGACCGGTCGACCGCGCAGTCGACCGGCCTACTCTCTGTTGGAACTGGTGTAGTCGAAGGAGAAGACCAGTCGACCGTCATGATGTTGCGGTCGACCGTCCCGATGTTGATTGATGAGCGGCTGAGATGGAAAGTTGTGGAATCCTATATATATTATATTGTGTACGATTTTAGGGTTAAGCAAAAAGAAAATAGAGATCTACCAGCCATCATTAAGAGAGAGGGAGATAGAGACAAACTTTATACCTTGGTGGTGAGTTCTTGAAAGATTTGTAAACCTAATCTTCATATTTCTAGTGGAAATCGCAGGGGTGCCTCTCCGCGGGGAAGTAGCCATGGTTTCGGGTGAACCTCGAAAAATCTTGTGTGTTGTTCTTCTTCTTTTGTTTTGATTCTATAGTTCTTGCATCTCGTCGTCGTCGTTGTTGAGTTTATTCCGCAGTTAGAATTCAACACTAATGATATATAATATATAGAAATATCTAATGACATTTTTTAAACAGAATGAAAGAGAAAAAGAAAATTGACATTTTTTTATGATGTAAGATATTAGTAATATATCTCATAGAGAAGGGGGAAAAAAAATCTTTCATGTACGAAAAGGTGGAATTTTGTATTGACTGATTAAGCTAATTAGATTTACTTAATGGTCCCTACTTTGTTTGTTTTATTTTTTATAAGGTTTTCAATGAATTTCCTTTTACCTGATTAAGGACAAATATAGCAGATATATATATATATATATTTTGGAGTATTCCAAAGTCAGAAAATTATGTACTAGTATAAATTTGAAGAGTGCTGATAGTAAGAGTTTATTAGTTCTTATGAAGTGTTTAAAATTGCCTTAGGCTATCAAGCCAACAATGCTGATAGGAACATCTGGTTCTGGGAGAGCTTTCACAAAGGAGATTATTGAGGCCATGACCTCTTTCAACGAGGTATTTCAGTAGCTTTCTATTGCATGCCATTTTTTTTTTGCACTGTTCAGTAGCTTTCTATTGCATGCCATTTTTTTTTTTTGCTTAGTTGAATTTTTAGAAGTTGACTGAAAGAAACTAAAAGTTTCATGATACTGTCTTAAATGCAGAAACCAGTCATCTTTGCTCTATCGAACCCAACATCACAGGCTGAGTGTACTGCTGAGGAAGCATACACATGGAGTAATGTAAAGTTTTTACTTATATTGTTTCTTTTTATTAGCTGATAATGCAATCTTATGCTACAATTAGGAGAAGGGAACCGATTAAAAGGTCTTTGTAACCTTCACATTATTTACAGGGTCGAGCCATTTTTGCCAGTGGAGTCCATTTGATCCAGTTGAATATAATGGCAAGGTTTTCATGCCAGGCCAGGTTAGAATTTTTCTCTTGGATCTTTAGGTGCTTGTAGTAACAGGAGTAGGCTTAACGTCAAACTGATCATATCGATGTTCTTGTGAACAATCAGGGTAATAATGCTTACATATTCCCTGGATTCGGTCTAGGTCTGGTGATGTCAGGAGCAATACGTGTACATGATGACATGCTTCTTGCAGCTTGTAAGTATAAGAACTCGAGGGGGAAGTAACAGTCTAGTACCTCTTTTGCTGTGCCTATCATGCAGTGAATTTTCAGTCTAAATCTGAAGTTCATCAGTCTAAACCTGATTTGTATTTCAGAAAGGACAGAAGGATATTTCATAACCATCAATCAGACCTGAGCTTGATTATGGTCAACTGGATTTTTTGCACGTATTTTATTATAATTGTCAACCAACAAACTAAATTGGAAACCTTAAGTTTGGGCCGTTTAATTAATTGTCAATAGTACCTGTGCACATGTGTGCGAAATTTATAGTACGAAAAAAGTTTAGTGTCTCATTGGAGATGGAGCCAGCCTCATAGACCCCTCCCATTCTTTAGTTATATAGCAGGATATGTGTCATCATACTCCAAAGTTCTATTTGTCCTGGTCACAAATAAGTCAACTTAGTTTAGATCGGTGCCAAGGGTACTTTTCCTGATCTGTAATATATTGCTAGCTAGGATTTTGGTTCAATTGTTTAGTTTATATAGTTTTGTTGTGGTCAGACACAAATTCTACCTGATCTGGGTTTGACCTGGATCCACTGAAGAATTGGAAGAAGGACAAGTCTGCATAGAACCACCAGAAGGTGAACATGTAAGATCCACATCAAAATCTGTGCCTAACTGGCTCATCAGGGGTCCATGTCTTCTAGGGATGGCCAGACGTAACTGGCTCATTATGTTTCCTCCAATTTGAATAAAACAAGAAAGCAGCCGGTGCTCAACTCTAATTAGGATTGAAGAAGTATGGTGGCAGGCACAAGGACACAATACCATGCCACACAATACATTCGTAAATGAGAAATTATAAAGCACTACACTGAAATAAGTTGCACTTGTCATGTCTGAGTCGCAGACACCTGATATGTCAGGTTTCGAATTGTAGTATACCGTGCTTCATTAATTTGGATAGATCAATTTGGTATTGCTAGTTGTTGCTAACCATGAAAAATCATTTATTGAACAGCGGAAAGCATTGGGCAATATGGTGACACAAGAAGATTTCGATAAAGGCCTGATTATCCACCTTTCTCCAAAATCAGAAAGATATCTGTAAACATTGCAGCGAATGTAGCTGCTAAAGCTTATGAGCTAGGTGAGATCCCTCGCCCTCCCTTTCCCACCCCTCTGTCTTTATCTCATGAAAGTGAAAGTAAACTAATACAAACTTGTTAACCTCTTACTTTAGGTGTGGCTACTCATCTCCCTCGCCCAGCTGACCTAGTGAAATATGCAGAAAGCTGCATGTACACACCATTCTACCGCAGTTACAGATAAATCATTAGTTGCACCTGTAGTAATTTCCTGGTATATGAAGATGTGTGTTGCCAGAAGTATTGCGGTGGATGCTTTTTTGTTTTTCAGTTTCTGTGCAACTGCGGTGGTTCGTTCCATCAGTTTATGCTTTTCAGTACTATCGACAATAAAGCCTCGCCCTGCCTACTTCAGTGAGATGCAGAGGTCATAGGGTATAACTTTCATCAGGCTAATTTCACGAGTGTTGTAAAGGTGTGTATCGGTTTCTCAGTTTATATTTGTCTTTTGGTGTTGTTAAGATAAATCAGAGATGAAAACAATACTGAATATTGAATTGAGAAATAACTGAGTACTGTTAGAATTAGGAATAGGAAAATATTCTTGAATACAATTGCTCCTATATATAGGAGAGAATGGAAGACTAAACTGATACATAACCAATATGGGACTAAACCAATATCTAGTCTAATATAATATCTAACACCCCCTCTCAAACTCAAGTTAGTTCAAACAACAAGAGTTTGGAATACTGACGATGTTCATGTGGAAGAAACGGCAAATTGTGATGCAGAAACGGCGCTCGATGACGCATGTAACGGAACTAAGTAGAGTGTTGCGGAAGGAAGTAGTGGTGACGCACTGTTGAGATCTCACCCGAACAGTGGCGGGATCTCCATATCCGATCTGTAATGAGATCTCACCCCTGACTTGAAACATAGTCGATGATGGGATCTCACCCCAGACTTGAGAATTGTCAATATTGGGATCTCATCCCTGAACTGAGAACTTGATGTTGATAACACCCCGCTCAAACTCACGATTGATCAACCGGAGTGAGTTGACGATCTGGATGTATACGCACAAGAAACGATCGATCAACCGAAGTGAGTTGATGATCACGATCGATCAACTGGAGTGAGTTGACGACCTGCATTTTTTTTAAAAGAGAAAATCAAATCAAAAGAGACTTGACAATTACATCCAACAATCAAATCGCTATCTCTACCACAAATTGTAACACCCCGCAAAATTTAAATGACAATTTTGTCCTCGGGTGTTACGCACGTGCATTTTGTACTGTTATTGATTATATTAATAACGCATTTTGATATGTATTTTGAATTCCGATTATTTATGCAATTTCGTATTTTTAAAATTCCATTTGAGACAACTAAAATGCTACATTTCAACCTTTGAGTTTTTACGTGCTTTTTTAACGTATTATCGATGCACGTGTCGATTTCGTGTTTTCCACCATTACGTGCAAAGTTTTCGTCGGATTTCAATTATTTATTTTTATAAACATGTTTTTGTAAACGGAATTCAATTTTTGTCTATTTTAATTAAAATAATTTTTATACGTGCAATATACGTGTTTTCTATACGTTTGAGTACATTATTGAATATGTATATCAGATACATTCTTATGTTGCATTTTGATTAATTATAAATATTTTCAGGTTGATAAAGTCAATTTTGTATTTTGAGATTTTACGGGCGGCGCACATGTTTCAGTGCACGTGTTTAAGCATATTTTTCTTTCAAAATAAATTTCATGAAATGCGTGGTCTATTTTATCATGCATGAAAAGTATAATTTTCTAAGTAATTTTACATGTTTATTACATATATAAATAATTGTTTTAAAGATATTAAATAAATAAATTATTTTGTACACAAAGCACGTGCACGTGCACACGTGCAATGTGCACACATTTTTGGGGGGACCGGGCTGTTTATAGGAGAGGGAAAATCTGAACATTTGATTTTGAAAGTAGGAGGGAAAGCAAGTTTCAAATTTTAAATCATGGGGTTAGTGGTGTTCATGTGGGGGGGTGGTTATTCTAACTACTCATTAGTTAATCTATAAAAATACCCCCCCAAGTCTCTCATTCTCTCATCTCTTCTCCTCCCTCTCTCCTGCCCATTCCGAAAGCAAAGCCTCAAATCATCCAGCAAGCTTTGTCCACTTCTCCACCTAATCACCTATTCCACATGCCTATATACATATACTAACGTATATATATGTACATACATAGTATGTGTATATGAAAGAAGATGGGAGTTGTTCTTGATGTTGCCGAAATGGAGTGGAGATGGAGATGCTCACTTATGCTTACCGAAAGGGAAGTGGGGACTTGCCTTGATGCGTGGATTTCGAGGAGTTGCAAATGGAGTTTTCTTTAGGAGCTCCTAATTCTAGGAGTTCATTTGAGTACCAATTCTTCAACTCTAGGTGGGTGTTTCTTAAATGCTTTCAAATTTAGGAATAGAAATTTACATGATAGATGATACATACTTTATTTGTTGAAATTGATTTGGTATTATGAGATTGCATGCAAATTTATGTAGAGTTGAATTGCTAAATTTTGATTGGTATGATAGATGCAGATTGCTTATTTTATTTCTCTAAATTGTTATGATTGTTAGTTTGGAATGCTAGAATCAAAGTGATTGCATGAAATTGATGCATGTTGAGACATTGGTTAAAATAATGTAAATGTATAGACAAGAAATGTGTGTTGCTAATATGGTAAAGAAGTGTGGATCTAATCTCACTAATATTTGTTTTATGAGTATAAAATTTTTATAAGAAAAGTTTTGGTGAAAGACAACAATTTTTGGGGAAATTGATTACAAGTGTTTTTATGTATTTTTAAAGAAATGATTTATTTTATTGCAAAACTGAGAAACATGAGATTTGAGAACATGTACCATATTGTCTTTCAAAGGATTACATTCTAGAAATGATCTATTTTCATAGAAGTATGACATATTTGGAAAAGTCGAAAAATATATTCAGGATGCACTTTAAACTGCAACTGGTGCAATCGACAGTCGACCGAGCCAGAGTCGGCAGTCGACTGTCAAGTCTTACAATTGGGTTTTTATCAGCAGGACAGTCGACTGTCTATTTTCCACAGTCGACTGCTACTGCATTGAATTGCGATGTTTGTGTTTTCAAAGTTTCGTAGAACAGTCGACTGATTCCTTGTCGACGTCAACTGAACCGACTGTGTTGTTTTGATGTTTCAAAGTTCGCAGAACAGTCGACTGATTCTTTGTCACCAGTCAACTAAACTGAACTGGCTTTTGTTCTTGAGTTTAGAATTTGATTTTGACATGTGAAAGTTAAATTAAGTTTGAATACGAGATTTTATGATTATTAATACCTGATTTGAATTTATGCACACAAGGGTATGAAAGATGAAATTAATAAAGATATCGAATTGAATTGTTCTCATGTTATGAGGTTATAAAAGAAATGTTTTTGAGAAAGAGTTGTGAACAAAAGAAATGGAAATGATTATTAGAGATTGATTATGAATTATTGTTGATCTCTAGAAAGAGATAATTGTTGGAATCTAGAGGCTAGGCGAGACCCTAGTAACCGGCAGTTTTATTTATGATTTTGAGAGCTAACCGTTGAGGGTTGAGCGTCTCTTGAGAAGTAGCCAGGTAGGCTGACTGTCTCTGTTGATTTTGATTTAAGTCCGGTAGGGGTAAGCTAGCTCTAGGTTGTGATGATTTTCTTTTAAAACAAACATTGTAAGGATGTAATGAAAGTAAGAGAAAAACACAAGTATGAGGGCCATCGGAATTGGCGGCGTGAGAGTATTCACAGGCTGTCTTCACGATGCGTCGTGACATGATGTGGATACTGCTCCCGAGTACTGTCCCGGTGGCGACGCTTGTGGGGTGTTTGGTGACTACGGGGTGGTGTCATGTCCCATGACGGAGGCTGAGTTGACCACAGGTCGTCTTCACGATGAGTCGTGACATGACGTGGGATTTCCCTCCAGGCTGTCTGGACATGAGCTCATAGATCACAAAACATCTAGGATACTTACCGTAATTACAGAGAGATACATAGTGAAGATGTGATGAAAGTAAGAGAAAAAAACATGAGTATGAGGGCCATCGGAATTGGCGGTGTGAGAGTGATTCACAGGCTGTCTTCACGATGCGTCGTGACATGACGTGAGCACTGCTCCATAATTAATCGTCCCGGGTGGCGACGCTTGTGGGGTGTTTGGTGACTGCGGGGTGGTGTCATGTCCCATGACGGAGGCAGAATTGACCACATGCTGTCTTCACGATGCGTCGTGACATGACGTGGGATTCCCTTCCAAGCTGTCTGGACATGAGCTCGTAACTCACAGAACATCTAGGATACTTACTGTAGTTACAGTAGTTAGATTAAGTCATGGCGAGGGATTGAACCCTACAAGATGAAGAACGATTAAGGGCTTGCTCTCGGACCTATGTAGTATGGGATGCATAGAATCCGAACAAGTGCGCATTAGTGTCATGTAATATAAATAACTGCATTAAGGACTAGTGCACCGCACGACACGACATCAACAAGATAGTCCCTTTGTAGCTTTGTTTGTGATCAAGTTTGTGTTTGCATAAAGTAATTTAAGAATCGTTTATACTGTTTCCGGCATAGAGAGGATGGCGTGTATAATATTTAGTTAGTTGTAAGCAACTGACGCGCCCACAGTTTTATATGCAGGATTTGGAGTTACATGAAGATATAAAGATGATTTGATGTTGTTGATTACTTAAATGTTAAAGTTGTAAACAATTGTACAATCATTATTGTTGTATTTTATTTATTCCGCTGCGTATTGATGTAAAAGACTGATGTAATTATTGTTGAAGTGAAAAGTTTTAAATTCCTTGTAAAATTGTACGAAAGAAGTGTAAAGATCCTGTGGAATCTCGAATTTAGTTGTATTTGGAATTCGGGGGGCGTTACACAAATTCCCCAAACTGCCCCTAGAAGAATATCCAACAAGAACACCACAAGAAACAGTGGCTGAAGGCTTCCAGATATGAAAGAAGAAGAAGAGAAGAAGAAGAAGAAGAAGAAGAAGAAGAAGAAGAAGAAGAAGAAGAAGAAACCTCTGCCTATTGCGGATGACTTTGCTGGCAGGTTGCTCCCCAGACTGGAAAAGGCAAGTTACTCAAATACGTCTCGTCCATCCAATACTGCAGATTCCCCAATCCACAACGTCCTAACCTTACCCTCCGCCCCCCCGCCCCTGACTCACACCCTGATGATACTGCGGCACCGCCATCACCGGATGCTACTGTATCGCCGGCGGCGGGACCTGCGACGGCTATTGGTTCCACATCGGCGGCGGCGCCGCGTTACTGCTATTGGTACTGCGGGCGGCGGCGGTGGCGGAGCCGCCATCATGTGCGGCGGCCACTGCTGCTGGGGCGGAGGTGGTCCCACCTGGTATTGTTGTTGTTGTTGTTGTGGGTCCATTATGGGTTGCATCATCTTGGAAACCCTAATTTTGATTTTGAAACTCTAACCCTAGATTTGTAAGGGGAGAGAGATTGGGATCTTGGAGGGAGGTCGATAGCGGGGAGTTCGCTGGAGGTTGATGATGACGATCCTGATGCTGACGTTGATGTTGATAAGGACGGCTAGGGTTTTGGATCTTGTTGTTAGATGATGGCTAGGGTTTTGGAGATTTAGGGTTTTTGATCAAGATCGGGAGAGGAATGTCGGGAGGTGGAGTGATTCCTGATGAAGACGAGAACCACCCCACATCGACGACGAGGATCAAAAAATTAGTATAGGCCTTATTGATGGATAGGCTTTGATACCATGTAGAATTAGTAATAGGAAAATATTCTTTATTATTGATTGAATAAACTGAATACAATTGGCTCCTATATATAGGAGAGAATGGAAGACTAAATTGATACATAATCAATATGGGACTAAACCAATATCTAATCTAATATAATATCTAACAGAGTTACAATATCTCCTATATATAGGAGTGAACCAAATACAAAATTAGCCCAATACCTAATGTGGGGACTATAATATTTAAACACCACCCTCTCAAACTCATGATGGGTCAAACAGTGGTGAGTTTGCCTACTAAATATCGAAATCTCTGAACAGTATGAGATTTGGTGAAGAAGTCTGTCATCTGTTGTGATGAGGTAATAGAATGAAGAGAAATGGTCCCTGCTTCAAAGCGCTCACAAACATAATGACAATCAATCTCTATATGCTTCGTCGCTCATGGAAGGACCGGGTTTGCTTGCAATGTTGTAGTGCACTCCCGGTTATCAGAATGAAGAGTAGGTCCTGAAAGAGTGACACCTTTATCTGATAAAAGCTAACAAACATGAACAATCTCTCTAGTAGTAGCAGTCATTGCTCTGTACTCAACTTCGGTCGAAGAACATGCAACAACTGCCTGTTTCTTACTTTGCCATGAGATCAGCGAATCACCAAGAAATAGACAGAACCTGTAGTAGATTGTCTGGTAGTAGGATCATCTGCCCAATCTGATCATAATATGCACTCTAGTTTGGATGTAGCCGGTATGAATAATGAGCGAGTAATAGTACCCCCGAGGATATCTGTGAATACGAAGAAGAGCACCGTAATAAAACTGATGTAGGAGTAGAAACAAACTGACTGACAACACTGACTGCGTGAGCAATATCGGGTCTGGTCATGCATAAGGTAGACAAGCTATCCAACAATCTGTCTGTACTTAGTGGGATCAGGAAGGTAGCTCACCATCAGCTTCACATGAAGCTCTAAGGGTGTATCGGCCTGATCGACTGTTAGAGAGGCATGCAGCGGAGATAATATCTGATGTGTATTTTCTGTTAAAAAATGAGTATCCCCCATGATCCATGAGCAATCTCTATATCCAGAAAATAACGTAATCTGTCAAGGTCTTTCATATGGAAACTTATTGGTGAAGGTATTTCTGGGTGGATGGTAATGCCTACGGAGTTGTCATCCCCAATAATGATCATATCATCAACATAGAGTAGTAGAAGTATCCTCCCTTACGGTGATGACCGCATAAACACAGAATGGTCCTGAGAACTCTGGACTAAAATCAGTCTTGGTGATGACAAGGCAAAAACACTAAAACCAAGCTCGAGAGGCTTGCTTTCAAACCATATATAGCCCGACGCAGTCGGCAAACAGTACAAGGAGGAATAGAAAGGCGAGAGGAGGATCCATATAATCTACCTCAGATAAGATACATAAAGAAAAGCATTCTTCACGTCCATCTGGTATAACGACCACTGACGGATGGCTGCAACAACAAGAAGAGTGCGAACAGTAGTCATTTGTAAAACGAGGCGAAAAGGTCTCATTATAATCAATGTCATGCTCTGAGTAAATCCTCGGGCTATTAGACAATCCTTTATGCCGCTCATTAGATCCATCAGGTTGATATTTGATCTTGAAGATCCACTTGCAGCAAATAGGCAGAACGTCCTTTGACAGCGGCGAACGACATCCCAAGTGCCAGTCTTATCAAATGTACTAAATTCCTCTGCAATAGCTTTCCTCCATTCGGATATTGAATTGCGTCTGATAGGTTCTAGGCTCACGTGTAGAGTGTATAGCAATGGGATACTGCATGAAAACTGTAGTAAGTAGGAAGCTAGGGTGCAAAATCAAACTGGTCAGAGGGACCAGTGGCATCAAGTGTATAAGGGGAAATACCAGAAGTGGGATGTGTAGACTGAAGAAGCAGTAGTGGACTGACAGGGTGTGGGGAATAAGGACGGTGGAGTAGGGTGCATGTGTCGGTGGGGAAGTAGGTTGGGGTGGGTGCTAGCAACTGTTGGGATGCAGTGGGTGTGTCAGTAGGTGGTGTTTCAATAGGGGGACAATAGGTGTCAAGGACAGTAGGAGATGTGAATGGAGCTAGAGAAGTAGGATCAAAAGGAATGCGGGAAGATGAAGTCGGGGGACTAGCAACAACTGGGGAATCGAGAAATCTAGTATCCTCGGGGGGGAGTCAGGTAGTAAGGAGTCTTCACAAAGGATACATGTCTAGAAATGCGGACACGACCAGCCAATGGATCAAAACAACGATAACCTTTGTGTTCGGGACTGGGACCTAGGTGACGCACTTAGCAGCACGAGCGGCGAGCTTTGTGCAGCTCGGTAGGAGGGAGAAGGCCGTAACAGGTGCACCCAAAGGTACAGAGCATACTGTAGTCGGGAAGTGAGTGATAAAAGAGCCTCATAAGGCGTCGTACCAGCTAGAGTAAACGAGGGGTAATGTTGATGAGACTAACAAAGGTCATGACACGCTTCAGCCCAGAAAAGAACGAGCAGCGGAAAAGGAGAGTAAAAGAGCGCGAGCCATCTCAAGAATGTGACGGATGCTTGCGTTCAGCTACACCATTCTTCTAATGAGTGTGAAGACATGATTATTGAAAAAGGGTACCGTGAGACTGAATGATCGATCTCATAGTGGTGGAAGTGTACTCACGAGCACTGGCCGATCAAAAATTCTTAATGCGCCACACCGAACTTAGTGTGGAATCATAGTCATAAAGAACCGATAAATATTAGGTATGTCAGATCGCTGAGCCATAAGAAAAATCCATGTATATCTAGTGAAGTCATGATGAAGGCAACATAATAAAGATAGCCTTTCCACGAAGGTATAAGAGAGGGTCCCCATATGTCAGAATGAACACGTTGAAAAGGATGGGCGGTTTGAGAGGTGCTTTTGTGACTAAAGGGTAGAGCGATATGTTTTGGCCAAATGACAACCCTGACAATCAGATAAATGTTTAAAAGTAACAGAACCAAGAACATCACTACGAGCTAAAGTATGGAAACGAGACCGCACTAATATGACTTAAACTTCTATGCCACAGATCAGCAATCCGAAGAAACAATTACCGGCAAAACTAGAAGTAGAGTGATGTGCACGAAGAACATCTAGATAATATAGACGACCTTGACGAGTAGCACGCCCAAACTCCTCACCGATTCATGAATCAGTAATAGAACAACCTGAAAGAGGCAAAGTAACAACAAGACCACTACGCACAACACACTAATAGAAATAAGGTTTTATGGATAAATGAGGAGCATAAGAACATATGGTAATGTGAGAGTGGGAGAGCTAATTGCCTCTGAGTGTGTAACGGAGAAGTAGTGAGCCATCAGCTGTGTGTAGAGATGGAGAGTGAGAGGAAAGTGCAGTGCAGGTGGTGAACAGTGTATGATTACTAGTTGAGATGATGTGATGCACCAGAATCTAAAATCCATAAACGAATTCATACCGGGAGGTGACAGAGAATGCAGGAGCAGAGGAGCCAGCATTGATAGACTGACTCATGAGCTATAGTTTCCAGCTGAGTGAGACGTTGCTGAAGATGAGCCCAATCAGTAGGAGATGGCAAGGCGGTGACGATGGCCGAGGATGTAAAGGAAGAGGCACTGCGAGGAGGAATAAGACTAGTGTTGCTGTGACTGAAAGCACAATGAGGAGGGGATGCTAGTGGTGTCTGGATTGGGGCAGGACAGTGCTACCGTATCAGAAGTAGAGGTGGGGTAGGAATTATGTTAGGAAAGGGTAGGAAGCCGGAGGCAAACTGAAGGTAGTGCTACTGCTGTTTGAATCTGAAGGAGGAACGAGAGGCGTTGCATCAGGGAAGTCACTGGAGGAGGAAATATGTGGGGGAGACTGAGATTCCATTGAGTAGCAGTACCTGTGATAATAATATTTTTTTTTTTTTCCGATTTTTTTAAAAATATAAAATAAGGAAAATAAAAAAAAGGATATGGGTTTGTTTTAGGGTTAGGAGATATAGGATATGGGTTTGGGGTAAAAAGAAAATGGGTTTCGGGCAGTATAAGGAAAAGAAGAAATTTTTTGAGTTTGCAGAGATTGGGGAGGAGGAGGTGGAGATTGGAGGAGGTCGAGGAGGACGGGGTGTGTCCGATTACTGATGAGGACGGGTTGGGGGGGGATGTGGTAGAGGTGGAGGAGGTCGAGGAGAACTGAGGTGGGTTTCGGGGATTGGATTTCGGGGATGCCGGAGATGAGAGGAAGTCGGGATGCCGGATGAGAGCAACGCGCCGGTGGCTGCGGTCAGCGATCGAACAGGGGGGGGATCGAACAGGGGGACGCCGGAGATGAGTTCGGTGATGAGGGAGATTTGATGATGATGACGATGATTCTTCCTCTGCTGGGACGAGAAGGACGACGCGTCAAGAGAAGAATGGAGATTTTTTGTTTTTTTTTTTTTTTGCTGTTGGAATTCTAGGGTTTTGGGTTTGTATATTGGCTCTGATACCATGTTAAGATAAATCAAAGAAACAGAATATTGAATTGAGAAAAACTGAGTACACTATCTCCTATATATAGGAGTGAACAAAATACAAAATTAGCCCAATACCCAATGTGAGACTATAATATCTAATAGGTGTCATGCTTGTTTTTATGATTGTGGTGGTTGTTCGTGGTGTAATTGTAACTCCCTGTTCCAGTAGTACGTATTTTACTACGTAAATTTTTGTACTTCAATTTTCAAATCATTTTATTTTCTCTTTGGACTCTTTATCTAAAGCCAGAATATTTTTCTGATCAATTCTATAATTTTGTGATTTTTCGATTAGAGTTTAAATACAAATTTTAAACCCCGATTAATCCTAATCCTAATCCTAATCCTAATCCTAATCCTGCCTAACCCTACACCATATTTTCCACCACCCTACTACTCCTAATTCTCTCCAATCCGTCAACACCTCCATCACATTTTTCTACACCTCTCCACATTTTTCTACACCTCTCCACATTTTTCTACACCTCCTTTGATATTTCTACACCTCCCTTGACTTTTCCACACCCTCCTTTTTGATTTTTCTACACCCCTCCTATCTCCTTCTTTCTATATACACACACACACACAACAGACCACCTCATTCCCTTCTTCTCTTCCTTTGCCTTCTTCACACTCTGTTTCTTCACAACCGAGAGCTCAAGTGACACCGGAGCTCTCCTTTACTCTTCGCCTTCGAGCCAACGACTCGCTTCTACGATCCCGTGAACCCCGAAAAATAACCCGACGCCGCGCCACCTTGTTGTTGTCATCGCTCACCGTTGCTACAGTTAGCTACCGTCTTACCGCCATTCTTACCGCCGTTGTGCCACCGTCCGCTGCCGACGTCGCTTCCTTCCGTGGTTAACACTACCACCGTAATCGTCACATTATAAGGCAAGTACCTTGTACACTATTTTTGTTCTCGTACAAGCATTTTCCTTTGACTCGTGGCAAGTAGTCTAGTTATCATCATATTTTATTGTCAAACTCTGTTCTAGTCACTTGTTTCATGCTATATCAACTCAAGAGTGAACCGTTAACACATTTCGAATCGTGTTATCGAATATCGAATATTCAACCTTACTATCTCTAAAATTTCTTGACCTTGCACTAAGAATTCGACCATGTTCCCAATACTGGATTGAAGATTTTCTACATGAAAATCGTAGCCCATCGAGTCCCGAATCCAGAACATCTGACGGTTTCTCAATCGGATGGATAGATTGTGAGATATCGCGATTTTAGTACTGACATATCACGAATTCCTGAACCTGCACGGGATTACTAACATCAGCTAGCAAAGCGAAAGGACGACTTTTCTGTTCTCAGTCATCGTGTATGGGAACTCGAGAAGAGGAAGAATTTGACCGATGTGCTGAAGGATGAAGTTGATGAACTACGGGGAGAACTTCGAGAAGCGAAGAGGAACCGTAAGAGTTAGACTGTTGTAGCTTCTACTATTTTCATTCTGATGTCAAGAAATGTTTTTCAATTCGAATGTATAAAGTTTGGAATTCAATGAAATGCAAGTTGATTTAAAATTCATGTCTTATATTTTGAATTTAATGGATCCTTTTGCATCAGAATATGGCTAGAAGAGGAGCTAGGAACGGGGAAGGTCTGGATCTGGAAACGGAACTTGCGAGGGTCTATTAGACGCTCAATGCCGTGGCCATGAATCAGAACCAAGGAAGGGGGCCTGTGAATCCAGTGCCCGAAGTGATTAAACTAGTGGAATCGTTCAAACGAATGAAACCACCTGTGTTCAAAGGGAAGTCAGACCCTGATGCGGCCGACAACTGGATTCGTCAGGTAGAGACGATCTTTGAAGTGCTGGAGACCCCTGAAGGCAGTGAGGTCAAGTTGGCGACTCTGCAACTTGAGAAGGATGCGGCTGTGTGGTGGCAGTCGATGAAGCGGACCATGGGAGGCATAGTTCTTGGTTGGGAGGAATTTCATGAAGAATTCCGCAGTCACTATTTCCCCTCCGACGTCCAGGAGAAGAAGGCTATAGAGTTTCTATCACTACAGCAAGGTAGCATGTCAGTCTGGGAGTACGAGACCAAATTTACTCAACTCTCTAGGTATGCTCCGGAATTAGTGATGGATGAGGCTAAGAATGCTCGTAAGTTCGAGCATGGATTGAGGCCAAGCTTGAGGTCCCGGATGATACCTCTTGGTATCAGAAGATTTGACAAGTTGGTCAAGAGAGCAGTAGTGACGGAAGCAGACATGGAGCAGTTTCATGTTGTTCAGAATCGGAGGAACAACTGGTATTCTGGAAAGAGGCCCGCCAATTCTGGGAGTTTCAAGGGACAACCATCTGCACAAAGGTTCAAACCGACGGGGGCGAACGCTATCAGTGTGGCTGGAAGACCTGGGAACAATGTGGTGAGACCTCCTGCGGTAAATTGCTATAACTGTGGTGAAACGGGACATTACAAATCTCAATATCTCAAACCACGGACTGGCAATCACAATGTGCCAATACCATAGACTGGGAAGAGATCGTACCAACTAGGGCGAGTGTGACAGTGTAAAAATGGCCTGAGGCTCAACCAGGGCCCAATACAATTCCTACTCAGAAAAGCAAAAATAACAACCTGGTTCGGCTCCGGACCACTTCAGGGTCGGCGCCGAACCTCGTGTTTG
Source organism: Hemerocallis citrina (assembly GCA_017893485.1). NCBI lineage: Eukaryota > Viridiplantae > Streptophyta > Magnoliopsida > Asparagales > Asphodelaceae > Hemerocallis > Hemerocallis citrina. Next base: position 99,270,142 of record CM030366.1, read on the forward strand.
CCCTCACGATGCCGGCCTCCTCGTGCTGACGAGCCTCAGTACCCCCCGGAGTCCGATCCGGAGCAGTCCCTCATTCCGTCCCCCCTCTCTGGCGGGGCAGAAGGATGACCTGGCGCAGCCTAGGCCCTCCGATTCCCCCAGAGGCACAGAGGACTCACGATGGGCCACGTCAGCTCAAAATACCACCAGGGGTTTCGCCACGTCAGCCCTATACCACTCCTGGTATTGCCACAACCGCCCTGAACCCCCTGGGCCTTCTGCCACGTCAGGCCCATGGGCTTTCGGATCCAAACCCGGCCCCCCAAGCGGAACCAAACCCGGTTGGGATTCTCTATAAATACTAGACCCTCACCCACCTTTCGGAGGTAATCAATCTTTTGCCACTTAAATATATCTAGTTATTGCTACTCTCTCACAGAGACTGACTAGAGCGTCGGAGGGTCCGCCACCGGGACAAACCCCGGTGTTTCAGGACCGTCTGCAGGTACACAAGACCTCGGATCCGACCCTTCTGATCCGAGCCCAACCTTCAACGTCTTTCCGAGCTCATCGTAGGCCCCCAGAAGGTCAACCGAAGGTCGGCAGACGAGCGGCAATCTCCTTCAATACAAATTGAGTTCGAACTCACACCTGGTGCTTCCACACGTGTCTCAGAAATAAACAGCATCAGGTTGGCGCCGTCTGTGGGAACCGCTGCTCCAGAAGCCGATCCGACCCAGACCCTCGAAGGCCATCGACAGCCGAATCCTCATGACCTCCAAAGGCAAGGGGGCTGCTCCCTCCGTCAACCAACGGGACCCGCCCCCACCCTCTGATGAAGCCGGGCCCCGCACGTCGAAACACAAGGCTCCCCCTCGGGAGTCCCAAACGAGCGTCGGCTGGACAGCCCAGCCCGACCTACAAAGAGTAATCCTCAACCGCAAGATTACCCACAACTGGGGAAGGGCCGCTTCCAACTCGGCCCCGAACCATCCGAGGAGGACCCACAGGGATGACGGCCCACGGGATCGGCAAGGTGATAGGGACCGGGGATCACCAACCCCGAAGCCTAACCCAAACCGCACCCAGGGTCAGGATCCCGAATACGAGGTATCCCTGGATACGCCATTCACCCTACACTACATCCACGGGGGACCGGTGAAGGGGGAAAATGATACTTCCCAAGGAACCTTCACCCAGGAGACGAACGCCATTCAGTACAGCCCCTCCCCTGAGCTACAACCGCGGCCAGTCTCCTTCTCAGGAGAGGGCCCCGAAGGAGTTCACCTCCCCCACTGCGGGGGCCTCGTCGTTAGCCTCCGCATGGCCAATTGTGAGGTTCGCCGAATCCTTGTTGACAACGGCAACCCGGTAAATATCCTCTTCCTCAGAACCTTCGAAAGCCTCAGATTACCCAGAGGGAAACTCAAACCAGCAGAATGCACGTTGCTCAAGCTTGCGGGCGTCCCGATCATAGTGAAGGGAATTATTACCCTCAACGTCACCACTGGACCGGATCCTGACAAGAGGACCGAGTCCTTGGATTTCATGGTCATCCACGCCAAGGCGGCCTACAACGCCATCCTCGGCCGACCCGGGCTAAACTCCCTCCAGGCGATACCTTCGGCCCACCATCTGGAACTCAAAGGGAGAGGGGGCGTACCCCCCCTCAGCGCGGGCGTACTCCCCCTCAGCGCCGTTGAACTCGAACCCGAGAAAGACGGCCCCGCCCCCGAGCCCGTGGACGAGCTGGAGGAGATCCTATTCGACACTGAAGATGAGTCCAAATGGTTCCGGGTGAGCCGCTCACTCGCCGAGGACCTGAAGGCGGGCATCATCGCTTGCGTCCGCCGCAACGTTGATCTCTTCGCTTGGAAGCCCTCCGATATGCCCGGAATCTCTGAAGACTTGATCATGCACCGACTGAGTGTCCTCCCTGACTCTAAACCGATCGTCCAAAAGAGGCGCAAAGTCGCCCCGGAGAGGCAACTGATTGTAAAAATAGAAGTAGACAAGCTCTTGTCCGCTCGATTCATCCAAGAAGTCACCTACCCCGAATGGTTGGCCAATGTCGTCATGGTGAAGAAAGCGACAGGGGGTTGGCGAATCTGCATTGACTTCACGGACCTTAACAAAGCGTGTCCAAAAGATCCTTTCCCCCTCCCGCGCATCGACGCTTTGATAGACGCGACCTCAAGGCACGAGCTGCTGTCCTTCATGGACGCTTTCTCGGGGTACAATCAGATCCGGATGTTTCCGCCAGACATCTCCAAGACCTCATTCGTCACCGACCAAGGTCTTTATTGTTACCGTGTCATGCCCTTCGGGCTGAAAAACGCCGGAGCCACGTACCAGCGACTCGTCAACAGAGTCTTCAAGGACCTGATCGGCCGCAACGTAGAAGTTTACGTCGACGACATGCTTGTCAAGAGCCGGGCTGGGCCGGACCACGTCGCCGACCTCGAGGAAGCCTTCGGTGTCCTCCGACGCCACAACATGAGGCTTAACCCGGCTAAATGCGCCTTCGGCGTCTCCACGGGGAAGTTCCTAGGGTTCATTGTCAGCCAGCGCGGCATTGAGGCAAACCCCGAAAAAATACAGGCCATCATCAACATGTCCCCGCCCCGGAATGTCAAAGAAGTTCAGAGGCTCACGGGTCGGTTGGCGGCGATCGGCCGTTTTCTCTCCAAATCAGGGGAGAAATCTCTCCCCTTCTTCAAAGCCTTGCGCGGGAAAGGGGGCTTCGAGTGGGGTACCCCTCAACAAGAAGCCTTCGAACAGCTGAAACGGTACCTCGCCAACCCGCCTCTCCTCAGCAAGCCCGAACCAGGCGAGCCGCTTTGGCTCTACCTGTCCGCCTCGGACCACGCCCTCAGCGCCGTCCTCGTCCGAGAGGAGGCAGGAGTTCAGAAACCCCTGTACTATGTAAGCAAAGTGCTACACCCGGCCGAGACGAGATACGCGAAGATAGAAAAGGTAGCCTATGCCCTGGTTATGGCAGCCCGAAAACTCCGACCTTACTTCCAGGCCCACTCCGTCCAAGTTCTGACCGACCAACCACTTAAGACCGTCCTCCACAAGCCCGAAAACTCCGGCCGATTAGTCAAGTGGTCGATCGAGCTGAGCCAGTTCGACATCAGCTATCATCCCAGGGCAGCCATTAAAGGGCAGGCCCTCGCCGAGTTCATAACTGAATGCACTGTCTCCGAGCAACCTGACGTAGAAGAGCCGGATCCGACCTGGGAGGTCTTTGTTGACGGCTCATCCTGCGAAACGGGGAGTGGGGCGGGCGTCATCCTTTGTGGCCCCGACCAATTCCTACTTCAATACTCCCTGCGCCTCAACTTTCCCGCCTCCAACAACGAGGCAGAATATGAGGCCATGATCGCCGGACTGACCCTCGCCCACCGAGCCGGTGCCAAGCGAATCCGGGCGTTCAGCGACTCTCAACTCGTGATCCATCAAATCAACGGAGAGTACGAAGCCTGCGACGACCGAATGGTGAGATATTTGGCGGCGGTCCGACGACTCTTGGCGCTCTTCGACAACACTACGGTTGTCAGAGTCCCCAGGGAACAGAACGCCCAAGCCGACGCGCTATCCAAACTCGCCTCTTCTTCCTTCGAAGGCCTCGATCGTACGGTGCTCGTCGAGGTCCTCTTGGAGCCAAGCATCCTTAGCCCAGAGCCGGAAGCAATGTGCGTACAAGAAAGAACCAGCCCGGACGACTGGACCACTCCCATCCGAAACTTCTTGAACCAGGTCGAGCTTCCTGAAGACAAAGCCGAGGCCAGGCGAATCAGAATCCGAGCGGAAAGGTTCGTCATAATCGATAACATCCTCTTCAAACGCTCGTACACCTTGGCCGACGGCAAACCCTACCTCCGCTGCCTCGCCAAGGACGAGGCCAGCTACGTCCTCAAAGACCTGCACGAGGGGATCGGCGGATGCCACATGGGGAGTAGGACGCTTGCCCGAAAGGCTCTGAATCAAGGGTACTATTGGCCCACCATGCTCCAAGACTCACAAGACTTAGTCAAGAGGTGCGGCCCCTGCCAAAGATTCTCCCCCATCAAAAGGCTTCCTCAAGCCAACCTCCGATCCCTGGCAAGCCCTACGCCCTTCGCCATGTGGGGTATGGACCTTGTGGGGCCCTTCCCCCCAGCGGTAGGACAGAAGAAATTCCTGATTGTCGCCATCGACTACTTCACCAAGTGGATCGAAGCCGAACCGCTGTCCAGCATCACCGAATGCCAAGTGCAACAATTCTTCTGGAAGAACATCATTTGTCGATTCGGGATCCCCCGAATCCTCGTCACGGACAACGGAACCCAGTTCCAAGGGCAGAACTTCCAATCTTTCTGTCAGGACATCGGCATCCAGCAACGTTTCTCCGCCATTTGCCACCCTCAGTCTAACGGCCAAGCAGAGAATACGAACAGGCAAATCCTCGATGGCCTCAAAAAGCGCCTCGACAATTCCCCCAAGGGGCTCTGGGTGGAGGAGCTGCCCAGCGTACTATGGGCACACCGAACCACGCAGAGGATCCCCACGGGGGAGACACCCTTCAATCTGACCTATGGGACTGAGGCAGTCATCCCCGTCGAAGTCGGATTGCCTTCCCCCCGGATCATAGCCTTCGATGAAGACGACAACGCGTCCGCCCTGAGGGCTAACCTGGACTTCGTCGCCGAGGTACGAGAAAAGTCCGCGGTCCGAAGGAGCATTTATCAGCAACGGATCGAGAGATTTTACAACAAGAAAGTCCGCCCCACCAGCATCCGGGCAGGGGACCTAGTGTTGCGAAAGCTATCTGTCTCTGACCCGACCAAGAAGAGGAAACTGGCTCCCAACTGGGAAGGCCCATACCGCGTAGTCGAGGCTGTACGCCCTGGTACATACCGACTAACGGATATGAATGACCGACCCATCAGCCGACCCTGGAACGCTGAGCACCTCATGAAATTCCGGGGAGAGCAAGCTTAGATTCCAGCGTGGCTTAAGTAAAATAAAACTTTTGTAAACATTCATGTGTAAAGGGCCGCTTCAGCGACCCCCCCCAGTCTGGTATAAAAGAAGTCTCTTTTGTCAAAAGTTAAATACCTCGGCAACGCCGACCCAGTACCGGGCAAGGCGGGCGGCATCTGGGTTCTCCCTCGGGTCTCATCCCCTAACGCCTCGGCAGGTTCGACCCAACTATGGGCAGGAGGTCTCCCTGTCGCCCCGCATCGATCCCTCACGAATCGGCGGAGCCCGACCTTGCCTAAACCGCCCTTCACCACCCCGATAACCAGAGCAAAGAAGGAAAAGAAAGCTTTATTCATACTCTTTTATTTTTGCACGGAGAAAACAAGCAAATACCGTTACAGAACCACTCCACTCATCTCAAACTAAAGGGGATCTCCGGCTTAGGGCCCCTCGGACCCGGTAAAGGGCGGAATCACTCCGACCAAACGACTTGGGACTCTCTCCTCGTCATGACGGTCCTTCGGCTCTGCCACCGTCGACACCCCGGCCACGGAGCTCTGGGCATCCACGGATCGAATGCGCTCCATCAGTGGCAACGCCGAGGGAGCCCCCTCTGCTCGCCGATCCCTCGAGGAAGATGTCGAAACACCCAACATGGTCCTATAGCGGTGTATCTCCATCTCCTTCTCCACTATCACATCGCGAAGAAGCTTCTCGGAGGAAGGCCTCTGCACCGAGGAACTTGACATGGTGTATCCAAGACCAACGCCCCCTAGCTCCCGATCCACCATCGCCCTCCTCAGCCGGCTCGCCTCCTCACTCAGGGCTTCAGACTTGTTCCTGTAATAATGGAAGGCCGCATCAGTGTCGCGAGCCCTCTTTCGATACCGAACCAAAGTGGCCTCTAAGGCCTCGACCTTGCCCCGAAGCCACGCCACGTCGGAACGAAGGGGGTCCACCTCAGGAAGGGGAGCCGTGACCTACAAGAGAACCAGCCCGCTCAAGACATATATGCAAAGAGGTTCAGAAATTTTTCAAAGTTGGAACACTTAGCCAGCCAGAAAACCCTCTTTTTATAAATTCAGTTTCCTCATACAAAAAATGCGGTGGCCAGTCCGCGGAAGGCAAATACAATCGAGAGAAGGAAAAAGAAGGACAAAAATTATACAGCGGGTTTTCCCACCTCGATATCAGCCGGATCCGTTGGAGGGTCGGTAACCGATTTGTCATCTGACCCTTGTCCGCCAGGAGTCTTCGGTGTCCCCTCAATCTCCATATCATACTCGAAGTTGGACAGGTCGATAGTCGGATAAAAGTGCCTCACATGGCTGAGGGCCTTCGCGTAACTACTATCCTGGGCATTGATCACCAGGATCTGACACGACTTAGTCACCTCATCCTTCTCCTTCTCCGACCTCTCCTCCTGAGCCGCCCTCGCCTTCGCCCATTCCTCCTTCTCCTTGTCAAAAGCCACCTTCGTCTCCGCCTCCTTCTTACGAGAGCCTTCGAGCTCTCCCTTCAATTCCGTCACCTCCTGCTCGGCCTTGTCAGCCCGATCTCGCTCTCGCTGCACCGCCGCCTCGTAGAGTCCCCTCACATGGGCCCCCTGCACGGTCGCCTGCCAGGACCAGACACTACTAAGAAATCTTCCTTAAAAAACATCACCTGAAAGCTAGGAGGTTCGATCGACTTACCAGCACCGTGGCCTGCGCAAGACGCACATACGCCTCGTCCAGGGTCTGGGACTTCATATCCGAGCGGTCCCGAGGGGTCGCCAACTTATCTGCAACCTCCACGGCCTGGCGCCCCCGGACCAGGCAATCACCCTCGCGGATCGACCAATCCGGCACCCACCTTCGCCGAAGCCTCTCCTCTAGTCCGGGATCCGCCGGGGGACCCTTCCCCTTATCAGGCTCGGCGGCCGCACCCTGATCCGAACCCCCCTGGACCACTGCGTCCCCACCCGTCTCTGACCGAGTCCTCTTCATCCTCGGCTGAACGGGGGCCTCGGAGACCACCTGGGACGACTCGGTGGTCTTCGCCGCGACATCCTTCTTCTCGACCTTCTTCTTCTTCATGGCGAGCCTCAGCGCCTTAATCGACTCCTCATCCATTTCTGTAAAGAGATCCATTAAGAACAAATGAGCAAAAAAGTACAAGAAGAGTGTGAGGAAAGAAACAACCACGTACGAGGCACGGCCGGGCTAGGGCTCAGTCTGACGCTTGCCAGATGGGCCTCCGTCACCTTCCCCCAATTAATGCTATGCGACAGACGGAGGCGCTCAACGAGTCTCCACTCCTCCGCCGTCAAATCCCCTGGCCCCGGTGCTGTGTAGCTCGGCTTAGTATGGTTCCACCGAGTAGGGATAGCCCAAGGGTCCTCACTCCGGATCACCAGATACTTCTTCTTCCAGAACTTAATGGAATCCGGATGACCGTGGACAACCTTCGCCTTACCTCGAGGCGAGATATAATATACTCCTTCTGCCGATGAGCCAATCAATATCATCGCTCGGAACACGCCCAGCCGCAGGGGTACCCTCCGTTCCGCGCACAACAGCACGAAGCAGATGATCTGCTTCCAGGAGTTCGGCCCGAACTGCATCGGCGCCAGGGACGACCAATTTAACACCTCCTGAACGAATGGGTGGATGGGCAGCCTCAGGCCGGAGATAAAGGCGTCCACAGGGAAGATACAATACCTGTCCGGCAGGGGATCGGTCGGTCGAAGAGAAGAACTCGGCAGCATAAGCTCATAACTGGGCCCTATGTGGTAGGCCAACTGCAGAGCCCCCAAGTCGCTTGCCTCCAGAGCGGTCGGGGAGGCGTCCACCATCAACCTCTTCCGGCTTGACGACGACGGCTGGACCCCCGAGGACTCCTTATCGGAGAGATCGTCGGGGTAGCAACGGAAAGGCCGGGGTTGTGCAGACGACCCTATCACCAAGTCGCTCGGGCCGCCAATCTTCGATTTCTTCTTCTTCGGAACCCTCCTCCTCTTAGCCCGTTCCGACGAAGGTGTAGACAAGCGCCCCAGAACGGGCGGATTCAGAGACCCCGCGGAACCATCTCCCTCGGAGCCACCCTCCTCTCCGGAAGCCGACCCCAGGGTCTGGACTTCGTCTGAGCTGCCGCCCCCCTCCTCAGAGTCGCTGCTTTCTACCACGAAATGCCTCCGAGATCGCAATGGCTTCACGCTGTGTACGACCTCCTCCTTGCCTACCGGCCCCTCCCCAGAGGTCGACGCCAACGAGCCGGACTGAGCCCTATCCATCCGTGCCTAAGTTAAACAGGGTTACCAACTAACCTGAAATCACCTCGGAAACACGACCTTGCTGCCGGAAGCTGAAGGGCGAGCGCTGAAGAGTTGAAGGATTTTTCCGAAAAGTAAGAGGCAGGAGAGAAATAGGCGATGGGAGGAAAGGAGGGAACATTTATAGGGGATAGGAACAACTCCTCGATTTTCACAGTCACTATTCACCGATTGACGTGCAACTACCGCCTAGGAAATCACGCCGCATCCTCGAAACACGTGCTGCTGACGTCACCCAGTGCCAGACTGGCAGCACGGTACGGGGTCGGTTCGGGCAAAATAACGACTCGCCTTCGCCAGCACTAAAGTACTCTTCTTCAGAAGATCCACCGGCGGGCCATCACCCTTACCAGCCCGTAATCCCCCCTCGTCTCGAGGTTCGGCTTGGCACCGGGGTACTCTTCCCAAGAAGAAACTACGGCTCGCCTTCACCCTCACCGGCCCATAATCCCTCGCCAGCTCGAGGTTCGGCCCGGCACCCGGGTACTCTTCTTCGGAAGATCCACCGGCGGGCCATCACCCTTACCAGCCCGTAATTCCCCCTCGTCTCGAGGTTAGGTCTGGCACCCGGGTACTCTTCTCAGGAAGAAGCAACGGCTCGCCTTCACCCTTACCGACCCATAATCCCTCGCCAGCTCGAGGTCCGGTCTGGCACCGGGGTACTCTTCTTCGGAAGATCCACCGGCGGGCCATCACCCTTACCAGCCCGTAATTCCCCCTCGTCTCGAGGTTCGGCCTGGCACCGGGGTACTCTTCTCAGGAAGAAACAACGGCTTGCCTTTACCCTAACCGACCCATAATCCCTCGCCAGCTCGAGGTTCGGTCTGGCACCCGGGTACTCTTCTTCGGAAGATCCATCGGCTAGCCATCACCCTTACCAGCCCATAATTCCCCCTCCTCTCGAGGTTCGGTCTGGCACCCGGGTACTCTTCTCAGGAAGAAGCAACGGCTCGCCATCACCCTTGTCGACGCGTAATCCCTCGACCTCTCGAGGTTCAATCGAACACCAGGGTACTCTTCTCCGGAAGAGACAACGGTTCGCCATCGCCTTCACCTACACTGGGACCCTCGACTAGCTCGAGGTCCTATCCAAGCTTCAGGACAGCACCACCAGGAAGGCCCTGTGATCCGCCCTCCCATTTTTTGTTACAATCATGAACACTCCTCCACGGCTAGCTCCCGCACCCCCTGCAGGAGTGGGGGGCTTGTGTGACAGTGTAAAAATGGCCTGAGGCTCAACCAGGGCCCAATACAATTCCTACTCAGAAAAGCAAAAATAACAACCTGGTTCGGCTCCGGACCACTTCAGGGTCGGCGCCGAACCTCGTGTTTGCCCTCACGATGCCGGCCTCCTCGTGCTGACGAGCCTCAGTACCCCCCGGAGTCCGATCCGGAGCAGTCCCTCATTCCGTCCCCCCTCTCTGGCGGGGCAGAAGGATGACCTGGCGCAGCCTAGGCCCTCCGATTCCCCCAGAGGCACAGAGGACTCACGATGGGCCACGTCAGCTCAAAATACCACCAGGGGTTTCGCCACGTCAGCCCTATACCACTCCTGGTATTACCACAACCGCCCTGAACCCCCTGGGCCTTCTGCCACGTCAGGCCCATGGGCTTTCGGATCCAAACCCGGCCCCCCAAGCGGAACCAAACCCGGTTGGGATTCTCTATAAATACTAGACCCTCACCCACCTTTCGGAGGTAATCAATCTTTTGCCACTTAAATATATCTAGTTATTGCTACTCTCTCACAGAGACTGACTAGAGCGTCGGAGGGTCCGCCACCGGGACAAACCCCGGTGTTTCAGGACCGTCTGCAGGTACACAAGACCTCGGATCCGACCCTTCCGATCCGAGCCCAACCTTCAACGTCTTTCCGAGCTCATCGTAGGCCCCCAGAAGGTCAACCGAAGGTCGGCAGACGAGCGGTAATCTCCTTCAATACAAATTGAGTTCGAACTCACACCTGGTGCTTCCACACGTGTCTCAGAAATAAACAGCATCAGCGAGTATTTGCCTTGACGGAAGCTGATGCTGATGAGGTTGATCATGTCATCACGGGTACGAGGGCCGATGTTTAGAGGTTTTTGTCATTTCTTTTCCCGTTATTTAGTGAAACTGTTACGTAATGAGTGTGTATTATGTAACAGGAGAACTTTATCTTAATGGAATGAAAGCTGTTGTGTTGTTCGATACTGGATCCTCTCATACTTTTGTGTCTCCTAAATTTGCTAAAGTGTTGGGAGTTGAACCGAAGATTTTTCCAAGCAAGATCTTAGCTGTAGCTACTCCGTCAGGTAAAACTTTAACCACTGATCGGTATTATGCTGATTGTGAGATTGTGATTGGAGATCAAATCTTTGGGATTGATCTGATCGAGCTGACTATCTTGGGAGTCGATGTTATCATTGGCATTGATTGGATGTCGGTGTACAGTGCAAGCATCGAGTGTAAAACCAAGACGGTAATAGTGAAGGCTCCAGGTGGACCTGAAGTCACTTTCCAAGGGAAGAAGAAGTGTTCTAGGCTGGTGGCAGCTATCCGCAAGGAAGAGACTCCTGTGGAAGTGCAAGGGATTCCTGTGGTTCAGGACTATCCAATTGTGTTCTTGGATGATTTTCCTAGGTCCCGCATCGTGATGTAGAGTTCAGCATCACTGTTCAACTGGGAAGTGCACCCATTTCTAAGGCACCGTATAGGATGGCTCCAGTGGAACAGGATGAGGTGAAACGACAGATTGAAGAACTGTTGGAGAAAGGCTTTATTCAACCTAGTGCGTCACCTTGGGGAGCACCAGTGCTTTTGGTAAAGAAGAAGGATGGATCGATGAGAATGTGTATCGATTACCGGGAGCTGAATAAGGTCACTGTTCAGAATAAGTATCTTATCCCTCGAATTGATGACCTGTTCGATCGTCTACAAGGAGCAGCTGTTTTCTCCAAAATAGATCTTCGATCAGGATATCACCAAGTTCGAGTGAAAGCTGAAGATATGCACAAAACTGCATTTAGAACTCGACATGGACATTACGAATTCCTAGTTATGCCATTTGGAGTGACGAATGCACCCGCAATCTTCATGGATTTGATGAACAGAGTTCTGAGGCCGTTCATTGATTCTTTCATCGTGGTGTTTATCGACGATATCCTCGTGTACTCCAAGTCAGAAGAGGAGCACACCGAGCATCTGGCAGCAGTTTTGAAGAAGCTGGAAGAGCAGAAGTTGTATGCCAAGCTATCCAAGTGCAATTTCTGGAAATCTGAAGTGCCATTCCTAGGTCACATTCTTTCTAAGGAGGGAGTGGCAACTAACCCTCAGAAGATAGAGGTAGTGAGAGATTGGGCTAGGCCTACTACAGTGAAGGAAGTCAGAAGTTTTCTTGGATTGACTGGATACTACCGAAGATTCATTCAAGGTTATGCTCAGATAGCCGTGCCGCTTACTGGGTTGACCAAGAAGAATGTGAACTTCAAGTGGACTGAGCAATGTGAGGCAAATTTTTAGGAGTTGAAGGATAGGCTAACTACTATACCTATTTTGGCTTTGTCTAGAGCAGGTGTTGAGTATGATGTTTATAGCGATGCTTCACATCGTGGGCTGGGTTGTGTCTTAATGCAAGAAGGAAAAGTAATCGCTTATGGGTCTAGACAAATAAGACCGCATGAGAAGAATTATCCGACTCATGATCTGGAGTTGGCTGCGATTATCTTTGCCCTGAAGCAATGGAGACATTATGTGTATGGCGAGAAGCTGAACATGTACACTGACCACAAGAGCTTGAAGTACATATATCAGCAGAAGGATCTGAATTTGAGGCAGTGGAGATGGTTAGAGGTACTTGAGGACATTCGTCCGGAGATTAAGTATCACCCGGGGAAGGCTAATTTTGTTGCTGATGCACTTAGTCGCAAGAGCAGTCTGGCGAGTTTGATTACAACTCAGAAGCATCTGATTGAGGAATTGGATCGGGCCGGTATTGAAGTTGTCCTGCATGACTTGGGAACATCCTTAGCTCAGTTAAGACTTCAACCGACGCTGGATGATAGGATTATTACAAGTCAGAAGGTTGATTCGGAGTTTCAGAAGATGTTGGAGCAGGTTGGTGCTGGCAGGTTGCCCGGATTTTAAATCAAGGACGGAGTACTGTGGCTTGGAGAGAGGCTGTGTGTTCCGGATCAGACGGACCTGAAAGAGAGTATTCTTCAGGAGGCGCATGCTACTCTTTTGTCTGTACATCCTGGGAGTACTAAGATGTACAAAGACATCAAACCGCATTTCTGGTGGTCAGGTTTGAAGCGGGATGTGGTCGAATTTGTATCGAAGTGTGAGGTTTGTCAACAAGTTTAAGCCGAGAATCAAAAACCTGGAGGTCTATTGCAGCCGTTACCTATTCCAGAATGGAAGTGGGATAACGTCAGTATGGATTTCATTACGGGATTGCCTAAGAGTTCTAAGGGCAATGATGCGATTTGGGTTATAGTCGATCGATTAACCAAGTCTGCTCACTTCTTGGCAATGAAACTTACTGCTTCGATGGACAAGTTGGCTGAGTTGTATGTTGGTGAGATCGTCCGGCTTCATGGCGTTCCTTTGACTATTGTGTCTAATCAAGATGCGCGGTTTACTTCGCATTTCTGGAAGAGTCTTCAGACAGCTTTGGGTACCAAGATAGATTTCAGCACTGCTTTTCATCCCCAGACCGATGGGCACACCGAGAGAGTCAACCGTATTCTTGAGGATATGCTTCGGTGTTGTATACTAGACTTTGGAGGTAGTTGGGAAAGGCATTTATCCTTGGTAGAGTTTGCCTACAACAACAGTTTTCAGACTAGCATCGGGATTGCACTGTACGAAGCTCTGTATGGCAGGAAGTGCAGGACACCTGTTTGTTCGTTTAAAGTTGGGGAGCGTCAGTTGTTTGGTCCTGAGCTTGTACAACAAACTTCTGAGAAGATTGATCTGATCAGGAAATGGCTGGTAGAAGCTCAGAGCAGGCAGAAAAGCTATGCAGACAACCGGAGAAGGGACCTTGAGTTTGAGGTTGGTGACTTTGTCTTTCTGAAAGTATTGCACAGTAAAGGCGTGATCCGTTTTGGCAAGAGTGGGAAGTTAGCCCCGAGGTTTATAGGCCCATACAAGATATTGAAAAGAATCGGGAAAACTACTTACCGGCTTGAGTTACCGGAAGAGTTATCTCAGGTGCACAATGTCTTTCATGTGTCTATGCTGAGAGGTTATATTCCAGATCCGAGTCATCATTTTCCTGTAGTGCCGGAAGGTTTGCAGTTGGATCTGAATTACATCAAGTCTCCTGTCGAGATTGTTGATCGACGAGAGAAAGTCTTGAGGAATAAGACGATACCGATGGTCAAGGTAGTCTGGAGAAACCATTTGGTTGAAGAGGCTACTTGGGAATCTAAGGAGAGGATGTTGAGAGACCATCCTGAGCTTTTTGTTTGATATGTATTTTGTATTTTTATGCTTGTTTTTGTTCCTCGTCCTTGACTGTAGTTCCGGGGACAGAACTATTCTAAGGAGGGAGTGTTGTAATGCCCTGATTTTTATTTATGAAAATTATTTATGAATTTATTTTATTATTTTGCACGTGGTGTGCACGTACCATTTTATGAAACTTTATAATGAATGATGGGTATATGTCTATGTAGATATGTTTGCTAAATTATTTATTTTTAAAAAGGGTCCTGGTTTCAAATAAACTTAAGCCGAAAATCTAAATTATTTATTTTGTAAAAGTTAATGTTTTGGCCCATTAATTTAAGCCCAAGAATTAATTCTCTTTTTTTTTAACAACTTGTAAAGTAAAACTCTTTTAAAATATTATTTTGTAAAAATGTGTATGTACAAGTTTGTTTATATGGAGACTAGAGTACCACGTGCATGCAACATGGTGTGCATTGCACACTATTTCTCCTTGGCCGGTTTTTTGGAAGAGGTGGAGATAGTGTAGGGGTGGTTACTTTGTTGTGGGTAGTTATTACAACTCCTACTCTCATCCTAGCCTCCCATCTCATAACCATCTACTAAATCCTAACCCTCCATTTCACCAAGGATGTAGTATAAATAACCCCCCCCCCCTCCATTGTCTTCTTTATTAAAGATCCATTGAAGGAGAAAGATATATTTGCAAGAGAGTTGTGAGTGTGATTAGTCTTGGGAGGCCGGCATTACTCCAGAAGACTCTCGGTGGCAAGGAGCAAGGAGGAGGAGTCACATTATCACTAGAAGGCTTTTCGGGATTTCGTTTATTTCGTCAATAAGGTGGGTGTTTCTCAGGACTTTTAATATAGAGATCATGCTAGGGCAATTTTGATTGTTATCATGATTGTGAAATATGGATTGATGTGGTGATTATTATACTAAAATGCGTTGTGCTGTATTTAGCATGAAAGATGTGAATGAATGGACATGATTAATGAAATTTAAAATATCGGAACTGACCTGTACAGTCGACCGATCATGTGAATAAGTCAACTGGTACGAGGTAGATGTTTCCCATGACTTCTAGAATTCATGTTAAGATCGAGGATTTAATTATGTATGTGTGTGCAAACTGATGTGATAGAATGATTGCTAAATTGATATCTTCCATACTGTCCATAGTGTAGAAATTATGAACTTATGAAGAAGGACTAATAATAATTAGAGAACTGGAAATGACCTATACAGTCTACCGGTCGTATGAACAGTCGATAGGTATATTGAAAGAAAATATATACAGTTCGGATTTTCATGAAACGACGTATTTTTTTAATGCGAATTATTAACTTGATGTTCTAGCATGTTAAATTAGGATTAGTATTCATCTCCGTGAGTAAATGATGAGTAAAAGGTAAAATATATGTTTAGCATTTCCTTTTGAGAAAAGAAAACACTAGTTATGTGGAATTTACATTAATCGAAAACTATGTTGTGATGTTAATAAACACATAAGAATGTCATGTTTACGTTGGTATGAGCACATTGTAGCATGACAAAAATGATGTGAGAACAAAATGAAGAGAGAATTCCTTAAATTTGAAAGTTTGACATGCTCAGTCGACCGAATGTATGTAACAGTCGACTGTACTGAACTTGAAAGGTTACATAATTGAACTCTGCCGAACAGCCGACTGGGTTGATTGACAGTCGACTGCACTGTAGATGATATTGAAATTTGAACACTGCGGAACAGCCGACTGGCCATGTGCAGCAGTCGACTCTTCCGAGCAGTTTACAGAAGGGTTTGGTTTGATTGAGTAAGTCGACTGGATGAGTTCTAAGTCGACTGTTCAGAGCACTTTTGACATCTCAGAAATTCTATGAATTGTTTTATGATAAAGATTGTAAATCTTATGTTGAATATTGGTTGTGATAGTAAACTCTATTTTTCTTTGCATGAATTAAATATGAAGTGAATCATTTATTTGAATTTATGAAAGTTATATAATTGTGGAACTATGGACATGAAAAAGAAAATCTATGGTGATTATGAAAGATGAACTCAAGAGCTGGAAGTGCTCAGATTATTTT
This sequence comes from Hemerocallis citrina, assembly GCA_017893485.1. Lineage (NCBI taxonomy): Eukaryota > Viridiplantae > Streptophyta > Magnoliopsida > Asparagales > Asphodelaceae > Hemerocallis > Hemerocallis citrina. Next base: position 99,285,929 of record CM030366.1, read on the forward strand.
AGTAATTGTGAATTGGAATTGAAATGAAAGAGTAGCTAAGTCTCCCCCGGCAATTGGAAAGAAAATGAAATGAATTATTGAAATGAAAGACCAAGGTTGGTCATGATGAATGAATGATTAAGTCCGGTTTAGTGGAGAGGCTAACTCTAGAGCTTTGATTTTGTTCGTGATTCTAATAAAACTAAGGACTAGTACATAGTGAAGATGTGATGAAAGTAAGAGAAAAACACTGAGTATGAGGGCCATTGGGTAGCGGCGAGAGCGTATCCCAGGATGTCTCATGATGAGTCAGGACGAGGATACTACTCCAGAGTACCATCCCGGTGGCGACGCTCGTGGGATGTTTGAAGACTACGGGTGGTGTCATGTCTATGGTAGGAGCTGAATTACCACAGGATGCCTGCATGATGAGTCATGTGTCAGTGCGTTGGGATTCCCTCTAGGGCGCCTAGACATGAGTTCGTATGTCAGAAAACATGTAGGATACTTACCATAGTTACAGTAGTAGAGTAAGTCATGACGAGGGATTGAACCCTACAAGATGAAGAACAATTAAAGGCTTGCCCTCGGACCTATGTAGTATGGGATGCATAGAATCCGAACAAGTGCGCATTAGTGTTATATAATGTAAATAATTGCATTAAGGACTAAGTGCACAATCACAACACGACATCCATAGGGTATTCCCTTTAATTTGATATGTGAACAAGATTGTGATTTGTTAAGAAATGAGAATCGTTATATTGTTTCTGGCATAGAGAGGATGGCCATGTATAATTATCGTCGGTTGAATAAACTGACGTACCCACAGTTTTATATGCAGGATAATTGGTTTGATAAAGGTTAAAGGAAAGCCAATGCTCGAAGATTGTTATTTATTGCTGCAACTTTTGTATAAAGTTATAATTGCTTCCATTGTCATTACATGTGAATCATTGATGTATATGCTTCCGCTGTAAAATATAAAGTGTAAAATCTCTTGTAACTCTGATGTAAATTGGAAAGTTTTCAATTCCTTGTAAAATTGTACCGAATGAGAGGAAAAGATCCTGTAGAACTCTCGAATTCAGTTGTATTTGGGATTTGGGGTGTTACAGCCGACCTCGAGGCGGCCCTGGAGCAAGCGAAGGAGAAGCTTGCTGCGGAGGTCGCTAAGGCTACCGAGGAGAGGGACGCAGCGGTGAAGGCTTTGGAGGACTTAAGGTCGGAACAGGCCGCGGCGGTGGAGAAGGCGAGGAGGGAGATCGAAGTCGAGGCGAAGAATCACATGGCGACCAACATGGAGTTGTCTTATGCCCGGGTGCTCAACCATGTCGAGGCTCGAATCCCCAGCTTCGAGAGAGTGGGGTATCGGTTGTGGCCCGGTAGCGAGGAAGGAAGCGAAGAGGAGGAGGGAGAAGAGGAGGAAGAAGAGCAGGAGGAAGGCGAGCAGCGGGTTGGCAAAGTGTCTGCTAATCCCGAGACCGTGGCTGCCGGCCCCCGAGCCGGGGCATCGGGGGGCGAGGGGCCATCCACCGAGGCACCTGTTTCCGAGCTGCCGCCCCAGGTGGACCCTTGATCTCCTCGTCTTTGTAATTTTTTCTCTCTTTCAATGTACTGCCTTGTAGCGGACTGGCCACCGCTTTTTTGATGTGAATAAAATTTTTGTTCGAACTCTCTTCTCGAATTTTCGCTAAGTGTTGGGTTGTTTTTGAAATGGAGTTTCTCCGAGATTTGGCTAATTGTTTGGCTCGGACCGCCCTTTGTCTTTCTGTGTTGATATACTTCTGTTTTTCACGTCGTCGAACCTAGTTCGGTCTCCGAAGCAACTCGCCTTCGTGCCGAACTAGAGGAGGCGAGGCAGGCCCTCTCTCGCAGCCGAGAGAGTTTCCTTAGGAGAGAATTAAGGCTAGATATCAAAGCTACTGCGAGGGGGTATTTTTCCGAGCTGAAACAACTCCAGAAATGATCTTGCGAGGCTCGTCTCAAAGGCGAGGTGGAGTTGCTTAGGAAGATGCTGTTCGTCGCTGAGACGGAGAAAAGCGAGCTATTGGCGGAGGTTCACCATTTGGAAATAGCCGAAGAAGAACTATCGGCGGAAGAAGACGAATTAGCAATGGTAGTGGGCAAGCTGATGGTCAAGCACGACGAGCTGACGGTGAGGGTCGAGCAGTTGAGGAGGGTTACAATCGACAAAAGCATCGAAGTGATCCACCTTCGTCGCATCATAGCCGACAGTACCGATGACGCAGGCTCAGCCAAACTTCCTCGTTTAAAAATATTTGTGAAGGACGATACTCTGAAGGATAGGATCGTCGAGCTCGAGAAGGAAGTTGCTCGCCTCAAACCTCAGCCTGTAAGGGTCAATGTTCGGATTACGTCATGTACTTGCAAAGAGAGTGAGAGGGGGATCTCCTTCAATGAGCTCGCGACTCGTTTGCCTGTCGTTAGGCGGAGTCCGGCCGATGCTCAGAGTGGTGTGGCTGTTTTGTCTAGTGGCGCCTCGGTCAGAGCCACAGTTAGAGGCAGCGCCGAAGAGGCATTTCGGTTCGTTGGTCTAGAGACAAGCTCGGAGGTTAGGCGGCGCGCCCTCGTGTATCTCTGAACAGAAACATCCCTATTCCGAAGAACCACTGAACAACTTTTTGTAATTAGTCCGGTAGAGAGTTTTGTAGTACCTTGTTAGGGTAGCTTGGTCTTGTAACTTGAATGCTTTTATATAACTGAAAGCTTGTTTCTCTCTTGTGTTTGTGTGCTTTGTCGGTAAGCATTTACTCAAGTACAACTCCCCCAACTTTTAACAACTACTCAAAATCAGAAGCAAACCTTTCTTCTTGTAGGCACAGAATGTCTAACTTTAACTTTGAACGAACCATAGGGACCGAAGGTTTAGCACCTCCAAGTGCTCTTCTCCCATGTCTAGTATAGTTGTAAACACTTCGTGCGCGTCGTTTAAGCGAATTTCAACGGTTGTGGGAGCAATTCCGAATGGGGAACCACTTCTAGCTCGCTTAAGAGCGAGCTTGCGAAGAGGAGTCGAGCCAAGTGTTGGACTCCGAACTCATCGTTGAGTATGTTTCAACGGTTGTGGGAGCAATTCCGAATGGCGAACCACTTCTAGCTCGCTTAAGAGCAAGCTTGCGAAGCGGAGTCGAGCCAAGTGTTGGACTCCGAACTCGTCGTTAGAGTATGTTTCAACGGTTGTCGGAGCAATTTCGAATGGCGAACCACTTCTAGCTCGCTTAAGAGCGAGCTTGCGAAGCGGAGTCAAGCCAAGTGTTCGACTCCGAACTCGTTGTTTGAGCGCAAGGAAGTTAGAAACAGAGAGATATAACCAATTCACAAGTAAAATACGAAAATAAGGAGCTCTTTATTGAAAACTACTACTCGGCTGCTTCTAAGTTGCGAGCCGTTATTACATTGGAAAAATAAGAATCTAAAGTAAAATACAAGTCAAAGGAAAGGAACAGTTCGACATCCGAAGGTACTTAGAGAGGTGTTTGGGCGGTCCCTTGGTACTTCAATAGATGGTTGGCATTCCAAGTCCTAGGAATCTCTCTGCCTTCAAGATCTTCAAGACGGTATGTTCCGGGCCGAACTACTTTGGTGATCTTGTAGGGTCCTTCCCAATTTGGAGCTAGCTTACTCTTCTGACTGGGGAAAGAGATAGCTAACTTTCTGAGGGCCAAGTCCCCTTCTTTGAGATCGATGGGACGAACTATCTTGTTGTAGGCCAACTCGATCCCCCTTCGATAGTTCTGTTGGCGAATTGACGCTCTTTCCCGTAGTTCATCGATCAAGTCCAAATTTGCCCGAAGCTCTCTGGCATTTTGCTTTTCTTCATAGGCCATAAGGCGAGGAGATGGTAGGCCGACTTCCAAGGGGATCACAGTTTCGGACCCATAGGTGAGATTGAATGGCGACTCTCCTGTGGGGGTCCATTTAGTAGTGCGGTGATTCCACAGCACGTTAGGGAGCTGATCAACCCATAAACCTTTGGCAAACTTATCCAGTCTCTTCTTGATACCGGAGAGGATCTGTCGGTTGGCATTTTTCACTTGACCATTTGACTGGGGGTGGGAGATGGAGTAGAAACGTTGTTGGATGGCGAGATTTTCACACAGAGATCAGAATGCGGTCGCAGTAAATTGTGTTCCATTATCGGTTATGAGGACCCGGGGCACGCCGAACCGACAGATGACGTTCTTCCAGAAGAACTGCAGTACTTTATTCTCGGTTATTGTAGCCAATGGTTCGACCTCTATCCACTTGGAGAAGTAGTCGATTGCCACGACTAAGAACTTGAGCTGGCCGGGAGCTGGTGGAAATGGCCCTAGTAAGTCCATCCCCCACATTGCGAAAGGGATAGGACTTAATAGGGAGGTGAGCTAAACTTGGGGTAGGCGACGGATGTTGGAGTACTTCTGGCAGGAGCTGCATTGCCGGACGTGTCGTTCGGCATCTTGTAGGAGGGTAGGCTAGAAGTATCCATAATTCAACACTTTCCTGGCGAGGGATCTTGACCCTGAATGTGCTCCGCCTATGCCTTCGTGAAGCTCTTGCAAGGCATACGAGACTTGTTCCGAGGAGAGGCACCTCAAATAAGGTCTGCCGTCCACTTGGGTGAAGGAGCGTTTGTACAAGACCCCCTTAATGAGGGTGTACCACTCCGCTCTGGTTCTAACTCGACGAGCTTCCTTAGGGTCTTCGGGGAGGAGCCCATCCCTTAGAAATTCTATCAGGAGTTTCATCCAATTGTCTTGAAGTTGGACTGGCAGTGACTCCATCGAGTGGGGAGTTTCTTCTTCTATGCTCGGTCTCAGGAGTACTTCAATCAGGATGGTCTGCTCGAGACCTTGAAGGGAGGAGGAGGCCAGCTTGGAGAGGGCATCTGCTTGGAAATTTTCTTCTCTGGGGATCCGCTAAATGAGCGCCTCTTCGAACTGAGCCATGAGATTTTTGACCTTGGCTAGATACTTAGCCATTCGGTCATCTCGCGCCTCGTACTCGTCCAAAACTTGATTCGCGACCAGCAGAGAGTCGCTAAAAATCCATAGGCGTTGTGCCCCTGCCTTGCGAGCCATACCGAGGCCAGCTATAAGTGCTTCATACTCCGCTTCATTGTTGGAGGCTTTAAAGTTAATACGGAGGGAGTATTGGAGAACGAAATCATCTGGGCCTACCAGAATAACCCCGGATTTGCTTCCCTCGGTGCAAGAGGACCCGTCCACATATACCGACCAGATAGGAGGCCCGTTTGCTACTCAACTGACCTCGAGGATGGTGTTCTCAACAATGAATTCAGCTAAGGCCTGAGCCTTGATTGCGGTTCGAGGCCGGTATGATATGTCATGCTGGCTCAGCTCGATCGACCACTTCATGAGGCAGCCGGAGGTCTCCGACTTGTGAAGGACTTGCTTCAGCGGTTGGTCGGTAAGAACGACCACCGAGTGAGACTGGAAATATGGGTGAAGCTTCCTAGCTGCCATGACCAAGGCGTACGCCATCTTCTCCAATCTTGGGTAGCGGAGCTCAGCATCCCGGAGTACCTTGCTCACGTAATAGATGGGCTTCTGAGCCTTGTCTTCTTCCCTCACCAAGACAGCACTGAGGGTTTGTTCGGAGGCAGCTAAGTAGAGGTAGAGTGTTTCCCCGGGAATAGGCTTGCTGAGGAGAGGGGGTTGACTAGATAGGCTTTAAGCTGATCGAAGGATTCTTGTTGTGGTTGACCCCACTCGAAGCCCTTAGCCCCCCTGAGAGCCTTGAAGAAGGGAAGACACTTCTCTCCAGACTTAGAAAGGAAGTGCCCTATGGCAGCGAAGCGTCCTGTCAACTTCTGAACCTCTTTCACATTTTTGGGAGGAGCCATGTCTAGTCTGGCTTTGATCTTCTCGGGGTTGGTTTCGATTCCTCTTTGGCTGACCATGAAGCCTAGGAATTTTCCCGACAAGACTCCGAACGTACACTTGTTTGGATTGAGCCTCATATCATGCTTTCTTAATACATCGAACGCCTCTTGCAGATCGGCCACATGATCGGCGCCATGGATGCTCTTGACTAGCATTTCATAAACGTATACTTCCATATTTCCGTCGATCTGTTGTTGAAAAAACTTGTTGACGAGGCGTTGATAGGTCGCACCGGCATTCTTCAGCCCGAAGGGCATTACCCTGTAGCAGTAGAGCCCTTGATCGGTAACAAAGGAGGTCTTCGGGATATCCGGAGGAAACATTCAGATCTGATTATACCCGAAAAAGGCATCCATGAAGCTGAGGAGTTCATGGCCCAAAGTTGCGTCGATCAAGGTGTCGATGCTAGGGAGAGGGAATGGATCTTTAGGGCATGCTTTGTTTAGGTCGGTGAATTCGATGCAGATTCTCCAGCTCCCGTTGGACTTCTTTACCATGACCACATTGGAGAGCCAGTCAGGGTAATTTACCTCTTGTATGAACCGAGCCTTAAGGAGCTTGTCCACCTCTTCTTTGATAGCTTGTTGGCGCTCGGGAGCAAATTTGCGCCTCTTTTGTTGGATCGGTTTGGATCCTGGGGCAACACTCAGGTGGTGGACGAGGAGCTCTTCGGAGATTCCTAGCATGTCGGCAGCTGACCATGCAAAGAGATCGCGGTTCTTTCTAATGCATTGGACTATGTCGGAGCATAGGGCGGATGGGAGGGTCTTGCTGATAAAGAACTTGCGGTTCGGATCTTGCTCGGAGAAGAGTACTTCCTCCAATTCATCCACCGGCTTGGACGTTGGCCGGACACCTTCTTGGGGAATTTCAAGAGTCTCGAGGGAGAGAACTGGACCCCCGGTGGAGGTGATATAGCATTTTCGGGCCATCTCTTGACTGCCTCTTACTTTTCCTACCCCTGCCCTGGTGGGGAACTTCATCTTGAGGTGATAAGCCGATGGGACGGCCTCTAGAGCAGCTAGGCTAGGTCGGCCTAGAATCACATTATAAGCAGCGGGGGACATCAACTACCACGAAGTCCATCGGCTCCGTGCAGGTAGTAGGAGTTTTACTAGCAGTTACGTCGAGGGTGATTACCCCTTCGATAGTCACTGGCACTCCTGTGAACCCGTGGAGCGTGTAGCCGGCAGGCTTAAGCCTGTCCCGGGATAGCTTGAGGCCTTTGAAAGTAGCAAGGAAGAGAATGTTAACGGAGCTGCCATTGTCTACTAGAATCCTCTCAACTTTGAAGTTTTCCATATGGAGGTTGATCACTAGTGCGTCACAATAGGGGGTTCGTACACCCTCAAGGTCTTCATCTGAAAAGGTGACCGGTACTCCAAGGCTTTTAGGGGGAGGCATGCCGTGAACCAAATTGACTTCTCTTATGAAGGCCTTTCGAGAAGAGTTGGGGCCTCCGTGAATGAGATGCAGGACACGTTCCTCTTCGAACTCGGGAGTTTTCCCGTGCCTTTCACTATGCTTGTTAGCCCCCGAGGGGGAGAAGGAAGATCGGTACGGTCTTTCCTCATAAATTTAGCCAGCTGCCCCCTCTGAATGAGGGCCTCAATTTCGTTCTTCAAGGCCCGAAAATCATTGGTTTCGTGGCTGTGGTCTCGGTGATAATGGCACCACTTCTCTTTATCCCTCTTCTTGATAGGGGTGTTCATCTTCGGGGCAGGAGGTATAACCCCTTCCTTCTCAAGCTCCATGAGAATAGTGGAAATGATGGCGTTAAGAGGAGTGAATTTCTCGAACCTGGGGGGAGGACGGCGCTGACCGCCATTGTCCTTTTGGAGCTTCTTGGCTCCTTCTTCTTCGGTCGCCTTACTTTTGGATCCAGAGGAAGGTCCCTCAAAGGTGAGGCGATGCTCAGCTTCCTCGGCCCGGATATACTTCTCGCTTCGGAGAAGGAGGCCGGAGAAGTTCTGTGGGGGCTTCTTGGCAAGGGAGGACCGCAGGATTGAGTTAAGGACATTCGACTGAAAGGCTGCTGCAGCGACCAACTGGTCGAGGGAAGCGATAGACCTAGCTTCCGTGGTGAACCTTTTCACTTAGTCCCTGAGCTTCTCACCCTTCTTCTGGTGGAGGTAGAGTAGCGAAATGCTAGTCTTCTCTGTGCGGCGGCTGCTCACGAAGTGGGTTATGAAGAGGGTCTCAAATTGCCCAAATGAGAATATGGAGGATAGGGCGAGGCGAGAGTACCACTTTCGAGTCGGACCTTTGAGCATGGTCGGGAAGGTTTTGCACAAAGCGTCGGAAGCTTGGTGTATCAGCATGAGGGACTTGAAGCTCTTGATGTGGTCCACAGGGTCTGACTCCCCGGAGTAAGTCTCGAACTGTGGGGGCTTGAAGCCTATCGGAACGGGTGCCTCCATGATTGTTCGAGAGAAGGGAGGTCGGCTTGGACGGAGGGTCCTTCCTCTAAGCTCATCTTCCTTGTCTAGCTGACTCAAGCGCCTCTCCATGTTGTGGAGACGATGGTAGACGGTGTCATCCCTTCGTTGGTAGCCAAACGAGGCTCTGGACTCGTCTTCGTACGAAGGGGAGCAGGGGCTACGACGACGGTAGCTCCGGGAGTGGCGAGGACTAGGAATGTGATGGTGGTTGCTAGGAGCTGGGGGAGGAGTTAGGGACCGATGGCGAGGACTTTGGACTGGAGGAGGAGTGGGGATCCTCTGAGCATTGTCGTTGTTGGGTCGGAGATTAAGGGCCTGCAAGATAGTTGCTTGGAATTGCTGGAATTCGGCACGGGTGATGGGTGCTTCATCATTCCTTGGGGGTTGCCGACCTGCAGGAGAATGGGGTCTTCTCCTATGGTGTCCAGGGGACTCTCTTCGCCCTCTTCTAGGAGGGGACCTTTTGTGTTCTCGGCGATGAGGAGATCGCTCATTTGGACGTTGTTGGCGGGAGACTCCCTCTCGGGCCTGCCTTTCATCCAAATGGCGGCGAAGATCCTCTTCTTTATGCTGATTGTTGAGGGTGTTGTGGAGGTCATCGGAGGCCCGGGGATTGTGAGATGCCATGGAGTTGGTAGAGGGATTGTGCACGGAGACGTGATCATGTTGAAGGGGTTGTTTCTGAGGATTGGGACGGGAGCCCCCCGCGCCGGCATTCTAATGACCAATTTGTCCGCGAGGGGGTTGAAGATTTTGTGGAGGAAGTTGGTCCTGCTGCGAGGCCTGATTAGGCTGAGGAGAGGGTCCCGTTGGCTGGACTGTTTGGAAGGGGACCTCTTGCTGTTGAGGAGGAGTAGGTCCACGGTTGGACCCCCTGGATCTAAGTTTCCTTGGAGGCATGGCTGGAGATGATCGGGACGATGTGAAGAGGAAGGATTGTTATTCGTGGGTTTCCACAGACGGTGCCAATCTGTTACCGCTAAATCTGGTGTGGGAGCAAACAGATAGTATTTGTGGATTCTTAGGAAAACTGAATAGCAAAAACCTGGAATCTTCTCACCAGAGTTTGACCGTTGACTCCCACCGTTCACCTGCAAATAGTGCGATACACTGGGGTTGATCCCGACGATGCACCCTCCGATGCTCAAGTCAGTAATCAGAGAAGATTATGAAAGAGCGAAAATTGGCAAAAGATTGATTACCTCTTAATGGTGGTGGATGGGGAGTATTTATAGCTGCCTTTGGGATCAGATTAGGAATGTAATCCCTAATTCCCAGTGAAAGGATAGATGCGAATCACAGCCGTTGATTATGATTAATCAGAAACCCTAATTCTATCCTGCTGGACTGGGTTTATCGCAGGTTGGAACCCGCACCCAGCTGAGACGGATCCGTTTGCGGGTTACTGGGCTTTTGGAAAGAAGACCTAGTACCCACTTCAGACCCGTTTGTAGGTAAAATTACCATTTTGCCCCTAAGTCTTAAGATTCGTGCCCGATTCGGACGGTTCCGATTTAGCCCTATTTTTAGCCATATCACTTTCCAACCCGCAAGTCCTTTCTTCAACCGATCAATGAGAGGTAACCAATCGGCCTCCTTGAGCTTGCCCAGTTTCAGCAGGAGCCCAAGGTATTTGATTGGGAAATTCTCAACGGTGCAGTTGAGAATGGTAGCATGTTCCATTGCCTCCTCTAGGGATAAAGCAATGGGGATAAGAGCGCTTTTGTGGAAGTTAACCCTGAGGCCAGACCATTTTCAAAGCTGTACATGACTCCTTTGAAAATGGTGGTTTCCCTGAGGTCACCATTTCCAAACAAAAAGAGTATTGTCTGCATATTGAAAGATTGAACACCCCTGACAGTTATAACCACTGGCCACTGGAGCGATCCAACCAGCCTATCTACAGTTACCCATCATAGACTTCAACACGTCTGCCACAATGGTAAATAGGAGGGAGGAGAGAGGATCTCCTTGACGAGGGCCATGTTTGCACGAGAATGGTTCTCCCGTACCACCGTTCATGATAGTTGTCCTACTAGTGGCATTGGACAATCAACTGAATCATAAGCCTTTTTGAAGTCGAGTTTGAGGAGATAGCTTCTAGCATTGGAGATGTGGCATTGATGGATAGTTTTCTCTACTGTAGCTATACAGTCTAGGATACAACGTCCTTTGATGAATCCAATTTGATCACGACTAATAAGTCTGTCTATCACCCTTTCCAATCTGTTTGCGGGAATCTTGGTGATAATCTTAACAAAAAAATTAAGGAGGCTAATAGGCCAGAAGTCACCCACCCTTTGGGAATCTTCCTTCTTTGGATCAACATGACCTTGGAAAAATGATTCTACCAAGCTTAAGTGTATGGTCATAGAACTAGGTGAACAAGTTCACAAAATTATCTTTGATTTCCTCCCAAAAGGTATGATAGAAAAGGATTAGGAAACCAACCGGACCTGGTGTCTTTTTCCTTCCAAGTTCTGACATGTAATATCCCGGACGGATATTACCGTGTAAGAATTATTATTTTATTATTATTTTGTTTTAATTCCAAAATTGAAATATTTTGGTGATTTTCACCCCGGTTTGTTCATACACAATATCTGTACCCAGATACCGGTCCGTATACGTCCGTATTGTATTAAATTGATACCGTGATCTTCCGAACTAATAATAGAATTTATCTTATTATTATTTTCAAGATTAAATAATTTTTATACGGATTATGCGAGGATTTTCGGTATACATACATATATGCGTACATACGTGTAGTATGTCGATTAGTACATTGTACAAAGTATGTGGTATGTATTTTATGGATAAAATTGTTCCCCTTGTCATGACAATCCAAATTAAATAGTTAGGATTGTAGGAAAATTAAACATAGGATTAAAAATGTGCATGAGAGAATTAGGAGAAAGAAGCTCCCTCACATAATACCTCCACCACACCATACCTCCACCTCACACCCCCCCTCCCCTAGGCAAGGCCGGCCCCCAATTCATGGGGGGACCTTTGTGCAAATGTGTATGTGCACATTTGCACTCTCCACCACTCTCTCCACCTATAAATACCCCCTTCCTTCACCTTAGTATCATTTTAGAAAGATCATAAAGAAAGAAAGAAAGAAAGGAAAAGAAAGAAAGGAACCATACTAACTTGAGAGTTTTCCATTGTAGGTTTCATAAGGATTCCTAGGAGCTAAGGAGGAGAGTTAGTCTAGTTCTTCCATCAAAAAAAGAGATTAAGGTGGGGGTTCTCCACTTTCTTTGTTGATTTGTTGTTTTGACTTCTTCTTCTTATCTTCCTTGTTTTGTTTCTTTTGTTCTTTGAGAATGATTTATTGGGATGGTGTTGTGGTGTGTAGTTCTTATTTTTGTATGGTTATGGATGGTTAAAGATAATAACCACATGAAAAAGAGAAGAAATGAGTGGTAGTAGTAAAGAACAAAGAGATCAATTTTGTAGTAGTAGTTGTTGTTTTATGTTTACTAATTGGACTAAAATACACATATGCATATGAACTTGTACATACAACCATTTGGGGTTGTAGGACTTGAATGTGGACTCACACATAAAGCATATGAACTTGTATACAACCATTTGCTTGTAGGACACACACATTGAACTTTGGACAAAAAAAAAGGAAAGCATATGTTGGTTGAACCAAAATGGAGGATTCTTACTTTACTTATTTTGCTTAGTTCTTTCTATTAATATTAAATAAAAAGAACCCATTTTTAGATGCTAATCCTAGTATGAAAAGATCTAAATCACTAGTTGTAGAATGATTAAAAAGATCTCTTTTTATGATCACTAGTAATAATAAGAAATAGATGCTAATAAAGATCTAGTAGATATTTAAGTAGTATATGTTTTATGATTAAATAAAGTAGTAGTAGTATGTATAAGTAGATGTTAAAATAAAATAGTTGTAGATGTTTATGTTATGTAAAATTTTAGTAGATGCTTATGTGTTAAAAATAAAGTAGTTTAGTAGTTGATGTTTATGTTTAGATAAAGATTTTAGTAGGATTTTTAGTAGTAGATGTTATGTTGTAGTAGATATTGTGTTTAATTAAATTGTAGTAGATGCATATGAATATTAAATGGATGGTTATGCTTATTGAAGTAAGTATCTACACTTAGATTAATAGTAGGAAGTTCTATACCATGCTAGATTAATTTATCTATGCTTAGATAGTTGTAGGGAAGTAGTATATCATGCTAGATTAATTATCCATGCTTACATGCTAAGTAGGAAGTTGTATACCATGCTAGATTAATTTATCTATGCTTAGATAGTTGTAGGAAAGTAGTATATCATGCTAGATTAATTATCCATGCTTACATGCTAGTAGGAAGTTGTATTCCATGCTAGATTAATTTATCTATGCTTAGATAGTTCTAGGAAAGTAGTATATCATGCTAGATTAATTATCCATGGTTACATGCTAGTAGGAAGTTGTATACCATGCTAGATTAATTTATCTATACTTAGATAGTTGTAGGAAAGTAGTATATCATGCTAGATTAATTTATCCATGCTTACATGCTAGTAGGAAGGTTGTATACCATGCTAGATTAATTTATCTATGCTTAGATAGTTGTAGGAAAGTGGTATATCATGCTAGATTAATTTATCCATGCTTACATGCTAGTAGGAAGGTTGTATACCATGCTAGATTAATTTATCTATGCTTAGATAGTTGTAGGAAAGTGGTATATCATGCTAGATTAATTTATCCATGCTTACATGCTAGTAGGAAGGTTGTATACCATGCTAGATTAATTTATCTATGCTTAGATAGTTGTAGGAAAGTAGTATATCATGCGAGATTAATTTATCCATGCTTACATGCTAGTAGGAAGGTCGTATACCATACTAGATTAATTTATCTATGCTTAGATAGTTGTAGGAAAGTGGTATATCATTCTAGATTAATTTATCCATGCTTACATGCTAGTAGGAAGGTTGTATACCATGCTAGATTAATTCATCTATGCTTAGATAGTCGTAGGAAAGTGGTATATCATGCTAGATTAATTTATCCATGCGTACATGCTAGTAGGAAGGTTGCATACCATGCTAGATTAATTTATCTATGCTTAGATAGTTGTAGGAAAGTGGTATATCATGCTAGATTAATTTATCCATGCTTACATGCTAGTAGGAAGGTTGTATACCATGCTAGATTAATTTATCTATGCTTAGATAGTTGTAGGAAAGTGGTATATCATACTAGATTAATTTATCCATGCTTACATGCTTATAGGAAAGTTATATACCATGCTAGATCAAATAAATATTCATGCTTACATGATATCCATGCTTAGATAAGTATATGTTCATGCTATGTTAGTAGACGATCATGCTTAATCATTATTCACGCTAAGTTAGTAGATGTCATTCTAATTATTGTTTATATTAAGTTAGTAGATGACCATGCTAATGATTGTTTATGTTAAGTTAGTAGATGACCATGCTAATGATTGTTTATGTTACGTTAGTAGATGACCATGCTAATGATCGTTCATGCTAAGTTAGTAGATGATCATGCTTAGATAATATCTATGCTTAAATAGTGTATGTTCATGCCTAAATATTGTTCAAGATCGAGCTAGAAGATATTCATGTTTAACAAATGCCATGTTAGATTAGGGTAGGAATTAATCTACCATGCTGAGAACGTGTAGGAGTTATAATTCATGTTTTGAATATTATAGGAGTTGTAATTCATGCTTAGGAATATTGTAGGTTAATGCTAATATCCATTCTTGGGTTGTGATGATTAATCATGTTAAGTAATGAAGATCCATGCTTAAGGTAGTAGTAGAGATATATACTCTAAGTAGTAAGTATTCACGCTTAAGTTGTAACTTACGCTTGGCTATAGTAAACTTCATGTTTAGATCATAGTGATTATTCATGCTTAAGCTTGATATAAGCACATGCTTAAATCATATTCGTACTTAGGAGTATTGTGGTGGGTGGTTATGTTATGTACCATAATTAGATTGTCGTAGGTAGATGCTTGCAATTGTATGCCATGCTTAAAGTGCTATAAGTTGAAGTAATAAGGATTGGGAAGATCACTAGTAATAGTTAGTTTGATAAAGGTTGTTATGTCGCCTTCGGTTTTTCATCGGTAGAATACCGATCATAGACCATTAGTAGATTCTTCTGTTGCTTCTAATAATAGAAGATCAAGTTTGCTAGTAAGCACGATTGGTTGCTTCTAGGTTGATTACCTGTATGGTTGTTTGCATATGGTTGTGCTCGTACGTGGCTCGACTGGCCCGTATGTAGCGGTGGTTCTCATACGTAGTTTATTTGGCTCGTATGTAGGTTGTTGTCTCGTACGCGGCTCGACCGACCCGTGCGTAGCTGTTGGTCTCATACGCGGCTTATTTGGCTGGTATGTACGTTGTTAGTTCATACGTAGCTTGTTGGCTCGTAGGGGTTCTGGTTACTAGTATATAGCTTATTAGCTAGTACCCAGTTGTTGTGCTCATCAAGGGTGATATTGTTACCCTAGGGGCTATCGACCATCAAGACCTATGTTTTCTTACCCTAAGGAACTGTGGAGGAGTCACTCCTCGGGTACCATCGGATCTTAACCTGTATAGATTGATCGAGGACCGGAGTATAGACGGAATCCAAGTTCAGGGTAGTGGCATGCATATATATTCGCATTGCCGAGGTCTTGGATCGATAAGCCACGAACCGGATCCTGAAGGGTTCTGGTAAGTCTAGGTTGAGCAGCCTAGTAGAGTTGTCTTGCGAAGCCTAATTTAAGGCCTAGCATGTTGTGTTTATGAGATTGTCATCCCTAGGAGTGTCGAGTCAGGGACATCATTAAGGTAGTGACTTATAAAGATCATTTTACTTAGACCCTTGCCGAAAAGAGAGGAGTTGGTTGTAGGGGGCGCCTTACGACCAACTTGTCCCTTGAGGGAGGCCTTAAGTGGTGATATTGGGTTGTACCTTACCGTCAAAGGGATACGTACAGTGGCGTCTCACAAGTTGTGAACACGGGTTGCGTATCTCGCGCTGTTAATTCCTGAAGTGCCGTTGCTGGGGTGCCACAGGATGCATTGTGCAGTCCTGCGCTTGCGAGACCCCAGAGGGTGCCACAGGGTAGGCTTCGCGCCACCCTACGCTTGCGAGACCCTATGGTTTGATTTTGGAACGAGGCCCGATACACTGGGATCGTCTGGTTTGGAGTGAGGTCTGGCATGCCGGGTAGTAGTGGAAAACAGATACACCATAAGCAGACTGCATAGGGGGACTTGACCCCTTCTGCAACCTCACAAAGTCATTGAGTATTGTCAGGAACAAGTTGTGTACAATTAGAATTCATAACGCGGGTTCAAATCCTTATATATGGAGAAACGGCTTGAGATGGGGTCGCATGTAGTTTGGGCTGCATGTCGCTTCGGAGACTCGCTGACATTAGAATAGGAAGCATCCTTGTTCTAGTTAAATATCGCATTAGAGTCTAGTCATAGCACTCACAAACACTTAAACTACACCAACACCATTGCCATGTTTTGTATGTTGTTTGGGAGATTCGCTGCTTTGTTATCAGCCTTTAAGCGTCAGTGAATATTGACGTCCCCACTTCCATAGGTACTGGATCACCGAAGTACAAGGACGAGATTCAGGAGGACTCAAGGCAAGGAAAGCAAGGAGTCAATGTCATATTTAGTTCCGCTGTAAAATGTGTGTTGATCATCTATTAGTTGGAATGTACTCTGATGTAAGATGTTGAAGGTTGTAATACTTGGAAATGTAAAGGTAATATTGTAACTCCATTGTAATGTATTGCAGTTGTATAATGTTCAGACTTGTAATACAATGGGTGATGAATAAAAAGTTTTAAATTCTCCTGTTTTTCTGTGTATTGTGACTAATTGAAGAAAAGGTCTTGGCTCATGTCTCGGTTTTCCCAGTATTGGAAATCGGGGCGCTACAGAGTGGTATCAGAGCTAACTTCAATTTACAGTCCAACACAGCAGAAAAATTAAACTTGGATGCCTTTTAGGAGTCGGGTCTTAGTTAGTTGTAGGCAATTGTAATTCATATTGTTGTTCCTTTCATCTTATGTTTTATGATTTTCCTATATCTAGACTAATTCCAGTATGTATATTTTAGGATGGTATTCGAAGATATCGTAACCGAGGATGTATTGATGGAGGAGAGTGAGCCAATTTCAAGGGATGATCCGATGATCTTGAGCGAGGAGCCAAAGGAGATTTCACTACAAGTTAACCTCAAGATGAACTCGCCTTCACCACCGCGAGGGCCAAGTATGGATCAACGCAGGGCGGCGGCGGCCAGCATATATCGAGAAATGAGGAAGCTAATGAAGTACGTAGCCATGATAGATCGTCAAGCTAAGCAATTGGGTGATGCTTGCATAGCTACATTAGCAGGCATGGCAGAGGAGCAAAATATTTCAACGCTAGATTGGCACAACTACGGCGTGAGTGGGAGCAAGTTCTAGAGACTGCCAAGGTTATAGTATGCCATTTCTGTGAGGAGGATGGGCACGAGAAATCAGTCTGTCCACGACGACAAGGAAAAAGGCCTACACCAGCATCAGGATTCGAGAACCAAGGCCAGAAGCAGATGTAGCGCCCCAAATTTCTAATATGAGAGCTTAGAAAATAAGTGGCGAAATCCCAGTAATCCACTTCAATAGAACAATAAACACCAACAACACCACTAAAATTTTTCTTCTTTTATTACAACAATTTTTCAATTACAGCGGAAGTCTAAACATCTCAACACAAATTAATCTTTTGTTTACAACTCAATAATGATCTCAAATAAGTCTTTACAATGTTACACCAATCACTAAATAATCCAATAATCTCAAATTGCCCACTCAAGCATCCAACCTCCAATCTAAGCAATAACCTGCAACATGTGAGGCTAGAGTTGAACCCTAACCCCCAAACTACGGGGTCAGCCATAAATGGTGTGAGTGGTAACAAATCAAACCAATAGCATAAATGAACTTAAAACATAATATCCAACAAATAATAAGGAAACACTAAAGTATGAAGTACAACAAAAGAATAATGGGTGTTACCAAAACCAAAAGCCAAGTGTGTAAGAACAGGAAACCCATATGCATAAAAGTGATTCAAGAAAACATCATGACTAAATGCTGACAACGATGACTACTAAGAGATGAAGATAAACTATGATAATTTGCCCATGCTTGATCATTCCGGAGATTGATCCCACATCACAGGTATTTTCCCTGGATAATTCAGGAGATCATCCCACATCTAAACATAGATTCCTTATCACAATAATACCCCAAAAGCGTCGCCTCGACTCCGATCATTCTGTAGTTCAATCCCACATCTCAAGATAATTACTTGGATAATTCCGGAGAAATACCTCACATCTCAGGTTAACTACCTGGATAATTCCGGAGATAAATCACACATCACAAGATAATTACTTGGATAATTCAGGAGATTAAATCCTACATCAAAAGCCATACTGAGGTGCATAACTCAAGTTCTCATTCGTCATGACACTACTAATGCCTGTCCTTATTAGTTTGGGTTACTGAACAAATCTCCTAGAGTAGTGTACCCTACCGGACTAAAAATCTGAATAACTGAAAATTCGCCTCAATGGGTCTCAACAAATAACTGAACAAATATCTCAACACCGGTATACTAGGGTCACTTACCTCTAGAGACTCAAAAACAAATATCTGAACAAATTCCCACTTAACAAGTGGCTCAACAAAAGATCTAAAAATCATGTTCTTATCTGAACATCTCAAAATCAAATACTGAATAAATGTCTTAAAATCAATTACTGAACAAAACATCCCAAACACTAAACAAAATATCTCAAATCAAATACAAAGATCCTTCAGGACCAGTCGACTGCACATCAGATCAGTCGACTGTCCAGAGAGCATAATCCAACATTTCTCAAAAATAAACTAAGGAAAGATCAGTCGACTGGGTAAGTTATCAGTCGACCGTCCCGAAAGAACTGAACAAAATCACAAGCAGAGGACCAGTCGACTGACCACAGTCTAGGTCGACTGTCCCGAACAAACCTCAAAGACTAAAAATTCACAACAGGCTCGTGCCAGTCGACTGCTGTATGGTCCAGTCGACTGTCGGCTACAGGTTCCCAACAATAGGTCCGAACACAAATCAACCAGGGGTTTTCTAAAGATTCACTGATCATAAAAATTAATTGTATCCAGGCCAATAGACATCTCTCAATATTCTCCATCATGGTTACATTACTCAATCACTCAAATACTCAAATTTCATATTCTCATGATCTTAATTCTCAATTCTCCCATTAGGGTTTTCTCAACAAAACTTCTTTCATAACTAATCAAAATCTGAACTATTACCATCAGATCTAGATGTTTATCATCTGATCATAACACCATCAATTTTTTGTATATCTCCCAACAATACGATCTCAAAATCAACATATCCTCAACAAATCTTAATATTTCTCTCATCATGATCCAAGTAACAATAAAAGTTTTCATCCTCCCTATCAACTAATAGATTCATATCTTACATACAATGAGACTAACAAAATAATGGCATAATGATCACAAACAAGCATAACAAGATCTTACGTCATTCATCAATCAAGACAACAAACAAGCAAAGCAAACAAAACAACAAAACAAAACAATCCACTCACCTTGTTTTGAAGAAAAGTCCACAAAAGCTTCCTCCTTTTGCTAGATCCAAGAATCCTCTTCTTGCTCCTCAAAGAAATCCCAATATTCTGAATATACTCAATGACGGCTGGAAAAAGAATTTCCCTTAAATATGCCGGATAGAAATATTAGGGTTTTTATTCCCTCTTTACAAAATACTCCTTTTCAAAATACATCTTGCATATATAATTCCTTTCTTTGAAAAATAAACCAAATATCATTTAAATTAGGATCTAATAGAAAAGTATATTCTCAAACCTCAACAAGTACTGATCGGAAAGTCCAGCAAATACACTTTGCACTTCAACCCTCAAAATTGTCAATTTTGCAAATAAGTCATTCTTTTCTCAAAAATTGCAAATAGGCATAATTAATTTCTGAAAAATCTGGAAAAATATTAAATAATTCTCAAATAATAAATAATGATTTTTCATAAGGAAAACTAAATTTTTCAAACTTCTCAAAAGTCATTTGCACGTATTTTGCACGTGTACAAAAGATAACTTTCTTAGAAAATATTTATTAAATCCTCAAAAATCATTTAAATTCATTTTCAAATAATTAAAATAATATTTGAAAATACGGGGTTCTACAGCAGAAGACTCAGAGAACAAAGGGCAAACTTGGAGGCGCCAACCCGGAAAGTTGTTTCCTATGTAGGGAGCAAGGTCATTTCAAGAAACAATGTCCGATGAAGAACTCTCGGGCGGAAACCCGTACATGTTACAACTGTGGGAAGATTGGTCATATTAAGCCAAACTGTCCCCAACTTCATAAAAATGACGGCAGATCATCTCCAAAGATGAACGCTAAGGGAAAGGAGCCTGTTCACCAAGGGTGAGAATTCGCACGTAGTAAGAGCAAGTTGAAGGAGCCACTAACAATATGTGCATACAGAACTGCAACTAAGTCTAAAGGTTGCATCTTTTGAAATTTATTTTGGACGGAAGAAGTTATATATGATGTAACACTTTTTGTAACCCGTCGGATATATATATATGAAATCCAAGCACCTGTTTTGTTCAAACTTGGTTCATCATAATCTTCTGTCTAAATTATTTTTCCAATAGTTGAGGTGTGTGTGGGAGGCAACTCCAGAATTAGTTCTGTTGATTACAACATCTGGAGCGTCAACTTGAGCAAATTACAGGAGAAAATCCTGGAAGTCGGAAGTGATGTTCATAGGTCATGTCCTATTCTAAGGAGGGAGTAGCTACCGAATTGCAAAGGACGGGTTCTTTGGAAAACCAGTTCATGGATGAGCCACTTGGGAGCCGGAAGGCAGCATAAGCTTTCTTTCCCCGAGTTATTAGGGTATGAATGTTGCCTGTTTTCCTAACTTGACGTAGTTCTGAGGACAGAACTATTCTAAGGAGGGAGTATTGTAATATCCCGAACGGATATTACCTTGTATGAATTATTATTTTATTATTATTTTATTATTATTTTGTTTTAATTCCAAAATTGAAATATTTTGGTGATTTTCACCCGGTTTGTTCATACACAATATCTGTACCCAGATACCGGTCAGTATACATCCGTATTGTATCAAATTGATACCGTGATCTTCCGAACTAATAATAGAATTTATCTTATTATTATTTCCGAGATTAAATAATTTTTATACGGATTATGCGAGGATTTTCGGTATACATACATATATGCGCACATACGTGTAGTATGTCGATTAGTACATTGTACAAAGTATGTGGTATGTATTTTATGGATAAAATTGTTCCCCTTGTCATGACAATCCAAATTAAATAGTTAGGATTGTAGGAGAATTAAACATAGGATTAAAAATGTGCATGAGAGAATTAGGAGAAAGAAGCTCCCTCACATAATACCTCCACCACACCATACGTCCACCTCACACCCCCCCTCTCCTAGGCAAGGCCGGCCCCCAATTCATGGGGGGACCTTTGTGCAAATGTGTATGTGCACATTTGCACTTTCCACCACTCTCTCCACCTATAAATACCCCCTTCCTTCACCTTAGTATCATTTTAGAAAGATCATAAAGAAAGAAAGAAAGAAAGGAAAAGAAAGAGAGGAACCATACTAACTTGAGAGTTTTCCATTGTAGGTTTCATAAGGATTCCTAGGAGCTAAGGAGGAGAGTTAGTCTAGTTCTTCCATCAAAAAAAGAGATTAAGGTGGGGGTTCTCCACTTTCTTTGTTGATTTGTTGTTTTGACTTCTTCTTCTTATCTTCCTTGTTTTGTTTCTTTTGTTCTTTGAGAATGATTTATTGGGATGGTGTTGTGGTGTGTAGTTCTTATTTTTGTATGGTTATGGATGGTTAAAGATAATAACCACATGAAAAAGAAAAGAAATGAGTGGTAGTAGTAAAGAACAAAGAGATCAATTTTGTAGTAGTAGTTGTTGTTTTATGTTTACTAATTGGACTAAAATACACATATGCATATGAACTTGTACATACAACCATTTGAGGTTGTAGGACTTGAAAGTGGACTCACACATAAAGCATATGAACTTGTATACAACCATTTGGTTGTAGGACACACACATTGAACTTTGGACAAAAAAAAAGGAAAGCATATGTTGGTTGAACCAAAATGGAGGATTCTTACTTTACTTATTTTGCTTAGTTCGTTCTATTAATATTAAATAAAAAGAACCCATTTTTAGACGCTAATCCTAGTATGAAAAGATCTAAACCACTAGTTGTAGAATGATTAAAAAGATCTCTTTTTATGATCACTAGTAATAATAAGAAATAGATGCTAATAAAGATCTAGTAGATATTTAAGTAGTATATGTTTTATGATTAAATAAAGTAGTAGTAGTATGTATAAGTAGATGTTAAAATAAAATAGTTGTAGATGTTTATGTTATGTAAAATTTTAGTAGATGCTTATGTGTTAAAAATAAAGTAGTTTAGTAGTTGATGTTTATGTTTAGATAAAGATTTTAGTAGGATTTTTAGTAGTAGATGTTATGTTGTAGTAGATATTGTGTTTAATTAAATTGTAGTAGACGCATATGAATATTAAATGGATGGTTATGCTTATTGAAGTAAGTATCTACACTTAGATTAATAGTAGGAAGTTGTATACCATGCTAGATTAATTTATCTATGCTTAGATAGTTGTAGAGAAGTAGTATATCATGCTAGATTAATTATCCATGCTTACATGCTTGTAGGAAGTTGTATACCATGCTAGATTAATTTATCAATGCTTAGATAGTTGTAGGAAAGTAGTATATCATGCTAGATTAATTATCCATGGTTACATGCTAGTAGGAAGTTGTATACCATGCTAGATTAATTTATCTATGCTTAGATAGTTGTAGGAAAGTAGTATATCATGCTAGATTAATTTATCCATGCTTACATGTTAGTAGGAAGGTTGTATACCATGCTAGATTAATTTATCTATGCTTAGATAGTTGTAGGAAAGTGGTATATCATGCTAGATTATTTTATCCATGCTTACATGCTAGTAGGAAGGTTGTATACCATGCTAGATTAATTTATCTATGCTTAGATAGTTGTAGGAAAGTGGTATATCATGCTAGATTAATTTATCCATGCTTACATGCTAGTAGGAAGGTTGTATACCATGCTAGATTAATTTATCTATGCTTAGATAGTTGTAGGAAAGTGGTATATCATGCTAGATTAATTTATCCATGCTTACATGCTAGTAGGAAGGTTGTATACCATGCTAGATTAATTTATCTATGCTTAGATAGTTGTAGGAAAGTGGTATATCATGCTAGATTAATTTATCCATGCTTACATGCTAGTAGGAAGGTTGTATGCCATGCTAGATTAATTTATCTATGCTTAGATAGTTGTAGGAAAGTAGTATATCATGCTAGATTAATTTATTCATGCTTACATGCTAGTAGGAAGGTTGTATACCATGCTAGATTAATTTATCTATACTTAGATAGTTGTAGGAAAGTGGTATATCATTCGAGATTAATTTATCCATGCTTACATGCTAGTAGGAAGGTTGTATACCATGCTAAATTAATTTATCTATGCTTAGATAGTTGTAGGAAAGTGGTATATCATGCTAGATTAATTTATCCATGCTTACATGCTAGTAGGAAGGTTGTATACCATGCTAAATTAATTTATCTATGCTTAGATAGTGGTAGGAAAGTGGTATATCATGCTAGATTAATTTATCCATACTTACATGCTAGTAGGAAGGTTGTATACCATGCTAGATTAATTCATCTAAGCTTAGATAGTCGTAGAAAAGTGGTATATCATGCTAGATTAATTTATCCATGCTTACATGCTAGTAGGAAGGTTGCATACCATGCTAGATTAATTTATCTATGCTTAGATAGTTGTAGGAAAGTGGTATATCATGCTAGATTAATTTATCCATGCTTACATGCTAGTAGGAAGGTTGTATACCATGCTAGATTAATTTATATATGCTTAGATAGTTGTAGGAAAGTGGTATATCATACTAGATTAATTTATCCATGCTTACATGCTTATAGGAAAGTTATATACCATGCTAGATCAAATAAATATTCATGCTTACATGATATCCATGCTTAGATAAGTATATGTTCATGCTATGTTAGTAGATGATCATGCTTAATCATTATTCATGCTAAGTTAGTAGATGTCATGCTAATTATTGTTTATGTTAAGTTAGTAGATGACCCTGCTAATTATTGTTTATGTTAAGTTAGTAGATGACCATGCTAATTATTGTTTATGTTAAGTTAGTAGATGACCATGCTAATGATTGTTTATGTTAAGTTAGTAGATGACCATGCTAATGATCGTTCATGCTAAGTTAGTAGATGATCATGCTTAGATAATATCTATGCTTAAATAGTGTATGTTCATGCCTAAATATTGTTCAAGATCGAGCTAGAAGATATTCGTGTTTAACAAATGCCATGTTAGATTAGGGTAGGAATTAATCTACCATGCTGAGAACGTTTAGGAGTTATAATTCATGTTTTGAATATTATAGGAGTTGTAATTCATTCTTAGGAATATTGTAGGTTAATGCTAATATCCATGCTTGGGTTGTGATGATTAATCATGTTAAGTAATGAAGATCCATGCTTAAGGTAGTAGTGGAGATATATACTCTAAGTAGTAAGTATTCACGCTCAAGTTGTAACTTACTCTTGGCTATAGTAAACTTCATGTTTAGATCATAGTGATTATTCATGCTTAAGCTTGATATAAGCACATGCTTAAATCATATTCGTACTTAGGAGTATTGTGGTGGGTGGTTATGTTATGTACCATAATTAGATTGTCGTAGGTAGATGCTTGCAATTGTATGCCATGCTTAAAGTGCTATAGGTTGAAGTAATAAGGATTGGGAAGATCACTAGTAATAGTTAGTTTGATAAAGGTTGTTATGTCGCCTTCGGTTTTTCATCGGTAGAATACCGATCATAGACCATTAGTAGATTCTTCTGTTGCTTCTAATAATAGAAGATCAAGTTTGCCAGTAAGCACGATTGGTTGCTTCTAGGTTGATTACCTGTATGGTTGTTTGCATATGGTTGTGCTCGTACGTGGCTCGACTGGCCCGTATGTAGCGGTGGTTCTCATACGTAGTTTATTTGGCTCGTATGTAGGTTGTTGTCTCGTACGCGGCTCGACCGGCCCGTGCGTAGCTGTTGGTCTCATACGCGGTTTATTTGGCTGGTATGTACGTTGTTAGTTCATACGTAGCTTGTTGGCTCGTAGGGGTTTTGGTTACTCGTATATAGCTTATTAGCTAGTACCCAGTTGTTGTGCTCGTCAAGGGTGATATTGTTACCCTAGGGGCTATCGACCATCAAGACCTATGTTTTCTTACCCTAAGGAACTGTGGAGGAGTCACTCCTCGGGTACCATCGGATCTTAACCTGTATAGGTTGATCGAGGACCGGAGTATAGACGGAATCCAAGTTCAGGGTAGTGGCATGCATATATATTCGCATTGCCGAGGTCTTGGATCGATAAGCCACGAACCGGATCCTGAAGGGTTCTGGTAAGTCTAGGTTGAGCAGCCTAGTAGATTTGTCTTGCGAAGCCTAATTTAAGGCCTAGCATGTTGTGTTTATAAGATTGTGATCCCTAGGAGTATCGAGTCAGGGACATCATTAAGGTAGTGACTTATAAAGATCATTTTACTTAGACCCTTGCCAAAAAAGAGAGGAGTTGGTTGTAGGGGGCGCCTTACGACCAACTTGTCCCTTGAGGGAGGCCTTAGGTGGTGATATTGGGTTGTACCTTCCCGTCAAAGGGATACGTACAGTGGCGTCTCACAAGTTAAGAACACGGGTTGCGTATCTCGCGCTGTTAATTCCTGAAGTGCCGTGGCTGGGGTGCCACAGGATGCATTGTGCAGTCTTGCACTTGCGGAGGGTGCCACAGGGTAGGCTTCGCGCCACCCTGCGCGTGCGAGACCCTATGGTTTGATTTTGGAACGAGGCCCGATACACTGGGATCGTCTGGTTTGGAGTGAGGTCCGGCATGCCGGGTAGTAGTGGAAAACGGAGACACCATAAGCAGACTGCATAGGGGGACTTGACCCCTTTTGCAACCTCACAGAGTCATGGAGTATTGTCAGGAACAGGTTGTGTACAATTAGAATTCATAACGCGGGTTCAAATCCCTATATATGGAGAAACGGCTTGAGATGGGGTCGCATGTAGTATGGGCTGCATGTTGCTTCGGAGACTCGCTGACATTAGAATAGGAAGCATCCTAGTTCTAGTTAAATATCGCATTAGAGTCTAGTCATAGCACTCACAAACAATTAAACTTCACTGTTACCGCTGAATCTGGTGTGGGGGTAAACAGATAGAATTTGTGGGTTCGTGGAAAAACCTGAATAGCGACCCCAGGCTTGTTCGTCGGAGTTGGGCTGTTGAGCTCCCGCCGTACACCTGCAAGGAATGTGCGAAACACCGGGGTTGATCCCGGCGACGCACCCTCCGACGCTCTTGTCAGTAACAAGTGATGATTAAAAAAGAGCTTAAGTTGGAAAAAAGTGATTAACTTGTAACAGTGGTAGGTGGGGGGTATTTATAGTCGCCGTTGGGATCAAATTAGGAATGTGATTCCTGTGATCTGATAAGGCGTAAAATCCTCGTAATCAGACTAGGAATGTAATCCCTTAATTCCCGGTGAGAGGATAGTAGCGAATCAGGCCCGTTAATTTGGTTCAATCAGAGACCCTAATTCTATCCTGTCGGACTGGGTTTGTATCGGGTCGGGACCCGTACCCAGTTGAGGTGGATCCGTTCGCGGGTTATTTGATCTGTGAGAAGGAGACCCAGTACCCGCTTCGGCCCCGTTAGTAGGTGAAATTACCGTTTTACCCGTGAGCTTTAAGATTCGTCTCCGACATGAACGGTCCCGATTTACTCCTATTTTTAGCCATATCACGAGCCCCCCACTCCTAGAGACTGAGTTTTTCAGTCTTTGAGGAGTAGTTTTACTGTTCTAATGGCATATGGGATTTTATCAGTGTTCTTAAGGGAGTTTTGGATCTTACTTGGGGTGTAACAGTGTTATTCTGGGCTTGTAAAATGCCCAAAAATATTCTCAGAATTTTCTGGATTTTTGGTGATTTTTCCATATTTTTCTGAATTTTTTCTCATTTTTTTGAATTTTTTATTCATTTTCCGAATTAAATAATTAATTATCGAAAATATTAATTAATTATTCTAATTTAATAATTATTTTTCCAGAATTTTAAAATAAATTTTCTGAATTAATAATTATTTTTGGAATTTTTAATTAATTTTTTCGATTTTTAAAATATTTTTTCTTATTTTTTAAATAAAAAAAATTAAATAAATAAATAAATAAATTAAATATTACCTGACACGTGGCGCGATCTGCGCCATCGGATCCCGACACGAATCTCGAGGAGGCGCAGTTCCCAAAAAATTGTTATTTTGTCGTTTTGTGCAGACTTGGCGCGATCTGAGCCGTTCATCAATTTTTATGCGATTTTCGCGAAGATCCAACGGTCGGAGTTGCTCGGTATCATTTTTTTCCATTTTTCAGCTCGGACTGGGACTTGTTCGGCTGCCGACCGGGGGGTGACGCCAAAATTTCGCGCAGCCAATGTGGTGAAGCCACGTGGCTCGCCACGTGGCATAATATATATATATATATATATATATATATATATATATATATATATATATATATATATATATATATATATATATTTTACTTCTTGTTCGGCGAATCCGAGCACGGATTTTGAGGCAATTTTTGGCCATTTTGCAGCTCGGTGGGGCAGTAGCTCAAATGGTAGATCCGAGCTACGTGGCTCGATCTGGGCCGTTGGATGGTGGTGCGAATCTCGAGACGGGCCCCGTTCCCAAGAAAACGTTATCTTGTCGTTTAGCGGCGCTGGCAAGATCTGGGCCGTCTGATCGAGATCTTACACGAATGTTGAGGGGAAAGTGATTTTTCCCCGTTTTGACGCTCGGATGGGCACTTGCTCAGTTAGCCGACTGAGCTCTTTGATGTTGGGGCTCGGATGGGAAGAGCTCGGATTCTTGCTCGGGTTCGGTTCGGATTTCTTCCTCGCGCGAGTGGCTCGGCTCGGATTTCCGAGCTTATTCGGCGCAGCTGTATTGAGATCCACTTTCCCGGTGCTACGGAGGTCCGACCGGGGCGTGCGACCCCTCGTTTCGAAGCTAGTTCGAAGATATACAACTTCTCTTCAGGAGTGGGATGAAGATTCACCCTCCTTCATGGTCAAAATAGCCCCGCAACATGCATGTCTTCATGAAGTTGATAAGTACTTTGGTCTTGGGGATTTTGGAAAAGGAGCTCCACTCCTAGGGGCGGAGAAGATGTGCCAGGAAGACCCTTGTGCTAGGAAGACCCTTGTAAGATGTGCTAGGAAGATCCTTGTGCTAGGAAGACCCTAGGGGCGAAGAAGAGGCGCGAGTGGGTCGGATCGCTAGTCGCTCGGCTCGGAATACCGAGCGGCGTGGAGCGATCTGAGCCGTTGGATCTCAGTGCGGATCTCGAGGTGGGCACAGTTTTCAAGAAAACACTATCTTGTCGTTTAGTGCTGCTGGAGCGATCTGAGCTGTTGATCTCAGCGCGGATCTCGAGGCGGGCACAGTTTCCAAGAAAATACTATCTTGTCGTTTAGTGCTGCTGGAGCGATCTGAGCCGTTTGATAGAGATCTTACGCGAATGTTGAGGGAAAAGTGATTTTTCTCCGTTTTGAGGCTCGGATGGGCACTTGCTCGGTTAGCCGACCGGACTCTTTGATGTTGGGTTCGGATCGGCACTTGCTCGGCATCCGAGCAGAGGGAAGAGCTCAGTTTTGGAGGAGAGCCATTTGTGAGACAAGTGTGAGGAGGATCTCTATGAGAGAGTTGTGCTCCAAACTCGTTGAGAGGAGGTCCGCCTGGGAGATGAGCGGAGTGAAGAGCTCGGCTCTGGAAGAGAGACATTTGGGAGACGAGTTTGAGGAGCAACTCTAGGAGAGAGTTGTGAGCTCCGAACTCGTTGAGAGGAGGTCCGCCTTGGAGATGAGCGGAGTGAAGAGCTCGGCTCTGGAAGAGAGCTATTTGTGAGACAAGTGTGAGGAAGAACTCTAGGAGAGAGCTTTAGCTCCGAACTCGCTGCTTATGTGAGAGAATCAACGGTTGTGGGAGCAATTCCGAATGGCGAACCACTTCTAACCTGCTGAAGAGCCGGTTATTTGAAGAGGAATCGAGCCAAGTGTTGGACTCCAAACCATCGGTAGAGGTATTCAACGGTTGTGGGAGCAATTCCGAATGGCGAACCGCTTCTAACCTGCTGAAGAGCAGGTTATTTGAAGAGGAATCGAACCAAGTGTTGGACTCCGAAAAATCGGTAGAGGTAGTCAACGATTGTGGGAGCAATTCCGAATGACGAACCACTTCTAACCCGCTGAAGAGCAAGTTATTTGAAGAGGAATCGAGCCAAGTGTTGGACTCCGAACTCGTTGTGAAGAGCTTAGTAAGTCGCGGGAGCAGCCATGTAGAAGAAGCTGGACTCTGAACTCACCTTTCAGCGAGTAATGACTCGGAGAGATAGAGATGAAGCAAGAGCAACAATTTCCAATGAAAAAACGTAAAGTTTTATTGAAATAAACTAAGTGGCTGCTTCAATATGGCGAGCCCTTATTACATGCTATTGGCCGGATTACAAGCATCGGCCTTATTAAAAATCAAGATCCTGCTTCTATGATAAGGTGAAGACCTCTTGGGAAGAGTCGGGAGGTTCTGAGTCTTAAAGCTCGGCGGGCCCTTCGGTTCGTCTGTTGGCTCCTCAGGGGGGAAACTTGGCCCCCTCTTTCTGGACGAACTCGGTCAGGTGCCCCCACTGTATGAGTTCTTCGATCTCCTCCTTCAGAGCCCGACAATCTTCCGTATCGTGGCCGTGGTCCCTGTGAAAGCGGCACCACTTATCCTTGTTCCTCTTCTTGCCAGGTGTATTCATTCTCGGGGGCGCGCGGAGGAGCCCTTCCTTGTCCACCTCCATAAGAACTTCTGATATATTGGCAATGAGGGGGGTGAACTTCTCAAACCGAGGAGTCAGGCGACGCCGTCCATTGCCGTCCTTCTGGGATTTTTGGGAGCCATCTTCGCTTGTGCTCTTCCGTTTGTTCCCGGAAGATGTCTCCTCAAAGACCGGAAGATTCTCGGCTTCTTCAGCCCGAATGTACTTCTCGCTCCTAAGAAGGAGGTCGGCGAAATTACGTGGGGGCTTCTTAGCAAGGGACGAGCGAAGGTTAGAATTGAGGACGTTGGATTGGAATGCGACAGTCGCAACCGATTGGTCGAGGGAGACGATCGATCTGACCTCTGTAGTGAACCTCCTCACATAGTCCCTCAACTTCTCTCCCCTTTCTTGACAAAGGTGGAGCAATGAGAGGCTGGTCTTCTCCGTGCGTCTGCTACTCGTGAAGTGGGTGATGAAGAGGGTCTCGAACTGCTCGAAGGAAAAAATAGAAGAGGGGGCGAGGCGGGAGTACCATTCCCGAGCCGAACCCTTAAGAGTGGTAGGGAAGGTTTTGCACAGAAAAGCATCGGAAGCTTGGTGGATTAGCATGAGGGTCTTGAAGCTTTCGATGTGGTCCACGGGGTCCGACTCCCCCGAGTAAGTTTCGAACATCGGGGGTTCGAAACCTCTTGGGATAGGAGCTTCCATGATCGTCCGGGAGAAGGGAGGTCTGCTCGGGCGGATGGTCCTTCCTCTTAACTCCTCATCCTTGTCTATTCGGCCGATGCGCCTCTCCATCTCGTGGAGACGGCAGTAGAGAGCATCGTCCCTTCGACGGTAGTCAAACGAGCCTCTGGACTTGTCTTCATAGGAAGGGGAGCGACGACGGTAGCTCTGGGAGCGGCGAGGGCTAGGCATGCGCTGTTGGTTGCTAGGAGCCGGAGGAGGAGTTATGGACCGATGGTGAGGGCTTTGGACCCGTGGGGGGGTAGGAACCCTCTGAGCGTTGTTATTGTTGGGTCGGAGGTTGAGGGCTTGCAACACCGTTGTTTGGAACTGCTGGAACTCGGCACGGGTGATGGGTGCCTCATCGTTCCTCGGATGTTGTCGACCGGCAGGGGAATGAGGTCTTCTCCTATGTTGTTCGGGGGACTCTTTCATCCCTCTTCGGGTAGGGGACTTTCTATAGTCTCGGTGGTGAGGATTTCGCTCATCTGGACGTTGCTGGCGGGAGGTTCCCTCTCGGGCCCGCTTTTCATCCAGATGGCGGCGAAGATCCTCATCTTTCTGCCGGTTGAGGATGGTATTTCGAAGGTCAGGGGCCTGAGGACTGTGGGAGGCGTAAGAGTCCGTAGAGGCATTGTGTATCGAGATGCGGTCCTGATGGAGAGGTTGCTTTTGCTTCTGCGGGTTAGGACCAGCAGGACCGTTAGGGGGTTGCTGACTCAGAAGAGGAGGCTGGTCCGATTGGAAATGGTCCTCGGCCAGAGGAGGAAGTTGCCCCAGATGCGCAGCGAGATGGACGGGGACTTCCTGCTGTTGATCAACAGGGTTGGGTCCACGGTTGGACCCCCTGGATCTTACTTTTTTGGAGGGCATGGCTGGAGAAGAGCTAGTCGACGAGGAAGAGGCGGAGGCTATTCGTATGGGTTTCCCACAGACGGCGTCAATCTGTTACCTCTGAATCTGGTGTGGGGGTAAACAGATAGAATTTGTGGGTTCGTGGAAAAACCTGAATAGCGACCCCAGGCTTGTTCGTCGGAGTTGGGCTGTTGAGCTCCCGCCGTACACCTGCAAGGAAAGTGCGAAACACCGGGGTTGATCCCGGCGACGCACCCTCCGACGCTCTTGTCAGTAACCAGTGATGATTAAAAAAGAGCTTAAGTTGGCAAAAAGTGATTAACCTGTAACAGTGGTAGGTGGGGGGTATTTATAGTCGCCGTTGGGATCAGATTAGGAATGTGATTCCTGTGATCTGATAAGGCGTAAAATTCTCGTAATCAGATTAGGAATGTAATCCCTTAATTCCCGGTGAGAGGATAGTAGCGAATCAGGCCCGTTGATTTGGTTCAATCAGAGACCCTAATTCTATCCTGTCGGACTGGGTTTGTATCGGGTCGGGACCCGTACCCAGTTGAGGTGGATCTGTTTGCGGGTTATTGGATCTGTGAGAAGGAGACCCAGTACCCGCTTCGAACCCGTTAGTAGGTGAAATTACCGTTTTACCCCTGAGCTTTAAGATTCGTCTCCGACGTGAACGGTCCCGATTTAATCCTATTTTTAGCCATATCATACACCAACACC
Organism: Hemerocallis citrina; assembly: GCA_017893485.1. Classification (NCBI taxonomy): domain Eukaryota; kingdom Viridiplantae; phylum Streptophyta; class Magnoliopsida; order Asparagales; family Asphodelaceae; genus Hemerocallis; species Hemerocallis citrina. The sequence continues at coordinate 99,317,759 of CM030366.1, forward strand.
ATTGCCATGTTTTGTTTGTTGTTTGGGAGATTCGCTGCTTTGTTATCAGCCTTTAAGCGTCAGTGAATACTGATGTCCCCACTTCCATAGGTACTGGATCGCCGAAGTACAAGGACGAGATTCAGGAGGACTCAAGGCAAGGAAAGTAAGGAGTCAATGTCATATTTAGTTCCACTGTAAAATGTGTGTTGATCATCTATTAGTTGGAAAGTACTCTGATGTAAGATGTTGAAGGTTGTAATACTTGGAAATGTAAAGGTAATATTGTAACTCCATTGTAATGTATTGCAGTTGTATAATGTTCAGACTTGTAATACATTGGGTGTTGAATAAAAAGTTTTAAATTCTCCTGTTTTTCTGTGTATTGTGACTAATTGAAGAAAAGGTCTTGGCTCGTGTCTCGGTTTTCCCAGTATTGGAAATCGGGGCGCTACATGACACCACCTCTCTAATTTTCTCCTCAGTGAAAGGAGCTTCAATGGACTAGAGATCTTGGCTTAGATCCTTAGACCTAGTATGCCAAAAGTTTGGGTTAAGCAGGACTTTTAAGTCTGCTTTCTAGCCAAACAAGATCTTGAAATGGTTATGGAACGCTTCTTGCAGTAATCCAAAGTCTGTATGGATCGAGTGAATAAGATTAGATTTGCGACGGGCACTGGCAACCTGATGGAAAAAGGTTGTGTTCGCGTCTCCCTCTTTTAGCCACGGAATTCTAGATCATTGTTGCCATTTGAGCTCCTCCAGCTTGTATAGCTGAGCAACGTCCTCCCTTAATTGTAATAGCCTATTCCGCTCCTCTTGAATGAGGTCTCTAGTTTCTTCAATCTTTTCTAATTTCTCAATACCCTTCAAAAGGGAATCTTTCAATCTCCAAATTTTCGTGAATCTAGTCCAATTCCATTTCCTGATCTTGGATCGCAGTCTTTGAATTTTTTCACACCAGATAGCCGCTACTTTTGTTCTTCTAGTTGGGCGGGTCCAATTTTCATAGACCATGTGGTGGAAGCCCTGGATTTCCAACCGTACCTTTTCAAACCTAAATTTGGTAGTTTTCCTAGGTTTCTTTTCACCAGTACAGAGAATAACAGGGACATGATCCGAGCTAGGTTTGGGGAGGGATTTGGCCCAGGATTGTGGGAATTTGACCTCCTAGTCAATAGAAACCAAAACCCTATCAAGCTTAGCCATAATTGGAGACGACTGAATGTTCGAATAGGTAAAAAGCCTATCAATGATAGGAATGTCATCAAGATCGAGATCCACAATAATCGCGTTAAATGCTTCCCTGTTAGAATCACTAGATCCTCTGCCTCTGTGCTCAGAAGCAAACCTAGTGATATTAAAGTCCCCTCCCACTACCCAGGGATTCGGCCAGCGTGCTCGAATCGCCTGAAGTTCTGTCTAGAAAGCTATCCTAGAAGAGGCAATGTCAAGATCGTACACCATCGTGATCGATTGAATCCAATTATCCATCATGCATTGGAGCAAGACTGATAACGAGAATTGACCACATGATTCGTCTAAGTAGGTAAAAACCTGAGAGTTAAAACCAATGGTGATTCCCCGAGGCACCATTAGAGGAAAAAAATTTCCACTCATTGATGTGATTCCCTCCCAGCCTTCTAAGCCTGGCGTTATGCACCAATTTGGTCTCCTGCAGACCCACGACGTCAACCTTAGATTTATTGATAACATCCCTAACCATTTCTCTCTTGCCTCGCCCGCCTAGACATCTAACATTCCAAAGGAGTAGACTCATTAGAAGCTTTCTCAGGAACGTGATTTGAGATGGAGTCCGAGGTTCCACCTAGACTAACTCTATCCATCTCCCCCAACCTTTAATCTTATTAAGGAGAAGGACATTATGATCAGTATCGCCAACCGCTAGACCATAGGTTTTGGCAAGAATAAAGATCCCATTATCAGTCATAAAGTTAAAAATTGGTGCCAAAAAAGAGCATGTATCTCCACTGTTGGTCTTAGCCAATTTCGCAGTTGCAGCAATCTCAAGATAATCGTCCAAGGACTCGTCAAGAGCCATCTTAGAAACTTCCTGAACTCTAAAGCCCTTGCCGATGCATGAAGAAGCAGAAACAGTCGTCTGCGAGGTGGGGAATGTGGAAGGGACCAAGTCTGTGGTAAGGGAAACGCCGTTCCTAGCAAGGAGTTCATGTGAAAGGAAAGTTAATGGAACAAAATATGGGGAAGATTCTGTAGAGGGACGTTATTGTGTATCTTCTACAATTTCATCTTCGAACTCCGAGTCCTCATCAACATATAAGTGTTCGTCATCAAGATCAAGGCAGAGTTTCTTGCTATCAAATGAATCAGATCCATACATAGGAGTGGACTGAGCAGCACGCTCATCAATTATAATCATAGAAGCAGTATTGGGCTTGTTGGACCCCTGCTTGGGCCCAACCTGCTTTGTAGCCCACTAAACACAGGCACAGTGTTGAGCAACTTGGCAGCTGCTTCACTGCCACCTGGCAGCATCTTATTGGTGGGGGGAAAGGTCGATGCTTCGGAGGATGAAGCGATCACATGGCTTTCGAGAGCCACAAGAATGCCACCTGGAAACTTTCTATTTGGGGTGGGGCGGCAGAGTAATTCGAGGAGGCTCGAAGCTGCTTTGTTTTTTGTTCTCGAGCTCCTCAACAGCTTCATTTCCATCTTCTTCTCTTCTATCACTTTTGTTGCTCCAAATCATGGCCATTTGACCCCCCCTCTTTTGGTGAAAGATCTACCAACGGAAGCCCTCTTTCCCCAACTCCCACCTCTCCTCTGAGTTCATCTTTATCCACAGTATACAAGCCCTTACCCTTTTCATCAAAGGCTCTCTGAGGATCCAAAAGCGTAGCTATCCCTTTCGAGCTACTATCCAAAGCGATTATATGGCTACTATCCAAAGCTCCATAGGATCCCTCATACAGGGTTTTGGTGCACTTTCCACTTTGATCCACAGCTCCTTGAGGCCTCAGGACCCTAACTTCCCCTATTGTGCTCCTGTCCAAAAGCTCACAATCTCCAGTGTCCAAACTCAGAAGATGAAAATTGCAACTGTGATGGCTCTTCTTTTGCTGTGAGAGCCTCTGAGTAAACTTGCCACTTTCTCTCAGATGCAGGTCCGATTTCTACAAAATTTGATAGCTTTTTTGCCGTTGATCCAGACCGTTGCTGAAATTCAATGGTTGACTTGAATCCCCCTTTGCTTTGTTAATGATACTCAACGGCTAAGGCTCTCCTCGATCACCTAGCACCACCCAAAGTAACTCTCGGTGAGCTCTGTCGAACTCATGAGAACCGTCAATTGTAGTTTCAATCTCTGACGAAACCACTTGTTTGTAAGTCCGCTTATCTCTAGGAGAGCTTAGGGTTAGAGGTTTACTGGTGGTTGTAGTTTGGACATCCTAAATAGGCACCGTCGTTATAAGATGAAATGAATCCGATAAGAGTCCTCAAAAGTATAGAATTTGTCAAAGCATAAGCTCAATATTAGGGCTTCGAATGAGTACCCTAGCTGACACTAAATTTGATCTCTTCACTCTCTTGGGATCAATTGAGACCACCGTGCCAAAATCAGAAGTAATTTCTTGGGTCACCTCTTCCCTCCAGCAGTGAAGGTGAATATTGTGTATCCAAATCCAATAAGCAATCGCTTGAGGTGGTTCGGCACAAAAATTAGGTGACACCAAAGTTAATCCACCACCTTTATAGTTAGTACATATGTAAGCTTCTCTGGTGAGGAGGAAATATACTAATAATCGAACATGACAAATCTTCTTCACCACCCACTCTCGATGACCCTGATGAACACAATATTATTCATATTTAGGAGCAATAATTTTAATGCAATTAGACATTTAAAAGCTCTATATGTGGTATTTACTCTTCTTTTCTCTTTTTCCATAGGAAACAACCTAAAACAGCAAAACGAAGCAGATTCAGGACTTTGAGGATGATACACAGAAACTACAGAGTATAAGTCGACTGGTTATTCAAACAGTCGACTGAACAGAGGAGAATGAAATCCCGAAGCTGCTCAGAACAATCGACTGGTCCTCAAAGACAGTCGACTGGACTGATTAATTATGAATCTCCAGATGTCTCGACACAGTCGACTTACATCCAACACCAGTCGACTGGTATGCGGCGAGTCAGAAGATAAGAACAGATGCATCCTCATCCAAATCCAAAACAAAAAAATTAAGTTATCCAAACCCAGGTGTTTTCTGCGAATAACAACTTCTCTAATAATCAAAGCAAGAGCACGTGGTGAGCAGATAAGGAAGAAAAGAAGAAAAGAGAAAGATATAAAAACGCAGATCAAAATAAAGAAAGAAATAAACAAAAGAAGAGGACTTCTCTGCAAAAAGTACAAACCCTAATTCTTTTCTCTTGTTCTATAGATACCAACCAAGAAAGAAGCGGCTGATACTCTCGATCTCTCGGACTATCTCAAGGGAGGCCGAATCCATCGATCAGCAAGAATCACGATATCAGCATCAAAGGAGGAGAACAAGTCGACTGCTGATTGGGCTGAAGTGCAACATCATACAAATCAGCGTTCTTCTGTTCTATCTCTTTAGTTTTTATTTATATTGTAGTCATGAACTCTATTATATTAATCAATAAAGGTTGTATTATGTGCAACTAATTTCATAGTTGGGTAGATTGAAACCGTAGTCATGTAATGCTTATATTTTTCTAAATGCTACTCTATTATTTATTGATTAAACCTGAGAGAATTGGTATAGATTTATAATAATCAAACCTGTTCAGAATTCTAAGGGCAGTCGACTGAGGTGACAGCCAGTCGACTGACATACAGAATCTGAGTTTATCAAGTTTGCGTATTATAAATCTGAATCTGTTATATGAGCATATTGAGACGACCCGTATCTCGTGTTCATATCTTGTAACAAAGGGATCTTTCGGGGTTCTTGGTTTAATCAACTTGAAGGATCTAGATCTGATACCAATTTCTAGAACTTCAAGTGCTTGTTCGTTTCTATTGTTCCTATGCTTTCTTTAAGTGCAACTTAGTAGATACCATGCTAAATACTTAAGGAAAGAAACGAATTAGAATAGATACCATGCCTAATTCTTGGCCTAGGGAAACATCACTTTAAGGAGTAGATACCATGCCCTTAGAGGAACAAACATGAGTGATTAGAGTAGTAGGTTACTTAGCATTATTGACTACAGGTGGAAATCAAAGCCCAACTACTTTAATAGATATTTGTGACTCAAATTGTGATGCGACTTAATTTAGACTTTTATCTTTTTATTTCTTTTCAATTAGACTTTTAAAACAAAACTCTATGATTTGCATTTTCTTTTCTTTTATTGATTAGTAAGTTAATTTCTACAATCTCTGTGGGATCGACCCTTGCTTATTGCTACGCTTCTATAAACGATTCGTACACTTGCGAGGTTTTTAATTTGTGTCTAGTTTATCTATTTAATTAGGTATCTAGATTTCACAACAGACCCCTCATTGGCCACCGAGCATTGACGGCATCTAACAAATGATTTTCCAAGGGTCTGCTAGACTTAATTTTAGCAAACCCGCACCATTTTCTGAGCCATTGTTCTTCTTGTTTGATGTTATGGAGACTACTGACCAATTTGATATGGGTTGGATTCTCCGGTGATCTTCCTCTCAGGACTTCTCTTTTCTCATCTATGGGGTTGGGGGATAAATTAGTCCATTTAGAAAAATCTACCACAACTCGTAGTGCTAATAGCAGAAGTACACCACAAGCAATAGAAACTACTAAGACCTAGATGAACCAAGAACAAGCCACCACAATATATGCAAGATCTCACAAGAATATAATCAATATGTAGAGATAACCAATACTTCTTATTCCCCAAGAAATACAAAGATTATAAAAGATTACAACTCTCAATCTCACTCCCTCACTTTTGAAACACTCGACACAATCCCCTCTTGAAGTTGAACAATGATAACCGCTCACCAATTCCCTCTAATCTGTTGATATAAACCCTAGAGCCTACAACCATATATATAGCCCCCGAATAAAATCTAAAAGATAAACATAAATCAAGCTTATTAGGCCTTAAACTCGTCAGTCCAAATAACACACAGCGCAAATGTCGATCAACCGCACCCCCAAGTCGGTCGATTGCAACGTGTAAAGCCTACACCCGACACATGACCGGTCAGCTGCACGGTCGATGATCCCCTTCTGTGTTGAACCTTGTGCACTCGAAGAACCTCCTACAGTCAAGGTCAATCGACTGCACCCCTGGTCGGTCGACCGCAACTCTCCAGACTGCAAATCTTCTATTCGCTGCTGTTGTCTCTTGTTGTCTTTGTCTTCTCCTCTTCTTCTCTAACTTCAAGTACTCAGTGCCTACGTGTATTTTAGACGACAATCCTAATAGCACACACATACGACATATGTCCCCATTTGAGACACTTTAAGCCACGAACCTCTCTTTCGTGCACTCAGCCCGAATGTGGCCTAAATCACCATAATTGAAGCAAGGGACTGGCTTCTTTTTTCCTTTTCTGTATGTTTTCCTGATACCATTAGAGTCCATCCTCTGTACATTTGATCTTCTCACTGATTTACTTTCAACCTTGACCCATTGCTCCTCAGACGGAGCTCTATGGTTGAGGGGAGCATCAATAGTAGTAGCGAGCACGGTCGGCGAGCCTGGACTCCCATCTGGAGCCCTAGCAGCCACCAGGAGAAGCTCTCTAAGAGGGCCTTATTTCTCCACAGAGAAGGATTATGGTAAGATATGAAGTTCTTGTAACTAGGGGGAAGGGCATTAGTATGAGGATAGGAAAAGGGGGTGGAATGGTTGTCAGTGTGCTTGTGGTATGGGTTTGGGGAGTTGTTAGAAGGTGGGTGTGGAAGAATCGAAGATGGGTTTTGAGAGATATTATTAGAGATAGGATGATGAGAGAAACATACTCTCTGACTGTTAAAATGATGTTCTTGACAGTGATGTTGTTTGGGGGTAGGATCTTCGTGATGTGTGGTTTTCTTCTCTTCTACCCTTCTTCTACCACTGTCCAATGCTATGGTCAATCCCCCTGAACTTCTGCCCCGCTCGAAAATAGTAGAAAACCGCTGAGGTTCCTGTGGGGTTATTCTTTTATGCCAAATATGACATGTAGGAGGACCCCTCTAGGAGCCCATCTCCTAGCCGGACGCGATCATGACGATGACGAGAGTCACCATGAATCCGATGATGGTAGTCTCGTTGAGGCCTAATCCGACGGCGATGGAACTTTCTGAGCTCTTCCTGACTGTGGGTAGGGGATGTCGATCGTCTGAGTTGTTCCAGTGGTATTTGGCAGTGAGGTTCAGGTTCGTCCCTGAGAGAGAGGGTGGCTTGAGGTAGCTGTGTTGCAGCAGAAGGGGGTGGAGGCTCACCGGGATGCACAGAATGATGGGTGGGTAGGACCTTCTTAGTTGGCCCACACCTCCTCATCTCAAGTTCATAAAGGTCCATGAGAAGCAAGAAGCAGTGAGGAAGAGGGTGTTGGGGTTTGTGGATCCAATACACGATAATGGGGTTGGAGAAGTCAGATGAGAAGGAGAGTCGAAGTGGGAGCAAGAGGTCAGAAGTGGTTTGAAGTTATAGGCAGAGTTGCGGTCAACCGCACGGTCGACCGCACCCCTCGACCGCGCTCCAGGAAAGTGTACGGTCGATCGCGCAGTCGACCGTCCCACTCTCTGATTCAATTCTGTAACTTGAAGAGCCGACCGGTCGACCGTGCAGTCGACCGACCTGCTCTCTGTTGGACTTCTTACAGTCGAAGGAAAGAACCGTTCGACTGTCATGATGTTGCGGTCGACCATCCCGATGCTGATTGATGAGCGGTTGAGATTAAAGTTGTGGAATCCTATATATATTGTATTATGTACGATTTTAGGGTTAAGTGAAAAGAAAATAGATATCTACTAGCCATCATTAAAAGAGAGGGAGATAGAGAGAAACCCTACACCTTGGTGGTGAGTTCTTGAGAAATTTGTAAACCTAATCTTCATATTTCTAGTGAAAATCGCAGGAGTGCCTCTACCCGGGGAAGTAGTCATTATTTTGGGTGAACCTTGAAAAAATCTTGTGTGTTCTTGTGTGTTGCTTTTGGTTATTCTTTGTTCTCTTGTTTTGATTCTATAGTTCTTGCATCTTATCGTCATCTTTGTTGAGTTCATTCCGCAGTTAGAATTCAACAAAGTGGTATCAGAGCTACAAGTTGGTAGTATTGATTGAAATGGGGGACAATAGTAGAGTCAAGGAGTTCGATGGAATGGATTTCACAATGTGGAAGATCCAAATGATTGCGTATCTCCGACAGAAGGATTTAGATGATCCGTTGTTTGGTGGAGCCAGAAGGGACGGAGTTCGATTTGTTTGCGTTGGCGGCCTGGAATAGATTGGATCAGAAAGCACTTGGGAAAATTCAGTTGTCGCTGAGAAAGAAGGCGCTATTTCACATTGAGAAGGCAAGAACTGCAAAGGAGGCAATGGAGATATTGACATACATGTTTGAGAAGATGAATGCAGCGAATCAAATCTTACACCTAAAGAAGTTGGTTAACTAGAAGTTATCGAAAAGGAGTTCGGTTGCTGAGCACTTCAACAATTTCTGTATGGTTTACAATCAGATGGAATCGTAGGGTTTAAAGTTTGAGGAGAGGAAACAATCATTGGTGTTGCTATCCAGTCTTTCCGATAGTTACGGCATAGTAGAGCAGACTATTACAAGCACCATGACTTATACGACAACTCTAAAGGATGTTATAAGAATTATTATGAATGAGGATGCAAGGAGGAAAAGACATGGAGAGACTTCAGTGTTATATCCTAGCAATACCGCGCTGTTAATTGATAACCGTGGTAGAAGTGACAACAGAGGGAGGTCGCAGAGCAAGAATCACAGGTCTAAATCAAGAACTGGACATCACAAAGGTGAGTGTTGGTACTGCAAGAAGCCATGACACAGGAGAGACCAATGCGAGGAGTATAAGAAAGCACAAACAGGGTCATAGGGAGCCAATATGGTAAGTATTGAACCCCATGTAGATGAATTGTGTTTATCTGCTGGATTTAATATTTTGCAAGATGATTGGTATATAGACTCAGGTGCTTCTTATCATTGTACCCCCAGGAGGAATGTTTTTGAGGATTACAGGACAGGTGATTTTGGTACAGTTTCAGTTGGTAATGGAAAGATATGTCTAGTTATAGGTAAAGGCACTGTGAGAGTGAAGGATCGCAATAGTGGGCAATTGGTCCTGTATGATACAAGACATATTCCGAGCTTGAAGAAAAACTTGATCTCAAATAGAAAACTAGACAAAGAAGGATTTACAACAACTTTTGGGCATGGAGAATGGAAGGTGACTATAGGTGCCAGGTTGGTGGCAAAAGAAAAGCATGGTGACACGTTGTACTTACTCAGGGGAGGTGATTCAGGTGATATCATTATTACAACATCAGTAGGTAGTTCCTCTTCAATTCTATGGCATGTCAGGTTGGGACACCTTGGTGAAAAGGGTGTCAAGCAGCTTTGTTCTAGGGATCTTTTGCCGGGACTGAAGAAGGTTAAGATAGATTTTTGTGAGAATTGTGTGATGGACAAACAGAAGACAGTTAGCTTTTAGCTAGGTGGACATGAGAAGAAGCTTGGGAAGCTAGAGTTTGTACATACAGATGTGTAGGGTCCAGCGCAGGAATTCTCTTATAGGGGTAAGAGATACTTCGTCACATTCAGCGACGATGCTACAAGAAAGGTTTGGGTTTATGCAATTCGCAAGAAATCAGAAGTATTTGAGACATTCAGAGCTTGGAAGGCCAGGGTAGAGAATGAGACGGGTTGCAAGGTGAAAGCAATAAAGTCCGACAACGGAGGTGAGTACACAAGCAAAGAGTTTGTTAACTATCTTGCAAAGGAAGGTATCAGAGGAATCAAAACAGTTCTTAAGACTCCACAGGAGAATGGTGTAGCAGAAAGGATGAACCGCACAATACTCGAAAGGGCGAGATGCATGAGACTTCATGCAGGTCTTCCAGTCCATCTTTGGGCCACTAAAGTTAATAAAGTAGTGTACTTGATTAACCGTTGCTCGTCTAGTGTCCTTGATGGGGCCATTTCCAGAAGAAATATGGTCAGGTAAAACTATTAATTATTTGCATTTAAAAGTTTATGGTCGTATGGCATATGCACTAATTGATAGGGAAGAAAGAAAGAAGTTAGACTCTAAGTCCAGGAGGTGTGTGTTCATTGGCTACGGTGGTGATGAGTATGGTTACAGACTTTGGAATTTTGTGGAAAACAAAGTCATACGCAGCAGGAATATAGTATTAAATGAAGAGGTCCTATACAAGGACAAACACACAGGTCAAGATAGTACAACCAGTTCAGAGTCAGATTGGGGTTCAGACTCAGAATCAAATTCAGATTCTGAAGGCAGCCCTAGTGGTGGGGGTCCTATAGCGTAGCTACAGGTACAAGTACCACATGCACCATAGAAGGCTCATGGTGAGCCTATTGGGAATGAGCAGGTTATCCAAGACAAGCAGGTACAACCAGAATAGTTCGGAGAACCTAAACCGGTTGGTAAACCGGTACCCACATTGAGGAGATCGACACGAGAGATGAGGCCAACCAAGATATTTGATCCATCGGCTAGTGTTGTTCACGAGCATATTCTATACACGGATTCAGGAGAGCTAGAGACTCATGAGGAGGCTTTGAGGGATGAGGCTCGAATTTAGTGGGAGTTAGCCATGAAAGACGAGATGAGCTCCTTGGAACAGAACCAAACTTGGAAGTTGAACAAGTTACCTGCAGGGAAGTGCGCTCTTATGAACAAATGGGTTTTCAGAGTCAAAGATGAGGCAGATGACAGTAAGAGGTACAAGGCGAGACTTGTTGTGAAAGGATTCTCTCAAAGAGAATGTGTTGATTATAGTGAGATCTTTGCACCGGTTGTGAAGATGGCTTCTATTAGGGTTCTACTTAGTATTATGGTAGTTGAAAACTTGCACTTAGAGCAGTTGGATGTGAAGGCAACATTTCTCCATGGTGATGTCGAAGAAGTGCTGTACATGAGACAACCCACAGGTTTTGAAGCTAAAGGAAAGAAAGACATGGTGTATCAATTGAAGAAGAGTCTTTATGGGCTCAAACAAGCACCATGGCAATGGTACTTGAAGTTTGATCGCTTCATGAGAGGAAAATGTTTCGATAGATGCAAAATGGATCATTGTGTGTATGTTTGTAGATATGAAGACAATGATATAGTCACCTTGGCGTTGTATGTGGACAACATGCTATTAGCAGGTTCATGTAGGGAGAAGATCAAAGAAGTGAAAAAGGTGCTAGCTTCGGAGTTTTCAATGAAGGACTTGGGTGAAGCAAACCAAATCCTCGACATGAAGATTAGTAGAGACAGAAGTAGCAAGAAGCTTTGGTTATCACAAGCGGACTATGTGAAGAAGGTGTTAAAGAGACTCAATATAGATGGCGCAAGGACAGTCACTTGTCCCTTGGCTGCTCACTTCAAGTTATCAATGGACTTGTGTTCTAAAATAGAGGCAGAGATGGAGGAAATGGCTGCTATTTCTTATGCCTCAGTCGTTGGAAGTTTGATGTATGCGATGATGTCTATAAGACCAAACATCGCACAAGCAGTGGGAGTTGTCAGCCGTTACATGAAGAATCCAGGTGAACAGCATTGGGAAGCAGTAAGGTGGATTTTTAAATATCTAGCAGGTACTTCCGGTCACTCTCTTTGTTTTGGGGGAGATTCTTTGCATATACATGGTTATGTGGATGCAGATTTTTTGGGCGATCGTGATGGTCGCAGAAGTACTACAGGATATGTATTTACAGTTGGTGGAACAACTATTAGTTGGGCTTCGTAGTTACAAAAGGTTGTAGCACAGTCAACCACAGAGTCAGAGTATATGGCACTTACAGAATCAACGAAAGACATATTGTGGATTTCGGAGCTTATGAAACAGTTGGGCAGGAAGCAACCCATAGATGAACTATGGTGTGACAGTCAAAGTGCAGTTTTCTAGGCGAAAAACTCGGCATATCACTCTAGGACTCGGCAAATTCAAATGAGGTATCATTTTATTAGAACGGCGGTTGAGAAGAAATGGTTGAAGCTAACTAAAATTCTTGGCACTAAGAATTCGACGGACATGCTCACTAAGGTGGTGGATAGCAAGAAACATCAATTTTTCTATACCACTATCGGATTGTCTCCAGGTTAATTGTTGAGGAGACTCACAGAGGCACAGGCCTAGACTAGGCCAATGGAAGAATGAAGAACAAGTTAGAGACTTCGTGTATATGTCTCCAAGTGGGAGATTGTTGGGTTTGTGGATCCAATACATGATAATGGGTTAGGAGAAGTCAGATGAGAAGGAGAGTCAAAGTGGGAGCAAGAGGTCAGAAGTGGTTTGAAGCTACAGGCAGAGTTGCGATCAAGCGCACCCCCCGATTGCGCTCCAGAAAAGTGTACGGTCGCCGTCCCGCTTTCTGATTCAATTCTGTAACTTGAAGAGGCGATCGGTTGACCACGCAGTCGACTGAACTGCTCTCTGTTGGACTTTGTGCAGTCGAAGGAAAGAACCGGTCGATCGTCATGATGTTGCGGTCGACCGTCCCGATGCTGATTGATGAGCGGCTGAGATTAAAGTTGTAGAATCCTATATATATTGTATTGTGTACGATTTTAGGGTTAGGTGAAAAGAAAATAGAGATCTACCAGCTGTCATTAAGAGAGAGGGAGATAGAGAGAAACCCTACACCTTGGTGGTGAGTTTTTGAGAGATTTGTAAACCTAATCTTCATATTTCTCATGGAAATCGCAGGGGTGCCTCTGCGCGGGGAAGTAGCCATTGTTTTGGGTGAACCTCGAAAAAATCTTGTGTGTTCTTGTGTGTTCTTGTGTATTGCTTTTGGTTGTTCTTTATTCTCTTGTTTTGATTCTATAATTCTTGCATCTCGTCATCATCGTTGTTGAGTTCATTCCGCAGTTAGAATTCAACAGAGGGTGGAGGGAGTTTGTGTTTTAGTTGGCTGGAGGGAGGAGGAAAAAGTAAGGAGGAGGAAGAGGGAGGAGCAAATCATTGTAACCCATCTCAGTTCAAGCAGGAACTTTTCTTAGTTGGCTTTGTTTTTGTTGCGTTCAAGAAATGTAGTCATTCAAAATTCATGACATGATAAGAATTCTATATTATATATAGATATGAATTATGAATGGAAAAAATAATAATAAATCAAGTGAATTTGGTTTTGACCTTTCCAAGGGCTTTAATGGGGTTAAAGTAATTCTCAAGATCTGGACAATAATCCTGAAAACAAAAACAAAACAGAAGGCAAAACTGAAATTTTGTCATGCTTGTTGAGATACCCTAGCTGTCAGCTAAAGAACAGTTTTCATGTGGCAAATATAGAGAATATTGAGGTTATTTTACCTCTCCTACACTATTGGATAAATAAGAGCTCTTCTTACCTGGCCAATGTGCATTATATACTATATATTATACTAATAGGCTTATCCCCTACCTTTCTCCTTTTTAAAATAGAAGAGCAAAAGTAGGAATTCACACATACCTTCATACGTGCAGCCCACATCTTTTAATTAACAAAAAAAAATGCCCCTTCCTCTCCCAAATCCCCCCAAGCCTGCTAACCCTTCCTCGCCCAAATCCCACCCAACTCCACTCTGTCGCAGCCCCCTATTAGCCTCGCCATCCCCGTACGCCAATCCGCCGCTAGCCTCGCCGTCGCAGTCACTGTATGCTGCTCGTCCATCCTCGCCCAAATCCTACTCAATTCCCCTCTGTCGTAGCCCCCCATTAGCCTCGCCGTCGCTGTACGCTGCTCGTCACCTACCCAACCTTTGACACAAGTAAGCTGGAATTGATGGATTTTGGGTCTGATTTGTGCACCTTGGGTTTCTTAAGACTTTTCTTTTGAGTTTAGAATTTAATTAATCAAAGGTATGAAACTAAAGTGAGGTCAATCCTCATCAGAATCTTTCTCCAATTCCACAAGTATAAAACATTGCGGAAATACTGAGAATGCTTTCAGGCAAAAGATGTTGAACTTGCCATTTGAATACATTTACATGCACCACAAAGAAAAGCAAACTTATAAATAATTTAAGTTTAAACCCTGTATATTGTATGGTCATTCATTACGGATTCACTTCGATTCAATTTCAGATAATGTCAACTAGCTTTAGGAAGATTGACGCACGGAAGTAAATTACATGAATTTATAATCGATCTATGTACATGACCTTACAAAATACTTCTGAATTTAATTGAGAATTTAACTGGATTGAATTTTTGGGATGGGTTGGGGTTTTGCAATTAGGTTTTTTCCCTTCGTCTTCATGATTGTTCTGATCTGATTACAGTTTTGTTGTATTTATTTTTGGAGGATAGGATTTGGCAGTTAGGAATTGGGCCCCGAAAATGGCAAAGGATGATACTTTATCATTGTATTTGGATATGAATAATTGAAGAGTTTCATTGTTACTATTTTGGTACTTATTATTGGTTTATAGGATTAACAAAATGTTCTTCTTGGATTCAGATTTTTTGGGTTGCAAGTTCGAGCTGTGAATTTTCTTTGGTTGCCCGATTTATTCATTCCTTATAGTTGTAAATTCTCTTGTTATCTTCTTCATTATCATTGTCACGTTTGTGTTGTAATTATTTTGATTCAAGTCATCAAATTATTCTCTTTTTAAACTTTTGTTCTAAAATATGAAAACTTTGTTTTTTAGGTGTTAGGAAATATACTTTAATAGAAAAAAGTCGGTTGCTTTTTGTTGCAATTTCTCATGGGGTTCAAATCAAGGTAGTTTCCTTTGCTTTTCCTGTTTCTTATTCTCTAGGTCGTTTTGATTGATTCTGTGGATTTGTGAGAGGAAGTTAATATATGAAGTTAATAATATCCAATGCTGATGCCATCCATTGCTGATGTTTCCCTCTCTTTTTGATACCGACGAACACCGAGATCTCCCCCTGTTGGTAACCAACCTAAAATCTTCTTTTTAAATTGCCTTCATTTGTACAAACCCCTGTATTATTTGGATAATCTCTGAATTTAATATAAGATGCATTCCTTTCTTCATCGTATTATGTATGTGATCACTAAAGCTTTCAATGAGAATGAAAGCTTCAACGATCACATATCGAAGCTTTCATTCCGTATGTTTTGTTCTAATTAAGCCAAACTCAAATACATTATGGTATCAATGAAACGAATATGGGGGTTATATTTACAATGAGGTGAAAATTTTATACCCAAATAGGTTTTTGACATAAACATACACCATTGGTCAACCAAAGATGTAACGCCCCGAACTTCCTATATGGAGAATTCGAGACACGAGCCAGGACCTTTTCATTCAATCAGTCACAATACACAGAAACAGGAAAATTTTAAAACTTTTTACTAACACAATATTACAGGCCGAGTGTTCCATTAATACAATAAATTACATCAGAGTATACATAAATGAAAGGATAAACACTGGGCTTTTCATTTGTATATTGTGCCTTGACTTGAGTCCTTCCGGTTCGTGATCTTGTATACACAACCTATTAGAGTGGGGACGTCAGTACATATACTGACGCTTAAGGGCTGATGACTAGCAGCGGATCTCCAAAAACAAACATATACAAACATGGTAGAATATGTCGGTGTAGTTTAAGTGTTCGTGAGTGCAGTAACTAGAATCTAATAAAATGTTAACTAACCTAGGATGCTCCTATTCTAATGCAATGTCAACTAAACTAGGATGCTCCTATTCTAATGCCAGCAAGTCTCCGAAGCAACATGCAGCCCATACTACATGCGCCCCTTCTCAAGCCATTTCTCCATATATAAGGATTTGAACCCACGTTATGAATTTCTAATTGTACACAACCTGTTCCTGACAGATACAACGTGACTAGTGAGGTTGCAGACGTGGTCAAGTTCCACTAAAGTAGTCCGCTCATGGTGTCTATGTTTGCCACTACTACTCAGCTAACCGGACCTCACTCAAAAACCAGATGAACCCTTGGGGTTTCCGCCAACAGGAGAGCCCCCTGCCGCCCCCTAGCCAGACCGTAGTCCATGGCCTGTTCGCTTCCCCGGCATAGGACCCGACGGAGTTCCGGGGTCCATCCCCTAGCTCCGCCCGCCTTATCATGACACTTCAGGAATTAACAGTGTGAGATATGCAACCTGTGCTCCCAACTCGTGAGAAGGCACCCTACGTATCCCTTTGACAGGAAGGTACAATCCAATAACACCCCAAAGGTCGGCCCCAAAGAACGGGTTGGTCTTATGGTGCACCCTACTACTAACTCCTCTCTTTCTGGCAAAAAGGTTAAGTAAATGATCTTATAAGTCACTACCCTAATGATGTTACTACTCCTACGCAATCTTACATAGTTTCCAACTTAGATTAACATGGCCCAACTCGTGGTCCCTCGATCCAAGACTCTAGTAACGAGATCTCCCTCACTCATCCCTACCCCTAACTTGGATTCTACCAACACTCTCGGCCCACGGTCTACTTACACCGATTAAGATCCGTCGATGCCCGAAGTGAGATCTATCCATCTGCTCTAAGGTGGTAGGATGCGGTCTTGATGGTCGATGACCCCTAGGGAAATTAGAAGACCCTAGACTAGCTTTTCGTCAAGCTAACAATTATTAGAACTTTCCAACCCTTATTACCATGAAATGAGGGGTGCTCACATGCTATGGTTCCATTTTTAAATTAGAACCCGACCCGACTAGAGTCCATGGGTTCTTTTCCCAATTGAACTAGAACAACATAAAACATGGGTACATTTCAACATGTAACTAGGATGCTACACTATACCATTCAAGCATGTATGGCTCCTTACTAACATTAACTACAATAAGGTAGTTATCACTACAATTACAACATGACTCTTCCCCATTACTTAACCTATGGCAATTTAAGCATGGTATAAAATTGTAAGCATCAACCTACAACAACTAATCATGGTATATATAACATAACCATCAACTCGCCACACTCTTAAGTATGAGTACGATTTAAGCATGCACTTATAACAATCTTAAGCAAGAATAGTTACTAGAATCTAAACATGAAGCTTTACTACAATTTAAGCATGAACTCCTTACAACATGTACACAACATAAGTATGGTTCCTACAACATGGCACACATCATGAGCATGGTTCCATTAACCTACAACATGGTACACATCATGCATGGTTTAAGAGTTTCCTACCATAGTCTAGCATGGTATGTATTTTTCCTACAATGATCCAAGCATGGTATAATACCTTCTTACCATAATCTAAACATGGTATTTATTTTTTCTACAACGAATCAAGCATGGTATGATACTTTCCTATCATAATCTAAACATGGTATTTATTTTTCCTACAATGAATCAAGCATGGTATGATACTTTCTTACTTTAACTACAACAAAAATAGCATAGAGGGTATCATCTATCATGAATATCTACTAACTACTTAAGCATGAATATCATTATCCATCAACTAAGCATGAATATGTACTAACTACTTAAGCATGAATATCATTATCCATTAACTAAGCATGAATATCATTGAGCATGAATATCTACTAACTACTTAAGCATGAATATCATTATCCATTTACTAAGCATGAATATCAATGATCATGAATATCTACTAACTCAAGTATGAACAACATTCAAGCATGGGCATTTTCTATCTAAGCATGAATATCATCTAAGCATGAATATCTACTAAGCATGGATAACTACTTACTAGCTATTACAAGGACCATTTATCTTTCTTTCCTTCTTTCTTTCTTCATGAACTACAATTTACATATAATGAGTTACAAGCCCTACTTAGCATTCCTTCCTTTTTTTCCTTTTCTTTTGTAACCATAAGTTAGCATTTATCAGGTAGAGAGCAATAAGTAAAAAAATAAGGATTTATTTATTGAGTTATACAACTTCAATGCATATAATAATTCTACTATGTGCTTATGCCAAGTTCTTGTTGAGTTCTACATCCCAATGGGTATGTACACACATATGCATATGTTCATGTCAAGTTGTTCTTTCAACAACACAATCAAGACTCCACCATCCATCCTTCTTATGCCATTGTTCCATAGGCTTAGGAAAAATTAGTCCAAGTTGTTAGTTCCTTTTTATTAGTCAAACAATAACCACTAACAATATTCCTCCTTTATGCGTTCCATTAAAGATCTATCATTCTTTCATTTGTACAAAAGGCTCCTTCAATTTGTTCCATACACAAGATACACAATCAAAAAGATTAACACTACAACACCACTACAAAAGAACCACACAACCAAAAGAACAAGAAATCAAACCAAGAAGTAAGAAAAGGAGAAACCCCCACCTTAATCCTTTTTTTTTTTTTTGAAGGAAGAACTAGACTAGCTCCTTCTCCTTCCCCTTAGCTCCTAGGAACTCCTATGGAACCTACAATGGAAAACTCTCAAGTTAGTTTTCTCTTTTTCTTTTCTTCTTTCTTTTTGTCTTTCTAAAAATGAGACAAAGGTGAAGGGAGGGGGTATTTATAGGTGGAGGAAAGGGTGGAGAGTGCAAATTTGCACACACAAAAGTGCACAAAACTCCTCCCACTAATTGGGGCCGGTTTTCACCAAGGGAGGTGGGGATGAGGTGGCGGTATGGTTTTGGTATGGTGCTAGGTGAGGTGGAGGGGTGAGGTGGAAGAGAGAGAGCTTGTAGAAGAATTCCTTAATCCCTTATGTCTTTTAATCCTAGGTTTAACTATCCAACAAAACCTAATTATCAATTAGGTTGTCATGGCTAAAAATATAACTCAACATGAAAAAAAATAAAAATGATTAAGTAGTTGAATACTAATAAAAATAATATTATTAATAGTCGATCGGGATATTACAATACTCCCTCCTTAGAATAGTTCTGTCCCCAGAACTGGTAATAAGTAAGACGAGGAGAAAACAAACGATACTCAAAATAACTTGGGAAAAGAACGCTTCATCTGGCTTTCCGTCTCCCAAGTGGCTTCTTCCACGAATTGGTTCCTCCAAAGAATCTTGACCATCGGAATAGTCTTGTTTCTTAGCACTTTATCCCGACGATCGATAATTTTCACTGGCCGCTCCTTATATGTAAGATCCACTTGTAGGTCTTCAGGGACATCTGGCAGCTGATGACTTGGATCTGGTTTATATTTCTTCAGCATTGAAACGTGGAATACATCATGTACCTGGGACAATTTGGCTGGTAGCTCCAGTTTGTATGCCGTCTTTCCGATCCTCTACAAAATCGGATAGGGTCCAATATACCTTGGTGCTAGCTTGCTGCCTCTTCCGAACTTGACCACTCCCTTGTAGGTGAGACCTTCAGAAATACCGAATCACCTTCCTCGAATTCTAGATCTCGCCGGCGGTTGTCAGCGTAGCTCTTCTGTCTGATATGTGCTGCTTGCATCCTTCTTCTGATTAGCTCGATCTTTTCGGATGTTTGTTGCACTATTTCAGGTCCGAACATTTGTCCTTCACCTACTTCAAACCAGCACACAAGGTTCCTACACCTCCTTCCATACAACACTTCATATGGAGCCATCCCAATACTTGCTTGATAGCTGTTATTATATGCAAAATCTACCAATGCTAAGTGTCGTTCCCAGCTCCCTCCGAAGTCCATTATGCATGCCCTCAACATATCCTCAAGAATTCTTTTAACTCTTTCTGTCTGCTCATCCGTTTGCGGGTGGAAAGCTGTGCTAAAATTTGGTCTCGTTCCCAAGGCCTCTTGCAGACTCTACCAAAATCGAGATGTAAACCTGGCATCCCGGTCGGAAATGATTGACACTGGCACCCCATGTAGCTTTACAATGCCTTCTATGTAGACCTCTGCTAGCTTTTCTACCGACCAAGTCGTCTTTACTGGAAGAAAATGTGCGGACTTTGTCAAGCGGTCCACTATTACCTAAATTGAGTCGTTCCCTTTTTAACTTCTGGGCAGTCCCGTGATGAAATCCATGCTGATGTTCTCTCATTTCCACTCTGGAATGGGTAGTGGCTGTAGTAGACCTCCTGGTCTCTGGTTTTCCACTTTGACTTTCTGACATGTAAGGCATTTGGCCACAAATTCTGCCACATCTCGCTTCATTCCAGTCCACCAAAAATGTTGTTTTATATCCTTATACATCTTTGTGCTTCCTGGGTGAACTGTGAGTAAGGTGGAGTGTGCTTCCTTCATGATATCTTCCCGCAACTCATCGATTTTTGGCACACACAACCTGCTCCCAAACCAAAGCAACCCTTCCCTTATACTGAACTCTGAGGCTTTTCCTTCGTTGACTAGCCGCTTTTGTGCTTCAATCTCTGCATCACCTAATTGAGCCTTCTTGACTTGGTCATTCAGACTCGAATGCAATTCCAGACGTGCCAAAATGGTGCTTAAATCTTGAAGAACTAGTTCAATACCAGCTTGTCAGATCTCGTCTTTTAGCTCTCGTCTTATTACAGTGAGCGTGGATACACTTCTTTTTCTGCTGAGCGCATCGGCCACGACATTGGCTTTTCCTGGGTAATATAAAATTTCCGGTCTTATGTCTTCCAGAACCTCCAACCATCGTCTTTGCCTGAGATTCAAATCCTTTTGCTGGTAGATATACTTCAGGCTTTTATGGTCGGTAAACATTTCCACCTTCGATCTATAGACATAGTGCCGCCACAATTTCAGAGCAAAGATTATCACGGCCAATTCCAAGTCGTGTGTCGGGTAGTTCTTCTCATGTGGTCGAAGTTGCCTTGATCCATATGCTATGACCCTTCCTTCTTGCATCAGAACACATCCGAACCCCAAAAACGAAGCATCACTGAAAATTACATATCCCTTATCTGGTTGAAGCAGAACCAAAATTGGTGCAGAAATCAATTTGTTCTTCAGCTCCTGGAAACTATCTTCACACTTCTCAGTCCAATCAAAACTCATGTTTTTCTTGGTCAGGGCAGTAAGTGGTACGACAATTCTGGCATAGTTCTGGATGAACTTCCTGTAGTACCCTGTCATGCCTAAGAAGCTTCTGACCTCCTTCACAGTTCTCGGCTGAGGCCAACCTTTTACTGCCTCGATCTTCTGCGGGTCTGTAGCCACTCCCTCCTTAGAAAGGACATGGCCCAAGAATGCCACTTCTGACTTCCAGAATTCGAACTTCGTCAGTTTGGCATACAAGTGATGCTTTCGTAGCTTGATCAATACTGCAGTTAGATGCTCAGCATGGTCCTCTTCTGTTTTTGAATATACCAAGATATCGTCTAGGAAGACAACCACGAATGAATCGATGAATGGCTGCAAGATGCGGTTCATCATGTCCATGAAGATTGCTGGAGCGTTTGTCACCCCGAATGGCATTACTAAAAACTCGTAATGACCGTGCCGAGTTCGGAACGCAGTCTTGGGTATATCTTCTTCTCTGACCCGAACTTGATGATAGCCTGAACACAAATCAATTTTTGAGAATACAGTCGCTCCCTGAAGCTGATCAAACAAGTCATCGATCCTGGGAATGGGGTACCGGTTCCGAACAGTAACCTTGTTCAACTCCCGATAATCAATGCACATTCTCGAGGTTCCATACTTCTTCTTTACTAGTAGCACGGGTGCTCCCCAGGGTGAGGCACTTGGTCTGATGAATCCTTTCTATAACAGTTCTTCAATTTTCTCCTTTACTTCCTTCTGCTCCACTGGTGCCATCCGATATGGTGTTTTTGACACTGGTGCGCTGCCTGGCTGGATAGTAATGCTGAACTCAACATCCCTATGTGGTGGGAGTCTGGGTAATTCTTCTAAAAATACGTGGGGAAATTTTCGTACGATTAGTATCGCCTTGACTTCACTTGGTACTAGTACCCTAGTTGCAGCTGCAAGAATTTCCGCACTTTGCTTCTTCTTTTCTTGGAACACAAGCTCCGGTCCTCCGAATGGGGTAATGGCTACCCTCTTCTCCTTGCAATCGATGCTAGCCTTATGCCTGGACATCCAGTCCATCCCGATAATCACGTCTGTCCCTACAATGCCCAACTCTAGCAAATCCATATTCAGGGTCTCCCTACCAATCAGGAGATTGCATCCCTTCTAGCTTGAATTTGCAGGGAGAGTTGCTCGAGATGGGGTACTGTTACCGCTGATTTCGGTGTGGGGGTAAACAGATAGAATTTGTGGATCCGAGGAAAACCTGAACAGCTGACTCGGCCCGCTTGCTTCCACCGTAACCTGCAAGGAAGTGCGAGACACCGGGGTTGATTCCGGCGACGCACCCTCCGACGCTCTTGTCAGTAATCAGTAAAAGATTAAGAAAAGAGCTTAAGTGGTGAAAAAGTGATTAACCTGGCCTTGGTGGTAGAGGGGCTGTATTTATAGTCGCCTTTGGAATGATTTGGGGCCTGATTTCCTGCCTAACAGTTAGGAGCAAAATCCTCCTATTCTGTTTTAGGAAAGTAGGCCTTGATTCCCTGGTGAGAGCAAATCAAGCTTATTGATTTGATCTAATCAAGTCAGTGGCCTGATTCTCCCTAGGTGGACCGGGCTTGTATCGGGTCGGAACCCGCGCCCAGTTGGAGTGGATCTATTCGCGGGCGGTTGGTTTCGTGAGGCGGAGACCCAGTACCCGTTTTGGATCCATCTGTATGTGACATTACCTTTTTACCCCCGTGCTTCAAGATTCGTTCTCGATCTGGATGGTTCCGATTTAACCCCAATTTTAGCCATATCACGGGCCCCCCACTCCTAAAGGCTGAGCGTGATCAGGCTTTGAGGAGTAGTTCAGCAGTTTCAGTGGCTGGTGGAGTTGTATCGGAGTCCGAATGTGGGATTTTGAATCTAGAAAAGGGGGTAGTGAGGTAACTCTTGACGCTGCGTGTTGTTCTTGAGCTGCGTCGGGTATCTGACAGCCTTTTATCTACTTTTTTCGAAGTATTTGTCTAATTCTGCGGCGTGTTTGCTAATCGTTCGGGGGCTTTAGCGGTGCATTCTGGGTAATAATTGTTCGCTCTGGGGTTCGAAAGTGTGTCCCCGAATTTTCAATTATCTCCCAGAATTTTTAGCTAATTTTCCCGAATTTTTAGCAATTTTCTCGCAATTTTTAAACAAATAAAACGATTAAAATAAATAAAAAACGATTTAAATACTGATTAACGACGTGGCTCGATCTGAGCCATCGATCGTGGATAGGCGCGAACTTCGGAAAGATCTGATGGTCGTTACCGCTCGGCAGCGTTTTTCTCCGTTTACGAGCTCGGAAAGGCACTTGCTCGGCTGCCGACCGAAGGCTAGGGAGTTCGGCATTCCGAGCGACGTGGCGCAATCTGAGCCGTCGGATGGTGGCGCTCATCTCGAGACGGGCGCAGTTCCCAAAAAAACACTATCTTGTCTTTTAGCGCACGTGGCGCGATCTGGGCTCTTCATCATTGGGAGCGCGAATTTTTGAGAGATCTAGTGGTCCACGTAGCTCGGTGCCGTTTTTTCTCCATTTACCAGCTCGGGAAGGCACTTGCTCGGATGCCGTCCGAAGGCACTGGTGTTCGGCAGGCCGAGGGACGTGGCGTTATCTGAGCTGTTGGATGTGGGCGCGCATCTCGAGACGAGCGCAGTTCCCAAGAAAACACTATCTTGTCTTTTAGTGCTCTCGGCGAGATCTGGGCCGTCTGATTGAGATCAGACGCGAAAGTTGAGGGGAAAGTGAGTTTTTCCCATTTACCAGCTCGGGAAGGCACTTGCTCGGTAGCCGACCGAGGGCCTGTGGTTTTTGGCAATCTGAGATGGCTCTGTTCCCCATGGTGTTAATGGCGCTTCGTGACTTGTGTGGCGTTTCGCCTTCCCGACGTCACTGAGGATAATTAATGCGTGGCGTTTCAGCTTCCGAGGATCAGTAATTCCCTTAATTAAGACGCGGCGCTTCGATTTCCGGGGGTCATAATGGCTGGTTCTAGGAGGCAGGCTATAAGTACTCCACTCCCTTTGTCATTTTCGTCACAGCCAAATTGGGTTCCAGACCTCGGGGGCATCTGCCTTGGTTAGCTTCTTTCTTGAGGTTCGGGGAGGTGGTCACTCTTCTGCCTGGTTTTCCCTTTGTTCCTGACGGCCCCCAAGTGGATGTCAGGAGCGAGGGGGAACGAGGTAGTAGTGGTGACGACCGTAGTCCGAAGCCGGGGGATGAGTTATCCCCGAAGGACTGGTGGTCGCTCTCTTACCTTTATCTTCTTCCGTTCCGGACGGTCCCTAAGTGGATGTCAGGAGCGGGGGAGAGTAAGGCAAGAGTGGTGACGGCCATAGTCCGGATCCGAGGGATGGGCCTTCTCGGAAGGACGGGTGGTCGTTCTCTCACCAAGATCTTCTGCCTTCTTTGGTTCCTCCGAAGTGAGTGCCGAAGCAGGCGGAGGTCTTGGTGGGAGAAGGACGATCCATGTCCGATGCCGATCTCCGGGCCATCCGAGCCCGTTTGTTGCAACTGTGAAGGCGCCGCTGTCAGAGTCCTCTGACAAACTGATCCTTCCAGTTGCAACCAACTAGCTCGGGATGGCGCGCTTCTCTGTCATGGGTTGCAGCTCGGGCCTCTGGACCGTCCGAGCCCGTTGTTTGCAATTGTGAAGGCGCTGCGGTCGGTGTCCTCTGACATGCCGCGCCTTCCAGTTGTAAACAACAAGCTCGGGACGGTGTGTTTCTCCTGGTTTCTGAGTGTTGATGGGTCCCCTCTCATCTCTGTCTTCCTTCCGGGCTGATGGCTTCTGATGGATGTCAGCCCGGGGAAGTTAGAGATGGGGGGAGTGCCTATCTGTTCCCGACCGGGTTTCGTGGTCGGTGGGATACCGACCGATGCACGTGACCTGGGGGGTGTTCGCCGAAGGCGGCGCCTCAAAACTGAATCAAAATTTTTCCAGGTTCCTCTAGGCATAGGTGAGGCGTCCGAGGGTCCAATCGTACGAGCGACGTGGCGCATCTTGAGCCGCTGGATGATGGCGCGCATCTCGAGACGGGCGCAGCTCCCAAGAAAATACTATCTTGTCGTCTAGTGCTCTCGGTGAGATCTGAGCCGTCTGATCGAGATCGGGTGCGAAAGTTGAGGGGAAA
The DNA here is from genome assembly GCA_017893485.1 of Hemerocallis citrina. NCBI lineage: Eukaryota > Viridiplantae > Streptophyta > Magnoliopsida > Asparagales > Asphodelaceae > Hemerocallis > Hemerocallis citrina. The sequence continues at coordinate 99,342,931 of CM030366.1, forward strand.
GTGAGTTTTCCCCATTTACCAGCTCGGGAAGGCACTTGCTCGGATTCCGACCGGACCCTGCTGTCGGCGCGTTCGGATCGCTCGTAGGTCGGATTTGGATCCTTCGGGGCCGAGTAGTTGACTTGGTGAGAGGGGTAGCGGTGATGGGCCTTCGTGACGTTTCGAGAGTAGCCCAAAAGTCGCGAAGTTTCATTGGAAGTCCAAGGGACGTTCCAATTTTACTATAAATCTTCACCCCCCCAAGACCAAGTCTTCACTTTTCACTTTTACTCTCTTTCTTCCGTTTTTACTTTGCTTCGCAGTTTTTACCTCCCTGGGTGGCTTTGCTAGCTATCGCGGTAGCGTTCTTTGCTCCGGTGAACTTTCCGACCGTACCTGTCACTTCGAGGTCAGTTTCTTTCCCTTCTCTTTTTAAGAAAACATGGTTAAGATTTCGGCTGAGACCCCCGCCTCGGAGCAAGCCGTTGGCCGAGGGGATAAAGGGAAGGGAGTAATGGAGCCGAGCGAGCAAGAAGTTGTTCGTCCGGATAAAGAGGGTGAAGTGGCCGAAGTGCCCGAGGAGGTCGCGGCGGAGTCCCGAAAGGGTAAAGCCGTGATCACCATAGTGGAAACGCCGAAGAGAGCAGGGGCGTTCGGTCGGCAACTCATCGCCGTATCGACCGTGGGAGGTGTCCGGGATTACACCGAGGATGACTTGGAGAGGGTCACTCAAGGCATGGCAAAACTGGTGGAGGAGAATGAGCCAAGGGAGCTGTCCGAGGTCGACCACAGGATCTCGACTCTTACCGAGGCCGATCTCCGCACGATCCGAGAGGGTTTCCGGATCCCGCTCGAGTATGCGCTGCTTCTTCCTGGGCCGGGGTTCCGAGCCAACACAAAGTCCTCGCCGGACATATGCGTCTTCCCGGTCGATTCCCTCATCGCCGGGCTCCGGTTTCCCCTACACCCGTTCGTGGTCGAGGTCTTGGTCTGGTACGGTTTGAGTCCTGCCCAATTGATGCCGAACACTTGGAGGCATGTCGTGGTGTTTCTCCTCCGATGTCAAGAGGTCGATGCCAAGCCGACTATGTTCCTCTTCCGGAGTCTCTTCAAACCTTGCCAGCCGAGGCGTCATGAACAGAGGTTTTTCCTTTCTCCTCGGACGGGAGTTAAGTTGATCGAGAACCCAGACTCGATCAAACATTGGAAGGATAAATACTTCCTCGTCCGAAATCTGACGCCGTGGGTGATACCGACAGTTTGGGCGACGGACGGCCTGCCCAAGCGTACAAAGAAGGACGTCCCGCTGGACGCAGAGGAGGCTGAGGTCCAGAGGAAGCTTCTCGCCCTGCCAGCGCTAAGCTGGAAGGATATTACGGAGGAGCATCTGTTCCGTGGGGGTCTCAGTCCGATCGACCCTCGTATGCTTCTGGTATTTATAATCCTCGTTTAAAGTTCATGAAAAATTTTCTAAGTTTTTTCATCCGACTTTTGCAGAGACAATGAAGCTTGATTACAAGGCTCTGGTGGCGAAGGGCCGGGCCGAGCAGGAGAAGAAGAAGAGGTCGGCGGCGGAGACTCAGGAGAGCCGGCCAGCGAAGAAGCCTTCGGTCGCGAAGATCGCCAAGCAGCCGAAGGTCGCGGTCCTCAAGGAGGGGGAGATCGAGGTCCTCGTCTCTCCGACGAAGGTCGTGGTCCCCGAGCAGGGGGAGGTCAATATCTCCGATCCCCCTGCCTCGGATGCACCTGTGCCGACCCCGGGGACGGACGCCCCGGGTTCGTCGAGCGGCGTGTTTGGGGTGAAGGATGCGCTGTCCATGCCGGTTCTGCCCCTTACTGCCGAGGCGGAGAAGATCTTAACCGAGCGTCACAAGCAGATCTTCGTCCCCGACTGGCAGGTGTTGAACGCCGATGGTTTCCTGGGCGACGGGAACATCTGCATGGAGGCAATAAGGCATTTGCCGACCCCGAAGGATCGAGCGACCCTGAAGGCCGGGATGGCAGGGGACGCCGTGATGCAGATCGCCCGGGATTCCATGTCGGTAAGTAGGCTGATCTCTTCTTCATCTGAATTCCTTCCTTAGAAAATTTTCCAAGTATTTGGATTCGGATCGTAACTCTGTTGCTCTCTTTCAGATCGTCTGCCACTTCAACTTCCTGCTCGAGGAGATGGCGAGGAAGGATCAGGAGAAGGAGAAGGAGAGGACGGAGCGCGTCAAGGTCACGAAGCGGCTCGATTCCGAGTTGCTTCTTTCGACGAAGAGGGCCGCCGAAGTGGAGGGGCTGGAGAAGCAGCTGGCCGATGCTGTTCAGCTGTCAAAGGATGAGGCGGCCAAGCTCGAGGCCTCGGAGAAGGAGGTCTCCAAGCTAAAGGATTCGGCGGCCAAGCTCGAGGCGTCGGTGAAGGAGGCTGCCGACCTGAGGGAGGAGTTGGCCAAGGCTCGGTCGGAGGCGGAGGATGCTCGGAAGAGGGCCGAGAAGATCAAGGCCAAACATCTCAGGAAGGTGAAGAGGGTGAAGAAAGCCGTGCAGGAGGAGGCCGCGATGCACATGACCCAGAACATGTTGGACGACTACGGCCGTGCCTTGCAACATGTGGTCGCCAAGAACCCGGGCTTCGACACGTCCACCTACAACTTCTATGACCTCGTAGAAGGGGAGGAGGTTGTCCCCGAGGAGTTGATCGGCCCCGAGGGGGAGACAGAACCCGTCGAGGACCCGTGGAAGGCCGCGTCCGAGGAGGAGAAGGAGGACGACTCCGAGGAGGAGGAGAGCTGGAGCGAAGGAGGTGGCGGAGGCGAGGGCAAGGACAAGGCCGAGGGGTCGACGGACCCGAACGACAAAAAGGTCGACCCCTGACTCGGTTGTCTTCTTTTCTCCTTTTTTTTTTTTGTTTTTTTGTAAGCCTAACTGCGGACTGGCCACCGCTGTTGTAGAACTCCTCGATTTTTGAATGAAAAAATGTTTTGTTTGGCCAAAATTTGCCCAAGTGTAGAGTCTCGGACTTAGTGTTTGTTTTGGCGTAACTTTCTCCAAGTGTTGGGCCTCGGATTTATCTCTGCATTTCAGGTGAGATTCGGTCCGATCACGGAGGTCGAATACCTTCGGCAGGAGCTGGTGAAAACGAAGGACGAGCTCTCTCGGAGCCGTTATAGGCGATATCTCCTGCTCGGCAGGCTGGAGGATACGAAGGCGGCTCTGCGGAGGTATGGTCGCGAGTTGTACCAGTACCGGAAGCGCTCTTCAGCCTCCTGTCTCGAAGGCAAAGTTGGGAACCTCCGTAGAGATCTTACGGCCGTCGAGCAGAAGAATGACGACCTTTTGGCCGAGGTCCAATACTTGGAGCTAGCGGAGAAAGAACGTTCGGCGGAGAGGGAGAAGCTGGCTTCCGAACTGGAGAAAGTGTCGACCGAGCGCAAGAGGCTATCGGCCGAAGTCGACAGGCTCAGAAGGATCACAATAGATAGGGGGATTGAAGTCACCCATTACCGACGGCTCGCGACTGATAACGCCAATGCCTCGGGCTCGTTGTCGGCTCCGCGACCGAAGAAGTCGGCGAAGGACGACGTCTTGAGGGATAGGATTATCGAACTGGAGGAAGAGATCGCGTTGCTCAAGCCAGCGCCGGTCAGGGCTAACGTTCGCAGCACTTCGTGTACTCACGAAGAAAGCGAGAGGGGGATTACATTTCATGAACTTGCGATGCGCTCGCCGTTGACCAGGCGGAGTCCAGCCGACGCTCAGAGCAGTGCGGCCGCCTCGTCGAGTGGGGCTTCGGCCGGCGTCGCAGTTAGAGCTAGCAGCGAAGGGGGTTCGCGCTTTGTTGGTTTAGGGACGGGTTCGGAGGGCAGGCCTCGCCGTCCTCGTGTTTCCCTAAACCGAAGCATTCCCCTTCCGAAGAGGCTCTGATTCTGTCGTTTTTTCTATTTTTGTTGATTGTTGTAACGACTTAGCTGTAGGGTCGACCGACCGTCTGTAACACTACCATGTCTGAATGCAAATAATTCTGAAAAATTTTCAAGTGTTAGACTCCGGCCGCGTATTGAAACTGTGTTATTCGTTTTCTCTTCTTTTCAGCTCGTTGTGACGATCCATGGCTCGGACTCCGAGCGTTCGAATGATGGCTCTGAATCCGACGCCACCTCTGGAACAGTGGTTCTGAGCCCTAGGAGCGCCGATATGAAGTTACGCCGAGCCGAGAGTGAGTGGGACCACCTTTCGTTGGTCCTCAGTCTCCGGGAATCCGAGATCCAACGCTTGGAGAACAAGATAGTCGAGCTAAGCCTCGCAGGGGAGGATGAAGACTCGCAGACCGCGTTCAGCAACGCTCTTCGGGTCAAAAGCATTCGGCACATTCAGTCGAGGATCGTCTCCGAGCGGGATGACCTGCTCTCAGAGATGGGGCATCTGCGTGGTGTGATGGCGAGGCTCTGGGGGGAGAAGGTGGAGTCGTCAGCCGAGGAGGACGAACAGTTTAGTGAGGATGTTTTTGTATGAGAGACAAGTGTAGTTGGTCGGGCATTGCGTGTTCTGTTTGCCGACACTTTGTAAGGGAATGTTTTGTATTATGCACCGACAATTAATAAAATTCCCTTTCGTTGCTTTGTATGTTTGTTCTTGCTTGTAACCGTATCGGTCGTGCCGAGATCTTTGAGCCGAGCACGTCTGTTTAGCCGAATGGATCTCCAGGGGTGCGGCTCTTTGTCATTTAGTGGATCTGACACGGTACGGCAAGGCTCTGTACCCAAAAAAGTGTTATTTTGTCGCTTAGAGTAGGTGGCGAGATCTGAGCCGTCGAACGTAGGCGCGAATCTCGAGGCGGCCCAGTTCCCAAGAAAACGTTATCTTGTCGTTTTGTGCTGGTGGCTTGATCTGGGCCGTCTGATCGAGATCACGTACGAAAGTTGAGGGGAAAGTGCGTTTTCCTCATTTACACGCTCGGGAAGCCACTTGCTCGGAAGCCGACCGAGTTTGTGAGTCTTCGGTCTTCTGTGTCCGGACGGAGGTCCGACATTGACCTACCGGAGTAGTTTGGATGGACTAGGAACCAAGTGTTGGACCCCGGGACCATCGCTGGAGTTCGACGGCTGTAGGAGCAATTCCGAACGGCGATCTACCCCTGGTTCGTCCGGAGACGAGCCGCGGAGGTAAAGTCGAGCCGAGTGTTGAACTCCGAACCATCGGTACAGTTCAACGGCTGTAGGAGCAATTCCGAACGGCGATCTATCCCTGGTTTGTCCGGAGACGAGCCGAGGAGGTAAAGTCGAGCCGAGTGTTGGACTCCGAACCATCGGTACAGTTCAACGGCTGTAGGAGCAATACCGAATGGCGATCTACCCCTGGTTCGTCCGGAGACGAGCCGAGGAGGTAAAGTCGAGCCGAGTGTTGGACTCCGAACCATCGGTACAGTTCAACGGCTGTAGGAGCAATTCCGAACGGCGATCTACCCCTGGTTCGTCCGGAGACGAGCCGAGGAGGTAAAGTCGAGCCGAGTGTTGGACTCCGAACCATCGGTACAGTTCAACGGCTGTAGGAGCAATTCCGAACGGCGATCTACCCCTGGTTCGTCCGGAGACGAGCCGAGGAGGTAAAGTCGAGCCGAGTGTTGGACTCCGAACCATCGGTACAGTTCAACGGCTGTAGGAGCAATTCCGAATGGTGATCTACCCCTGGTTCGTCCGGAGACGAGCCGAGGAGGTAAAGTCGAGCCGAGTGTTGGACTCCGAACCATCGGTACAGTTCAACGGCTGTAGGAGCAATTCCGAACGGCGATCTACCCCTGGTTCGTCCGGAGACGAGCCGAGGAGGTAAAGTCGAGCCGAGTGTTGGACTCCGAACCATCGGTACAGTTCAACGGCTGTAGGAGCAATTCCGAACGGCGATCTACCCCTGGTTCGTCCGGAGACGAGCTGAGGAGGTAAAGTCGAGCCGAGTGTTGGACTCCGAACCATCGGTACAGTTCAACGGCTGTAGGAGCAATTCCGAACGGCGATCTACCCCTGGTTCGTCCGGAGACGAGCCGAGGAGGTAAAGTCGAGCCGAGTGTTGGACACCGAACCATCGGTAAAATAAGAGGGGAGAGAAACATGCAAACTCACAAATGTAATAGAACTTTCATTTATTGATTTTGACGGCGAATCGTTTTACATAATACAATTTGAGAAAAAATGGGTTACAAGTTGGAGGAGAGGAATGGTTCGACACCTCGGATTACTTAGAGAGGCGCCGGAGCGCTCTCTTGGTATTTCAGGAGGTGGTCGGCATTCCAGGTCCTCGGAAGCTCTCTGCCGTCCATGTCTTCGAGCCGGTATGCCCCAGGCCGGACAACCTTTGTGATTCGGTACGGCCCTTCCCAATTCGGAGCTAGCTTGCTCCTCTGACTGGGGAGGGATATGGCTAGCTTTCTCAACACCAAATCTCCTTGCTCGAGGTTGGCGGGTCGGACCTTCTTGTTGTACGCTAGCTCGACTCTCCTTCTGTAATTCTGCTGCCGAATCGATGCCCTTTCCCTCAGTTCATCTATCAGGTCCAAGTTTCCTCTGAGTTCCCTGGCATTCTGCGCTTCGTCATAGGCGATGAGCCGAGGGGAAGGAATTCCGACCTCGAGGGGTATTACGGCCTCGGCCCCATAAGTAAGGCTGAAAGGGGACTCTCCAGTGGGCGTCCGCTTGCTTGTGCGGTAGTTCCACAGCACATTAGGGAGTTGGTCGACCCACAATCCTTTGGAGCACTTGTCCAACCTCTTCTTGATTCCTGCAAGGATCTGCTTATTAGCGTTCTCGGCCTGTCCGTTCGATTGAGGGTGTGAGACGGACGAGAAGCGCTGTTGAATAGCGAGGTCGTCGCATAGGGCTCGGAATGCCGCGCCAGTGAACTGAGTCCCATTGTCCGTTACGAGGACGCGGGGGACGCCGAATCTGCATATGATGTTCTTCCAGAAGAACTGCACCACCTTATTCTCGGTTATAGTGGCGAGGGGCTCGGCCTCGACCCACTTCGAGAAGTAGTCGATGGCTACGACTAAGAACCTGAGCTGACCCGGAGCTGGAGGGAAGGGCCCTAGTAAGTCCATTCCCCACATCCCGAAGGGGATAGGGCTCGATAGGGAGGTGAGGTTGGCCTGGGGGAGACGTCGGATGTTGGAATGTCTCTGACAGGAGCTGCATTGCCGAACATGTCGCTCGGCGTCCCGAAGAAGGGTCGGCCAGAAGTACCCATAGTTCAAAGCTTTACGGGCCAAAGACCTGAATCCGGAGTGTGCCCCTCCGATGCCTTCATGAAGCTCCTGTAGGGCATATTCGGCCTGATCCGGGGAGAGGCACCTTAGGTAAGGTCGGCCATCTATTTGAGAGAAGGAGCGCTTGTATAATATGCCCTCGATCAAGACATATCGCTCGGCCCGGGTTCTGACTCGGCGTGCTTCTTTGGGATCTGAGGGCAGAACTCCATCCCTTATGAATTCTACCAGTGGCTTCATCCAATTGTCCTGCAGCGTGACCGGCAATGACTCCACCGAGCGAGGTGTCTCTTCTTCGATGCTCGGTTTAGAGAGGACTTCAATCAGTACGGTCTGTTCGAGACCTTGTAGAGAAGACGAGGCTAACTTTGAGAGAGCGTCAGCTTGTGAGTTCTCCTCCCGGGGGACCCGTTGGATGATGGCTTCTTCGAACCGGCCCATGAGGTCCCGGACCTTGGCGAGGTACTTCGCCATTCGCTCGTCCCTGGCCTCATATTCGCCCAAGACCTGGTTCACGACTAGTTGGGAGTCACTGTGAATCCGAAGGCGCTGCGCCCCAGCACTTCGTGCGAGTCCGAGGCCAGCTATGAGAGCCTCATATTCCGCCTCGTTGTTCGAGGCCTTGAAGTTCATGCGGATCGCATACTGCAGGACGAAGCTATCAGGGCCGTTCAGGATAATGCCGGCGCCACTTCCTTCACTGCAAGAGGATCCGTCTACAAAGACTGTCCAAATGGGGGGCCCATTCGGGACGTGGCCGACCTCAGGGATGGTGGATTCTACAATGAAGTCGGCGAGAGTCTGTGCCTTAATTGCCGTCCGAGGCTGATAGGAGATGTCGTGCTGACTCAGCTCTATAGACCACTTCATCAGCCGGCCCGAGGTTTCGGGCTTGTGGAGGACTTGCTTGAGGGGTTGATCGGTGAAGACGACGACCGAGTGAGATTGGAAGTAGGGCCGAAGTTTTCTTGCTGCCATGACCAGGGCGTAGGCTATCTTCTCTATCCTCGGATAGCGGAGCTCGGCGTCCCGAAGCACCTTGCTCACGTAGTAAATGGGCCTTTGGGTCCGGTCTTCTTCTCTTACCAAGACAGCGCTCAGGGTCTGCTCGGAAGCGGCCAAGTAGATGAAGAGAGGCTCTCTCGGGATTGGCTTACTGAGCAGAGGGGGGTTCACCAGATAGGCTTTCAGCTGGTCGAACGATTCTTGCTGTGCCGGGCCCCATTCAAATCCTTTAGCGCCCCGGAGTGCTTTGAAGAAGGGGAGGCACTTCTCCCCTGACTTGGAGAGGAACCGACCGATGGCTGCGAGCCGACCGGTGAGCTTTTGCACCTCTTTGACGTTCCGAGGCGGGGCCATGTCTAATATGGCTTTAATCTTTTCGGGGTTGGCTTCAATTCCCCGCTGGCTCACCATGAAACCGAGGAACTTGCCAGAGGAGACTCCGAACGCACACTTGTTCGGGTTTAGCCGCATGTTGTACTTCCTCAACACGCCGAAAGCCTCTTGGAGGTCGGCTACATGGTCGGTGCCGCGGATGCTCTTGACGAGCATGTCATCAACGTACACCTCCATGTTTCGGCCGATCTGATGCTGAAAGACCTTGTTGACGAGGCGCTGGTAGGTGGCGCCCGCGTTCTTCAAACCGAACGGCATTACTCGGTAGCAGTAGAGGCCTTGGTCGGTGACGAAGGAGGTCTTCGGGATGTCCGGAGGGAACATCCGGATTTGGTTGTACCCCGAGAAGGCATCCATGAAGCTGAGGAGCTCATGGCCCGAGGTGGCGTCGATTAGGGTGTCGATGTTCGGGAGAGGGAAGGGATCCTTCGGACACGCTTTGTTGAGGTCGGTGAAGTCGATGCATATCCTCCACGAGCCATTGGACTTCTTGACCATTACAACATTCGACAGCCACTCGGGATAATTCACCTCCTGGATGAACTTGGCCTTCAGCAGCTTATCCACTTCCTCCTTGATTGCCTGCTGTCGCTCGGGAGCGAACTTTCGCCTCTTCTGCTGAACCGGTTTGCACCCCGGTTCGACGCTTAGGCGGTGGACGAGCAAGTCTTCGGAGATGCCGGGCATATCCGCGGCCGACCAAGCAAACAGGTCGCGGTTATCCCGGATGCACCTCACCAAGTCGGAGAATAGCACGGTCGGCAAGGACTTGCTGACGAGGAATTTTCGGCTCGGATCCTCGTCGGAGAAGAGTACTTCTAACTCGTCCGCTGGCTCGGACGTTGGGCGAGCCTTCGGCTCGGGGATCTCGAGTGTCTCGAGCGAGAGCACTGGTCCCCCGGTGGAAGTCATGTAGCACTTCCGAGCTGTTTCCTGGCTTCCCCTGACTTCCCCTACCCCCGAACGAGTGGGGAACTTCATCTTCAAGTGGTATGCCGAGGGGACAGCCTCAAGAGCGGCTAGGCCGGGACGGCCTAGGATGACATTATATGCTGCCGGGACGTCGACGACCATGAAGTCCATCGGCTCCGTCCGGGTAGTAGGGGTGCTTCCCGCAGTAACGTCTAGGGTTATCACCCCTTCGACGGTTACCGGGACCCCCGTGAACCCGTGGAGAGTATAGCCGGCCGGCTTAAAACGGTCCCGGGACAGCTGCAGGCCCTGAAAGGCCGAGAGGAATAGGATGTTGACCGAACTCCCATTGTCCACCAAAATCCTCTGGACCTTGAAATTGGCCATGCGGAGGTCGATGACGAGGGCATCGCAATGGGGGGTTCGGACTCCTTCAAGGTCGGCATCGGAGAAAGACACAGGGACGCCGAGACCCTTCGGTGGAGGGGCACTGTGGACAGAGTTGACTTCCCGGACGAAGGCTTTTCGGGAGGAATTAGAGGAGCCCCCCATCGGGCCTCCGTGGATCAGGTGCAAAACTCGTTCTTCTTCGAACTCGGGTGTCTCCTCGCGCCGCTCGGAGCGCTTGTTAGCCCCCCGAGGGGGAGGTGAGCTCCGATCTGTTCGATCGTTACCTTTCACGAACTTGGCCAACTGCCCCCTCCGAATGAGTGCTTCGATCTCATCTCTCAGAGCTCGGCAGTCATTTGTGTCGTGGCCATGGTCTCGGTGGTAACGACACCACTTGTCTTTGTTCCTCCTCTTCGCCTGAGTGTGCATCCTCGGGGCCGGGGGGATGATTCCCTCCTTCTCTACCTCCATGAGGATAGTATAGACATTAGTGGTGAGGGGAGTGAACTTCTCGAACCTGGGGGGAGGGCGGCGCTGACCGCCCATGTCCTTCTGAGCTTTCTTGGACCCTTCTTCTCCCGTCGCTTTCCTCTTCAACCCCGCGGCGGTGCCCCCGAAGCTCGGAAGGGCCTCGGCTTCCTCCGCCCGGATGTACTTCTCGCACCTCAGGAGGACGTCGGCGAAGTCATGCGGGGGCTTCTTGGCCAGGGATGATCGGAGGTTGGCGTTAAGGACGTTCGACTGGAACGCCACGGTAGCCACGGACTGGTCCAAGGAAGCGATTGACCTGACTTCCGCGGTAAATCTTTTCACATAGTCCCGTAACTTTTCTTGCTTCTCCTGTCGCAGGTTCAGCAAGGAAAGGCTCGTCTTCTCGGCTCGTCGGCTACTCACGAAGTGAGTAATGAACAGTGTCTCAAACTGTTCGAATGAGAAGATGGACGAGGGGGCGAGCCTAGAATACCATTCCCGAGCCGACCCCCGGAGGGTGGCAGGGAAGGTCCTGCAGAGCACTGCGTCGGAGGCTTGGTGGATCAGCATCAGGGTTTTGAAGCTCTCGACGTGGTCGACTGGGTCGGACTCCCCAGAGTATGTTTCAAACTGTGGCGGTTTGAAGCTCCTCGGTATATGGGCCTCCATGATCGACCGAGAGAAGGGGGGTCGGCTGGGACGGAAGGTTCCGGCTCGGGACTCTTCCTCCCTGTCCATGCGGCCGATGCGCCTCTCCACCTCATGGATACGGCGGATGAGGGCGTCGTCCCTCCGCTGGTAGTCGTACGACCCTCCGGATTCCTCTCCGTAGGAAGGGGAGTGTGGACTGCGGTGCCGGTACTCCTGGGAGCGCCGAGGACTCTGCTGCCGTTGCTGTCGGCTGGGAGCCGGGGAAGGACTCCGGGTTCGGCGCCGGGGACTGGGATCCCTGGGCGGCGTCGGAACCCTCTGAGCATTCTGGCCGTTCTGTCGGAGATTGAGGGCCTGCAGAACGGTCTCTTGAAACTGGAGGAACTCGGCTCGGCTGATGGGCATATCTCGGTCCCTCGGATGGCGCCGATCCCTGGGGGACCGGGACCTCCTCCTTCGGCGCTCAGGGGACGCCGCTCGGCCTCTGCGCTCCGGGGACCTCCTGCCGTCCCGACGACGTGGCGACCGCTCACCTTGACGCTGGCGGGAGGCTCCCTCTCGGGCCCGCCTCTCGTCAAGATGAGTACGGAGGTCGTCGTCCTTATGGCGGTTTTGGAGTGTGATGCGGAGGTCGGGGTGATGGGAAGCCATCGAGTCCGAGGACCCATTGTGGACCGAGACGTGGCACGGATTGGCAGGCTGCTTCTCCTTCCGACCATTAGGACCGGACGGACCGTTGTTGGGCTGCTGCTGAGGAGGAGGAGGAGGCGGAACCTGCTGGGTCAGCGGAGGGAGGTTGGACTGAAGGATAGGGTTGACCGGAGCTTCATTCGCCGGGTCGGTGGGGTTGCCCCCACGGTTCGACCCTCTGGATCTGTTCTTCTTCGGCGGCATGGCTGCAGAGGACGGCGGAGAATGGACTGAGACTGTTCGTGTGGTTTTCCCACAGACGGCGCCAATCTGTTACCGCTGATTTCGGTGTGGGGGTAAACAGATAGAATTTGTGGATCCGAGGAAAACCTGAACAGCTGACTCGGCCCGCTTGCTTCCACCGCAACCTGCAAGGAAGTGCGAGACACCGGGGTTGATTCCGGCGACGCACCCTCCGACGCTCTTGTCAGTAATCAGTAAAAGATTAAGAAAAGAGCTTAAGTGGTGAAAAAGTGATTAACCTGGCCTTGGTGGTAGAGGGGCTGTATTTATAGTCGCCTTTGGAATGATTTGGGGCCTGATTTCCTGCCTAACAGTTAGGAGCAAAATCCTCCTATTCTGTTTTAGGAAAGTAGGCCTTGATTCCCTGGTGAGAGCAAATCAAGCTTATTGATTTGATCTAATCAAGTCAGTGGCCTGATTCTCCCTAGGTGGACTGGGCTTGTATCGGGTCGGAACCCGCGCCCAGTTGGAGTGGATCTATTCGCGGGCGGTTGGTTTCGTGAGGCGGAGACCCAGTACCCGTTTTGGATCCATCTGTATGTGACATTACCTTTTTACCCCCGTGCTTCAAGATTCGTGCTCGATCTGGATGGTTCCGATTTAACCCCAATTTTAGCCATATCAGGTACCTACCAACAAAATTGATTCCGAAATTGCCTCTTGGGTGCATTTCAGCTTCTTAGAGAATGCTCCAGACACAAAAGAATGTGATGACCCACTATCAAATAAAACAGTTGCCTGGATTTCATTTATATTAATCCAACCTGTTTATAAAAGTGGTTATATCAATACTATCTTATGCCAAAACATTCAAAATACTACAACAGCTTAGCCATATTTCTTCACCTACCGGTGATGACTCCCTCGTCTTCATCGGCATCCTCCTTTGTGAGTGCAAATACTTTCCCTCAGCGGTTTATCCCCCTTCTGTTTGCCTTGGGAGCCGGCCCACCGTTGCCCCTCTGAAGCTGGGGACAGTCTGACCGAACATGGCCAACCTTCCCGCAATTGTAACAGGTACGGGCATCATTCTGAGGGTTCTTATTCTTGGGGCATTGGCTCTTGAAATGCCCTGGCTCGCCACATGTGAAATAGTTCCCTGGTTTGATGTTGCTGGGGTTGCTAACCTTCTTCTGAAATTTTTAGTTCCCACCCTGGCTCCTGAATCCTGACGCTGGTGCATGCCTCTTCCTCTTGTTCCATTTTCCAGTGTTTTCTTGCAGTTCAGGCCCTTTATTCATGTCTAACTCCGTCGTAGCTGCTCGACGGACTAGCTTCTCGAACCTCCAGATGCAAAATGGTATCATCTTGGTCCTAAGTGCGGGCCTCAGCCCCTGCTCAAACCTCTTGGTCTTCTTGACTTCATCTTGTACCATTTCAAGAGCATAGCGGGAAAGCTGGGTGAACTTGGTTTCGTATTCTCGAACTGTCATGCTTTCCTGTTTTAGGTTGTGGAACTCCATGGCTTTCTCTTCTTGCACGTCTAGCGGGAAATAGTACTGCCTGAATTCTACTAGGAAATCCTCCCAGGTAATGGGCCCTTCGCCCATGCCTCTCTTCACCGACTGCCACCAGACTCCGGCATCTTTTTCTAGCAGAATGCTAGCCAACCTGACCTTGCTGTCCTCTGGCGTCAACATCACCTCAAACACTGTCTCTACTTGACGAATCCAGTCGTCAGCCGTCGTCGGGTCTGCCTTGCCTTCAAAAATGGGCGGCCTCATCCTTCAGAATGATTCGACCATCTTAACGGGGTCGGTAGCTGCTGCTCCCCGGTTTCCTTCGGGTGCTCCTTGTTGCCGCACATTGTTTCGGCTTGCCTCTGCCAGGTCACCCAAAGCCTGGTACATATGAACGAATTCTGTCCCTAAATCAAGACCTGTGCCATTGCCTCCACTTCCCTCGCCCTCCAAATTGTTGGTCCTACCACTTCTGGTTCTGCGAGATATCTGGTAGAAAAGAGTAACGGAATACACAGGGCATCATGTTTGTTATATAAAAGAATAGTAATAATAATAATAATAACATCCATCCAATCTTAACATGCACATAAGACTTGCAGAAAACATAAAGCTAACTTCATTTTATCATAACCCCACATCTTACATAGCATTACCTTCCTTACATTTATATCACACAGTAGGAAGCAAAATATCCAAAACAACAAAATAGCCTAAGGGCACCTAACTGCCTATTCAGTACTACTAGTGGCCTCGTCCCCTCCAGCAGGCGGTGGTGCCAGCAGTGCAAGTAATTATGAGATCTGTGCCTGCTGTTCCGTGCATTTGTGCTCTAGGCGCGCAAATTGCACACGGTGGGTGTGCCTTAGGACCACCATCTTGCGGTCTGCCCTTGCCTTTGCCCTCCTTAACTCCGCCACTTCCCTCTCATTGTTGAGGGCTACGAACTCACATGAGTCCATCCTGTTCTCCAGGCAGACATGGCACCATCCCATGTCTCAAGATCGCGAAAGACCTGGTTGAAAGCTTGCTCTACTGGGGTAAATGGAGGAGGTGGTGAGGGTGGTGGTGCTGGGATCTGGCCATTTGTAGGGGCACCCCCTGCTGCGGCAGCTGCGGTGGCTCCATTGGCTAATCCGACTCCAACTGGTGACCCGTCCCCATCTGTGATGGGCTCTAAGTCTGAGTCCACCTCAACTGCAACTCCGGGTGCCCATCCATTCCCTAGGGGAACTGCTCCGTTCGACATCCTGCATGGAGTGGACACGGGAATTAGCATAGATATAGAACACATAATACATAAGTTGAAGGAACAACAGTATAAATTATTATTATCTACAACCAGCTAAAAGAAAGGCTAACTCCTACAAGGCACCTAAGTCTATTTTCCTTCTATGTTGGACTATAAATTGAAGTCGGCTCTGATACAACTCTGTAACGCCCCGAACTTCCTATATGGAGAATTCGAGACACGAGACAGGACCTTTTCATTCAATTAGTCACAATACACAGAAACAGGAAAATTTTAAACTTTTTACTAACACAATATTACAGGCCGAGTGTTCCATTAATACAATAAATTACATCAGAGTATACATAAATGAAAGGATAAACACTGGGCTTTTCATTTGTAGATCGTGCCTTGACTTGAGTCCTTCCGGTTCGTGATCTTGTATCCACAACCTATTAGAGTGGGGACGTCAGTACATATACTAGCGCTTAAGGGCTGATGACTAGCAGCGGATCTCCAAAAACAAACATATACAAACATGGTAGAATATGTCGGTGTAGTTTAAGTGTTCGTGAGTGCAGTGACTAGAATCTAATAAAATGTTAACTAACGTAGGATGCTCCTATTCTAATGCAATGTCAACTAAACTAGGATGCTCCTATTTTAATGACAGCAAGTCTCTGAAGCAACATGCAGCCCATACTACAAATGCTCCTTCTCAAGCCGTTTCTCCATATATAGGGATTTGAACTCACGTTATGAATTTCTAATTATACACAACCTGTTCCTGACAGAGACAACGTGACTGGTGAGGTTGCAGACGTGGTTAAGTCCCACTAATGCAGTCCGCTCATGGTGTCTATGTTTGTCACTACTACCCGGCTAACCGAACCTCACTCAAAAACCAGAGGAACCCTCGGGGTTTCCGCCAACAGGAGAGCCCCCTGCCGCCCCCTGGCCAGACCGTAGTCCATGGCCTGTTTGCTTCCCCGGCATAGGACCCGACGGAGTTCCGGGGTCCATCTCCCTAGCTCCGCCCGCCTTATCATGGCACTTCAGGAATTAACAGTGTGAGATACGCAACCCATGCTCCCAACTCGTGAGAAGGCACCCAACGTATCCCTTTGACAGGAAGGTACAACCCAATAACACCCCTAAGGTCGGCCCCAAAGAACGGGTTGGTCATACGGTGCACCCTACTACCAACTCCTCACTTTCTGGCACAAATGTTAAGTAAATGATCTTATAAGTCACTACCCTAATGATGTTACTACTCCTACGCAATCTTACATAGTTTCCAACTTAGATTAACACGGTCCAACTCGTGGTCCCTCGATCCAAGACTCTAGTAACGAGATCTCCCTCACTCATCCCTACCCCTAACATGGATTCTACCAACACTCTTGGCCCACGGTCAACCTACACCGGTTAAGATCTGTCGATGCCCGAGGTGAGATCTATCCATCTGCTCTAAGGTGGTATGATGCGATCTTGATGGTCGATGACCCCTAGGGAAATTAGAAGACCCTAGACTAGCTTTTCATCAAGCTAACAATTATTAGAACTTTCCAACCCTTATGAACATAAAATGAGGGGTGCTCACATACTATGGTTCCATTTTAAATTAGAACCCCACCCGACTAGAGTCCATGGGTTCTTTTTCCAGTTGAACTAGAACAATATAAAACATAGGTACATTTCAACATGTAACTAGGATGCTACACTATACCATTCAAGCATGTATGGCTCCTTACTAACATTAACTACAACAAGATAGTTATCACTACAATTACAACATGACTCTTCCCCATTACTTAACCTATGGCAATTTAAGCATGGTATAAAATTGTAAGCATCAACCTACAACAACTAATCATGGTATATATAACATAACCATCAACTCGCCACACTCTTAAGTATGAGTACGATTTAAGTATGCACTTATAACAATCTTAAGCAAGAATAGTTACTAGAATCTAAACATGAAGCTTTACTACAATTTAAGCATGAACTCCTTACAACATGTACACAACATAAGTATGGTTCCTACAACATGGCACACATCATGAGCATGGTTCCATTAACCTACAACATGGTACACATCATGCATGGTTTAAGAGTTTTCTACCATAGTCTAGCATGGTATGTATTT
Organism: Hemerocallis citrina; assembly: GCA_017893485.1. Taxonomy (NCBI): domain Eukaryota; kingdom Viridiplantae; phylum Streptophyta; class Magnoliopsida; order Asparagales; family Asphodelaceae; genus Hemerocallis; species Hemerocallis citrina. Next base: position 99,359,745 of record CM030366.1, read on the forward strand.
TTCCTACAATGATCCAAGCATGGTATAATACCTTCCTACCATAATCTAAACATGGTATTTATTTTTTCTACAACGAATCAAGCATGGCATGATACTTTCCTATCATAATCTAAACATGGTATTTATTTTTTCTACAATGAATCAAGCATGGTATGATACTTTCTTACTTTAACTACAACAAAAATAGCATAGAGGGTATCATCTATCATGAATATCTACTAACTACTTAAGCATGAATATCATTATCCATCAACTAAGCATGAATATGTACTAACTACTTAAGCATGAATATCATTATCCATTAACTAAGCATGAATATCTACTAACTACTTAAGCATGTATATCATTATCCATTTACTAAGCATGAATATCATTGATCATGAATATCTACTAACTCAAGTATGAACAACATTCAAGCATGGGCATTTTCTATCTAAGCATGAATATCATCTAAGCATGAATATCTACTAAGCATGGATAACTACTTACTAGCTATTACAAGGACCATTTATCTTTCTTTCCTTCTTTCTTTCTTCATGAACTACAATTTACATATAATGAGTTACAAGCCCTACTTAGCATTCCTTCCTTTTTTTCCTTTTCTTTTGTAACCATAAGTTAGCATTTATCAAGTAGAGAGCAATAAGTAAAAAAATAAGGATTTATTTATTGAGTTATACAACTTCAATGCTTATAATAATTCTACTATGTGCTTATGCCAAGTTCTTGTTGAGTTCTACATCCCAATGGGTATGTACACACATATGCATATGTTCATGTCAAGTTGTTCTTTCAACAACACAATCAAGACTCCACCATCCATCCTTCTTATGCCATTGTTCCATATGCTTAGGGAAAATTAGTCCAAGTTGTTAGTTCCTTTTTATTAGTCAAACAATAACCACTAACAATATTCCTCCTTTATGCGTTCCATTAAAGATCTATCATTCTTTCATTTGTACAAAAGGCTCCTTCAATTTGTTCCATACACAAGATACACAATCAAAAAGATTAACACTACAACACCACTACAAAAGAACCACACAACCAAAAGAACAAGAAATCAAACCAAGAAGTAAGAAAAGGAGAAACCCCCACCTTAATCCTTTTTTTTTTTTGAAGGAAGAACTAGACTATCTCCTTCTCCTTCCCCTTAGCTCCTAGGAACTCCTATGGAACCTACAATGGAAAACTCTCAAGTTAGTTTTCTCTCTTTCTTTTCTTCTTTCTTTTTGTCTTTCTAAAAATGAGACAAAGGTGAAGGGAGGGGGTATTTATAGGTGGAGGAAAGGGTGGAGAGTGCCAATTTGCACACACAAAAGTGCACAAAACTCCTCCAACTAATTGGGGCCGGTTTTCACCAAGGGAGGTGGGGATGAGGTGGAGGTATGGTGTGGGTATGGTGCTAGGTGAGGTGGAGGGGTGAGGTGGAAGAGAGAGAGCTTCTAGAAGAATTCCTTAATCCCCTATGTCTTTTAATCCTAGGTTTAACTATCCAACAAAACCTAATTATCAATTAGGTTGTCATGGCTAAAAAGATAACTCAACATGAAAGAAAATAAAAATAATTAAGTAGTTGAATACTAATAAAAATAATATTATTAATAGTCGATCGGGATATTACAAAAGAGCACCACCTTTGATAAAATGGTTAATCATCATTTGCAAGTATCAGTCTCATTAACCTTTTGAAGTTGACAAACTGATCAGTCAATACCTCACAAATCATAGATTGATTACATGAATTTATTATCGATCTATGTATATGACCTTACAAAATACATACGAAATTTAAACTGAGAATTTAACTAGATTGATTTTTTGGGATGGGTTAGGGTTATTCATATATATTAATTTTAATCCTTTGGCTTCTGTATATTAATTTTAATCATTTTCCATCTATATATTATTTTCAATTCAATTGTGAACTTTGTTTTGAAATGTGTATTAATGAGATGGACCTACTACAACAAAAATCTAATCGAATTGACAAATTTCAAGGGCCTATTGTTAAATTTTAATATTCAATAATCAAGAAATTGGTATAATTGAGTTCGGTGGTGCCTTATTGCCATCAAATGCTTGAGTTTGAAAATTTAGTTTTCTGTAACATTTTTACTACATAATTGTTGAATATTGATATACTGAATTATAATTATACAGGAAAAAAGTTGTATATATAGGTAGGTTCTGCTGAACTTTTTATTGAATGTTATTGATCTTTTAGTATATCTTTTGGTAAAGTCTGTGCAATTGAGACAAAAGGTATACTAGTTTTTATTTTTATTTTTTATTTTTATTTTTTATTTTTTATTTTATTTTAAATTTTTTTTTAGAGCCACTATAGCCATATAGCCGATTACAACTTATATCAGAGCCACTATAGCCGATGACAACTTATATTGATTTTCTGGTTCTTTGTAGTCGTCTACTCTTGTCCTAGGGGTATTGCCACTTCTATAACCACTATAGCCGATTACAACTCTTGATGTGTTATGTATTGGTGTTCCTCGATAGGGGGAAGTACTTCGGATTCTTCTACTAGATCCTTTTGGTATGATACCTCTGAGATTTGCGTTTCATTATCTATTTCTTCTTGTATTATTTCGTCCAGCAGGATTCCGATTCTGATATTTTGTTCTATATCATAGTATAAATATTCCTGTTCTTTTATAGAACCATTTATATAATGCATATCTTCTAGTTCTAATAATTCTTTAGGTGATAACCTTTCGAGACTTAATTCTGTAGGATAGAGAATCCTATCAGTTTCTGATACTAATGTTTCAAGGCATTCGATATGCACTAGATCAGATTCTATGTCCATTTCTAATTCTTGTATGTTCCTGTGGACTTGTGGAACATAATCGGTAAAACGTATGCTAGTTCTGCTTTTCTCTTGATAAACTAATGTCTCTTGAGGTACAAGAGTTTTTACTGGGTTTATGAAGTTGTCCAAATTCCATTCTAATCCTGCTAGCCTTTGAGAGTCATACGTTAATGGTTTTACCATTTTTATTCCTTTGCTACTTAATAAATCAACTATTTCTGTTACGTTTACTCATATCAGAGCCACTATAGCCGATTACAACTCCTGATGTGTTACGTTTTTTTTTTCTTTTCATTTTTTTCTTTTTTTTTTGTTTTTTTCTTCCGAACATCATAAAAATCCTGAAGTTCTTCCTCCATAATAGTTCGTCAGATAGTTGGAGATAAGTCACTGAAGAGCCTCTTTGCTTTGGAATATCATTTGGGTTCACATAGTTTGGCCTCACAATCTTAAGTGTTTGATTGTATGCTCTCTTGTCATACCGATTCAATGCTTTCTCGCATGCCACTTCAATTTCCTGTCAACAAAACTTTGTTATTTTTTTTGTCATGTACTGTAGGAGAAATTCTGTTAGGCAATTTATTCCTTGGATGACAAAGTTAGAACATATTGATTTTCATATTGCAAATAGTTTAAAGAACCATAAATCCACTTACCTTGGTCCATCACAAACCTTCTAGTGAAATCTTCTAGAAAAATCTCAAGACTTAATTACAAACATCAACACCATGTTTCTAGACCAAAGTAGATAAGAATGAATAATAAACTAGTAAATTATAGAAGGAGCTAGTGTCTGGTGAAGTGTGGCCTATATATAGCGCTACACCCTTCTCATTTGTATCAAGTCCCAAACAAGTGAACACTCAAAGTTAGCTAGCGAGTGAGCTAGTTGGGAAAGTAATTCGTATGTAGTGAGTGTTTGTGAGTGACGTCCAAGTTGAGTACGAGAGTGTGAGTTTTCCTTGTAATCAAATAAGTAGTTAAGCTTTGAGTGTCTTGAGTATCATTGTTGTAATAGTTGTGAGTAATAAAGTCAAAGTACATATTTTGTATATGCTTACTGTGATCCATTTGTGCTTCTCAAACTCGACATGTGGTATCAGCACGGGCTGTCGAGGACCGATTCTATATGTGGCAGCATTCTTCTATCCTTGTTGGTGTAGGTCCGAATTAGTGCACAGTACACGACTGTGAAGTCAGTTGGTCGGAGACCAGGCTTACGTGGGTAGTACGAGGATACGTACCACTCTCTATGTTGAATTTGGCAAATGCTATCGGTGTTATCAAGAAGCTCAAATGCCACAATAATAGCAACTTGAAGTTCTGCATGAAGTCCTATCTACAAGGATAGGATCTCTGGGAGATTGTTGGTGGAAGTTATACTACTGCTCCACAAGATACGTGAGAGGCACCGAGAAAATGGAAGATTAAGGCTAGGAAAGTTATGTTTGTTCTCCAAACAATAATAGGAGATCTACTTCTACGTATGAAAGACATAATTGTTCCGAAGCAAACATGGTATGCCTTCGCTGCACTCTTCTCACAGTCTAATGATGTACTTCTCCAATCCCTTGAGAACCAGTTGATATCCATCACGCAAGGTGAGATGTCTATCTTCTAATATTTTACTAAAGTAAAATCACTTCGCAATGAGATTGCACAGCTCGATGATGATTTAATAATTTTGGAGGCACGCATGAGGAGAATCATCATTTATGGTCGTAGACCCAAATACAATTGGTATGTTGTTGCTATCCGTGGTTGGCCCACCCAACCTTCGGTTTTGGAGTTGGAAGGATTGTTCACAACACACTATTCCAAGAAACAGGTGGAGCTTCTAACAGAAGCACAGATGAGGCTCACTTTAGAAACAAAGAGAGTCATAAAGTATATGTCCATACGAGCAGAAGATCTAGAAAGGGCAGTGCATGGAGACGTTAGGAAAGGAGTGTACACAATGATGAGGTACGATAGGGTGATCAACAAGGATATCGACAGTTCAGACAGTGTGAAGGAGGATGCCACAATTGCAGAATGAGCAGACACTTCACACGAGACTCTCGGGACAAGAAGAATTCGTTAGAGAGTAATGTGGCAACCTCTAGCAACTACAAGGATGATAGTGAAGATTAATGGGACCCACAAGCATTCCTAGCATTTGTGAGGGAGAAACAAGTCGTTCGAGAAGAGGAGTTTAGTGATATGGTATTGATCTTGATAGAGATGGAGGTGAAACAAGCATTTGCAGTAGTGTCGAAGCCATGAGCAGTCAACTACTATGAGGATTGGATTGTTGACTCACGGTGCTCCAACTACATGACCAGCGATAAGGAGAAGTTGGTCAGTATCTTCGAGTACTGAGGAGAACATAAGTTAGTCATTGCCAACAACTCTTGAATACCTATTACACACACTGGATTCCATGCTTCAATCCATAGAAGGTGCAGCTGCAGAATGTTTATTACGTGCCAGGTATGAAGAAAATCTCTTGTTCTTGTATGTCTCTCAAATAACATGAGGAGGCAATTATGTAGTGGTTGGACTGGAAGACGTTAGAGTCTATAAAAATTTAAAGACTGATGGAGGGCCGATCCTGGAAGGGCACAAGTTAGATTCCATCGACGTAATGTCAGTTGAATTAGCTTATGTAGATAAGACTCGGAGATAAGAGACAACGAACTTGTGACATGCAAGTCTTGGGCACATGAGCTACCACAAGCTCAAGGTGATGATGGAGTAATCTTTGGTCAAGGGCCTACCCAGTTGGAGATTCGATGCGACACAATATGTGCAGACTGTTAGTACGGCAAGGCACATTAGCTTCCATATCAACAGTCCAAGTTCACGGCCAAGGAATTATTGGAGCTGGTTCACTCAGATTTGTTTGGTTTGGTCAACCAGCCAACTATTACTGGGATGAGATACATGCTCACTTTCATTAACGAATTCTCAAGGTACATATGGGTCTACTTTCTGAAGGAAAAAATCAAAAGTATTGTCCAAGTTCAAGGAGTTCCCATAAAAGATCTAGTGCGAAGTCAGGATGAATATTCAGTGCTTTCAAACTGATAACAGTGGAGAGTTCACCTCCAAGGAGTTCTGTGACTATGCAAGCCTGCAAAATTTGACAACATTTAACTTGCCTTCATACTCCACAACAGAATGGTATCGCTGAAAGAAAGAACAGACACATGGTGGAGATATGCAAAAGCATGTTGCACGAAAAGAATGTGTCAGGATGCTTCTGTGCAGAATGCACGAAGAGAGTTGTGCACAAGATCAACAAGCTGCCAACGTCACAGTTGGGGTTCGTGTCACCCTTCCAGAAATTAGAGTGGATCAAGCCAACTGTAATTCATTTTCGAGTTTTTGGTTGTGTATGTTATGTCTTCACGCCAGATCATCTGCATGGAAACACTGCTAAGTAACATGTTTTTGTCCATTCTTTTCACCGGTGTTTTATCAAATGCAAGGAAATAACCCTGCAAATATATGCTTGGCCTTTCCCTATGTTTTTTTACCGGCGTTTCCCAAAACATCGGGGTAAATTATGCTTACCCCGCAGTTTTCTGGAAAGACTCCGGGATAGACTCCTTCCCTTAAATCCCCAAATCCCGAATTTCCTACATATCCCCCCCTCTCTCTCTCAAATCCCCAAATCGAAACTCTAGCTCTTGCCTGATGCCAACACCCCCCATTGTCGTTGCCATCACCATTATTGTCGTCAGTATCCTCTCCTCATCGTCGCCGTCTCCTCTCCTCTCCCTTCCTCCTCAATTTCAGAGCCTGATGCCAGCAGTCCGACCTCTGCTCGATTTATTGAGCCAGGCGTAGATCATCAGCCGCACCGGCGCAACCATCTCTTCACATCTCCGTCTCCTCTCATCTCCCTTCCTCTTCGATTCCCAAGCTCGATGCGAGCAGCACATTCGAGTAATCCATTTTCTACTTTTTTTACTAGTCTACTTGGGTTTCAGAATGGTCGAAGTGATTTGATTTTGTTCGTAAATTTCATTTATTAGGACTTATAAACCCTAGTTTGTGGATTTGGGATATTGGAATTTAGGAGTGGGTGGGAGGAATGAAGAACAACACTCATTTGATTTGATTTTGATGTCAAATTGATAGGGTATTGGATAGATGATAATCTATTTATGATGTCAAATTGATAGGGTATTGGATAAATGATAATCTATTTAGGAGTGAGTTACATTTGAACTCGCAAAGTAGAATGGAAGTTAAAGCATATAAGTCACATATCTTTTCCATGGTTCATGATTGACCTTTGATTCGGTACTTCATACTATATATTGGAACATGAATCATTTAGAAGATATGTAATTGTTAGTTCGAACATGAATCATTTAGAAGATATGTAATTGTTAGTTCATGATCAGCATCACCTTTCTAATCAAGTGTTTGTGTGAAGTTCAAATTCAGGCAGTCATTGAAGTTCTACACAAACAAATGGATAATCATATTGAATTATACCTATGTAGCCATAGGTCCAGGATGACGAATACATGCTTCCATCTTGCACAACTTGGCCACTTCCTTTATGCATAATATTTAGGGAATATTTGAAGCCAGTTTAATCTGTTTGAAGTTTCATGATTGAACTTGTTACTCTATAGGATTAAATACAAGTTTCTTGATATGCACATAATGACGAAGGCTCAAGGTTTTCATGCGATGTTTCATTGTCGAACAAGCATTTTTTTTTAATGGCTAAACCGGTGCTAGAAAATATATATAGTCTATCCCAACAATTTCGTAAAATGCCGGTATAGACCGAGTATATCCCAACGTTTTTCATATGTTTGTCGGAATAGATAGCATATTTTCCCGACGTTGATAGGATTTTTTTCCTTTTGTTGTATATTTTTTCAAACCAAAATACTTGTAAATCAATTCACCTGAAATTCATTCCAATAATCATCCACAAATCCATTAATCAAACATAATAAACAATAGAAAAGTACTTCAGAGCACATATTCATTCCAACAATCATAAAACTCCAATAATCAAGCTTCATAAGCAATTCATTCCACTAATCATCTACAAATTCAAAGAGTGCATTAATTACATATATGTACAAGTGCTTAATAGCATAAAATCACAAAATCGCATATACAGCTAAACAAGATATATGTGTTTCACAAAAACTTAAGTTTCAAAGTTGAACAGTTAAAGAAATAAGAAGAAATGAAAAAAACGGTTACAAACTATCACGTATGCCATCTTCCACCAGAGTTGCTTCCACTTCCTCCATGCACATTGGTAGTTTCATTTTCATGTTGCCTTGGTGGATTAACATGACTTGAAACTCGCTATTGGATCTATGTAATGCACAAAATATGAACATGCACAAAACATAAACATGCTCATCCACCATTTCGAAGTACAATCCTTTTTGATATGTAAATTTCATTTTTCGACCAAAGTAGAAATAAAAAATAAAAGCATATCCACTATTTCGATGTACAATCCATTTCGATATATAGACTTGATTAGGTATAAGTTTCTGATTTTCATGATGGCTCCTTCGATGTGTACTTGATTAGGTATAATTCTTCTTGTATCTTAACTCACCACTTCAAGTCTTTTGTTTGGAATCTACTTTTAATATTTGCTCCATAAATTGAGTTACCAAGTGATGAGTTATCTTGTTTTCCTTCATATCAAACTTAGAGTAATGTCTGAGTTTTTCTTATTTGGTTTTGTTCTTATTAAATTCTAGAAATTTTCTCTTCACATGTATAAACTATTATGATTGAGTTATCAATATTTATTTATTACATGTAATTAAAATTATCATATACTACTAATTAATTTAATTATTAGTTCAGTTTTGGTTTACAGCTTATACAAACATTGCAGTCTTCCAAAATTTGGTTTAGTTCAACAACAGAAATATAATTTATATTACTTACTGGTGTCTGTAATGGAATTTTGTCATTGGGATTTTGTTTTCTTATTACAGCTAGCGACGGGTGGCCCTTCGATCTGCCACGATAGCGGCGATGCTGACGTCGTCGACACCGACGGTGGCATCTATAGTCGCAAACGACTACGGCTACAGTCGCGATCGGTGACGGCTACAGTCGCGATCGGTGACAGCGGCGATGATGCTGACGCGTCGACGGTCGCAGACGTGGTCGATGACGGCAACGACTCTGGTTGGAGACAGCGGCGGCCAATCTCGCCAGAGGGGGTGTTTCTAATATCTTAAGATTGTTAGATCTGATTATGAGGAATTAGGGTCAGGGTTTATCTCTTAACTGCTTAAGATATTATACCCTGCTTATCAGTATTGGAATATCACAGGGCACTACCTCTATACCAGCTTTTAAAGAGATTAGACTGGGTTTAGGGTACTGGGCTTTGTGCCCACTCAACCCGTTCCAATAATCAATACATAACACGTGTAAACACGTGTTGCCCTATAGAATAATATACAAAAAATTATCCTATTATATTGAGAATATACTTATACATCCAACATTATTGCAGAGTATGTATGTCATTGTCATTTAACCCATATGTATGCATATCATGTAACGACTAGTAAATGTAAACTTTCCCTTGGAAAGGAAAATTGCAAACGCTCCTAAAAGATATTTTTTACCCCCTTTCTCGATACTACGATACGGAGAGTCTGAATAAAGAATGTTCTCCCACATGTCTTTCAAACTTGTGTTATCACCGCTCGGCCAGGTCCCTGATAAGGGCCAAATGGCCAGAGGTTTTCCGCCATTGGAAATGGGCTCCCATCAATCCGAGCGGCCCTGCCGGTGGAGTCCCTCTCCCTTAGAATTGATGAGTTCAACCCTTCCAGCCTCTCTCTCCCACTTACTCGTCAACATTCTGAGGACATGTTCTCCATTCTGATCTAATTTCTTCACTCTCCCGCATCCTCTGCAACAAGCAGCCCTTCTCAAGAAGTAGCCATCCCTCGACCTCACAACTCATTGGTTCCCTCTCCTTCTTACTTTTCATGATTCATCACTTCTTGTGAACTTTCCCTCGATCATCTATTTGCTTTCTGTTTTTTTCCAAAATGACCCACTTTTTGAAAGTATTTACCAAACCAATCCACTTTTGAAACTAATTACTACAACGATCCAAACTCGCTATCTCAGATAGCGAGTTTAGTTTAAACTTCATCGCTATCTCAGATAGCGAGTGTTTGGTGAGGTGTTTCTCCATCACTTTGAGAAAAATAGAAGAAAATATAACGTTTAGACTTGTTATCTCAGATAGCTCGTGTATTTGTACTACACTCGCTAATTGAGGTAGCGAGTGTATGATCATGAAGAAAAAATACCAAGTTTATACTCGCTATCTCATATAGCGATTATGTTTCCACCACACTCGCTAACTGAGATAGCGAGTGTCGATTGAGGAGTCTTTTAAACAATTGTTATTTCGTTATCTCTCTCACTTCTCTCTTTCCATTCTCCTTTTCACTTATCTCTCTCTCCACTCTCTCTCCCAACTCCGAAACCCTAGCTTCCAAATTTATGCTCTCACCCACAAAGACTCCAAATCTCAAGGGATCCTCTTCATCCCCTCATAATCCTCTCTCCTCCAACTCTCAAAACCCTAAACCCATCATCCAAGATCCTCAATTAAGTTGAATTCGGGATAGTATAAAGAAGATTGGTTTGGAAGCAAGTTCTCTATGCTGTCTTCTCCATGCTCATAATTGCTCAATCTTTCCGATCATTGATTTGAATGTATGATTTGTATAACCTTTTATCGTGTACACTTAGGTTGATTAGATAATGACTCTCATTTTTGTATAAATATGTATAGGTATGGATTACGATATTCCTATTTGGATTTATTTTGGTGGTGAAATTATTTGCGAGGCAAAGCTAGGTTGTTTTTATAGTGTTGTTGATCCTGAAATAATTTGGGCACTCCATACAATTACAATTGCAAAACTACTCGAGAAATTTTATGAGATTACTAATTGGACTAGAGATCAATGGATTGTTAAAATTTTAGCTCGATATGCAGCGGGAAAAGGTGAAGATCAATATTTTATGACTGTGCACGTAGCAAATGACAATGCTCTAAAGTTCATGATTTCTAAGACGGTTGATCCAAATTATAGTTGGTGCACATTAGAATTATATATTCAGCAAATCCAAATTATTAATGCCCAGTAACATGCTAATCCTAGTTCAAGCTTTATACGAGAAGTACCTACACATGGAATGAGCTCTAACCTAGTTCAAACATCAAAGGCAATCCCACCGTCCCCATAAGAAGACACGTTCATAAATACAATAAGCACGGATCCTACAGAATTTGAGTTGCCACGTTAACCTAGTTTGGTTCAAGATTATGTTCAAAATGACAATGTCTTTGGAATATTTGAAAATGCTACCATTAACAAATTATTAGATGATGATGAAGAAGAGGAAAAAACCAACGATGAAGTTGATGAGAGCATAGATTATGATGATGAAGTGGAAGAAAATGAATATGTAAATATTAATATAAATGAGAGGAACGATAATCATGTGAATGTTAATGATGCCTTCAATAATGTTAATGTTCTTGTTACCGAGGAGATGTCACAAAGTGCGAGAGTAAATCAAGTTCCACAAGAGTCGTCCGGTTTATCAAACGTAAAAGAATTGTACATTGGGCAGGAGTTTCAAAGTAAAGAATTGATCCAGTATGCGTTGAAGCTATGCTCCATCAAGAAACATCGTGAATTTTTCATATTGATTACTACACCGACACTATATACCATGAAATATAAATTGGCACTTAGGAAACGTACCCTTAAGGAGATTGTGCAAATCCCACCAGTCGTAAGTGAAGGTGGTTGCCGATGAAGATTACGTGCAATCGTTCCAAAGGGTAGGACAAATTGTGCTGAAGAAAATTGTAGGGCTGCATACATGTTTGAACCCCACGTTGAATCAAGACCAATGTAAAGTTGATGCTAAACTTGTATAAAATTTGATTGTGAATGTCGTTAAGGTTGAGATAGGAATAACATTGCGGGCCATTGTTGAGATAGTCAAACTACAATTCAATTATCAGATTTCGTATAAAAAGGCTTAGATTGCAAAACAGAAAGCTATTGAGAGGTTGTTCGGTTCTTTGAAGAAGCATATACGAAGTTGCTTAATCTACTATCAGCAATACAAGCAGCAAATCCAGGAACCGTTGTCCATTGGGATAAGTATGAGTCCGGTCCCGGCGAGCAAACATTCAAAGGAGTATTTTGGGTATTTGGTGATTCGATTGAAGAGTTCAAGTCTTGCAGACCTGTTATAAGTATTGATGGAACACACTTGTATGAAAAATACAAGGGTTGTTTGTTAATTGCGGTTTCACCGGACGCAAACGATATCCTTTTTCCATTTTCCTTTGCAACAGATGATGGAGAGTGTATAAAGTTGGACATGGCTCATGAGCTGCATTTTTTTTCACCAATCATGATGGGTTATGTGTTATCTCCGATCGTCATGCAGATATTTTGGCCACCATGAAAATACAAAACGGAGCATGGAACGAACCAAATGCATATCATCATTATTGTATGCGACATTTCACTATAAATTTCTTCACGAAATTTGGTAGCAAATCTATGTGGAAAAAGGTTAAAATTTTAGCGAGTCAAAACCAACCTAAAAAGTTCCATAGCAAACTCGCTGAGCTGGAAACTGTCAATGCGGAGGCGGCTACTTGGTTGAAAGATAAACCAGTTGAGAAATGGGATCTTTATGACGTAGGAGGTCGTCGATATGGCATAATGACTGCAAACCTATCAGAAGTTTTCCACTCAATTTTGAAATGTGTGCGTAGTTTACCCATCACAGCAATTGTGGAAACGATCTTTTATCGTCTCAATTCTTACTTTGTCATCCGTGCCAATTAGCCAACATGCTTATAAGTGAAGGAAAAATTTTCGCTCCAAGAGTTCTGGATTTGATCGATTTCCAGCATGAGAGAGCAAACTTGCATGAGGTCATAATGTTTCATCATCAACCTGGAGTTTTTCAGTCAAAACAGTGATACGAAGAGTGTGTGGGAATTCAAAAAGGTGGGAACTCGCACAGCGTTAATTTGGGTACTCAAACATGCACTTTTCAGAAATTTTAGCTGTATCATATTCCATGTTCCCATGTGTTGGGGCTTGTGCATATCGTACAATTGATTACAAGCCGTATATTGATACATTTTATTCTATTAGTTCCTTAGCACAAACATGGGCTCCCACCTTTCATCCGACACTAGATCCAGCATATTGGCCTGTTTTTAGTGGATGACACCTCATAGCTGATACGAGCCTGCGTCGTTCTAAGAAAGGTCGACCGAAGAGTACGAGAATTCATAATGGCATGGATGTAAGAGATGGGTTGGGCATGGGTATGGGGATGACTTGTTCCAAATGTGGTTTGAAATGTCACCATATGCGCCGATGCCAGAAAAACTCAAGCCAAACTTTACAAAGCCGTCAAACTAACTAAATTTTGCATTTAATTCAAACACATGTTTTGAGCTATTGCGCTGTGATTATTTCGGTTATGGAATTTTGTTATGTATTATTTTGATTATGGATTTTTCTAGTGATCAAGCCATCACAATTGTGGACTTTGTTATGTATTATTTTGGTTAATTGTGCATATTTAGTTGAGTTTGAGATACAACCACTTCATTTCTACCTGAGAAATTATATGGCATAATGTATATGTGTAAAAAGCCGAGTCATTATGTACAGAGGAAAAATATGAGATTGTTAACTACTGTGGAAAATTAAATAACTAGGCTCACTATTTTAGATAGCGAGCCTGGTTCACTCAGGGTCGCTATGTGAGATAGGACTGTGAGAACTTCAGATTTTCCAGAGATTCAGAGTCACTGGAAAATCTAAAGTTCACAATAAATTGGTGACGAAGACGGACCCGACTCGACCTACACAACAAATAACAATAAACATCAATTTCACAATATACTATTTTATTAAAGCAAAATTAAATTAAACGAATAAAGACAATCATCTTACATTTGTGTCTTTGTCCACCCCCGTGACCACTACTCGGGGGTCGCTGGTAACAAGTTCATGGCCCCCTGCGGCCTCGGATACTTGGGGGTTTACTACTTATTCCTTCTTCATGAATATTCCGCGTTCGTGCCATATCTAATAGTGATGAGAATCCTACAATTTTATATGTATTTTGGTATAGTATAATTGCATACTCTAAAAACAAACAATTTAACCCCAATAAAACACAAACATATAATTGAAAATTTCAACAATAATATGGACAAATATCTAATAATTATGTTCATTTGAAAAACTCTCAACATGCTAGTTCAAAGTTAAATTATATATCGATAATCCTATTTATATCAAAATTAAATTATATCTCAAAGTAGCATTTCACTCTTAACTAAATATACATAAATATATTCCAAATTTATCTATTAACCAATCATCCCACAAATCATGTGTAACACCCTGTAATTTCAAAGACATAATATATATATATATATATATATATATATATATATATATATATATATATATATATATAATATACTTGGATGGCAAAAGTGTAATTAATTTGAAAAGGAGGGGGGCCACCCTGGTTGAAACAAGAGCAGCACATATGCTGTTGTTTCGTCACCACGTGGATGACGTGGAGGGAGTATGGTGGGGCCCGCCCATTTGTGAAGGCAGCAGTTTAACTGCTGTCTTGCTGAGCTGGCGTGTGGGGCCCGTTTGGGGGCTTGCACGTAGGCGCCTGTGTGCTTGGCTGCTGTCAGCACACAGGGAGAGATGAGAAAATATTGTCCCATATCGGGAATACAAATAGATTAATTAAATATAAATATAATTGTGATCAAGAGTCACCTAATTGGTTAACCACCTTTTGAGAGGCAGCTTGTGATGGGTAGTTGTACTATGAATAATATTAAAATATTTAAAATTGTCTGAGTATTGAGGCGGGGCATTACAAATGGTATCAGAGCTGCTTTCGACACCGATTGTGGGTAAGAGTGGGTGAGATGTATGCTTGGCTGAGGAGAGTACGCTGGTAGAGAGACCATGGCAGTTCGCTAGCAGGTTACTCCTTTCCACATCGGCTAGAAAGGAGGATCCTGTGCTAGGTTGTATGCTTCGTACTCAAGGAGGATGCTGATTTCTAAAAGAGGGGGGGGGGGGGGTGTAACACCCGGTAATTTCAAGTATACATACAAATATATATATATATATATATATATATATATATATACACTAGGATGGCAAAAGTGTAATCAATTTGAAATGGAGGGGGCCCACCCGGGTTGAAACAAGAGCAGCACATATGCTGCTATTTCGTCACCACATGGATGACGTGGAGGGAGTATGGTGTGGCCTGCCCCTTTGTGAAGGTAGCAGTTTAACTGCTGTCTTGCTGAGCTAGTGTGTGGGGCCCGTTTGGGGGCTTGCACGTGGGCGCCGGTGTGCTCGGCTGATGTCAGCACACAGGGAGAGATGAGAAAACATTGTCTCATATCGGGAATACAAATAGATTAATTAAATATTAATATAATTGCCTATGATAAAGAGTCACTTAATTGGTTAACCACCTTTTGAGAGGTAGCCTGTGGTGGGCAGTTGTAAATATAAATTATATTAAAATATATAAAATTGTCTGAGTATTGTGGTGGGGCGTTACATCATGAGCTCTCAACATTACATTCAATTTAACGCACATTCATAATTAACCCAAAATCAAATTGGAAAGGTATGAAGACTTACCGTACGATAGATGTGTGCTTTAGGAGGTAGAGAATGAGGATGAGATGAATGCACCCACTTCCGCCGCAGTTCTCTTTACCCATCCCGAAATCAACAAAATTTGGGCACTTGGATTATGGGTTTAGGGTTTTGAGAGTGGGAGTAGAGAGGGTTGTGAGTGATGAAGTGGATCTCAATAGATTTTAGATGATTTTTTTTGGAAAAATAACGAATTTGGGAGGCTATGCTTTTGGGTTTCTTTCGGAGTTTGGAGAGACGAGAGAGAATGGAAAGAGAGAAGTGAGAGAGAGAGGGAAACAATGACTATTTAAAAATCTTCCCAATCCACACTCGCTATCTCAGTTAGAGAGTGTGGTACAAACACACTTGTTATTTGAAATAGCGAGTATAAACTTGGTGTTTTTTCTTCAAGACCATACACTTGTTATCTCAGTTAGCGAGTGTAGTACAAATACACGCGCTATCTGAGCTAGCGAGTCTCAGTATGATATTTTATTCAATCTTCAAGTGATGGAGAAATACCTCACCATACACTTGTTATCTCAGATAGCAATAAAGTTTATACTAAACTTGCTATATGAGGTTGTTTTGGTAATTAGTTTCGAAAGTGCGTCAGTTTGGTAAATACTTTCAAAGACTTGGTCATTTTAGAAAAGAATTCTTCGCTTTTTCTTCCTCTTCCCCTTAAAATTGCTGACCTCACCGAGAACCCAGATATCATGATTAGCATGGTGAGACTAATTTATAGCTTGTTAATAAATGGACACATATTGTTACGTTGATTCATGCTTAGATTAGTTAATTTGTACTATGGCTAATTTGGCTTAGATTAGTTTTTTTGTTTGTGGGTTTATTTTTTTTCTTCTGGAATACGGCCGTAGCTAGTAACACTCACACTTTTGTTGATAATTATGATAATAAGAAAAGAAAATTTTGAATTGTGGTTTAATATCCTTACTGCTTGAGATATTATTTCAAGATTAACAGAATTGGAATTATCTCAATCACTACCACAAGACCAGTACATATGGGATAAGACTAGGTTTTGGTTATTGAGCTTTATGCCCACTCAACCCGGTTTAATAACTAACAAATAACACGTGCAACCACGTGTAACCCATACAATATTATACACAATAATATTCTATATATATTAAGAACATACTTACTTATCCAACAATCTCCTCATATATTCTTAATATATCAAGCAGTATTTGGTTGTCACATCAGTTCCACATGGTGTAGACTGGATTACAACAATTTGAAATAAATATTGAATCACAAGAGAATATAGTTCATAATGAATAAATCAATTATAGACATAAATAGTTCAAATAAGACTAAACCAAAATAATCAAATAGTTCCAAGACTATATCAGAACAAAATAGTTCACAATGACTAAACCAACTGGAGAAATTTGTCATAGTTTCAAAATCAACCAAAGCAAGTAAAAAAAAAATTGAAGGAAAATGGGGAATACCGCCACCCTGTTTCATTAATAAAAGATTAATAAAACAACCCCAGAGTACTAGGAGAAAGCACATGGAATTACAAAGTAGGAAACAAAACATAAATCTCCAACAGCACCCTGGAGGGTGGGACATATCCAAAAGTGATACCAACATGCGACAAGGCAAGTATGAAAGAAAACAAGTACAACCATAGCAGTCCTTTTAACAAAACTATGGAAGGTAAGTATCTGATTGTCGTTTCTCTACTTAGCCAGGGTAGGTCCAAACACTACCTCCTCATCATCATATTCGTCTACCTGAAATGTTCTGGCGATCCTGCCTCTCGACCCCGTAGCAACAGTTGTAGCCCAAAAGAAAATAAGATGCACGATATGAGTTAAAATACCAGATGTATTATTACAATTACCACGAAAGTATAAGTTGTTTTCGTCTAGCCATAAAACTCAGGTCGTAGCAGCGACAGCGATGTACCACACCTCTTTCATCTTGTGTCGTATATATGCAAATTTTGGACCAATCCACCGGTCCTTATGTGTTGCGATATTCACTCATACCCAAGGCCAGCAGAACTTCAACCAGTGGTGCCTTGCTCCGTTGGAAATCAATGAACAGGTGGTTCAGCGACTCCGTAGGATGGCTGCAGAACCCACAATTGGTCGCAATGTCCGGTGATCTTTTGGCTAGGTTCTCTCTAGCCAGACGGGCATTATTAAGAATCAGCCAGAGGAATACCCTGACTTTGAGGGGCACATTTGCCTTCTAAAGGATTGTAGCCCATTTAGGCCTACATCCCCGAAAGTGGATACAGTTGTATAAGGAACGAACTATAGAAGATCCATTGTTCTCCAGGCCCCAAGATTTTCTATCTGGACCATGCCTGCACTTCACCCCAATCTGCGCGATGTAGTCTTGGAGGGCTCTTAGCCTCTCTCGGGATTTCGGGCTAAGCCGAGTTCTAAAGGAGGTTTCCAATTTTCCCTCCTCCACGTCTTGGTCACAAAGGTGTGTGGTTGGGAAGCAATCACGTATAGGTCCGTAAATCTTTCTCTAAGTGTGTGGGTGCCACACCATTTGTCCCAAAAAAAAATGGTCAACATGTCATTGCCTATAAACGACGTAGTGGCCATGCAGAACAGTCCATTTGCACTGGAGATCCCTTTTTTGAACCAAGATACCTTAGGACCCACTCGGAAACAAAGACTTCTCTATCCATTCCCTTGCAAATAAGACTGAGTGAACTCCTGCCAACCTTCCCCATTTGGATGGAACACTTTCCACCATCATTTGCTCAACAGGGCCAGATTCATGTCTCTCAGGTCGATGATACCCAGCCAGCCATGTGATTTTTTACATGCATGCTTTTTCCCATCTGTCAAACGGGAGACCCCCTTAATCGTGTCGGATCCTTTCCAAAGGAATATCTACCGCATGCGATCAATTCTTTGGATCACCCATTTTGGAAGTTCGACAAAGGACATGTAATAGGTAGGAAGGTTAGACAGAACCGAGTTGATAAGGACTACTCTTCCACCAAGAGAAAGAGCCTTGCTTTTCCAACCCGCCAGTCGATCCTCTACTCTATCAATGATCGATAGCTAGTCTAATTTCTTTAGTTTACCTGGTATGAGTGGTAGGCCCAAGTATCTAATAGGGAAGGTTTCCCTCTTAGTTGAGGATGTTAGCATGTTTCTCCGCACTTGCATCCGATAATGCGATAAGGACCAGAGCACTCTTATAGTAGTTAACCCTTAAGCCAGACCATGCCTCAAAGTAGTAGAGGGCTCCCATAAAATATATCGTTTTCGCCCTATCTCCGTTACCTAAAAGAATTGTATCATTCGCATATTGCAGGATGAAACATCCCTACCACATCCTACAGCTAGCCACTGGGGAGATCCAACCCTCTTGCTTTCAGTTTTCCAATATAGTCTTAAGCATGTCTGCAACAAGGGTAAAAAGAAGGGGTGAAAGTGGATCCCCTTGTCTTAGACCTTTCCTACACGAGAAGGGGTGATCAGTTCGTCCGTTAACCGAAATGGACGTTTTATTGGTATCTAGACAGTGACTGATCCATCTATCACCAATTCCTCTGTATCTGAGAGTTTCTAACAAGCATTTCCAGTCCACAGAGTCATATGCTTTTTTGAAGTCTAACTTCATAAGGTTGTTCCTCTCATTAGCAATATGGCACTGGTGAATCGCCTCTTCGGCCGTGGCCACACAGTAAGATACAACTCCCCTTAATGAAACCAGATTGTTCATGGCTAATTAAACCATCCTTAATCTTTTCCAAATGATTGGCCAATATCTTGGTAATAATCTTAACCGAGTAGTTAAGAAGGCTAATGGGTCTGAAATCATCCGTTTTATGGGCTTCCTCCCATTTGGGGATGATGATTACTTTTGCAAAGTTGAACATGCCTACTCTCAGCCAATGGTCGAAGAATTCATCCCTGAGGTTCATGATGTCCCCTATGACTTCGTCCTAAAATGTTTGGAAAAACATCATAGGGAAGTCGTCTGGCCCTGCCACCCTATTATACCCCATCTGATAGATCGTCTCTTTCACTACCTCCTCCGTGAATCAGGCCTCCAAATCTCGTAGGGTTTAAGCTGTGTCATGATGGCTGTTCTGCTAGAAGTTCTCCCTAAGTGTAATTTTAAACTCATTCTTTTGGCATAATGAGATTTTATAATGAGATTGAAATGTATCCGTAAGTCTATCATGTTTTGAGAAATCCCAAAGTCAGTTTGGATAGAAAGGATGAGGTTAGATCTACATCGAGCACTAGTTGCTCGGTGAAAAAATGTAGTATTTGCATCTCTCTCTTTGAGCCACGAAATCATGGATCTTTGTTGCTACGTGATGTCCTCAAGTTTGTATAACTTAGCAATGTTATCCCTAAGTTCGAGAAGTCAGTTCCATTCCTCTTGGGACAAGTCTCAAAATTCCTCCGATCTCTTTAATTCGTCGATGCCCTCCAGGGATGATTCTTTTGCACGCCAGATTTAGAGAATCTAGTGTGGTTCCATTTTCACAATCTATTGCGTAGCCCACGTATCTTTTCACACAAGCAGGCAGCTACATCCGTACCTCTGGTAGGTAAAGCCCAGCTTTCCATAATCATGTGGTGAAATCCATGAATCTCCATCCAGGCTTTCTCAAATCTGAATTTCCTCGACTTTGGGGAGTACTGCCTCCCATGGAGAGGATAATGGGGACGTGACCCGAGGTTGGTCTAGGAAGAGATTTAGCATATGCCAATGGGAAATTCGATTCCCAGTCCATGGAAACTAAGACTCTATCAAGTTTAGCCATAATGGGGACCGCTTGCATATCCAACCAAATGAATAGCCTATCATTAATGGGGATGTCAATAAGCTCTAGTTCATTAATCACTCTATTGAACTCCTCCCTATCCATATTGTTCGACCGTCTACCATGGTGTTCAAAGGCAAACCTTATGATGTTGAAATCACCCCCCGACAATCCATGCACTTTACCACCATGCTTGGATTGAAAAGAGTTCATTCCAGAATGCTCCTCTGTCGGTAAACCGATTCGAGCCATAAATGACCATAACCATTTAGGACCAGCTATCCGCTAGCCGAAAAAGTCGGGTCGACATAGAAAAATCACCTTGGAATTCATCAAGACAAGCGAAGATATCCAAGTTAAAGCCGATGGCAATACCACTTGAGGCTCCAATCGATGGACACACTTTCCATTCTAGTTCCTCCTAGTCTCCTAAGTTTAAACCCTTGATTGAGCTTAGTCTCTTGCACTACCACCTCTGTTTTTTGATGTATAAATAATGTCCTTGACCATTTCGCTTTTACTACGCCCTTTCAACCCCTTAACTTTCCAAAAGAGGATATTCATTGGGAAACATTCTGGGAGTTGCACGTGTGAGATGGGAGGGGGGACCCCTCGCCTCGCCTTCCTCTGACGAATGTGTCGATCAGGGATTGATTGAGGCGTGTAAATGTACCCCTATCCCTTTCCCAACCTCTAATCTTGTTAAAAAATAAAGCATTATGCTCAACAACACCCACCACTAGTCCACAGGTTTCAGCTAAATTAGAAACATTAGAATCAAACATAAAACTGAAAATAGATGCTAGTAGACAATGCGTACCTCCACCGTCATTTTTGGCTGCCTTGGCCGCCGTGGCAATCTCAAGGTGGTCGTCCAAGGACTCCTCATGAGCCTTCTTGGCCCTTTCTGAACCCTGAAACCCACAGGCACTCTGGATGCCGTAGAACTACTCTGAGAAGTGGTCGCTGGGAAATTAGATGCTACAATCGCTGGGGCGGGGGAGGAAATCCCTCTCTGTGTATCTACAACAAACTTTGAGTCGTCTGAGCCGCCATCTGTGAATGTAAACTCCTCATCCAGGTTTAGTTGTGCCTCTAAATCATCATCACTGATAGAAAAATCCACACAGGGAGCTATCTTGGGAATGGACCTTGTCATAGGCCCAACCTGTAACCCCTGTTTTCCAATTTATGTATTTTTTTATTTTTTTTTGTATTGTATTCTTCTTGTATCTCTTTTCTTGGACCGTATATTGGATCTTTTGTTTTCAATATATTTATTTTATTGTTTATCATCTTTTATTTGAGTTCTTGATTCTGTTATCTCTTTTTGTTTCGTCTCTGCTTGATCGTGCCAGTATTTTTGATCCTATTCCACAATTTCTCCCTAAAACCTATTAACAAATCCCCTAATAACCAATTACCTAAATTTAATTAATCCCCAAACCCATTATTTATTTACCACTACCTTGTTCTGTTTACACTTTACCCATACCCTATTCCACCTAAACTCTAACCTGATAGCAGCCCAAACCCATAACCCGATGCCCCTGTTCTCCACCTTCAGAAAGCCTAACTCTCCTACCCTATATATAGTACCCCCGTGCATGCCCCCTGTTCATCCCCATCCTTCAGCCGCTCTCTCCTTAAACCCAAACTCCCGACCTCCCTGTCTCATCTCTCCCGTTCGCTCGCCCTCATCTCTTCCATTCTTTTCCCTGCGTTGACCCCCCTTCCGGTGCAGTCTTGCTGTCCCGCTCATCCAGTGCGCCGGCAGCCCCTGTTCTTCTCCGACTGCCTGTGGCAACAGCATCAACGAAAGCTCTCGCTGCCGTTCTCCCGAAGTCCGTAGTGCACCCCGGACGTCACCCTGGTCTTGCTGTCCCTCCGATGCCGACAGTGAAAGCCACAGCCGCGTGAGTTTCTCTCGCGCCGTTCCTCGCTATCTGTTTGAGTGCGTGTTGGGTTCACTGTGATCGTGTGTTCATTCTCATGGTTCATTGTTGTGATTGTACTCGTGGGTTTATTTCGTTCGTTGAGTTCTTTGCTCGGGAATCCGTTCCCGTTATTCTTGCTCTTTGCTTCGTTTCATAGTCGTCTCTCAGACAAGTAACTTGTATTCTTTTCTTTGTGTAATACAAGTACTAAATATTGCCTGTAGTGTAGTTGGGTTCTAGAGACAATTTGTGTGTGAATTACCTTGTTGATATTGTCTCTATAGTGTTGATTCAACCATAGTTGGCTCACGACACACATGAAATAAATTAACCTAGGGTTGACCACTTTTAATGTGTATGTTCATGCTACTTTGAAATATCTGTGCTTGATGAGTTATTCGTGATATACTTGTCGAATACTTGTAAGATAACCTATACCATGTTGTTAGGACATCTAGTACACTATATTTCATGTTTTGGTTAATTTGGATGAATTTCGTATGATCTATGTTGATTTGTATATGAAGAACAAATTTGTAATTTTCTGTTTTCCTGACGTTGACCAGTATTTTAGACCCTATTAAGTTCATTATTTGAACATATTTTGTGAACATGAACCGTAGATAATTATGTCTATTTTCAAACACTTTTGACAGATCTCAGTTTCGATTTACGAGTTGTGAGTTTTGTCTATTTTACTACAGTAGTGTAGAAAGATTTCTAGACTGCGTTTTCTATGAATTCTGAAGAGTAATATATTTTTATTATGGTGTTAGAATTATTATTTTGATCTCATATTTTTCTCAGTGCTTCTAAACTTGATTGAGATTAACCTTAAATTTTTATGGATTTATTTGATGAGTTTTACAAACCGTTTTATGTTTCCAAACGATTACTATACTAGCAGATTTTTCATACTGTTCAGTAAAGAACCTGATTTTCGACCTAATTATACTTACTATTTCTAAAATATTTGTGAATGTGAAAGTTATCCTACGGTATCTATTTTATCACGCTTTTGGCGTTTTGGATTTCGGTTTATGGTTTGTGAGATATTGTTATTTTCGTACTGCAGTGTTTGTGATTCCAGATTTACAAAACCGTCGTGTCTTGTTGTTTTCTAATTTTACTTGACTACTCTATTTTTGTTGAAAAATTATGAAACTTGTTTTTCTGTTACTAAACATATAGGGGAATACTCCATATTTTTTGTGGATTTAATTAATGAGTTTTCATGTTGTTTTCCTGACTTTGAATACAAACTACTGATTTCTGGCTGAATATATTTTCTAGTTTCAAAATAGTTTTGAGTTATCTTTTTGTAAAATACTATATGACTTATATATGTTTGCTGGATTCAGTCGGGAGTCTATTTTCCAGATTCTTTGGCGTATTTAGATTTGCATTTTTGTAGCAACGGGAATCTCAGTTTTAGTGCAGTACTGTCTTGCTATCCTGAACTAGAATTTTGTATTATCCTGTTATGAGTTATCTTTCACCTGTACATGTTTATCTTTCAACCTAAACCTGTTACATGATCATGCCATGTTATTCTTGCCCTATTTTTGTGACACATATATGTCTGTTTGCTAATAATAATAAAATAATCAAGCCGGGGTTAAGGGAAAGATCTAGTAGTGGAAAATATAGAAATGTGTATTGAGAAGAGGACCTGTGTCCTGCCTGTTACGTGTTCATGACTACATGATTCACGATCCTGTTTACCTGATTACCTGACTGCATGCTTCCCTATAGGAAGATGTACTCGAAAGAGAACCACTCGGTTCTGTCTGTTCCTGTACCTGACTGCATACTTTCCTATAGGAAGATGTACTCGGAAGAGAATCACTAGGTTCTACCTGTTCCTGTTATTCTTGTTATCCTGATCCCTGAATACACTGCCCTATGGACTCCACTACGAAATATAAATGAAACTGTTTGACTGTAGCAACCATGTAGTAAAAACCGGGATGCATGAAGTGCTACCTACATAGTAATAATACAAGACTTGACATAACATGATACCTGTTACATGATTACCTGTACCTATTCACCTGTTTACCTGTATACCTGTTTACCTTTTACATGTTTACCTGTTTACCTGCTTGCTTGACACTTGATACATGCTACCTGTACCTGTTAGTATACCATGCTACTTGATTCTATTTGCCTGATTCATGTTAGTTATTCTATTCTGTTGACATGCTTATATCATGCTATGTTTATTTCTGCTGTTATTTTATATTTATTATTCTTCCCCATCTACTTGTACCCTGCACTACAAGCGGTCCATAACTTGTATTGACAGGAGTTTGTTTTCTCTTTTCCTTTTTTATTAATTGCAGATGGAGTTGGTGATATGAGATATTAGTGCTAGAGTTTTTGCATTTATTATTATTATTTTCTGTTGCCATTTGAACAATTGTATCTTGTACTTGGATTTATTTATATTTGGGAAATGTGACCCAGGATATTATTGACTTGTCCAGACTTGATTTATTTGAGATTATTATATTTTGGTTTCAAGTAAATTTCTGTTGGTATATTTGATTCGATTATGCATACTTGGTTGATCTCTTTTGCTTCCGACTCTGATTATTCCTGTGAGATGTTGTAAAGATTCTGAACAGCTTATGTATGATGAAAATCATTCGCTGGACATAGTCATGTATCCGTATTCTGTATTCTCTTTTTGGGAAGCAAGGCGTGACAGGTTTTTAGTAGTATCAGAGCCCAGGTTTGACTAATATATTAGACAAGCTTAGCTCGAACTTAGATCGGCTCAACATTTCACAAACCATGCATGCATAAATGAATTATTATTATCAACTTTGATTTGGATGCTAATTATTTTTGATTTTGTGCAGACTATGGCTCATGGAAATTCTACTTCCTATCCCCAGGGAGATCAGCCTGGAATTGAGGTTGTCACCACTGTGCTTGAGCGCTTGATCAATATGCAGCAGAACCACAGTGACTTGGTGATGGCTACTTTGGAAGCCGCTCAGGTTCTACCGCCCGCTATGCCTATGCAGGCAGCTCTTCCTCCCCATCCAGGTATAGTCACGGACTTCATGAGACTGCATCTGGACAGGTTTTCAGGTACTGAGATGCCTTTGGAGGTTGAACAGTGGTTGATCCGGATTGAGCAACTACTTTTGGTAGCTAAGATTGCAGATGTAGATCGAGTGGATGTGGTAGCCATTCAGCTGGTGGACTTGGCTCATATCTAGTAGAGGTCCGAGTCCGAAAGGCTCGAACGGTCGATCACTTGGGCCACTTTCACTAAGGACTTTTTGGAGAAGTTCCTTCCTAGAAGCACTAGAGTGGAGATGGAGAAACATTTCTTGGCCCTAAAACAGGTAGGTCGTTATTTCTAGTAATGAAATTTTGTTACATGTTGTTCATGCAATGTTGTAACATTAGACTTTCTTGAAACAGGGCTCTAGGTCGTGGATGAGTATGCAGCTGAATTTATAAGACTTAGTCGCTTCGCTGCCGTTCTTGTGGCAAACGAAGAGGATAGGGCTCATAGATTCATATTGGGACTTGCTCGAGATATCAAGGTGTAGCTTGTCTCTCTCCGCTTGCATACTTATGCTGAGGCTCTCGAGGCAGCTCGAGCTCAGAAGTAGGCTCGTGGTGGATTGGCTCCTCCCCAGCAGACTGTTCTGCACTCTGCTGTTGTTAGGTCTTCTGGTGGGCCAGTTCAGAGGCCTGTCCCAACCCCTCCGGTCAGGACAGCTCCTTACTCTTCTGCTGGTTCCCAAAGGAGTGGTTTCTGTGACTTTAGTTAGTTGGCTGGGCATGATCGCAAGGAATTAGGTGCACCAATCGTCGATGCTTCAGGTGTGGCTCTACTGATCATTCAGTGCAAAATTGTCTGCAGTCGTAGCAGTAGTTGGCTATTCCAGCCAGGGGTCCCGTTCAGCAGGTTGCCCCAGCTCATGGTCCAGTTAGGCCACCGCTTCCTCCTCAGTGCCAGGTTGTCGGTTAGAGGACTGCTGTTCCGAGAAAAGGTCAGGCTTTCAACCTGACAGCTGCAGAGGCTGAGTCAGCTGAATGTGTTGTTACAGGTATATTTTGTTTATTGTTTTGTTGTTTTATTGTCTTTCTTTTGCTTATTTTCATCTCTCTTGCTTTGTCTCTTCCATTTTATCCTTCTGCATTATTTTTCCTCAACCCTGTTCAACCCTTCCTTGTTCTCTTGTCTTTTAATTCTATCTTAGGTGTTGTCATTGTTTGCTCTTTCCCTGCTCATATTCTTTTTAATTCCGGGGCAACCCATTCTTTTGTCTCCTCTCGATTTGTGGCTCGCCATCAGTTGGAGTGCAGCACCATGTCAGAGGCTTGGAACATTATGACAGGTGGTGGAGTTGTCACTTGTTCTCGGGAGTGCAGGCAGTATCTCGTGATTATTGGTAGCGCAGATTTCAAGGCCAATCTGATTGTAATTGGGAATTAAGGATTCGACATCATTCTCGGTATGGATTGATTGGGTGAAACCCACGACATTATTGATTTTCGTACTAAGAAAGTTGTGTTCAGAATTTCAGATCGCACAAAGTTTGAGTTCCATACCGAGGAGATGTTCCTTGGCAACTGCAGTTGATCAGGAGGTTTGTGCGATGGAATTGCATTCACGCTGTGAGGCTGAACCTCTAGTAGTTTGGGATTTCCTGGATGTTTTTTCAGAGGAGTTGCTTGGCTTACCCCCTGATAGGGATGTGGAGTTCGGCATTGAAGTTCAGTCGGGTACGATGCCTATATCGAAGAGTCCCTATAGGATGGCACCGGTTGAATTAGCAGAGCTTAAGGTGCAAATTCAGGAGTTGCTGGATTTGGGATTCATCAAACCCAGTGTTTCGCCTTGGGGTGCTCCAGTCCTTTTTTTCAACAAGAAGGATGGTAGTCGTCAACTATGTTTGGATTATCGGGAACTAAACAGTGTTACTGTGAAGAACCAGTATTCGTTGCCCAGGATCGATGATTTGTTTGACCAGTTGAGTGGGGCTGCTATTTTCTCGAAGTTGGATCTTCGTTCTAGATATCATCAAGTCAAAGTGAAGGTGACCGATGTACAAAAGACTGCATTCAGGACCAGATATGGCCACTATGAGTATCTCGTGATGCCGTTCGGGGTCACGAACACGCCTGCTGTATTCATGAGTCTTATAAACCGGGTCTTTTCTCAGTTCTTGGATAGATTTGTGGCGATCTTCATTGATGATATTTTGATGTATTCTCGGAATCGGGAAGATCATGTTGAGCATCTTAGAGTGGTTCTACAGACTTTGAGGGAGAATCATCTCTATGGAAAACTCAGTAAGTGTGAGTTTTGGCTCGACTGAGTTTCTTTCTTGGGGCACATTATCTTTGGCGATGGAACTTCTATGGATCCGGCCAAGGTTGAGGCTGTGAAGGAGTAGCCTTTTCCCAAGTCAGTTTCAGAGATCAGGAGTTTTCTTGGTTTGGTTGGCTATTATCGGAAATTCGTCCAAGATTTTTCGAAGATAGAAGGACTGTTGACTGGGAAGGATCAGAAGTTTTGTTAGTCTGATGATTGCAGTGAGGTTTTTGTTGAGTTGAAGAACAGATTGATGTCAGTGCCTGTGTTGACTATCCCAGATGGTTCAGGCAGATTTGTAATTCACTGTGATGCTTTCGGTAAGGGTCTTGGGGCAGTTCTGATGCAGAAGGGCCGAGTCATTGCGTATGCATCGAGGCAGTTGAATCCGCATGAGAAGAACTATTCGACTCATGACTTGGAGTTAGTGGCAGTGATCTATATTTTGAAGCGGAGAAGACATTATTTACTTGGGGACCGAGTGGAGATCTTTACAGACTATAAAAGTCTCAAGTACGTCTTCACCCAGAAGGAGTTAAACATGAGGCAAAGGTATTGGTTGGAACCTATGGCTGATTATGACATCAGTTTGCAATACCATCCTAGTAAAGTAAACTTAGTGCCTGATGCTTTGAGCAGGAGATCGGCAGTTATGTTCTTGATTCAGCAAAGGGATTTGATTGAGCAGATGCGAAGGTTGGAGTTGGATGTTTTGTTGCCGAGTTCTGATCAGAGTTGTTTGGCGCTCCAGCTTCAGTCGTCTCAGATCAAGGAGGCACATGCTAGTGATGCGCAGTTGCAGGGTTTTCGAGCTGAGGTTGAGTCTGGGTCCAGGACGGACATGGTTATTCATGCTGATGGATCGCTTCGTTTTGGGTCCAGGATATGTATCCCGAAGGGTGAAGTTCGTCAGAGGTTGCTTAAGGAAGCACACCAATGTTCATATTCTATCCATCATGGTGGTACTAAGATGTATCGGGATTTGATGCTTTATTTCTGGTGGCATGGTATGAAGTGGGCTATGGCTCGGTTTGTTTCTTAGTGTTTGATCTGCCAGCAGGTTAAGGCAGAGCATCAGAGGACCGCTGGACTTCTTCAACCACTTCCAATTTCAGAGTGGAAGTAGAAAATATCACTATGGATTTTGTGACCGCTTTGCCGAGAAGTCCTAAGGGTCATAATGCCATTTGGGTGATTGTCGACCGTTTGACGAAGAGTGCTCACTTCATTCCTTTTCATGTCGGATAGTTTACTGAGATCTTAGCTGAGAAGTACATGTAAGAGATTGTTAGACTTCATGGGGTTCCAGTCAGTATTGTATCTGACAGGAATACGAGATTCAGATCTCAATTTTGGGAGAGTCTTCAGAACAGTTTGGGGAGTAAATTAAAGTACAGTACAGCTTTTCATCCCCAGACTGATGGACAACCAGAAAGGACCATCCAGATTCTTGAGGACATGTTGCGGTCCTGTATGCTGCAGTTCGGTGGATCATGGGAGGACCATTTGCATCTCATAGAGTTCTCGTACAATAACAGCTTTCAAGCCAGTCTTAAAGCTGCACCTTTCAAGGCACTTTATGGGCAGAAGTGCAGATCACTAGTGTGCTGGGATGACATTGGTGAGAGAAAGTTGTTGGGTCCGGAGTTGATCACCAGGACAGTTGATGCAGTGGTTCAGATCAGGAAGCCCTTGCAGACAACTCAGGATAGGCAGAGGCGATGGGCTGATGTCCATCTGAGAGCTTTGGAGTTTGAGGTTGGTGACCATATTTTTCTAAAGGTATTGCCTTGGTAGGGTGTCATTCGGTTTGGTGGTGGGGGCAAGCTTAGCCCTAGGTTTATTGGACCGTTTTATATTTTGGAGCGAGTAGACAAGGTGGCCTATCATCTTGCATTGCCGCCAGCTTTATCAGGAGTGCACAATGTTTTCCATGTATCACAACTCATGATATATATTCGAGATGAGAGCCATGTGATCGATTATTCTGAGTTGATCGTTCGGCCAGATTTGACTTGTGAGATTCCACAAGTTGCCATTGTGGATCGACAGGAGAAAGTGCTTAAGAATAAGGTCATCAAGCTGGTTCGTGTTTCTTGGAATCCTCACTCGCCCGGTGAGTCGACTTGGGAGCTGGAGGAGGAGATTCAGCAGAAGATTCCTCATCTGTTTGAGAAGCTTTTTGTTTTGTTCTTTCTTTTCTTTTCGGGGTTACCCTATGTATCTTCTTGTTTGAATTTCGAGGACGAAATTCTTTTTGTTAGGTGGGTAGGATTTGTAACCTCAGTCTTCCATTTTATGTTTTTTTGTGTATATTTTTTTTGGTATTGTATTCTTCTTGTATCTCTTTCCTTGGACCGTATATTGGATCTTTTGTTTTCAATATATTTATTTTATTGTTTATCATCTTTTATTTGAGTTCTTGATTCTGTTCTCTTTTTGTTTCGTCTCTGCTTTATCGTGCCAGTATTTTTGATCCTATTGCACAATTTCTCCCTAAAACCTATTAACAAATCCCCTAATGACCAATTACCCAAATTTAATAATCCCCAAACCCATTATTTATTTACCACTACCTTATTCTGTTTACACTTTACCCATACCATATTGCACCTAAACTCTAACCCGTTAGCAGCACAAACCCATAACCCGATGCCCCTGTTCTCCACCTTCAGAAACCCTAACTCTCCTACCCTATATAGTACCCCCATGCATGCCCCCTGTTCATCCCCATCCTTCAGTCGCTCTCTCCCTAAACCCAAACTCCCGACCTCCCTGTCTCATCTCTCCTGTCCGCTCGCCCTCATCTTTTCCGTTCTTTTCCCTGCGTTGACCCCCTCCCGGTGCAGCCTTGCCGTCCCGCTCCTCCAGAGCGCCGGCAGCCCCATGCTCCTCTCCGACTGCCTGCAGCAACAGCATCAATGACAGCTCTCTCTGCCATTCTCCCGAAGTCCGCAGCGCACCCCTGACATCGCCCTGGCCACGTGAGTTTCTCTCGCGCCGTTCCTCGCTCTCTCTTTGAGTGCGTGTTGGGTTCATTGAGATCGTGTGTTCATTGTCGTGGTTCATTGCTGTGATTGTGCTCGTGGGTTCATTTCGTTCGTTGAGTTCGTTTCTCGGGAATCTGTTCCCGTTATTCTTGCTCTTTGCTTCGTTTCATCGTCGTCTCTCAGACAAGTAACTTGTATTCTTTTCTTTGTGTAATACAAGTACTAAATACTGCCTGTAGTGTAGTTGGGTTCTAAAGAAAATTTGTGTGTGAATTCCCTTTTTTATATTGTCTGTAAAGTGTTGATTCGACCATAGTTGCCTTACGACACACATGACATGAATTAACCTAGGGTTGACCACTTTTGATGTGTATGTTCATGCTACTTTGAGATATCTGTGCTTGATGAGTTATTCGTGATATACTTGTCGAATACTTATAAAATAACCTATACCATATTTTTTGGACATCTAGTACACTATATTTCATATTTGGGTCAATTTGGATGAATTTCGTATGATCTATGTTGATTCGTGTATGAAGAACAAATCTGTATTTTTCTGTTTTCCTGATGTGGATCAGTATTATAGACCCTATTAAGGTCTGAATTTGAAAAGATTTTGTGAACATGAACTGTAGAGAATTCTATCTATTTTCAAACTTTTTTGACGGATCTTAGTTTCGATTTACGAGTTTTGAGTTATGTCTATTTTACTACAGTAGTGTAGAAAGATTTCCAGACTGCATTTTCTATGAATTCTGAAGAGTAATCTATTTTTATTCTAGTGTTAAAATTATTATTTTGATCTGAAACTTTTCTCAGTGCTTCTAAACTTGATTGAGATTAACCTTAAATTTTTATGGATTTATTTGATGAGTTTTACAAACCGTTTTATGTTTCCAAACGATTACTATACTAGCAGATTTTTCATACTGTTCAGTAAAGAACCTGATTTTCGACCTAATTATACTTACTATTTCTAAAATATTTGTGAATGTGAAAGTTATCCTACGGTATCTATTTTATCACGCTTTTGGCGTTTTGGATTTCGGTTTATGGTTTGTGAGATATTGCTATTTTCGTACTGCAGTGTTTGTGACTCCAGATTTACAAAACCGTCGTGTCTTGTTGTTTTTTGAATTTACTTGACTACTCTATTTTTGTTGGAAAATTGTGAAACTTGTTTTTATGTTACTACACATATAAGGGAATACTCCAGATTTTCTGTGGATTTAATTAATGAGTTTTCATGCTGTTTTCCTGACTTTGAATACAAACTACTGATTTCTGGCTGAACATATTTTCTGGTTTCAAATCAGTTTTGAGTTATGTTTTTGTGAAATACTATATGACTTATATCTGTTTTCTGGATTCGGCTGGGAGTCTATTTTCCAGATTCTTTGACGGATTCAGATTTGCATTTTTGTAGCAATGAGAATTTCAGTTTTAGTGCAGTACTGTCTTGCTGTGCTGCACTAGAATTTTCGTTGTATTATCCTGTTATGAGTTATCGTTCACCTATACATGTTTATTTTTCAACCTGAACCTGTTACATGATCATGCCATGTTATTATTGCCTTATTTTTGTGACACATATATGCCTGTTTGCTAATAATAATAAAATAATCAAGCCGGTGTTAAGGAAAAGATCTTGTAGTGGAAAATATAGAAATGTGTACTGCGAAGAGGACTTGTGTCCTGCCTGTTACGTGTTCATGACTACATGATTCACGATCCTGTTTACCTGATTACCTGACTGCATGCTTCCCTATAGGAAGATGAACTCGGAAGAGAACCACTAGGTTCTGCCTGTTCCTGTACCTGACTGCATACTTCCCTATAGGATGATGTACTTGGAAGAGAATCACTAGGTTCTACCTGTTCCTGTTATTCCTGTTATCCTGATTCCTGAGTACACTGACCTATGGACTCCACTACGAAATCTTAACGAAACTGTTTGAATGTAGCAACCATGTAGTAAAAACCGGGATGCATGAAGTGCTACCTAGATAGTAATAATACAAGACGTGACATAACATGATACCTGTTACATGATTACCTGTACCTGTTCACCTGTTTACCTGTATACCTGATTACTTGTTTACCTGTTTACCTGCTTGCTTGACACTTGATATATGTTACCTGTACCTGTTAGTATACCATGCTACTTGATTCTATTTTCCTGATTCATGTTAGTTATTGTATTCTGTAGACATGCTTATATCATGCTATGTTTAATCCTGCTGTTATTTTATATTTGTTTTTCTTCCCCATCTACTTGTATCCTGCACTACAAGCGGCCCGTAACTTGCATTGACGGGAGTTTGTTTTCTCTTTTCCTTTTTTCTACAATTTATTAATTGCAGATCAGGATGACCAGTTGCCAGATGGAGTTCGTGACATGAGAAATTAGTGCTTCAGTTTTTGCATTTATTATTATTATTTCCTGTTGTTGTTTGAACAATTGTATCTTGTACTTGGATTTATTTGTATTTGGGAAATGTGACCCAGGATATTATTGAATTGTCCAGACTTGATTTATTTAAGATTATTATATTTTGGTTTCAAGTAAATTCCTATTGGTATATTGGATTCGATTATGTGTACTTGGTTGATCTCTTTTGCTTCTGACTCTGATTATTCCTGTGAAATGTTGTAAAGATTCTGAACAGCTTATGGATGATGAAAATCATTCGCTGGGCTTAGTCACGTATCCGTATTCCGTATTCTCCTTTTGGAAAGTGGGGTGTGACACAACCTCACTGTTCCCCTTGTTAACATCACAATCCTTCAACTTAATAGCATTAATAACACTAATCTTGGACCCTTCAATGGACCCAAGCTCAATCAGCTTGTCTACAGCAGCTGCCACCTGAATGGATTTGGAAGTGGGCCCAAGCTCATCAGAAGAATCCTCAGGGTATTGAGAAGCCCGTGCTTCACATGTGCTCACACGGTCAGCGTCTCGGGTCCGCTGCCTTAAGCCAGACGTCAGGACACATGTTGCGCCAGTTAGGGAAGAAATCAAGGCGGCGTCTTTTGCAATAACCTATGTAGAGGAGCACAATGGTAAAATACACTCCCCCTCATTCATCCCCTTCTTCATATACTGAGTTTTGACCTTAGGGCTCGAAATCTCAGATCGAAAACTTTCATTTTTTCTTGAGTTTTCAATTGGCTTCTTTTTGGAGCTTTCTTCATCTGGTTCAACTGCCTGCCCCAGCCCCAAAACAAAACCACCCCCTTCCTTTCCTCTTTCAGCTAAGATGCCTCTATTTTTGATAACTGGATCCAACCTACAAGTTTCCAATAGCTCTTTCTATAGCCTTCCTTTTCTAGCTAGTTGCAGATCCGCTCATGGACTGAGCATGGTTCTGAGCGAACAACTGGTGGATCTGGGAAAGTATTGGTCGAAAAGTCACAATTTTGACCCTCCTCTGTTGACCTTTCCTGACCGTTGGATGATGGATCTTGGTCGTTGATGATGGTTGGGCCTTGGATAGGTGATCTGGTGGGAGTTTCCAACGACACTCCGCCTGGTCTTGCGTAGCTTTGAGCAACTCACGCTGTGCTCTTTCCACCTTGTGAGCGCCATCGATAGTTGAGTCCCAAACAGAAGATGTCACCTGTTTGTAAGACCAGTCATCTCTCATAGCCAATGGGGGTGGTGATGGTGCACTCCGTACCGCCAAAGGCTCCACCTTTGAGTCCAGGATTAAACGAATAAGGTATGTTTCATCAAATGTGTAACATTTAGCGAATCTTGGCATTGGAGAGATATCAGGGCTTCTAATCAGAACTCTTGCCAAGGCTACTTCCGATTTCCTTACTCTTTTAGGATCAATGTCAGTTATGGTACTGAAGTCCAACACGATCTCTTGCAAGTCTTCCTTCTTCCAACAATGAAGATGGACATTATGAATCCAAATCCAAAATTTGTCTCCTGAGGTTGTTCCGCTCCGAATTGGAGTGTCCAAATGTTTAATTCAGCGGTGAAATGTCCGAAGTTGATCACCCCCATAGAGGTGACATCGGTTAATTTCTCTATGGAAGGGAAGAAAACTGGAAACTGTAGGTGGCAAATTTTCTTCACCAACCACTATCGGTGACTCCTCATTGGCCACTATACGTTGGGCACCTCTAAGAAGTGACTCTTCGACGGTATCCTCAACGAATCCTGGCAGTCGTGCACCATTGTCTTGTCAGTGCTCCTCCTACATGATAATGGTGAGGCTGCTTGAGAGGCAGATATTGACTGGGTTATCTGGTGAACGGCCCCTGTGAACCTCCATCTGCTCCTCTACAGTGTTAATGGATACATAAGTGAAAACATAAGAGATATGTCCCCATTTCAAACATTTCAAACAGTGAACCTCTTTGGTATAGTCATTTCGGAGGTGTCCCATATCATCGCAGTTGAAGTAGGGAGCAGGTTTCTTCTTTCCTCTGCAAATTTTTTTTGGTCTGAGGTGAATTAATTCAATGACTGGTTGTTGCTTAGGTTTTTTGTGCAAAACATCTACCCACTGCTCCTCTCCCCGTATCTCCCTCCCTAGGTCCACCATCAACTGATTCTGAGGCCCACTGAGAGTACCAGGACACCTCTCTGTGGCCTTAGGAGTTCTTGATGAGGAATCGGGGTCTGTGGTGTGTGACTAGGGGCTTTAGGGATGGGAAAGACCGGTAACTGGATAATGTGGGATTGGGGATGAGGAGTATAATGTGTTTTCTGTTGGTGAGGCAAAACATGGGACTCAGGGTGAGGGATTGGGGATGGTGTATGGTGATGGGGGTGATGATGATTCGAAGTGTGATGATTGGAATGGGAAGACTATCGTGGGTGAGAATGGTGGTATGATTGTTGTAGCTGCATCGAAGGGCTTATGGGTTTGTGATCATAGAAAGCATGTGCCATGTACGACTGTCCATCCTCCTTCTTCCTCTTGTACACAATTTCATGGCCATCTCTCCTATAGTAATCCCTGTGACAGTTAGCAGTGGGGTTGGTCTCTTTACACCCAACGAGGCTAGTAGAAGGACCCCCTCTTAGGGCCCTTCCCCAATGTTGAGATGAAGAAGAACTATGATGATGAAATTGGGTAGCCCCCAATCGCTGGTGGTGCTGAGTTCTCTGAGCTGCATGAGATGAGACTCTGAGTT
Organism: Hemerocallis citrina; assembly: GCA_017893485.1. Taxonomy (NCBI): domain Eukaryota; kingdom Viridiplantae; phylum Streptophyta; class Magnoliopsida; order Asparagales; family Asphodelaceae; genus Hemerocallis; species Hemerocallis citrina. The sequence goes on from CM030366.1 coordinate 99,395,580, forward strand.
CTTCATTGTCCTTCGGAGGGGAGGGTGCATGCTCATCGATAGTGGTATGATTAGAGATTGCTAGAACTTGCGAGGAGGAAGGCTAAGGGTAGTTGGTGGAGAGGGGGTGTTATTGAACTCCTTCAATGGGACCACAGCCCCGCATCTCAAGTTCTTGTACATCCATCTTTCCGACAAGAAGATAGGTTGAAGAATGTGGCTGAATAAGGAGGAAGGGGAGGAGGAGTTGGATATGTGGAGGGGAATGGAGGGGAAGAGAGGAAGGGAGGGTGGTGGGGGGGGGGGATGGGAAGAGGGCCTGGGGATGTTAAGGGGAATCAAGGTGGGGGGATGAGGTGGTCGGCGGCAGTGGTGGATGACAGCAGGTCATTGTAAATTAACTTTGAAGAAACATCGCTTACTTTTTTTCCAAAGTAAGTAAACTTCAAGAACAAAATAAAAGTTTTAAGGTCAATGAACACAAGAGTCTTAAACTCAAAGAAGTTTTACCATACAAGTGACTATTTTATTCTCGGAGAAATAAACTGAAACTCTATCCCTGCAAACAGCTTTATGTTTACTCCTCCATTTTGAGCAAATCATCATTTTTAAATCTGTTAACAAATTCAACTCCTCCGTCTTTGCTAGCATATTGCAAACTAGAATATCATGATACACATCTCTAAGATTTCTAGCGAATCTCATAAAGTATATAGTACCACAAAAGAACTTAGTATGATTCAAAAATTAGCTTAGCAAAAATGTAACACAAGCATCACAATCAAGTATCTTTATCAAAATAAAGTATAAGAACTATTATAGTTTCTACACAAGAACTATACTATATTTCATTTTCGAATGATAGAGCTGTCAAATCAATTATGGTTAAATTCTGAATCATCAAAATTGGAATGAAACATGAATCCTTAAAAGAGATGTATCATCCAAATTGGAATGATATAACGACAATTTCAAATATCGGAATGCACTTTCTTTTGGAATAATGAAATGATTCTAGGTAAGTTATGAGAATATATAGTATCATCAAAATTGGAATGAAGTTATATGTTAACAAATTTAAATAAAATTTTCAAATTATCTAAATCATGATAATTGCATAAAATTGATGCTTAAGTTCGAACTTCTCTATGGCTCCAATTGGATTCTAACTTTCAAAATAACTAGGATGTTGAAACTTTTGGCTCAAAAGCTTTTAACCCTATTTCCCCCACAGTTTTGATAAATAGATCACTTTCAAGCCTCTTAGCAAGAGCATTAGCCATATTTTATCTCAAATGCACTTTATCAATCTGAAAGTTCATCTAGACTTTTTTCAGCCCTAACTCCTCTTACTATTATAGAGTGGGTTCTGAGTTACAGTACATTATAGCTTGATTGTTGCATAACAGAATTAGAGAATTTACTTTAAACTTCTCAATAGATGGCTAGCAATAATTTCTTCAATCCCTCAGCATCTTCTCCTGCAGAGAATATAACACATAGTGATCTAATTTTTTGGATGATAGTGCAATGCATATTTACCTTTTGATCTCCATAATACTTCTGCACCTCCTAGTGTAAATACATGCCCACTAGTTGTCGACTTTAACTAAATTCTGAGCACTATAATGTATCATATCATCCTTTCAATCCTGAAGGATGACTAAAGTAGCACAAAGCAAACTCTTTAGTACATCTCAGGTATCTTATTAGCATCTTAAGGGTACTTCAGTGTGTATTAATAGGATTACTAGTGAATATGCAGATTATATCAATCTCAAGTGCTATGGCTGGTCTAGTGTAGATCATTGTATACATAAGACTTTCAATAAGTTCAGAATGATCTAACTATCTCATAGCTGCACCATCATTAGGTATCAACGTTTTATCATAATCATAAGGTGTTTCAAAACACAGTTTCAATTATTATATTCCCACTTTTGTAACACATTATTGATTTAATGAGTTTGACTATGGGTTACCCTTTGCCTACCGAAATCATTCTTTATACCTATTATGGTGTCCACAACACCTAGGTAATTCATGCTATATTCTTTGGATAGCATGGTTTTAACTTCATTTATAATAGAGATGTTACTTCCAACAACAGGCATGTTAACAATAAACAAATAAATGATTTTGACTCATCACAGAATTAAAGACATTTATCTGAATTACTTTATTCAAATCTAAGCTCTTTAAAAATTTCGTCAATTTATTTGTGTTTCAGTTTTAATACATGTGTTAAAGCATACAATGATTTAACCAATTTGTAAATCTTGTTCGCTAAATATATTAGTGCAAACTCTTAGTACAAAACTTTTAAGTTAGTTCATATGGATTTCTTCATTAAGATCTTCATAGCTGTTTAAATATTCCCAATGAATAACAAAATTTTCAATAGATGTAAAAGTAAGAATAATACTTATATTAGCAATATAACAAATATGTGGATAGACATCAGATCAATCTACCACACTCACTTGAGTTAGCCCTTTAGCTACTAAAAGTGCATTAAAATTACTACTGAACAATCAATAATATGTTTCTTCTTCAAAAACCTCACTTACTTCTTATAGTTATTATCCCCCTTTGAACAAATCAACTAGGTTAAAGTATTCTTGTATAACAACAAATCCATTTCATTATCGACTAAAGAAACTTATGGGCTCATCTGCCATTGAAGTGTTAGGGGTAGTAATACTGGTTCTTGATTTCAACTATGAATCATTGACTGTGTCTGTATGACTAGGTAATTTCATACATTTATTTTTAATGAACATCCTCAAACTTTGTAAGTTTAGATTACATTTAACACAAATTGGATCCAAAATCTATTCATAGAACTACATTCTGCAGTTTCTAAGTATACACAAATATTTGTTATAGGTCCTACTATAAGCCTTGTAGGGGCATGTAATCTCCATGTTTTCAATTTAACAAAATTGTTTGTGTTTTTATGCCATAATCCACAAGGTGTAGAGAACTTAGAGTATACTAACATATTATGAATATGATTAATAATACAATATCACCTACAATTACACTAAGTCAAACAACAGTCAGTAACATATAATTCCATATTTTCACTAAGTGTTTGGTTCTAATATTATCAATACCGTTTTGACTACGGTAAATAGAGTACACTAGAGATTATGTCAAATACAAATTTCTCTAAAATTATTCAAACATATTCACCACCTCTATCAAGTCTGAACCCTTCTGATCTTAGCATTAACAAGATTTTTTAATTCATTGAAATAACATGTGTTTCATCCTTCATATATAAACTAGATTTGCCTGTGGGCACGTGCCTGCGGCACGTCTTCGGAACGATACAAAACACAAAAAGCCATGTAAACAGTAAAACAATAATTATGTAGCTCAAGTTTGAATAGTATGACAATAATTATTTATAAATAAAAGTCTATGTTTCCATTAGTATATGTTGAAAAATAATTATAAATGGGGGTATAAAATCTAACTCCTTAGAACTTTAAGTGTGGAAAATAACGAAATTTAATTGTTGAAGAGATATTTGTTATTTTCAATATAACATGTGCAATAAAAACAACATTAATATTCTGAAAATTCACAAAATCGAAATCTTAAAATCTAAATTTCTAAGTAAATAAATAAAGAATGGGAGAGAGAGATAGAGAGAGAGAGAGAAATAGAGAAATATGAAAAAGTAAAAAAGAGAAGAGAGAGATAGTAATAAAGTAATGTGTTTTTTAGGGGGGAAAATTTGGTTTTAGGGTTTGAAATTTTGAAGGGAAAATGTGTTTTGTGAGGTTTGATATGGGCCTTTGATTTTGGAGGAGATTGATTGTGAGCCACTTGATAGCTTTCTTTGTAATTTATTATATAGATGAAAAACTTTCAATAATCATCTATAAAAGAGTGATTAAAAAATTCTGATCAACAATTGTCTTATCTAGTCACAAAGCTATTGAGATCACAAATATCAGAATATATTGACTCAAGAAGTTGTATACTCCTAGAGACCACGCTGAATGATTTTTCTAGTGATCATAATTTGAGCACAATATTCACATTTGTCATATTTTAATGAAGTGTCATTTAACAAAGTTATGAGTTTTGATAAGAACAAATAATTTAATATATAGTTCACATGTCCTAGTCTATTATGCCATGTTCAAGGACTACACAAATTTGAACTACTGTTATCAATTGCTTTGTTTGTTAAACTTAACTTACACATGTCATTGACTATATAGGCACATTATAAAGCAATAATAATAGGACTTATTACCAAATTACTCAACCACATTTCACAAAACTGTTTGTTTTCTGTTGTGGTTCTAACAGTGTCCAAGTGCTCAAACACTTTGAGTGAAGAGTTCTTTCCTTTATTCATTCTTCATCATCTTCAAAATACTAAATGAGATAATGACCAATATGTTATAATTTAGCTTTGCATACACTGTTACGCCCCGCTTTCCAAAAAGAGAATACGGAATATGGATATATGACTAAGCCCAGCGAATGATTTTCATCATCCATAAGCTGTTGGGATCAACATTTCACAAGAATAATCAGAGTCGGAAGCAAGAAAAAGTCAACCAAGTATGCATATATGAATCAAAATACCAACAAGAATACTTGAAACAAAATATATTAATATCAAATAAACCAGATCTGAACAAGTCAATAATCCTGGGTCACACTGCCCAAATACAAAATAATCCAAGTAGCAGATATAATCATTCAAAATAGGAAATATTAATAGCAAAAACTCCAACATCTAGAATCTCATATCACCTACTCCATTTGGTAGCTGATCTCCAAAATCTGCAATTTAATAAATTGCAATAAGAGGGAAAAAAAAACAAAACGCCCGTCAATGCAAGTTACGGGCCGCTTGTAGTGCAGGCACAAGTACATGGAAAAGATGATAAATCTAAATAACAACATAAACAAATATAGCAAGGAATAGGCATATTAACAGAAATATAATATCTAACATGAATCAGGAAAACAAATCAGATAGCATGGTATACTAACAGATACAGATAACATGTGTCAAGTGTCAAGTGGTATGCAGACAAATATACAGATGATAGTGTCAAATGATTGTCAGACATATAGAAGATAATCAGATATAACAGATGTCAGATAACAGATACAGATAAACAAATAACAGATGTCATGTTCTTATAAGTCTGGTGTTTATTACTATCTAGGTAGCACTTCATGCGTCCATCCTTTTACCACATGGTTGCTACATTCAAATAAGTTACGTTTAGATTTCGTAGGGGATTCTATAGGGTCGTGTACTTAGGTATCAAGTAATCCAAATCATATTAACCAAATCATATATACCAAATTCCAAATGAACCAAATCATATACCAAATTCTAAATTAACCAAATCATATACCAAATTCTAAATGTAATCCAAATCATATAATGTAACCAAATGAGGGAAACACGGGCCACCTTCTGAGTATACTTTTCTATATTGTCCACTACTAGATCTTTCCCTTAACCCCGGCTTGTTACTTTTTATTATAAAATACATATGATCACGAGATAACGAGAACAAAATCGGGACAAGACAAGGGTGTATCAAGGTCTCATATGATGCAAGGAACATGTTCTAAATCACACAACATGCAAATATTTAAACATGGCAAAATATCAATTATGGACAGCAAGACGTTGCTGCACCAAAACTGAGATTCCCGTTACCACAGGAATGCAAATCTAGATCCTTCAGAAGATCTAGAAAGTAGAATCCCGGCCAAATCCAACAAATATATATAAGTCATATGGTATTTCACAAAAACATAACTCAAAACAGATTTTGTATCTAGAAAACACGTTCAGCTAGAAATAAGAAGTTTGTATTCATAAACAGGAAAACGGCATAAAACGTATTGATTAAATCCAAGAAAAATCTAGGATATTCCCTAGTATGTTTAGTAACAGAAAATAAAGTTTCAAAATTTTTCAACATAAATAGAGTAGTCAAGTAAAATCAGAAAACAGCAAGACACGGTAGTTTTGTAAATCTGGAATCATAAACACTGCAGCACTAAAATAGCAATATCTCACAAAATATAGATCCAAATCCAGATCCGTCAAAAGAGTGATAAACTAGATACAGTAGGCTACAATTCTTATTCATAAAGTTTTTAGAGACAGCAAGTATTAGGTCGAAATTATGTATCTTTACCGAACAGTAAGAAAATTCTACAAGTATAATAGTTGTTTGCAAGCATAGAATAGTGTATAAAAGTTATCAATTAAATCCATAAAAATTAGAGGTTAATCCCAATCAAGTCTAGTTGTACTCAGCAAAATATTAGATCAAAACATTATCTTTAACATCAGTAGAAAAATAAATAGTCATACAGAATTCATATAAAATTGGATCTGGAGTTTTAAACACATCTGTAGTAAAATAGTCATAACTCGAAACTCATAAATCAAAACTGAGAACTGTTAGAAAATCTGGAAAGTAGACAGAATTCTCTATAATTCATATTCACAAATAATTTTCATATACTGATCTTAATAGGGTCTAAATTACTGAACAAAAACGGGGAACCGACAAAACAAAAAATATTCTTCATGTACAAAATCAATTAGATCATATGAAACTCATCCAAAACATAACCAAATATGAAATATGGTGTACTAGATGTCCAAACAATATGGTATAAGGTATTTTGCAAGTCTACGAAAAGTATACTACAACTAACACAACCAAGCACATGATATCATACGAACAACATGCATGCATACAACAAAAAGTGGTCATCCCTAAGTTATTTCATGTCATGAGTGTCATGTGGCAACTACGGACGGGTCAATACAATAGAGACAATATACAATAGGGGTTTGCACAAGAATTGTCTCTAGAACACAACTACACTACAGGCGGTATTTAGTACTTGTATTATACAAAGAAAAGAATACAAGTTACTTGTTTGAGAGACAACGATGGAAACGGTACAAATGCAAGAATAACGGGAACTGATTTCCGGGCAACGAACACTACGAACAAACAAACCTCAAACACAATAATGAGCACGCGAACACACGACAACCGAACACAACCCACGATCACCCGATCAATGAACAATGAACGAACAACCAACACATGCACACAAGAGGGGCTTGCTAATGCTGCAGTGGCTGTAGTCGATCGGAGACAGGGAGGGGGGACAGCACGGGGATGAAGGAGCGGCACACAGGGTAGTCGATGGTGGGACCACGGCGACGACCTACTGCAGCGACTGGGCAGGGAAGTACAACACCGCGATGTTGTTGCTGCTGCCTTGAGGCATCGCGACGGTCGCTGTTGTTGGGTTGCTGCTATCGAGGTGCGGCAGAAACAGGGGAGGAGCACAGGGAGCTTTGCTGGCATCGAGGAAAAGCAAGAAGATGAGGAGCTCCGACTGTGTCGTGAAGGCACAACACATAGGGACGTCGCGACTAGGCTGTCATGGTCGCGACAGGGAGGAGGACGCTTGGGCGGTGTATGAAGCGCAACTGGGGGGAGGCGCAACACAAAAGCCAGGTAGGGGTGCACACAGGGGACGGAGTCGCTGTTGTGGAGCATGACACAGGAGGGAGAGGGTGCATGGAGGTAGAGCAGTAGATGAGGGAAGAGAAAGAGATCGGGATGATGGGTAGGGGCGGCTGAGTTAATAGGGTTTAACATGGAGAGAGAGATGGGTTTATATATAGGGTAGATGAACAGGCAGAGGGTTGAAGGGTTAGAACGGGTAATGGGTTTTATATAGGATTAGGAATGTGGGTAATTAATGGGTATGGGTTTAAACAGGTTATAGAAATGGGTTATAGGGTTTTGGGGATTATTGGGTAATGGATATAGGGGTTTTAAAAACTAATAGAAAAATAATTAACCAATAAAAGGTAGGATTATATAACAAAATATATTTTGTAATACAATATGGAAATTATATTGAAATCACTACAAGTACAATTAACAATAGAAATCGATTTTACAATAATAATAATAATAATAATAATAATAATAACAGTAATAATAATAATATAAGAATAACAGTAGTAATAATAATAACACAAGTAATAGGATTTGTATTATTATGTAAAAATTGTTTGAAAATAACAATAAATACAATTATTGAAAAGAACAGATTTTAACAGGAGATACTAAATATTTTTGAAATAAAATGAATTTAAGAAAACAAATTTTTTTATAAAGAACCCAAACCTAGATAATACACAGAAAAATAAAATACACCCAAAATACAGAAAACGAAAAGTAGGGGTTACATACACAGTACAATAAACGATGAAGAACAAAACATAACTAATGAAGTCACATCCTCCATTGCGGAATGCTCCCATCTAAGTTACAGATAACTGTCAGAGAACTTATACATCAATTTTTATTAGAGAAGAAAATATACGAATTCACACAAACTGCAAATAGTGGGCCAGGTACTTTACTTATACACAGTAAGATAAAACACACTTAAGAACCCTCGACATGCTAGTTATAACACAAGATTAATTATGATCAAAATTCCCAAACATGTGATCATTCCCACAAAGTAAAACAGATCATTTAATCGAAGTTGGGATAGCCCATTCAACACATGAAAATACTGATAGGGATTAAAGTAGATCATACCAACACTTCACATTAGAAGTGTTATCCAAATTCAATGGAGAAGCCTGCGAAGTGCAAACTTATTTGACCTTAGCAAACAACAACGGATATTCATAGTCTCCAATATATGCAATTTGTAGGTAATTTTAAAATTCCTGCAATCATCAAAATTGTTAAAGATTAGCCAATTAAACAAATTATTGGCATTACTTAATTCTAACAATAATTTAATTGGATCTTCAAATTTATAGTCAAAACTATAATTTAACTTGTCAACATACATATTTGATCTTTAGCACAGAGCTAAAACAATTATTCAAAATAAAAGCAACTAGTAGACTTATCTTTACAATTAAGTTTATAGTCCACAACCAATTAATAAACTATTGGACCAATTATTTATATATATTTGTACTTTAGCACATAGCCAGATAATCAAATTCACAAACAGATAATGGTTAACAATGAATTAAACTGTAGCATTTAGCAACATATCAAGAGTATAATTGAAAACATGGATATAAAATAAATGTTTTGAACTTTTAGCACATAGAAAAATATTTAACAAAGAATATTAATACAAGGAAAGTAAAGAACTTATCTTCGTCTTTTAGGCCAATGATACAAATCCACAAACCAGCAAGCCTATTAATCCCAATTTGGCCCGAAACAAAGCCCATTTACTCAAAAAGGGAAACCAGGTTCGGGTTTGGATCTAAGGAAACCCAAAAAAACAAAACCCTCACTGGTTTGTAGGGCTGTTCATACTTTAATCGGGTCAGGTTAGTTGAGCACTGGTTTGTAGGGCTGTTCATACTTTGTTTAAAACCGATTACCGAACCAAACCGAACCGAAATTTACCAATTTGGTTCGGTTTTTTGGTTTTCGGTTCGGTTTTGATCCAAACTAGAGTTTTTTTAGAGAGTTCGGTTCGGTTTTTGGTTGGCTTCTAAATAAACCGAATCGAACAAAAAACCAAACTTTTTTGGACCAAAATAAATTATACCCCTAGGATCCATCTCAAACTAAGCTGCTATGCAAGTGCACTTCCAGCTAATAGTAGCATATCTACTGGAATAGATTTATCCTCCCCATTTTCACCAGAGGATCTTCCAACTGAGACAACATCTCCAGTAAGAAGCTCTATCCCAGATAGTTTCACCTACCTGAAAAAACATTGATCTTTCAAACGTGCTCTAGTGACTTATTTGCAAGCAAATAATATTAAATTATAATCACCAATTACATACTTGCCACAACGATACACCATTAGAGTCTGATTGTCCACTCTTACTCGTCTAAGCTCAGTTAAGGTTTTCAACCTACTCTTGGCCATTGTAGACTCAAAGAGGAAGAGCATAAATAGTGAACAGACTGTAACACCAGTACTCATCCAAACAATCAAAGACCTACACAGAAAACCTAGAGAAGAACAAAGACAAAGTCAGAACATAGGCCTAAGTAATTTGTGAGTTGCAAAACAGACATTTCAGCAACTTGAGAGACCCTGCACCTCCTCATCATGGCATATGAAGCCTGACAAACAGCTGAACTGTCAAGAGCTCTGGATGATCGGCATCAAACAGTTAAAGGTGGCATCTTTTGTTTCTTTATTATATATTCTTCTAATTTTTTCTTTTTTTAAGAGAAAAATGTATGCAGTACTAAAAAATTCGGTTAGTTCGGTTGTTAACCTAACCGAATCGAACCGATAAAATTCGGTTCGGTTCAAAACGAATTTTATCAGTTTCGGTTCGGATTTCGGTTTCAAATATACCAAACCGAAAATTTCGGTTCGGTTCGGTTTTGCCCCGATGAACAGCCCTACTGGTTTGGGAACAAATCCAAAATCCCACCAACCCACGTCCACATCACGTGAGAGAAGGGGATGAGTCACAGGTCTGAATCAACAGCAGCACCAGAAAGGATTTGATGCTAGGACCGAACACCAAACACCAACCGGAGCCAATGGAACTCCTTTGCAGGTCAGATCTGTCTCAAATAACAACAATAACAATTGGATCTGATCCCAGGGCTGAACACCGAACAACAAGTGCAGCCAGTGTGATTGCCTTCTTTCTGGATCTGATCTGGATCATATTCCACAGACCCGATCACACACAGTGATCGGGGATGAGAGGGTGGAGCCGTGGAGGTTGCAGCGGCAACGACCGCTTGCGACTTCGGGGTGCTGTGGCAGCGTGAGACGGCTGTAGCGGCGATCGGCGACGATGTCGAAATCCCGATGAACAATGACGACAACGACAACGACAAGAACAACAACAATGACAACGACAACGACAATCTCTCTTTTAATCTCAAAATTAAAAATACTAATATCTAAACATTGTTGATAATTATGAGACAATCAGAAAAGAGAAATTAGGGTTAGGATTTAATATCCCTACTTCTTTAGATATCTATATAATAAAATACAAAGAAAGCTATCAAATGGCTCTCCTTCAATCCCCCCAAAATCAAAGGCCTAGATCTAACCTCACAAAACACATTTTTTCCCCAAAAGTTTCCTTCCAAAACTCAAATTCAAATCCTCAAAACAACTTCTTTATTTATTTAATTCTCTCTCTCTCTCTCTCTCTCTCTCTCTCTCTCTCTCTCTCTCTCTCTATATATATATATATATATATATATATATATATATATATATATATATATATATATATATATAGTCACCTTCGGTTGCACACTACTTTTGGTGAGCACTCATGAAATAAAGACCATATGAAAAATCCAAACCGCTCATATTGTTCTATATGCCTAAGATAGCCTAACAATAAAAAATCAAGTAATTTAAGTTCATTTGCCCATCCATCATGCTGTTAGAATTTTCAGCCATACAATTTTGTGATGATGTAAATCATGGACAAATAAATTTCAAATTAATTGATTTTTTATTGTTAGACTATCTTAGGCATATAGAACAATATGAGCGGTTCGGATTTTTCATAAGGTCTCTATTTCGTGAGTGCTCACGGAGTGCTCACCAAAGTAGTGTGCAACCGAAGATTTATATATATATATATATATATATATATATATATATATAGGGTAACAGGGATATGATCAACTTGTTCATTTAGTAAATGAGCAATTGATTATGAGGCATGCATGTAATACATTGGACAACTAACTCTTTTAAGGATTTTCCAATCACATGTATGCCACATCATCAATTGCTTATTTACTATATATATATATATATATATATATATATATATATATATATATATATATATATAGAGAGAGAGAGAGAGAGAGAGAGAGAGAGAGAGGCTTCTTCCGTTGCAAACGGGTCTGTGTGCACAGACACGTGCAAACTTTAATCTGGGCCGTTGGATCTTTGATCCAATGGCCCATATATTTTTTATAATATTTTGCCTTAACCCACCATTTCCAACGACGGGTTAAGGCAAAATTTTACAAAAAAAAATTGCCTTAACTCATCGTTGTCAACGACGGGTTAAGGCAAAGATATAATCTCAAATATGTATATAGTCTTTCGTTTTCCTCGTCGAAACCAAACCCCAAAACCCAAAAACCCTAGCACAGATCCCCGCTATTTTGGGAAAAACCAAACTCGAAAACCCAAAAAAAATTCCAACGTCCTCCGTTTGCCCCTACTCCTCCTCTTCCACTCTCATACAATCTCTCTATCCAAATATCTACATCTAAAGCAAATCAATTCCAGTGCGAATGCCACAAATCGTTCTATTGGCAAAATTCGTTGTTATTTTGTAAGGTATTGACTAATTCTTTGCCTTATTAGAGTTAACTATGTTGATTTTTAAATTTGTACACAATAAATTATTTAGGAAGTCCAAAAAAATGCTTAGCCCAAAATAATTTAGAACTGCAGTAATGTTTGGATTACTAATTTTGTTGTATTTGTGTTGATTTTTTACGTTCAATTTATACGGAATTAATGACTTAGAATTTTTTAGTGCGGTTAAAGTAGAAAACCTTGCAAACGGCCTCCAAAAAATACGAAACTTTGTAAGTAGGTTGATCTCACACAGCACAAGTCACCCCAACATATAGAAGTGAGTTTCGATTCACGGTTCGAGATATATGGCCATGTATCGGTTTTGGTTAAAAAAACCTAATAAAGCGGTATACGGCCGTATCTCACAAACCGTGAGTCGAAACTCACTTCTACAAGTTCGGGTGGCTTGCACTACGTGAATTCGACCAAGTTCGAAAGTAGTATAAATTTTGGATGTCGTTTGTGTGGTTTTCTCACGTTCCTCACATTAGAAGTTAATTTCTTAGAATTTTTTTGTGTGGTTAGAGTTGAAAACCTTGCAAACAGCCTCCAAAAAATACGAAACTTTGCGAGTAGGTTGATCTCATGCAGCACAAGCCACCCCGACTTGTAGAAGTGGGTTTCGATTCATGGCTCGATATGTAAGGCCGTGTTTTGCTTTCGGTTGAAAAAATCTAAATAAAGTGATACATGGCCGTGTCTCTCGAACCGTTAGTCGAAACTCACTTGTACAAGTTGGGATGGCTTGCGCTACGTGAATTCAAGCAATGTGCAAAATTTTTTAAATTGTGGATGCCGTTTGTGCGGTTTTGTGACGTTTCTCTAATAATATGTAAATAAAGTTAGAAAGTTATCATCACATTCTGTAACGGGTTTAGTAGCCCTAATTGTTCTCCTTTTCATGCTTTCTTAGGTATGAACAGTTTTGAAGGAAGTTCTGTTGCCAAAGAGAAATTTGTTCGTGCACAACAAATTGGCGAGTTTCTTCCTCATGTTGACGAGCACCTAAAACCGAAGATTGGTATGACATTTTCCACTCTAGAAAAAGCGGAAAAAGTTTATTCATCGTACTGCAAATGTGCAGAATTATTTATGCGTAAGGGTGGAAATAAATACAAGGAAAACGATGTAGTGGATAAATCATATGTTTGTCATAAAGCCGGGAAGTCACCGAATAATCAGAATGAAGCCAGACGAGAAACAACTTCTAGAACGGGTTGCAAAACTTTCGTTCGTGTCAAACTAAATCCACAAAGTAATTCGTGGATTCTTTATTCATTTAATGAACCACACAATCACAAATTTACTTCACTCGGTAGACGTCACTTGTTACCTCGAAACCGTAAATTTTCAAATACAGATAAAAAAGTAATTGGTCAACTTACCTAAGCTAATGTCCATGTATACAAACAAATACTATTTTTTGAAAGTGCAAGTGGAGGTAATGAGAAAATTGGTTTCACTGAAACCGATGTCAGAAATCTCAGGAGAGACGAGATGGAAAGTTTAAAAGGACATGACGGGCAAATGCTACTTGAGTTCTTTGAATCCAAAAAGGAGACCGATTCTTTATTCTATTATGATTACCAATGTGATCCCAAAGGGCGATTATCCCATTGTGTCTGGTGGATGGTATCGCTAGAAAAAATTATGAAGTATTTGGGAATATTTTTTACTTTGATGCTACCTACAACACAAACCGATACGGGATATTATTTGTACCATTTGTTGGATTCAACCATCATTAGCAATCAATATTCCTAGGTTGTAGGTTCATCCCAAATGAGAAGGCATCCTCATTTGAGTGGTTCTTTGAAAAATGGTGAGGAGCAATGACTCACGATCCGATGAACATCGTGACAGATGAGGATCGTGGAATAACTTCTGCAGTTTTTAAAGTTTTCTCAACCACGTCACATAGATATTGCATTTGGCATATTTTGGATAAGTTATCGCATGAAGTGCGTATGCCGAATAACATTGACGAATTTAGAGATGCTTTGAAGACTATCATTTATACGGCAGAATATAAAACTGAATTTGAACAGAAATGGAAAATTTTGATTTTTCAGTACAAACTTGAGAATAACAAATGGTTGAAGAAAAAATTTAAGATTCGCGAGAAATGGGCTCCCGTGTACGCAAAAGACTCATTTTGGGGCGGCATGTTGAGTACCCAACGTAGCGAATCGCTACATTCATCCTTGAAGCACCATACTCATAAGAAGTACTCATTACATGAATTTGCCGTCATCTTTGACCGAGTCTTAGTAAAACAAAGATATGATGAACTTAAAGAAACACATCGTAATCGCGAGGAGAGGCCAAAATTGAAGACCGAATGGGTGTTGGAGTCACAAATGGCGGGAACATACACACTGAAGATTTTCTACAAATTCCAACAAGAAGTCGTAAAAAGCTTTTTACTTAATGTGAGTTTAATTGCGAGTATGGATACGCCGGATAGTGCAGCTTATTTTGTAACCGTTTGTGGAAATTCAGAACCGGTGAGGGTGATGTCTTATTATAAAATCAGCCAAATTGCTAAATGCCCTTGTGCCCTGTATGACTTCGTAGGTATTTCCTGCAAATATCTATTGGCAGTTATTCGGTTCATAGATCACACCGCACTACCCAAGCAATATATTTATAGGCAATGGACTAGGGATCAACTGACAAGAAGCAGTACACCGGTTCCCAATAGTATGGGCAACAATTTTGCCTCTCGTTATTGTGAACTGACTATGCACTCAAGACATTTGGTTGATCTTGGTTGTTCTTCAGAGCGAGAGTACAAGTACATGCTCGACCACATGCTCAAGGGAATCGAAGGCTTTGCTCACATTGAATCGGGAATAGCACACCATACGAAGGTAGCGTACAACCGGAGAGTGGTGGACATGTACATGCACATGCACAAGTAGGGGACCCCGTGCAGTGCACCACAAATGAGAGGCCTAAAGGGAAAAGGTTAAAGTCTATCAGAGAAGGCCAAAAAACGAAGAGGCCAAGACTTTGCAGGACATGCCTTCGTATCGTATGTCACGATTCATGAAATTTCCCAAAAAATATGGCAAGGTAATATATCAGAGACTAAGTATTTGTTGATTGAACTCAATGAATCTAAACTTGTTGTAGTCAATACTAACCCATTCTTCTTCCTTATTTAGTGGATCGGCAGGATATGAAGAAGCTCCAAATGCTGAAGAGAGTGATAATGATGAAGGTGAAGGTTCGTGCTAAGGGGTTTTTCGTGTTATGTATGTCATATCAAACTTTCAAGATAAACACCGAATAATTGCTTACTTTTGTATTTCAGTGAAGAGAATTATTAAGTACGACTTGATTATTAACCAATTTTTTTTTTTTTGTGTAGGTCCGGAATGAAACAAAATCGTGCACATGGAAAGAATCAATGGGTTGAAAACTTTCATACTTTTGATTGTATATATGTGGTTAATTGAACATTTCTTTTTGGTACAATTAGATTACTGGTGTATTTAATCAGAGTGCAATTTCTGTATGTGTGCATTTTGTGTATTTGTGAAGTACATATGTTGTTGTGGGTTTTGACGTTGTAATTGGGTAGCGAATGTTTATTTATGTTGAAATTTGTGAATTTTGAAGATGTGTGCAATTTGGGCAACCCAAACTATTTGTGAATTTTTTGTAGTTGACTTTTTTTGTCTTACGATGTGTACAGATTTATTATTTGTGTTGAAGGTCGTGAGTGAATTTTATGTATTTTTGCAGATTGTGTATTTCTGTAATATATCTATGTTGTTGGATTTTTTTAATTTGTGGAAAATTCTAAAAATTTATGCAAACTTACATTTTGAAGATAAAATATTGCAAAAATCGGATAAACCTAGGCCGTTATTGGGGATAACGGGTTAAAATAATTTAACCCATTATTGAGGAGAACGGGTTAAGTAGATTGATATTGACAGGACTTCATATCCTACACACCAAGTATTGATAAAGTACTGCCAATTTCTCTCTACTTAACCCGTTATAGGGGATAACGGGCTAAGACTTAACCCGTTATCCCTAATAATCGGTTAAGTAGATAGATAATAGCAGTACTTTATCAATACTTGGTCTGTAGGGGATGAAGTCCTGCCAATATCTCTCTACTTAACCCGTTATTGATGATGACGGGTTAAGATCACCTAACCCATCATCGTCAATAACGGGTTAAGTAGAAAGTTTTTTATAGAACTTTCGTCTGTGTAGCCTCTATGTGCTTTTGTTGATACATATACAAACTTCACAAAATTTGTTCATTCACAACAACTTCTACAGATGATAATTTGTTCATTCAGCAATTCACATCAATCTTGGGATACTTAACCCGTTAGGTTGATTAATATTTGCAGTGTCTTCGCCTTTGTGGTACAACTCTTCAAATTTTCAAGATAAAGTTCGGAGAATATAGGGATATGGGTTATATCTTATAACAGCTTTGTACATCATACATTACAAACTGGCAAATACATATAAATTGAACATACATAGAATGCATACATAACTAAAGCTAATTGATATTACAAAGTCATTCTTTGACACTTTCACCAAAATTTGCAATTAATTTAGTATACAAGTACATGCTGGATTTCTTCTCAAAGAGGTAGGAAATACTGCTGACACTGCCTTTTTTGAATGCATAAGTAGCAGTTATCCCCCTGCATACAATTTAGTTCACTACTATTACACAGAAGCAGCAATTCTCCACTTTGTGGGATAGAGTAGTAGTGGGTGTAACTGTATATTCAAAGTACTTGACAACTTCTTGACACACACTCCTCATATTCGTACTATTTGTTGCATGATTGTGAGGTGTGCATGCCAAGAAGTTGAAAAGTACCATGAATACATTGTGACACCCACCACTACTCCGTCCTACGAAACCAGAGAATTGTTGCACTCTGTGTAACAATAGGGAACGAATGTGTATGAAGGGGGAAGAATTGCTACTTCTTCATTCATTCAAAAAGCCCCAAAAAGAAGAGTAAGGGGAATGAAGAAAAAAAAGGCAGAGTCAGGAGTCCTCCCTACCCCTTGAAAGAAACCCAGCATGCACTTGTATGCTAAAGTAGACATGCATCTGTCTCTCTACTTCTGCAACTTCAACATCTTTTTGAAACAATGTTATGAAGAACTCAGTTGAAGGAGACTCTTTTTGAACTCAGGTTTTTTTAGAACTCAAACTTCTTCCCCCTTCAAGAAATGTGTCTCCTCCCTCTTTTTTTTCCTTCTTCTCTTCATCTTATGTATTTTCTTTATTGAACTCATGAGGCATAGTTATAGGAAAATGAAGAAGGAAGCATTGAAGTGCAAGAAAACAAGAAGGAAATAATGAAGACAAGAAGAAAAGATTGGCAAGAAAACAAGAAGGCATTGAGTGTGAATCTGAAATGTTGAATGAAGAAGGCAAGAAAACAAGAAGGAAATGAAGAAGGCAATAAAAGATTGAGAAGAAAACAAGAAGGCATTGAGTGTGATCCTGAAATGTTGAATTTAGTATACAAGAAAACAAGAAGGAAATGAAGAAGGCAAGAAAAGATTGGCAAGAAAACAAGAAGGCATTCATATTGATTCTGAAATATTGGATGAAGAAGGGCAGATGCCAAGAATGCACTGATACACTTCTCAATACTTTGTTGAATGAAGAAGGCAAGAAAACAAGAAGGAAATGATAAAGGCAAGAAAAGATTAGCAAGAAAACAAGCATGAACAGCAATATGATACACTTCTCTAAATGCAGCAACAACGACATCAATATACAGACCAAGTATTCATAAACTTCTGCAAATATATCTCTACTTAACCCGTCATCTCCAACAACGAGTTAAGTAGACATATATTGGCAGTACTTTATGCATACTTGGTCTGTAGATGATGAAGCACAGCCAATATATGTCTACTTAACCCGTTATTGGTGTTGACGGGTTAAGTACATGTAACCCGTCATCGCCAACAACGGGTTAAGTAGACATATAAACTTTTTTCATTTTTGAACTGTATTATTTTTTTTGGATATTGTTTAAAATTATTACAAATTTTTTTTATTTACACTTCAGTTGAAGCATTTTTTGTTTTTAACATACAATTTATCCATTTTTTTAGTTACAAAAAAACTCTTCATAAAAAATTATATAATCACCTATCCACAGAAGTTTGTTACACGATTTGAACTTTTAAAGTAAACAAATAAATTTTCATAACAATTACGTACATTCAACGAATTCGGTTTAAAGCTTACAGTGTCAATGGGTTACGGCTAGGGTTACAGGGTTATTGTAGGGTTACGGTAGGGTTAGAGTAGTTCTTATGGTAAAAATAGGGTTACGGCTAGGGTTATCAATGGGGTTGTAAAAAATTAATTATAAATGATCTTGTAAAATCCAACTTCTTAGAACTTTGAGTATTGAAAATGATGAAATATAAAAAAATACAAAAAATGAGGACTATATGAGTAGGTTTAGAGTGGGGTTAGAGAAAAGGTTAAAGGAGGTTAGAGTAGGTTTAGAGATAAGGTTAGAGTAGGGTCATTACATGTTGATGGTAAGGTTATAGTAGGTTTAGAGATAAGATTAGAATGGGTTTGCAAAGTTCGTAGGGTTAGAGTAGGGTTATAGTAGGGTTGGATAGTTAAAGTAGGGTTACAGTAGGGTTAGAGTAATTTTAAACAATATGAAATTAAATAATATAGTTGAAAATATGAAAAAGTTTATTAAAAATTGGAAATAAGCCTACGAACTAATCTCTAACCCTAATGTAGAGAGATATATTCTAACCCTAGCCGTAACCTTACTGTAACCCTAAAGTGCTGCCAACCTGTAACCCTATTTTATGTAAAACAAATAATAACTTGGATACAATACAAACAATTTTTATTAGGGTTACGGCTAAGTGTTAAAACTCTTTGTTCCACAACCTCTCAGTCCCCGCTACTTTGCCAATTCTGCTCTTCGATTGTAAAAGCAAGTTAAGGACTTGTACTACATGTACGAAGAGGAAGTCTCCAATTATGGGGAAAAAATACATGTCCATAGCATGCCTACTATTACATTTCACTCTACAAAGTGGGCACCACATGTACAATGCCATAATGCAGAACCCAATAATGTGGGGATTTGAACGAAACTATGAACATCACATCATATTATACACCCCACATGTGGAACACCACATGTAGAACCCCATATGTAGAACCAAATAATGGAAAAAATCCAGTGCATTTTAGATCGGAGAGCTACAAATATTAACTTAATTAATAAAAACAAAAAACAACCACTTACTACTAATATTAACCCTTACCCTAACCCCAACACATAACCCTACACTAACCCTTAACCCTAGCTTACCCTAACCCTAACCCTAGGCTAGTTAGCAAAAAAAAATTTTGAACTTTTTGACCACATTTAATGTTAACGATTTTATATTGATTAGTTACGTGACAATAAATGAAAATTAATAAAAAAATATAAACAATTTACAAGCATATGAATGTCACTTTGCAGAGTTCAGGAGACAATGTTCGCAAAGAGTGAAGAGAAAGTTGTAGAAAGCATAAAAATATCTTTCTACTTAACCCGTTATTGGGGATATCGGGTTAAGATCACTTAACCCGTTATTCACAACAACGAGTTAAGTAAATAGATATTGGCAATATATTATTCAAAACTTGGGATGTAGGGCCAGTATGTCTATACTTAACCCGTTATTGAGGATAACGGGTTAAGTGAACTTAACCCGTTATCCCGAACAACGGGTTAAGTAGAAAGATATTAGCAGTCCATTATGATAGCTTTATATGTAGGTTGATAAAGTACTGCCAATATCGCTCTACTTAACCGTTGTTGTGAATAACGGGTTAAGTGATCTTAACCCATTATTGTGAATAACGGGTTAAATAGAGCGATATTGGCGGTACTTTATTAAGACTTGGTTTGTAGGGAATGAAGGACTGCCAATATCTCTCTATTTAATCCGTCATCACGAATGACGGGCTAAGCTCATTTAACCCATCATTGTCAATGACGGGTTAAGTAGAGAGATTTGTACAGAACTTTTGTCTGTGTTTGCCTCTATACACTTTGGTTGACACAAATACAACTTCACCAAATACACTTCATAAATTCACATCACATCAATGTATTTAATACAACAGATAACTTCACAACAATTTTTAAGCATACAAATGGACAATGTCAACCAATATACATAATTAATTCAAATCAATACAGTTATCCAAAATTTTCACAAAAATTATACAACCCGACACATGTCCAACTTCACGTAGCGCAAGCCACCCGAACTTTTAGAAGTGAGTTTCAACTCACGGTTTGCAATATACGTCCGTATACCGCTTTATTAGGTTTTTAAACCAAAAGCAATACACGGCCTTATATCTCGAACCGTGAATCGAAACCCACTTCTACAAGTTGGGGTGGCTCGTGATGCGTGAGATCAACCTACTCGCAAAGTTTCGTATTTTTTTGCGGCCGTTTGTAAGGTTTTCAACTCTAATCGCACTAAAAAAATTCTAAGTCATTAATTTCTAGTGCGAGGAACGTGAGAAAACTACACAAACGACATCCCAAATTTATGAAACTTTTTAACTTGGTCGAATTCACGTAGCACAAGCCACCCGAACTTGTAGAAGTGAGTTTCGACTCACGGTTTGCGAGATACGATCGTATACCGCTTTATTACGTTTTTTTAATCAAAAGCGATACACAGCCGTATATCTCGAACCATGAATCGAAACCCACTTCTACATGTTGGGGTGGCCTGTGCTGCATGAGATCAACCTACTCGCAAAGTTTCGTATTTTTTGCAGGCCGTTTGCAAGGTTTTCAACTCTAACCGCACTAAAAAATTTCTAAGTCATTAACTTCTAATGCGAGGACCGTGAGAAAACCGCACAAAATTTATAAAACTTTCTAACTTAGTCGAATTCACGTAGCGCAAGCCACCCGAACTTGTAGAAGTGAGTTTCGACTCACGGTTTGCGATATACGTCCGTATACCGCTTTATTAGGTTTTTTTTAACCAAAAGCGATACACGGCCATATATCTCGAATCGTGAATCGAAACCTACTTCTACATGTTGGGGTGGCTTGTGCTGCGTGAGACTAACCTACTCGCAAAGTTTCGTATTTTCTGGAGGCCGTTTGGAAGGTTTTCTACTCTAACCGCACTAAAATATTCTAAGTCATTAATTCCGTATAAATTGAACGTGAAAAATCAACACAAATAAAACTAAATTAGTAAGCCAAACATTACTACAGTTCTAAATTATTTTGGGCAAAGCATTTTTTTTGGACTTCCTAAATAATTTACCATGTACAAATTTAAAAATCAACATAATTAATTCTAATAAGGCAAAGAATTAGTCAATACCTTACAAAATACCTTACAAAATAACAACAAATTTTGCCAATAGAACGATTTGTGGCCTTCGCACGGGAATTGATTTGCTTTTGATGTAGATATTTGGAGAGAGAGATTGTATGAGAGTGGAAGAGGAGGAGTAGGGGCAAACGACGGAGTAGGAGCAAACGGAGGACATTGGAATTTTTTTAGGGTTTTCGGGTTTGGTTTCGCCCCAAAAATGGCGATCTGTGCTAGGGTTTTGGGGTTTTGGGGTTTGGTTTCGATGAGGAAGACGATGGACTGTATACAGATCTGAGATTATATCTTTGCCTTAACCCGTCGTTGACAACGACGGGTTAAGGAAATTTTTTTTTTAAATTTTGTCTTAACCCGTCGTTAGAAATGGCAGGTTAAGGCAAAATATTATAAAAAATATATGGGCCGTTGGATCAAACGGCCCAGATTAAAGTTCGCACGGGTCTGTGCACACAGACCCGTTTGCAACGGAAGAAGCCTCATATATATATATATATATATATATATATATATATTGGGTAAAAGGGATATGAGCAACTTGCTCATTTAGTAAATGAGCAATTGATTATGTGGCATGCATGTGATACATTGGACAACTAACCATTTTAAGAATTTTCCAATCACATGTATGCCACATCATCAATTGCTTATTTACTAAATGAGCAAGTTGCTCAACCCATTTTTCCCATATATATATATATATATATATATATATATATATATATATATATATATATATATATACACACTTATGGAAACATGTTTTTTTATACCCCAATTTATAATTATTGTCAACATATACTAATGATCATGAAAACATGGACTTTATTTACAGTTAATTATTGTCATACTATTCAAACTTGAGTTATATAATTGTTGATTTACTGTTACAAGGCTTTTCATAAGCTGTATCGTTCTGAAGACGTGCCGTAGGCACGTATCTATGGGCAAATCT
The DNA here is from genome assembly GCA_017893485.1 of Hemerocallis citrina. NCBI lineage: Eukaryota > Viridiplantae > Streptophyta > Magnoliopsida > Asparagales > Asphodelaceae > Hemerocallis > Hemerocallis citrina. Next base: position 99,418,351 of record CM030366.1, read on the forward strand.
AGTTATATCATGATTATTGAAATTGGAATTATCTCAAACACTACCACAAAAGCATTATATATGTGATAAAACAGAGTTTTGGGTATTAGGCTTTATGCCCACTAAATCCGGTCCAATAACTAACAGATAACACGTGCAACTACATGTTGCTCCATACAACATTATACATAATACTATTCTATGTATATTGAGAATATACATATATATCCTACAACTTTTTACCCTGGATATATATATATATGAATTTGGAATTTTTTTGTGCAAGCGAGATTCAAACTCCCAACATCTTACTTGCCAGTTGCATTTGACTTAGATTAGTTAGTTTTTACTATGGTTAATTTAGAGCCCTGTTCGGATTTGGTTTGGATTTGAGAGGGGAAGGAGAGATGAACAAGCAAGAGATGTGAGAAGCGAATGTGTCTGGGTGGGTTCCAGTTTTTATTCAAATTGGGTTTGAGAGGAGGAGATGGAGGAGATGGAGTTTGGGTTTGGTGATGTTTGGATTGTAAAATTTTGCAAAATTTTACAATTTTGCAACATTTTCATATGAAATTTGCATTAGACTTCTTTAATAATTGCATAAGATTTATACAAATCTTATATGGGTCCCCACAACCACATAAGGTTTTTTGCACAAAAGTTGGGTCAGAAATTGCAACACCTTATGGGTTGTAATTTCTGATACCATATCTATGCAAAATTTATTATGTTGTTGTGGGAGCCCACATAAGATTTACACAAATTTGGTGCAATTTTTGGTGCAATCGCCAAAGGAGTCCAAGCAGATTATGCAGATCTTACAGAAATGGACTATTTCCCTAATTTCATGAGTCCAAACACCCCTAAGAGTTAGGAAGGGAAGGTGGAACAAGACCGGGCGTGGAGTTCTCAATTGGATCATCCTTAATTTTCTAAGAGGTGCAATTATATCTTACTATATCTTTAAATTGTTTTAAATTTCACTCATGATTAATGGATAGATAATGAAACATAATCCAAAGTTTTTTTATTTTTTTATTTTTTAGGTGACCTCATTATCGTTTCATTAATTCAGAATTAACGAAATAAGTAGTACAAATAATAATATATATCTGTTCCAAACGGAACAGTGAATAATAAATACAAAGCACAGCCTACATATCTAACTAGTCACTCCCCTAACCAAACACGTAAACTTGGCATTTACACCATGTTCTCCCACCAAAACCTCTTAAATGTGCTTTAAATTCCAACAAAAATCAGATTTGGAATTCAAACTTCATCGACCTAGCTCTCCTCCCCGAAGACTCCTTGACCATCCCCCAAATGTTCACCAGGCAACAACCACATCCACTGTCTCTTGCTGGCATACTTACACCTCTCCACACAACGATGTCGTTGTGTATCCGTCAAACCAACCTCACTGCTATGCCTTCTTTCGATTGCATCAAATCCAGCTCTCAACAGTAGTCGTGTTTCTCAACCGAAAATGAGGACGTTTGCACTCGCTGATAGCTCCACCAAATGTACTTTGAATTACAACCAAAATTTCAAATTACACAAGCATATTCGACTCACACATCCCAACTAAAATATGAATTTCAAAAATCTATATTGAAACTCAAATCTCAATTAATCTCCCCCTTCATACTTCTAATTCAAATTTGAATTTCAAAAACCCTAATTCGAAATTCAAATATGTACTTCTCTAACTCAAAATTCATATTCGAATTTCAAACCATATTTTGAAATTCAACTTTTTACAAATCAATCAATCAATTGTTAGTCAATCAATCAATCAATCTAACTTCCCCCCCTTTCCTCCTACCTTTTCTCTGACCACTCCCAACCACGTCGGCCAGTCAAGCCCAACAACATCGGCCGTCCAGTCAATCAATCAATCCTACTCGCCTACGATCATGGCCGTTGTCTCTCTCCTGCCCCTCTCCCCACCCCCATTGCTCTCATCGTGCATCTCCATCGACCTCCCCCGACGTGCTTCCCCGATGTCGCGATGCTCTCTGCGTCCGCCGTCGAGCCAAGCCCTGCTCCAACAATTGACGATCCAATCCTATTTGGATTCTCAATGACGCAAGCACTCCGCTGTCGGCATTTATGACCACAGCGCCACTCCGACGAGCCACTCCTCGACGACAGCCATAGCCCCTCCAATTTCCTTCACCGATAGTCATTCGACATTGTCAACAAGTCACCATCTCCAATCGAAGCCCCTTTTCGACCATCGTCGCCCTCGCGCTTCACTCTACTGACGGCCATCAATGCCATCGATGAGGCACAGGCCCAACCCTCTCTGATAACTCGCTGTCCCCGCTTTCCTTTACGGACGGCACAGTCGTCTTCTCTGCCCGTCGACGCGTCGAGGCGCCGCTACCACTGTTGACGCCTTCCATCTTTGCGTCTAGCCGCTACCACCGTCGCCGCTATTCATCTCTAATCTCATTCCTTAAATGGGAGAAACCCAAAACTTAAACGCCAGTCCACGTCGGAGCTCTGGCGCCAGATCACCTCCGCTCTGGTGGCGGGATGATCGATGTGGGGGGAGGGGAGTATGAGTAGGTTAGAGGTATCCTCCTCCCTCCCCGACAGGCAACTCCTTGCCTCTATCTGACTTTGTTTGGATTTTTTGAACTTCTCTCTCTAGAGTGTTAGAGAGAGAAACTCCTGGCTGTTGGGAGTTGGCTTCGTGTGTAACATAATCCAAAGTTAATTGTTAGCTAGACTCTTCTTTATTTTTCTACTTGTATTATATGATGGACCATAGTAATAAAATTTGCAAATTATTCGAAAAAATCTCGCGAATATAGTAATGACCGAATGGATGCGTGAATGATTTGTCAATTCCTTAGCTTTGCGTATTTCTCATGAACTGTTCGCGAATATTCACGACCAATCGAATAATTCGCGCGTTATTTTGGTTGGTTTACTGGAATCGCGTATTTCTCATGAACTGTTCGCGAATATTCACGACCAATCGAATAATTCGTGAGTTATTTTGGTTGGTTTATTGGAATTGACGAAGGGATGAACCGATTATAGCGGCGGGAAGTCAAGACAGGATGAAGAAGAAATCTGTCTATAATCATTTTTTTAATGAAATTACATTGCTACCCCTCCATTTCTTTAAATATAAAGTGTGAGGCTTTGGGACAGAGAGTTATAATTCCAACGAACCATATATAATAGGAAGAATTGCATCCGTACCCTTATTTTGTAACATATTTTCTACTTCACCCTTACACTCACTTAATTGTGGATTATATTCATGGCTAATTCTTAATATAACCTTGTATTAACATTTCTACATAATTGCATCCTTACCCTTATTCTGTAACATATTTTCTACTTCACCCTTACACTCAAATTGTGGATTATATTCATGCCTAATTATTAATATAACCTTGTATTAACATTTCTACATAAGTAGTGCATAGTTTGATATACATACACATTTTATTATATGTAATTACGTATGTAGTGCTATATATATAAAGATATACAATATATATTAAAAGGATCCCACATTTTTCCGGAACTATAACCAAATTTGCAGAACTTTTTCTGAATTCCGAACATTTGCAGCTGACTGAATTATTTCCGAACAAATTCCGAACTCCGAATTTGTGAGTGTGATGGACTGAAGTGCTTCAAAACAATTGCAGATTTCTTAGGTGCTTTCAGTTGCAGATTTCTTGCTTGTCTTACTGATTATCTTGTTAGTGCTTTCCAAGTCATTAATACTCATAAGACTGCATGTTGCACCTAATTTATCGACTTGGGAGGCGCCAGCAAAGAAGCAGAAAATGGAGCAAAAATGACGAAATTTAATTTCGAAACCGTTTAGAAATTTGAGAAAATAGAAAGACGATGTAAATGAAGAAACTGGTTATTAGTGAAGGAAAGGCAGGCCCGGACCTGAGTTTCCGAGAGCCCGATGCGAACTTCCGAAATGGGGCTTCTAATAACAGTTTTTTTACGCGAAAAATACGTACATATATTTACAAGAAAATCACAAATTTGGAGTTCCTAAAATCGCAAAAAATCTGAGAGTCTGAGGCAACCGCCTCACCCGCCTCAAGGATGGAGCCGGCCCTCAGGAAATGTAAAGTTGGGTATAACACTGTAAACATTAATGATGTATTTATCATTCTAGTTATATTTCATCCTTCATCTTTCAGTTGCATATGGTAACAAGCATAATCGCGTGCACTATCATATAAGGGACAACCTTAATAATGTATTTATAATAAGTTGGAGCGGGATATTAATATAAGTGACCATGAATTGGTATAAATATTACTAGTATTATACACGTGCACGCGTGCACGTGAAAAAAATTGAAGGATCATGAAAAGGGTAAGAAGAAAATAATTTCCAAACCGATCCACTTTCGAAAATATTTACAAAACAGGTCTACGTTCGAAAATATTGTCCCAAGTTAGTCCATAATTAAAAAGAAAATAATTTTCAAACTGATCCACTTTCGAAAATATTTACCAAACAGGTTCACTTTCGAAAATATTTACCAAAGTAACCCAACCCGTGCGTTGCACGGGTTGGGTTACTGACGCGGTTACTGACTAAGGGGTTCTCCCATTATAGTAGTAGAGATTATAAATAAGTATTTCTGTAAATAAATTAACAAAATCGCGTGCATTATTGCAACCAGATTAGTCTAGTATTAAATTATTTTGTTAAAATTTTCTATTAGTCTAGTATTAAATTATTTTGTTAAAATTTTCTGTTGTATGGTCACCTGCAACAATTTTGGCCCTATATTAGGGTGATCCACACACACATACGCACACACAAAAAGAGTAGAATTATCTGCAAATTGGTAAAAAAGGGATTGAGATCTTTCAATATATATACATATATTTTCTGATAATAATCGGATAAAGTCGAACGACTCCAGCCTTGAAGTAATATATATATATATATATATAAACAAAAGAGCAGCATAAGCAAAACTCATTACAAGGACTAATACAATATAAATGATTACAAGGAGTAATGCATAGCCCGTATGAAAAGGCGAAAATAGATGATATGGCTAAAAATGTGATTAAATCGAGACCGTTCAAATCGGACACGAATCTTAAAGCTCTCAGGTGCAAAGCGATAATTTCACCTACAAACGGGTCCAAAATACGAACTGGGTCTTTCCTCAAAGCCCAATAACCCAAAAACGGATCTGTCCTATTGGGTTTGGGTAGCAATCCCTTACAAACCAATTCAGATATTTAAAAAGTGATTCAAATTCATGGTTATCTCTAAGAGGCGGTTTAAACTACCTCTCTTATCATGGAACAAATTTAAACTCTACATCTTATCCAAAAACACAGGGACATAGAGATAAATGATTATCTCTAAACTGTCTCTTAAGGCGACTATAAATACCTCTCTCCCCCACCATTACAAGGTAATCAATCTTTTTCCACATAAACACTTTTATAATCTTCCTGATTACTGACTTGAGCATCGGATGGTTCGTCACCGGGATCCATCCCAGTGTATCGAACTTTTTGCAGGTCAACGGCAGCGGTAAGAAACTAGTCAAACGCTGGTGAAATTCAACAGGTTATCCTTATCTGTTTTCAAAAGAATCTAAAAATTCATCTGTTTGCTCCCACACCAAAATCAGCAACAATAGATTGGCGCCGTCTGTAGGAAACGAAAAGCAATCTGATCTTACTGTACCGGTGAAGTTGTTTATCAAGCTATGCATCCGAAGAAGGGGAATGCAGTGGTCTCTAGCCACAGAGCCACTCACATACCTTCTCTTCCTCCACTCCATGACGTCCTTCCTCAACCCATCAAGCAAGTTCAGCAACTGCAGCCTGGACAGCCTCTCCCTCAACCCGTCCAGCAACTGCAGCCTGGACAGCCTCTTGCTCAACAACCTCCTCCCAGTAGGCTCCTTAAGGGCCTCAAAAGGCTGCCCCGGGGGGCTTCCGTCGAAGTCATCAAAGGCAACTTCCTCTTCATGACCATGTCTCCGTCCATAACCCCTCATCTGACTCCATGGCCTCTCACAGCCCTCCAATGCCAAAGGATCTCCGACATGTTATTGTCAATCGGCAACAGGAGATAGACCTTCAGACTCGCTTGAACGGGAGGCGAACCCATGATGGAATCCCTTGCCATGAACCTCATAGGGGTCCTGCAATCTGGTCCCCCAGAGTCAGATCCCCCGTAAGCCAGATCGCAGGAGATTGAACTCTACCAGGAGGCAGAGGGTGTCTCCCCTGCACCGTCCGAGGAGGAGCCGCACCTCGACCGGTCGATCTGCCCCAAGGGTCACCGAGATCGGAAGGCACCTGTCATGAGGGCAGAGTTCCAATATTTCTAAGAGGCCATTCTGCGGGCCCTCAATGTTGTTCCTGACCGAGATCAACAAGTGCCTAGCCCTCAACCTGTCCCAAGCCATCGCCATCGCACTCCCAGTCCCTTTCCCCATGAGGATGAGTCCTGGGGATCAGCAAGATTTGACCGAGGGTGGACTCAGTCTATCGCTGTCTCCACGAGATGAGAGGCACCTTGGCAGACTTGACAGAGAAGAGGAACAACGGACGAGGAATTTCCGCCCAAGCAGGCCTCCATTCTCCCGAACCATCATGGAAGCCCCGGTCCCGAAAAACTTCAAACCCCCTCACTTTGAGTCATATAATAGGGAGTTAGACCACGCTGACCACATCGAGAGTTTCAAAACTCTCATGACGATCCATCAGGCTTTGGATGCGTTTCTTTGCAAAACCTTCCCGGCCACGTGAAGGGATCCGCAAGAGAATGGTATTCCCGACTTGCTCCTGCCTCCATCTTCTCCTTCGATCAGTTCGAGGGACTCTTCCTTACCATTTTTTGAGTAGCCGTCGTGCCAAAAAGGCAAGCAAATCTTTGCTGGCACTCAATCAAAGGAAGGGCGAGCGTTTAAGGGACTATGTCAAATGCTTCACCACCGAGGCCCGGTCAATCGCCTACCTAGACCAGTCAGTAGCCTTTGCTGCTTTCCGACACAATATCAACCACGCTGACTTAAAGTCATCTCTTGCTAAAAGCCACCTCGAGACTTCTCAGAACTGCTACTGAGGAACGAGAAGTATATTATGGCAGAAGAGGCCCTCCTCCCACTTGATCAGAAAGAGCCCCTATCCGGAACAAACGGAAGGGCGCTGAAGAAGAAGGGGCTAAGAAGCTTCAGAAAGATAATGGTGGTCAGCGTTGCCCTCCTCCCTATTTTGAGAAGTTTACTCCACTTAATGCTAAAAGCCATCCTGATGGAGGTCAAGAAAGAAGGACTGCTCCCACCACCTCTGAAGATGAATACACCCGGAAAGAAGAGGAACAGAGACAAATTGTGCCGCTTTCATAAGGATCACGGCCACGACACTGATGACTGTCGGGCCCTCAAAGATGAGTTTGAAGCCCTCATCTAGAGGGGGCAACTCTCTAGGTTCATAAGGAAGGACAAGGTAGATCCTCCTTCACCTTCCCGAGGGGCTAATAAGTGAACTGAGCGACCTGTTGAGATCCCAGATTCCAAAGCTGAAGCTGTCCTACACCTCATTCACGGAGGCCAAATTGGGGGAGATTCGAACTCCTCCTGAAAAGCATTCACGAGAGGTGAACTCGGTGCAGAATCATCCTCCACCCAAGGGCCTTGGAGTTTATGTTACCTTTTCTGACAAGGATTTGGAAGGCATCCGAACGCCTCATTATGATGCTATAGTGATAAACCTCCACATGGCCAACTTTGAAGTACGCCAAGTCCTGGTCGACAATGGCAGTTCGGTTAACATATTTTTTCTAGAAGCCTTCCAGGGTCTCAAGTTGTCTAGGGATCAACTCAAGCCTGCCGACTACACTCTCCACGGTTTCTTTGGGGTGCGAGTGACGATCGAGGGTGGTATAACTCTCGACGTAACCGTGGGTAAAACCCCGACCACCCAAACCGAACCGATGAATTTCATGGTGGTAGACATGAAGGCTGCTTACAATGTCATCTGGGCTGACCCAACCTAGCTGCTCTTCAGGCCGTACCCTCAGCCTACCATATGAAGATGAAATTCCCCACCACAGCAAGGGTGGGAGAAGTTAGAGGGAGCCAGGAGACGGTTCGCAAATGTTACATGACTTCTGTAGGAGGGCCGGTCTTCTCCCTTGAAGCCCTCGAGCTCCCTCAAGGGAACAACCAAGCTATCTCAGAGCCAGTCAAAGAGTTGGAAGAAATAGCCTTCTCAGAAGAAGATCCGACCAGGACATTCCAAATTAGTAAGGTCCTTCCCCCTCCCGTCAAAACTAACATTATCCGATGTATAAGGGGAAATTGCGACCTATTTGCTTAGACCGCGACCGACTTGCCTGGAATCTACGAAGAACTTCTCATGCATCACCTTAGTGTTGCTCCTGGGGCCAAACATGTCTAGCAAAAACGACGCAAGTTCGCACCAGAATGCCAGCAGGTAATCAAAGAAGAAGTAGAGAAACTCTTGAATGCTCGAATCATACAGGAGGTCAACTATCCCGAATGGCTGCCCAACGTTGTGATGGTCAAAAAGGCCAACGAGAGCTGGATAATTTGCATTGATTTTATGGATCTGAACAAAGCTTGTCCAAAAGATCCATTTCCGCTTCCGAGCATTGATGCCCTGATTGATGCAACCTCCGGCCATGAACTCTTGAGTTTCATGGATGTCTTTTTTGGGTACAACCAGATCAGGATGTTCCCTCCCGATATTCTGAAGACTTCATTCTTAATCGACTAAGGTCTATACTGCTACCAGGTCATGCCCTTCGGGCTAAAGAATGCCAGTGCAACATATCATTGCCTTGTCAACAAGGTCTTCAGAGAACATATCGGCCGGAACAGGAGGTTTATGTAGACGACATGTTGGTAAAAAGCATCAACAAATTGAATCATGTCTCCGATCTTCAGGAGACCTTCGATGTGTTGCGGAGATACACCATGAGACTAAACCCAAACAAGTGTGCCTTCGGTGTCTCATTTGGCAAATTCCTTGGGTTCATGGTTAGCCAAAAAGGCATGGAAGCCAACCCGGAAAAGATTCAGGCTATACTGAATATGACTCCCCCTTCTAGTGTCAAAGACATACAAAGACTCACAGGATGTCTCGCCGCCATAGGGCGTTTTCTCTACAAGTCAGGAGAAAAATGTCTCACATTCTTCAAGGCCCTTAGAGGGGCGAAAGGCTTTGAGTGGGGGCAGCAGCAGCATGATTCCTTCGATCAACTCAATACCTATCTAGTCAACCCCCCACTCTTGAGCAAGCCAAAGCTCGGGGAAGTCCTCTACATATACCTCGCTACCTTAGAATACACTCTCAGCATTGTCCTGGTGAGAGAAGAAGACAAGACGCAAAAACCAATCTACTATGTGAGTAAGGTCCTTAGGGATGCTGAACTCCATTATCCAAAGCTAGAAAAGATGGCCTATGCATTAGTCATGGCAACCCAAAAGCTCCATCCCTACTTCTAGTCCCACTCAGTGGTCGTTCTTACCGACCAGCCACTTAAGTAAGTTCTCCATAAGCCCGAAACTTCGGGTGCCTTATGAAGTGGTCTATAGCGCTGAGCCAACATGATATCAACTATCAGCCCTAAACCGATATCAAGGCACAAGCCCTGGTAGAGTTTATAGTAGAGAGCACTATCCCTGACCCTAGCAAGGCAATAGAAGAACCCCCATTCTGGATCGTATATTGATGGGTCCTCATGCGCTGATGGGAGTGGGGCTGGGATCATCTTGGCCGGCCCCGATGACTTCTTTGTTCAGTACTCACTCCGCATTATTTTTTAGGCATCAAACAACAAAGCTAAATATGAGGCTCTCATAGCTGGTCTGTGTATGGCGCGCAAGGTCGGGGCCCAGTGCGTCAAAATATTTAGTGACTCACAGCTGGTAGTGAACCAGGTATCGGGGGAATATGAGGCAAGAGATGATTGCATGGTCAAATATTTGGCCAAGGTCAAAGAGTTGCTGGCCACTTTCAAAGATGCACAACTCCAACAAATCCCCCGAGAAGAGAATGAACAGGCAGATGTCCTCTCAAAGCTGGCATCCTCTTCCTTCCAAGGGCTAGAAAAAACCGTCTTGATAGAAGTCCTATTGAAACCAAGCATCGTGGACGAAGGTCCCGAACCAATGGACATGCTGCCCCTAGCATCATGGACAAAGGTCCTGAACCAATGGAAATGCTGCCCCTAGCAATCGGGGAGAATTGGATGGGGCCCTTCCTCGAGTTTCGCAAAGATGAAATCCTCCTCTTCGACCCTAAAGAGGCTAGAAGAATCAGAACCAGAGCCAGGCGATACACGCTTATCGAAGGGGTCATGTACAAGCGCTCTTACACTCAAGTGGACAGCAGACCTTACTTGAGATGCCTTTCCCCCGAGGAGGCCCAGTATGCTCTAAAGGAGACCCATGAAGGGATGTGCGGTGCTCATTTGGGAGCAAGGTCCCTCGCCCGCAAAATCTTAAATTATGGATATTTCTGGCCCACACTCCTTAGCGACATTGAACAACACGTTCGCTAATGCGCCCCCTGCCAAATGTTCTCAACAATTCGGTGCTTGCCATAAGCCCAGCTCTCCTCCTTATCCGGTCCGACCCCTTTCGTAATGTGGGGGATGGACTTACTCGGGCCATTCCTTCCAGCATCGGGCCAACTGAAGTTCCTTATCATCGCAATCAACTACTTCTCCAAATGGATCGAAGTCGATCCTCCAGCGCCAATTACGGAGAACAGAGTCCAGCGGTTCTTTTGGAAGAACATCGTCTGCAGATTCAGTGTACATCGAATCTTAGTAACAGACAATGGGACCCAATTTATGGGGGCAGCCTTTCACAATATTTGTACAAATTTCGGTATCTAGCAACGATTCTCCTCAATATCCCTCCCGCAATCCAACGATCAAGTAGAGAATGCCAATTAGAAAATTCTCTTCAGCCTAAAGAAGAGACTGGATAAGTCTGCCAAGGGATTATGGGTTGAGCAACTCCCCAATGTGCTCTGGAGCTACCGCACTACTAAGAGGATCCCCACAAGAGAATCTCCCTTCAACCTTACTTACGACTCTGAAGCCATCATCCCACTGAAAATTGGCCTACCTTCTCCCTACTTGATTGCATTCAATGAAGAGCAAAATTCGAACCAACTTCGGGGCAACTTATACCTTATTGATGAGATTCGTGAAAGGACCTCAATCCGTCAGGAGATTTATCGACGTAGGATCGAGCATTCTTACAACAAGAGAGCCCCCTACTCATCTCAAAGAAGGAGATTTGGTTCTTAGAAAACTATCAGTTTCCTTCCCAAGCAAGAGAGGAAAATTATCTCCTAATTGGGAAGGGCCGTATAGGATCTCCAAAGTTGTTTGCCCTTGTGCTTATCAACTTGAAGACCCGGGGGGTAGGAGAGTACCAAGAACATGGAATGCGGAACACTTATTGAAGTACCAAGAGGGTGTTTGAACACTGCTCCAAGCAATTTCTAATCCTAGATCATTTCTAAGTTTGTTTTTCTTCTTATTTAGTTGATTATTTTGAATGTAATAATGGTTTGCAACTCAGAAGCAGCTACTTAGTCATTTTTAATAAAAGCAGTTTACTTCTTAGAAACCCTGTTATCTAAATGTTTTGATTGTCTCACCCCGAAACGTACACTCTAAATATGAAAACTCTATTAACAACAAGTTCGGAGTCCAACACTTGGTTCGATGCCGCTTTAGCTACTTGTGAACAAGCAAGTACGAAGTAACTCACCATTCGGAATTGCTCCCACAAATGTTGAAACTCTCTTAATGACAAGTTCGGAGTCCAACACTTGGTTCGATGCCGCTTTAGCTACTTGTGAACATGCAAGTATGAAGTGGTTCACCATTCGGAATTGCTCCCACAACTATTGAAACTCTCTTAACGACAAGTTCAGAGTCCAACACTTGGTTCGATGCCGCTTTAGCTACTTGTGAACAAGCAAGTATGAAGTAGCTCACCATTCAGAATTGCTCTCACAACTGTTGAAACTCTCTTAACGACAAGTTTGGAGTCCAACACTTAGTTCGATGCCGTTTTAGCTACTTGTGAACAAGCAAGTACGAAGTATCTCACCATTCGGAATTTCTCCCGCAACTGTTGAAACTCTCTTAACGACAAGTTCGGAGTTCAACACTTGGTTCGATGCCGCTTTAGCTACTTGTGAACAAGCAAGTACGAAGTAGCTTGACATTTGAAATTGCTCCCACAAATGTTGAAACTCTCTTAACAACAAGTTCGGAGTCCAACACAGTAAAGCAGCAGCAACTCAAAACAGCAAAGACTGAAAAGGAAGTGTATTGAAATAGAGATAATAACCCAAAAAAACACAACTTGAAGGAAGAGAAATCTGGTAGTTAACAAAGATTAGCAAGTAACAGCCAAACAAAATAAATGCCAACCGAATTAGACAATCAGTAAAGCATAGACCACAACCTGTACAACAAACATGAAGCAAAAATCGACACGCGAAACCAAAAAATGCTCATTAAAAAAGCTGCGCAGCATGAAAGGAAAATGTGCGAGATAACAAGAGCAGAAATAGGAAAAGGTGAATAACAAGCAAGACAGATAACAGAAAACCTCCCAACAAGGAGGCTAAGAAAAAAGTAGCACAGTAGTAGAGTGAAATGCCCAAAAAGGAGGCAAAGAAAAAAGTAGCACAGTAGAAGAGTGAAATGTCGTGTACAAATAGAACACATCTAGAAAAATGAAGATATTCAGAAAAATAGCTAATAGAAACCCCCCCTACAGGGAGCAAAACAGAGAGTAATCATCAGAAGAACCCAAAGACAAGCCCCCAATAGGGCTGCAATCGAGCCGAGCCGAGCCGAATACCTTCAGGCTCAAGCTAGGCTCATTTACAAAACGAGTTCAGTTTTGAGCTCGAGCTCAGTTCAAGCCGAGCTTTGACCATATTCGAGCCGAATAGCTCGCGAGCTTAGCCTAAAAAAAAATCAAGCTCGAGCTCGGCTCGTTTACGAAACGAGCTCAAATTTGAGCTCGAGCTCTGCTTGAGCTCGGTTCCAGTCAAGCTTTGACTGAGCTTTGACCGAGCTCGAGCCGAATAGCTCGCGAATAGCTTGAATCGTTTGTAGCCCTAGCCCCCAATGACCATAGAAGCCAAAAATAATATACAATTGAAATGAAGATAGGAGCCACTAGAAGAAAACCTTGCAATAATAATGGATTATTTGCATGCACCAAAAATCTCTTGTTGGTGCTATCATCAACAATAAATTAATCACAACAAACTCATTCATTGCAAATGTTTTGACATCTACAAGTGATTCTGTTGAATTGTTGCAAGTATTGACAATTTCAAGGGAACAATTGTAAAAAACAATATTTCATTACCAAAGTAAAAATAAAATATTTAATTTTTTTCAATAAATTAAGTATAAACACGTGCTTTACACAGATAATTTTTCGCTCAACAATTTGATACTAAAAAATTATTACCTCCACTTTTCAAATATTGAGCGGATCCCCCCCCCCCCGGCAAAAAAAAAAAACTCATGTTCCCCTCCCCCCCCACTCCAAACCCTAAAACCTTCTTAATCCAGCCGGGTCTAGGCCTCCTCCTCCCTGCCTTCTCCTCCTCCTCCTCCATTCCTCCTTCTCCACGCACCATCATCGCTACCTCGTCCTCCTCCATGGCAACGACTCCTGAGCGTCCTCCAACTTGTCCTCAGGTATCTCATTCTCCCTTTACCTCTCTCCTTTCAGTTTAAGGCACACTTGTGGTGAATGATTTGATTTGGTGAAGTTGGATTTTAGATTAGATTTTGATGGTTTGGTTTTTCAATGTCCATATATAGCATCAACAGTGGTATTGATTTGGGACATGGAGATTTGACTAGTAGAGTTTTTACTTAATTAATGGCTCTTCTTCAACAAATTTGTAGGAATTAGCTTTGTTTCAAGTTTGTTAGATTTGATGAAGAATTAGTGGAATAATCTCAATCGGAATTGGTAATTCAACAATTTCGATAGTAGTTTGATAATAGTAGAGTTACTGAGCTTTTGATATTAAAAAGCTTTGTAACTCCTTTGGTGAGTTAGAAGTTCTGTAAGTTTAGGTTTGATTGTGAAATAAGATGATTTGAGGAAGATGGAAGGGAGGAGATGGTTGTTAAGTTGAAATAAATATTATGGAGAGAAAATACTTGTGCAACTGTGCCCAAAAGATTCTTGATATTTCTATAGCATCTAGTACATTGTCATAATGACCTAATGGTCATGCATATAAGAAACCACTCTAATGGCCAATTTAATAGCACCCTCTGAACTCTTAACTTACTTGATCACCATGTACTCCCCCTTCAAAAAGCACCCATAAAAAGAAGGGAAAAAAAAAGATCAGGCAACTCCATTTATGTGATGTACTAGAAATTGCTATTGATATATTGTTTACTTGTAGGTTTTAGTCTTCTTATATCTCAGTTGTTCCTCTATCGACCAGCTGAGAGACTCCTTGGGCCCATCCATAGCCCGAATTGCAGCAGTACTCATTCATTCACCTTTCTTCATACTTTGATCTTTTATTCAACTTTTTGGGTTTTATGTCACGCCGTGCTTTCCAAGATACGGGAACACGAGCACATAACAAAGTCCCAGCGAATGATAAAAATACCATCCATAGCTGTAACAGATTAACTCAACAATATATAAGAGAATACAACCACGCAAGAAAAGAATAACCACAAAACCAATGAATAAACTCCAAAATAACCATGAAATAAATTCACCAAATAATATCCAACATCTCGGATAAAACCCAAAGCCCCTAATACAATGTTTAATAAACTCAATAAAAGAAGTCCAATAAAATAACGATCAATCTAGAAGCAATAAATCCTCAAAAAGACTATTCTCCAAGTCCTGCAAGTAGCTCTCCTTGATCACCTGTGAATACCTCATCTAAAAAAAAGAGAAAAATTGTCCTTAGAGCAAGTCATGGACAACAAGTAGCGGAAAACAGAGAACAATGGGAAGCATGGTATATCAAGAAAAAAGGGCTGGATCAAATTCAAGAACAAAGACAAAAGTTGGCAATAATGTCAAGGGTCTATGTTTAATCATGCAATAATCAATAATTTCAATTCAAGTTCAATATCAATGACAGTATACGGGATCAAGCATGAGATGTCAAATGAGGGTTATTATTTATTTTATTAACCTATCCAATGCACGTAGTACTGTGTCCTATTTCACAGGTTCGGTGCATACAATCAAGTTATCGTTTAGACTCTAATGGTGAATTCTATAGGATCATGTACTCGGGTCTTCTCATGACTATAAAACTTGGTCGGTAAACTTGGTCGGTAAATTTGGTCGGTAAGCTTGGTCGGTAACTTGGTGGGTAACTTGATCAGTAAACTTGTTTGATAAACTTGGAAAAATCACCTTTGAAAAGATCCGAAAACATAACATAAAGATCTTCTTTAAAAAGGTCCCAGAATTCTTGGAAGAAAAATGATGAAAAACCGTCTGGACCGGGAGCAAAGTCGATGCGCATGGAGAAAACCGCAGATTTAATCTCATCTAAGGAGAAAGGAGCTTCGATACTAGATAAATCATGTGTTTCATAACCATAGAGAGAATGCCAATCCAGATGGACGTGAAAAGGAGATGTGGATCCCATCAGTTTTTTGAAGAAAGAAAGGAATGCCTTATGAAATTCTTCATTAGAATGTAATTCGATACCCTCCTCCACAATGGAGAAGATCCTATTACATCTTTGATGGTAAGAGGCAAAATTATGAATGAAGTGTTACAGTCCCCAGCTTTAAGCCATTTAATTTTGGCCTATTAAACCCATTTGATGTGATCCCGGTGTAAAATAGATTGAATTTCTTTTTTACACTCACTTCTACTTTTTCTATCGGGATCATAAATGTGACCCGATTCTTCCAAATGATCAATATGGTGAATAGAGGAGAGAAAAAAATTTGCAAAGCACGAGAGTTGCAAAATCTCTCCTTGTGATAAATTTTACAACCATACTTAACCGTATGGAGTTTTAGAAGAATTTTGCCAAAAACATGAGAACTAACCACTGATGAGAGGCAGTTAGTAATTAGATTAACAAAAATATGATCTTCCAACCAAAATTTCTCAAAACAAAATTTCAAAGGTTTCGAGAAGTTGAAAATCGAGTGTAGTCCAATGGGGACATGGTTGGAACATGGATTTGGGAAAGCCTGAACAAAAGATATGTGGAAGAATGAAATCCAATCATTGGAAACCAGAAAATGATCCAATTTAGCCATCGAAGGTAACAAGCACATGTTCGACCATGTAAAAGTCCTACCGTTGATTGGTAGGTCAACAAGCTGAATGGTGCGAATACAATTATTGAAATACTGGGAATCTCTTTGCCTAGGTGAGTTCCCAAGTCTTCCATGAGAAAAACTAGTGACATTGAATTCGCCACATAAAATCCAGAATCCATGAATAAGGCTATTAAAGGAAAGGAATTCATCCCAGAATTTCTGGCGTATATTAGGATTCGATGGACCGTAGACTGAAACAACCGTACGGTTACAACAGATAATAGAAGGGGAAATAGAGTCCAATTTGGACTCCTAGATGAAGATAATATCGCAGAGAATAGTGGAGAGGAGATTGAAGATAGCTTCTCTTTTATGGGTGCTACCAAATTCACGAATATTCCAGGAGACATTAATCATAATCACAATAGTCAACACTAGCTCTAGAACATTCAATATTATATTAGAGATTTTTCATAATTGTTTCACAGAATGATAAGTTGAACATCCTAATCATTTGATCCCATCCATACATGAAATCGACAGTTTGTAATTATTTTCTCACTAATAGATCTATGGCGGCTCTACTTCACATCCTCTTAAACAAAGGTGAAACCCAAATTGTTAGAGCCAAAAGGTTTGATGAAATAGATCCGGAGACGACGGAGGCTTATGCTGTAAGATTAGGTATGGAACTTGCATACCAGTTTCTTCATCAGCCTATCATTGTATCAAGTGATGCTGCTAATATCACTAGGTAGATGTTATAGCATCTGTAGTAGAGCATTTGTAGTCGTTAGAACCCAAAATTCTTATATTTGGCATTTAGCAATAAGAATTTTGGGGTATAGCTGTGGTCATTTGAACTCAAAATTTGGGTTTTTTTTAAAAAAATGAGAGGGACGATAAATGTAGTTTCGTCCATTTTAAACTTTTTTTAAAATTTAACGTACTCTCGGATGGGGGATGATTTTGTGTCCGACGAATTTTGGGCCAAATATGCATCGGACGAAATTTTTCATTTCGTTCGACACATTTAAAAATAATAATAATAAAATGTATGCATATAGATGCATAACAATTCCGATAGGCCTCATTCCATCTCAGCCCTTGAACCCAAAATTCACGCCAATCTCAAAGCTAACACATATGCATAACAATTGCTATAGGTTTAATTCCTTATAACACACCTTCAACTTTTGGCCAAAAAAGCTCTCGGACGGGAGATCAAATCCCGTCTGATTTTTTATATATATATTTGAAAAATTCACGAACGGGAAATCCCATTCGATATATGTTTTTTAAAAAAAATTAGGACGAGAGATCAAATCTCCTCCGATATATTTTTAAAAAATAAATAAATTGTGGGACGAGATTTCATATTTTGTCTGATAAGATTTATAGTTAAAATTGTGAAGAGATGAAGCTTCATCTTTCGGATGCTATATTTTTCAAATTCATATATCTCTTCTCAAATATAGGAGAGTATTGTTCCCTTCGAATGCAAAATTTGGGTATTTAGCCAACGACAACGGCACTTTTTTTGCCAAAATTTTTGCCAAAATTTTTAAAATTTGGAAATATAGCGAACGACTACATATGCTTTTACAGCTCCATTCTTGATTGGGGCTGACATCTTCCCGGGTTATCTCTGCAACAAGGATTAAGAAGTCTCAGAAGAGAAGAGATAGGCTATTGTGGAGATAAAAAAATGCTAATTAAGCTCAAATGTCATACTAAAACAACAAACCAAACGCAACCTTAGCTTTTCGGTCATTGATTTGATTTGTATCACTCAGATCCCGACCCATGACACCGGTCACCAACCCTTCAAGTTCAATAATATCCACATCATCGTAAAATCCCTAATTATTAAGAAAGTTTCTTTCAAACACCTATTTTATTTCTCATAAAAATGACCATATGAAAAATCTGTTCTTTTAGTATACGAGCATGAAGAAGGGACCTCGAAGGATGAAGAGGATATCGGATTCAAGGAAGGAGATGAAGAAAGAACATGATCTAGAGTTGCTATCAGAGATAACAATAAATAGGTGAAAGAAGAGAGGCGTAGCTGCTAGCATATTTTCTCTATAAATATGAACAATATTAGATCCCATGAATAGCTTGAATTGGATCTATTATTACAAAATAAAATAAGATTAACCGATCATAGATGCTATATATGGAATAAGTGTGAGTGTATGGAGTTTAAGGATGTAATATGGGTCGGGCCAGGCTAATCCGACCCTCAAGGAGGTAGGCCTAGGCTCGGCTCACGACAATCCCAATGGGCCTCCTTAAGGATCGAGTCGAGTTGGGCCAAAGCTCTCTTGTTTTTAATTTTATGAAGTCTGTATCCGGCCCTTAGCTCGGGCTTTTATCCGGCCGGTAGACCAATCTTCTTTGTCTGGGGTTGAGACCAACCGTCACATAGAGTGAATATAAATACAACACCAACGGGGTTACCTAAGTTTTATTGATAAATTATTTTTTTTGTAATTATATTACTGTAATAGAAAATAACTACTTGAATAATGGATACCTACTATTGTTATAATTATGATTTGTAGTAACTATAATTTGGATATATAATTGTAATAATTTTGTAATAAGTATATAACTATTATACAACTATGCATGCAGAAGATAGGAGACATATTCGAATTAATTTGAACTATTATACAACTATGCATGCAGAAGTTAGTAGATATGTTAGAATTGATTTTAGCTATAACAATATAAAATTAGATGGGATTATATAGGGTTGGCAATCGGGTCGGGTCAACCCGCGATCCACCCGCCATTAATCCAGACCTGTTTGACCCGGTCAGGGTTCGGGTCAAACCTGGATATATAAGCGGGTCGGATCGGGTCGAAAAGTTAGCAGAAAAACCCGCTCGACCCAGCCCGTTTAACCCGTAACCTGACATGACCCAACTCGAACCCGACCCGCAACCCGGCAGGTTACGGTCGACTTGGAGGGCCAACCCGCCCGACGAAGGTTTGATCTGCACGGGTCAAACGGCCGGCCCGACCGGGCCCTGTTTGCTGCCGCTACTTACTGTTGCTGCCATTTTTCAGTTTTTTTAATAAATTTTTTGGGGAGTTTTTTCCTCTAAAAATTCCCTACATTCAATCATTTTTCTTCACAAATTCACTCTACTCTGCATCTATTAACTCTCTTCTCTCTCAACTCTATACTACTACTACTACTACTACTACTACTACTCTTAATATACTTCAACAAAGAAGCAACAAAGTGAAGAAGTTCGATCGTGTCGAATTTGTGTACACCGCTACTACATCTACTACCAACTCTCTTTACTACTCAAATTCTTATCGAAACTCAGTCTCTCTCTACAACTCTACTACATAGTTTTTCAAGTGAAGAAACCCAATTGCTCGAATTCTCGTCATCTACTAAACTCTCTTTATTATTTTCTCTCAGGTAAATAGCAGAAAACATGCCTCATCTATGAGGTCAAAGCGCTAACCCCCTTAAACTATTCTTCAACTTGATAAACTCCCCTATATATGAATCGTAGTCAAACCCTGTACGGAAAACCTAAAATTGGGTGTGAAAAGACCAAATTGTCCCAATTTAAATAACCCCTTAATAATCCCACTAATCACTTCTCTCTATTACCAATCCCTCTCTCTCTCTCTCTCTCTCTCTCTCTCTCTCTTTCTCTCTCTCTCTCTCATCATTCTCTGACCAAATTCGCTTCCCACTCTCTCCCAACCACCCAATAAGGTTTACAAAATTGTAGCCCTCAAGATCCGTAACCCAAAACCCCAAAATCCATAACCCTAAACCCAAAATTCAAATAGCATCAAACTGGAAATCTTCAAGCTTGATTGATGGTGAAGTCCTCATCTGCAAACGGCGGTGGCAACAATCATTTTTGTGTCATCCAAGTCCAGTTATCTCTTTCAATCCTGTACTTTATCTTTCTTTCTGAGACAGCTTTTAATCCATTTATGCTTGTCAGGATTGGGCAGTTGATTGATTTTGGGAATTTTTTAACTTATGCAAAATTTGTAAATGTGAAAAGAAGATTAAGATAGTGGATGTTTTGTTCACTTTTGGGGGTGGTAGGTTTAGGGGTCACGATAAACATCTAATGTGTACTCCATTACTGTCTGTGTTCTTCTATTGTGCAGAGAGAGAGATAAATGATGTTCATCATGTAGATTACCATGGACATGAAACTCATGCTTAAGTAATTCATAATTGGGCATAATACATATAGTAGAGTAGTCACCTACATAAATATTGTCATCTTATTTATCATAGTCTAAAAAGTCCATGACTTGGAGGTCTACATTCAAAACCAGCTGCAAATACCCCATTCAAATTGAAAATACACCAGTCCTCCACACCTTGATGACTTGGAAGACTACATGCATCATATAGGGTTGCTTCGGTGGTGGTAGCGAGTCATTCTGGGTATATGCATGGGGTAGAACTGATAGGTCATACAACCAAGTATCAATCTGGGTTAATTCCTTTCTCCTTCCACACATAATTCCCAGAATGTTTTCTTCTATCATCCTGGACGCAAGAGATGTAGTTGGGAGATAGGAGAACAACTCGTAACACCCAGTTGAAGATCCCTCTCCATGCCTGCATTTCCAATACCACCCACTCCATATTTTGACGTCGCAATTTGCAGTAGAATACATAGTATCTTCTTTACTTTGTTGTGCAACATCTCTCTTTTGTGTGATAGGATCTCCATTTTTTTAATATTCTTCCTCATCTTATTTTGCTTCTTCTTGCCAAAATTCAAGTATATGTTTGAGTATATATAGACATTCATGGTGGTTGCAATAGATGCAGGTAAAAGTTAAAATGTAGGTCAAACAAATCAATGGTAGTACATTTATAAGAAATGGATTTCTAAAACAATGTAGGTTAAAAATTTGGGTTAAAAATAAAAGTTAAAATGCGGGTCAAAGAAAACAAAGGTAGTACATTTCTATGCTTGCAATAAAGTCCTACAAGATGTGTACACAAATGGCAGGTTATGTATAAAACAAAGCTATGAACATACCTTATTGAAAGACCAACCTGTGTAGACTCTCCTGACAATTAGTGTTGTATATGTCAAGTAGTTGTACGTTTCTACGATATGGATTGGGATGAACTAAAAATGGTATAAAATATTGTACCAATACATGTATAATTACAAGAGATCAGCCACATTTCCAATACCTCCCACTCTACATCTTAGCTTGACAAATTGGATATGAGTTGTAAAAATATTGAGCATAAGTGTTTGTGAACCCTTAATTTTTAAAGAATCAGGTTCAAACAAGTTCATGTGTCATGGACCTCACATTTATAGCAAGTCTAGTGTTCCTTTTCATAGCAAGTTATATATGGTTGGATTTGATTAAATGTAAAGGAGTAAGATAAGTTTGGTGATGTACAACTCACATGCCTAACAGCTTCAATATGGTGTGCATCTCAATACAGGTGTCCGCAAGTATACTATGATGAACTCAAGAATATTCACATTTAGGAGTAATAATCTTATTGCAATTGGACATTTTAATGCTCTATATGTGGTATTTTACTCTTCTTTTCTCTTTTCCATAGGAAACAACCAAAAGCAGAAAAACGAAGCAGATTCCAGACTAATACAGACTGAGAGGATGATATACAGGGAACTGCAGTGCAATAGTCGACTGGCTCTTCACCAGTCGACCGTACAGAGAGTTTGCTGGGGCTCGGCACAGTCGACTGCCCCAACATCAATCGACTTGACTGAGGAATCATGAAGCCACAAATGTCTCAGCACCAGTCGACTCACACCCAACACCAGTCGACTGGTATTTGGCGGAGTGAAAAGATAAGATGCATCCGCATCTAAATCCAAATCTATCTGAACCCAGATTATATGCGAATAACAACTTCTCCAACAAATAAAAGCTAGAGACTGGGGATTGACAAGAGCACGTGGTTAGCAGATAAGGAAGAAAAGAAGAAAAGAGAAAGAAATAAATTGCCGATCAAATAAAGAAGGAAAGAGGAGGACTTTCCTGAAAAAGTGGCAAACCCTAATTCTCGTGCCGTGTTCTAAAAATATCAATCAAGAGGCATTATTTTGATTTCCTCTCCCACCACCAGCCGAATCACAGAGTTCCTGAATCATCAAGACATCAACCAAGAGCATTAGTATATCAGCATCGAAGAAGGAGAGAGGAGATCAAGTACTCCGAAGGGAACAAGGCAGTCGACTGAGTGACAGCCAGTCGACCGATCTGCCGGACCTCATCAGTTTATTTCTCCTCTTTTTAGTTCTTTTATGTTAATCATGTATTCGAACTTGCTGATCAATAAAAGTTTAATTATGTGGAACTAATTTCATAGTTGGGTAGATTGAAACCGTAGTTATGTGATGCTTCTATTCTTCTGAGTGCTATTCTGTTACTTATTGATTAAACCTGACAGTATTGGTATAAATTTATAATAATCAAACTTGTTCAGAATTCTAAGGGCAGTCGACTGAGGTGACAGCAAGTCGACTGACATACAGAATCTGAGTTTATCAAGTTTGCGTATTATGAATCTGAATCTGTTATATGAGCATATTGAGACGATCCGTATCTCGTGCTCATAACTTGTAACACAGAAATCTTTAGGAGTTCTTGGTTTAATCAACTTGAGGGATCTAGATCTGATACCAATTTCTAGAACTTTGAGTGTTTGTTCGTTTCCATTGTTCTTATATTTTCTTTAAGTACAACTTAGTAGATACCATGCTAAATACTTAAGGAAAGAAACGAATTAGAGTAGATACCATGCCTAATTCTTGGCTAGGGATACAATACTTTAAGGAGTAGATACCATGCCCTTAAAGGAATGAACATGAGTAACTAGAATAGTAAAGAAGGTGACTTAGCATTACTGACTACAGGTGGAAATCAAAACCCAACTACTTGATAAATATTTGTGGTTCAGAACTCCTTGATATGGTTTTTAATCTTTTTATTTCTTTAGAAACAACACTTTAAGATCCTTATTTCTATTTTATTGGTTAGTAAGTTAAATTCTACAATCTCTGTGGGATCGACCCTTGCTCGTCGCTACGCTTCCATAAAACGATTCGTACACTTGCGAGGTTTTTAATTTGTGTCTAGTTTAGATCATCTAGATAGCACAACAAGTTTTTGACGCCGCTGTCGGGGATTGTTAGCATTTTAACTTACAAATCAGTAAATCTTTTCTTTTCTTTTATTAATTAATATTTTCTCTTTTAGGTTACAGGATTTTGGTGGATGCACGGAAGGAGATCACTTTGTCCTGAGCTACTACCTATTGACGCGGAAACAGAACGCACTTTGCACAGACTAGGTCGGCTGTCTGCGACCAACCAATCGACTGCTACATGGAACCAGTCGACTGCACAGAGACCCAATTCATGAGCAACAATGGCTGAGGAAGTACCAAATCGAGTACTAATGCAGGACAAATTCACACCTAAGAATATTGAGCAACCTTCCTGCATTGCTTATCAACCTAATGTCACAGGGAATATGCATCTCTCTCCCCAATTACTTAGCATGGTTCCCCACTTTAGTGGCAAACCAGACGAAGAGCCTCACCTCCAACTGCAAGATTTCTTTGATCTTTGCAGAACACAAAGCGTCCAAGGGCTTACCTCTGAACAAATCAGGTTAATCTTGTTTCCATTCTCTTTAAAACTTAATGCTAAATTGTGGTATAATTTTTTGGAACCAGGATCAATTAATTCATGGGAGCAATTGGCAACAAAATTCTTGAAAGAATTCTTTCCAGCCCAGAAGACCAAACAACTGAAAAGGGAGATTCAGCTCTTCCAGCAAAAAGATGGAGATTTATTCTTCGAAGCATGGAAGGATTTCAAGAACAAGCTTCTCAAGTGTCCTACACACAACATGCCTGAAGATGATCAGGTACAAACATTTTATGAGGGTTTAAATGATACTAACAAGGCAACTGTGGATTCAGCTTGTAACGAGATCTTGATGAGGAAAAGTGGTGAAGAGGCCATCGAATTATTTGAAGAACTTAGCGAGAACTCACAGCAATTCTCAACAAGGGGGAAAGGCATTTCTAAAAAACAGGGAGTTTACGAAATTTCTAGTAGTAATAACATACAATTAGAAATGGTAAACATGAACAAAAAAATTGATATGCTTGTTAATGCAATGACAACAATGGGCAGTGTAAAAAATCAAACAAAAGAAATTTGTGCAATTTGTTCTCATTTTGATCATACAACTGACACATGTCCCATGTCTTCTTTCACAGATCAGGAGCATGCAAACTATGTGGGATAAGGAGTATTTCCACCAAAGAACAACCCATTCTCAAACACATACAACCCAGGGTGGAGGAACCATCCAAATTTCTCATGGAGCAACAATCAAGGAACTCAATCTTTACAAGGACATGCACAGAACTTCCAAATGGGAAGTGGGTTTGATAGGCCAGTTCAAGAACAGAAGAAGTTGGATTTTGAATCCACCGTTCTTCAATTGCTCCAACAACAACATCAAACAAGCAACCAACAAGGGCAAGCAATTCAGAAATTGGAAACTCAAATCGAGCAAATCGCGAAGGAGTTGTGTGAAAGAAAGGCAGGAGAACTTCCTTCACAAACCATACCAAACCCTAGAGGCCAGGAACAGCTCAAATCAGTAACAACTCTGAGAAATGGTAAGACAATTGAAAACAAGGTTGGAACACACACAGAAGAAGCAGAAACACATCCATCAAAAGTTTTGGGTTCCAACAAGGTAAGTGAAAAAGAAAGAACAGTTTTGCCACCATTCCCTCAAAGGTTAGTCAAGCAAAAGAAAGAACAACATTTATTTGACATCTTTGAAACTCTCAGAAAGGTAGAAATTAATATCCCCCTACTTGATGCTATTAAACAAATTCCTTCTTATGCCAAATTTTTGAAAGAATGTTGTACTCACAAAAGAACATTTCAGGTTAGGGAGGATGTGACTTTGACAGAGGAAGTGAGTACTGTTTTGTTAAGGAAATTACCTCCTAAATTGAAGGACCCAGGTAGTTTTACCATTCCTTGCAGGGTTGGTGAGCACTTCTTTGAAAAGGCACTGCTAGACTTGGGGGCGAGCATCAATCTTCTTCCTTACTCTGTTTATGAAAAGCTAGGACTGGGAGAACTTAAACCAATATCCATCACTTTGCAGTTGGCTGATCGCAGCATCAAAAGACCTAAAGGTATTTTGGAAGATGTCCTAGTTCAGGTAAATGATTTCATTTTGCTTGCAGATTTTGTTGTGTTAGATATGGAGGACTCTTCAATACCATCTTCTTTATCGATCATCCTAGGTAGGTCCTTTATGAGTACAGCTGATATAAAAATTTGTGTTAAAAAGGGTACTATAAGTATGAAAATAAATGGAGAAAATGTTGAATTCAAAATGTTTGATACACTAAAATTACCACATGATGACCATGAATGTTATAATGTTGATGTGGTACAGGAGATTGTTGATCAAACATTTCAGGTACATAGCATTGAACCACTACAAGCCGCAATTACACAATCTCTAACTTTATCTCATGTTGAACAGGAATACGATGACTACAGGATTGCAGAGACAGTACATCACCTTGAAACTCCAAAGTCATATTCAGGTAAACTTGCACCTGCATTTGAAAATATTGTGACTGATGACACTTGTGTTTCCTCGGACCAGTCGACTGGTGGACAGGACAAGTCGACTGTCCCGACTGCGACCAGAACACCAGACGCGGAGCTTAAGCCGCTGCCTGAACATCTGAAGCACGCATATTTGGGTGAAAACCAGACGCTACCAGTGATAGTTGCTGCAAACTTGAGTGCACAGGAAGAAGAAAAGCTGCTGAGGGTACTGCGAGAACACAAAGGTGCAATAGGATGGACCATTGCAGATATCAAGGGAATAAGTCCATCCAAATGCATGCATAAAATACTTCTTGAAGACAACGCAAAACCAAGTAGGGAAGCACAGAGAAGGCTTAACCCACACATGAAGGAAGTGGTAAGAACAGAGGTCCTGAACTACTAGATGTTGGCATCATCTACCCTATCTCAGATAGCAAGTGGGTGAGTCCTATACATGTGGTGCCTAAGAAAAGTGGAGTCACAGTGGTGAAGAATGAAGAGAATGAGCTTATCCCTACGAGAGTGACCACAGGATGGAGGGTATGCATTGACTACAGGAAGCTGAATCACGAAACCAGGAAAGATCACTTCTCTCTTCCTTTTATTGATCAAATGTTAGAAAGATTAGCAGGATATAGTCATTATTGTTTTTTAGATGGTTATAGTGGCTATAATCAAATTGCTATTGCTCCAGAAGATCAAGAAAAAACCACTTTTACATGCCCTTTTGGTACTTTTGCATACAGGAGGATGCCCTTTGGATTGCGCAATGCACCAGCTACATTTCAGAGATGCATGATGAGTATATTTTCGGACATGGTGGAAAGGTTCATCGAGGTATTTATGGATGATTTTAGTGTCTTTGGATCTTGTTTTGATGAATGCCTTAACCATTTGCAACTTGTACTTAAGAGATGTGAAGAATGCAATTTAGTGCTGAATTGGGAAAAGTGCCATTTTATGGTACAACAAGGTATTGTCTTGGGACATGTGGTGTCAAAAAGGGGCATAGAGGTGGACAAGGCAAAAATTGACATCATATCAAAGCTACCCCCTCCCACTACAGTCAAGGGTGTTAGGAGTTTTCTTGGACATGCAGGGTTCTATAGAAGATTTATAAAAGATTTCTCAAAAATCTCCAAACCCCTTTGTGAATTGTTGGCTAAGGATGTTGAGTTTGCATGGACAGAAGAGTGCACAAATGCTTTTATTACATTGAAAAATCTTCTCATTTCTGCACCTAATGTCATGGCACTAGATTGGAGCCATCCTTTCGAGTTTATGTGTGATGCAAGTGATTATGCTTTAGGAGCTGTTTTAGGTCAAAGAATCAATAAGGTACCCCATGTTATTTACTATGTTTCTCGAACTTTAAATGATGCACAGCTTAATTATTCCACTACTGAAAAAGAAATGTTAGCTGTCATTTTTACTGTAGAGAAGTTTAGATCATATTTGATTGGTTCTAAAGTTATTGTTTTCACTGACCATGCTGCTTTGAGATATTTGTTTGCTAAAAAGGATGCTAAGCCTAGGTTGATCAGATGGGTGCTGTTGCTTCAAGAATTCGATCTTGAGATTAGAGACAAGAAAGGAAGTGACAATGTTATGGCAGATCACATGTCCAGATTACTGCATGAGGAAGAAAAAATTGTGCCCCCACTTAATGAAAATTTTCCAGATGAAAATTTATTTGAAATAAATATACAACTTCCATGGTTTGCAGATATTGTAAATTATCTCACTGCTCATGTTTTCCCTCCAGGTATGACACTTCAGGAAAGAAAGAGACTGGTGGCCATGTGCAAGCACTATTATTGGGATGATCCTTATTTATTCAAATTTGGCCCTGATCAAATTATAAGAAGATGTGTGGCAGAAGAAGAGTAAATGAGTATTTTACAACATTGCCATCAATATGCATGTGGAGGACATTTTGGACCAAAAAGAACAGCACTCAAGGTATTACAATCTGGTTTTTATTGGCCTAATGTATTCAAAGATGCTTTTTCTCTTTGCAGGACTTGTGACAAATGCCAAAGGACAGGCAATATCTCTTCTAGAAATCAAATGCCACTGCAAAAACATCCAAGTAATCGAGCTTTTCGATGTTTGGGGAATCGACTTCATGGATCCCTTTCCTAACTCATTTGGTTATTTATATATTCTTGTGGGTGTAGATTATGTGTCTAAATTAGTCGATGCTGTCCCCTCAAAAACTAATGATCACAAAGTTTTTGTCAAGTTTTTGTAGGAAAACATTTTCACTAGGTTTGGTACTCCACGAGCAATAATTAGTGATGGAGGGAGCCACTTCAATAACTTTCCATTTGCTTCTTTGATGAAGAAATATGGTATTACACATAGAGTGGGTACTCCATATCATCCTCAAACTAGTAGGCAGGTGGAGATTAGCAACAGAGAAATCAAGAGCATTTTGGAAAAGACAGTAAATACAAGGAGAAAGGATTGGTCGCTGCGCTTGAATGATGCATTATGGGCCTACCGAACAGCATACAAGACACCCATCGGCATGTCACCATACCGTTTGGTTTTTGAAAAAGCCTGTCATCTGCCAGTGGAGTTGGAACACAAAGCCTATTGGGCCATTAAAAGGTTCAGTTTTGATATGAAACAAGCAGGCGACAAAAGAAGATTGCAACTGAACGAGCTTGAAGAGTTGAGGCACGACGCATATGAAAATGCAAAATTGTACAAGGAAAGGATCAAGTTGTACCATGATAAACAGCTAGCAAGGAAGGAGCTTTATGAAGGACAGAAGGTATTGATATACAACTCAAGATTAAGACTTTTTCCAGGCAAGCTTATGTTAAGATGGTATGGCCCAATTGTTACAAAAGTCTTTCCACATGGTGCATTGGAGGTTCATAGCAAAGAAAAAAATCAAACATTCAAGGTGAACGGGCATAGGGCGAAGCCGTACATTGAGATGAGTCTAGAGCCGCACGAGGAAGATGTGAATCTTCAAACCATTCAATACATTGCATGAACTCATCAAGTCTAGCTGAAGACAGAAAACACAGCCCTTATTGGGAGGCAACCCAATTTTTCAGGGGAGTACTTACACTCTCTAGTTATTTATTTCTTTAATCATTTCTTTATTTCTTTATTTTATTCTCTTCCCTTCAAACTAGTTGGTAACACATGCCTATATCTTAAGTTTTGTGCGAACATTGAGGACAATGTTCCATCTAAGTTTGGGGGTATTAGTTAGTTACATTTGGAGTCTTTTGATTCTTTTTAGGATAAATAATTTCTTATAAAGTAAGAGTAAGGATACCTATTTACTTTAGGATTGTTGAGCTTCATAATTCCCTACAAAATTATATGAGTCATGCAATTATACATAAAAAACAGATGTGATGCTTTTTCTGGTGATTATCCTCTTTGATCTAGTCCTAAACAGAGTTTAAGTAAATAGAGTAAAAAACAAAAAATATATATATATATATATAAATATATATATGAATAAAGTCAATCTACTCCAATATTTTGAGTTGCTTAGTAACTAGGGGTATTCATCACCAATGTTTACCTTTACGTCAAACGGCAACTTGAAATATGAGTATGCAAAGCACTTAAAGTTTGTGACTTGTTGAGTAACCGGGTGGATTCATCACAAATGTCTTGCACTCGCGTCAAAAGGCAAGTGACAACTTAGAGAAGAGATTAAAAAAAAAAAAAAAAAAAAACTCTAGTTTGCTACTCGGTTTGCAGTAGTGAGAAGGGATAATCACAGATGGAGTATTACATACTATAACTATAATTAATTGCATGACAAGTGTGGTTGAGTTTGGAGTTATGAATAGACAATTGCACTAGAGAAAGTGGGTATGCTTGTTTTTATTTTATTTGCAAATTGTTTATAATTTTGATTGCAAAATTTTGATGCTTGCATAAATGAGACATTTTCTTGGAGTGATGGGGTGAGACTATTATTTTCCCCTTGTTCATAATTTCACTTTTTGCTTGAGGACAAGCAAAATCTAAGTTTGGGGGTATTTGATGAACTCAAGAATATTCACATTTAGGAGTAATAATCTTATTGCAATTGGACATTTTAATGCTCTATATGTGGTATTTTACTCTTCTTTTCTCTTTTCCATAGGAAACAACCAAAAGCAGAAAAACGAAGCAGATTCCAGACTAATACAGACTGAGAGGATGATATACAGGGAACTACAGTGCAACAGTCGATTGGCTCTTCACCAGTCGACTGTACAGAGAGTTTGCTGGGGCTCGGCATAGTCGACTGCCCCAACATCAGTCGACTTGACTGAGGAATCATGAAGCCACAAATGTCTCAGCACCAGTCGACTCACACCCAACATATTTGGCGGAGTGAAAAGATAAGATGCATCCGCATCTAAATCCAAATCTATTTGAACCCAGATTATATGCGAATAACAACTTCTCCAACAAATAAAAGCTAGAGACTGGGGATTGACAAGAGCACGTGGTTAGCAGATAAGGAAGAAAAGAAGAAAAGAGAAAGAAATAAATCGCCGATCAAATAAAGAAGGAAAGAGGAGGACTTTCCTAAAAAAGTGGCAAACCCTAATTCTCGTGCCGTGTTCTATAAATATCAATCAAGAGGCATTATTTTGATCTCCTCTCCCACCACCAGCCGAATCACAGAGTTCCTGAATCATCAAGACATCAACCACGAGCATTAGTATATCAGCATCGAAGAAGGAGAGAGGAGATCAAGTACTCCGAAGGGAACAAGGCAGTCGACTGAGTGACAGCCAGTCGACCGATCTGCCGGACCTCATCAGTTTATTTCTCCTCTTTTTAGTTCTTTTATGTTAATCATGTATTCGAACTTGCTGATCAATAAAAGTTTAATTATGTGGAACTAATTTCATAGTTGGGTAGATTGAAACCGTAGTTATGTAATGCTTCTATTCTTCTGAGTGCTATTCTGTTACTTATTGATTAAACCTGAGAGTATTGGTATAGATTTATAATAATCAAACTTGTTCAGAATTCTAAGGGCAGTCGACTGAGGTGACAGCAAGTCGACTGACATACAGAATCTGAGTTTATCAAGTTTGCGTATTATGAATCTGAATCTGTTATATGAGCATATTAAGACGACCCGTATCTCGTGCTCATAACTTGTAACACAGGAATCTTTAGGGGTTCTTGGTTTAATCAACTTGAGGGATTTAGATCTGATACCAATTTCTAGAACTTTGAGTGTTTGTTCGTTTCCATTGTTCTTATGTTTTCTTTAAGTGCAACTTAGTAGATACCATGCTAAATACTTAAGGAAAGAAACGAATTAGAGTAGATACCATGCCTAATTCTTGGCTAGGGATACAATACTTTAAGGAGTAGATACCATGCCCTTAAAGGAACGAACATGAGTAATTAGAATAGTAAAGAAGGTGACTTAGCATTACTGACTACAGGTGGAAATCAAAACCCAACTACTTGATAAATATTTGTGGTTCAGAACTCCTTGATATGGTTTTTAATCTTTTTATTTCTTTAGAAACAACACTTTAAGGTCCTTATTTCTATTTTATTGGTTAGTAAGTTAAATTCTACAATCTCTGTGGGATCGACCCTTGCTCGTCGCTACGCTTCCATAAAACGATTCGTACACTTGCGAGTTTTTTAATTTGTGTATAGTTTAGATCATCTAGATAGCACAACATACTACACATTGCATACATACTGGTATGCATTTTTTGAAAATTTACATTGAAATTCTACATACACACAACTTCACTCATCTTATTTAATTGTGACTACACTTGCATCACATGCCATATATACTGATCCATGTTTTTTACTTGCTTAGGACATTCTGGGAATCAAATTTCTTCTAATAAATCTACTAATTTGAAGGAAAACAAATGTACAAGTGTCCTTTATTGTATCCATGGAGTGAGGCAATTGTTCAGGTGGTTCGAAAAATAGATAACAAAGGTTGTAGGGTGTCCTCATTGGAGGTATGACGAATGTAAATACTTCAAGTGTAATATTCCCAAAATAATTAACAATTATTTTGTACAAAATAGGTTGCTTATGAACATTGTTGCACGAGTTAATAAAATTTATGTTGTTGTTACAAATTGTATTTACCATTTTATGAGACAAACAGTGAAGTGTTAACAAACGATATGAATTGTATGGTTTGGACTCAACCGAATTGAACTCAAATGAGCTAGACTCATGAAGACAACAATAGGCTCAATATACTAACTTGTTATGAACACATGCATATTGTTACGTGAATGGCACATGAACATGTTACCATATGAACCATGAACATACCAAGTGTGAACAAGGGTAGCCCAAAAATTTTGACATGAAGTAGGGTTAGCTTATGTGTAACCCTAGAAAGGGTTGTGTATAACCTAGGATAAATGAGGTGTACCCTAGGGTTAGATTATGTGTAACCCTAACCTTGGGGGGGGGGGGGGTTATTCATTATGTGGGTGACTAAGCAACCCCAGAACCCTCCACAAACACCCACACACATCCACACACACCCACATAAGGGGAAAGGTTCTCCCAACACTTAGTCAAAACCATGACTAAACAACTACAGTGTTTCTGCCTGAAACTTAAAAAGGTCATAACTCCCACAATACAACTTAGATTTGGGTGTTCAAGTGCAATGTGGAAAGGTAAAAACCTGGGCTACAACTCTCTAGTTGATCATCACCTCAGATTCAGTCATCTAAATTCTCAAAATATCCTCACAAGCCTCAGCCTGTGTACATCCTGTACACTGGCTATACCTTACCGATGGCATAAAATCCTACCTGCTTATCAGAATGATACAATTATAGGTTCTGTGGAAAGGTGTGAATGTCCTCTACAGTTCATCACCAATCCAAATTTATTTCATTCGATTACCCTAAAACAGTCATTTCCCTCAAGTATACAGAACCACACATAAGGCTTTACTCAAACAGAGTCTTCAGCTCAAAATCTGGTTTCTGTCCCAACTTGAAAGAAATCATATGTATTAATCTAATCACAGAAATTTCTTCAAATAGGGCTTTTTGGAAATCTCTAGATGTCTACTACAATTTCCTAGTTGTACACTTTCTCAAATTATGCTCTTACAGAACCACAAAAGTACCATCTTATCAGAGTGTCAAAACTGACTGTGTTCTGCACAGTACATGCTAAAATATTTATCATAAATCACATACTCGTCAAATGGTCATCAAATTTGCATTACAGAAACTATACATCATTATGTACAACATAAAAAAAATTTCACATCCAAATTTCAAGTAATCAAGGAGTTCTACCTGTTGTAAATATGCATAAAAGTTCTGCTGTTCTTCAGATACTGTCTTGACTACTCTTGATAAATTAATTTTGAACATGCATCAAATTTCATCCAAATAATTTCATAATTTTTACGTAGAGTCCAGATGCATGCAAGATAACATGGTAAAAATTTCAGGAATAGATCATGTGCCAATTAATTCTAAGAATTTCCACAAGTTCAGTTATCACAATAGACAAACCCAGTCTCTACCTTACGACTCAGTCCTCAAAATGGATTTTATTAAAATATAAAATATCATCAGAAAATTCCAAAATAAATCATGTAGCATCTACACATTCATGAGATCATTCTGTATAAATTTCAAGACCAAAATCCAATTATTTTGTTCTTTGGAAATTTGGAAATATGACATGCAGATCCTGTTTTCTGTTTTCATTTTCAGATTCTAACAATCTTCTCTTAAACAACCATCCCCATATACTACTCATGCATGCAAGAAATTAAACAAGAATGAACAAGAACAAGTTCAGAGAACTCCCCACTCTTGGTTGGCTTGAGAAGATGAGGTTTGTCTTGAGCTTCCTCTTCCAAAACCCTACTTCAAAAAGCTTAAGAACACTTCTTCTTTTTAGCACTTTTCACTCTGTCCTTCTCTTTCTTTTTCTTTTCTGAAAATTCCAGAGCTCAAGAGGTGTGAAGGAGGGGTTTTATCAAGAGAGGAGTGAGGGATAGAGGGGGGAGAGGGGGGGGGGGGGTAGGCCGGCCAAATAGGGGAGGGGTAGGGGGTGAGGTGGTTTTCTCCCAAAACAATGGACTCTAGCCCCTTGTTATGAAGGCAAGCTTGGCAGAAATTTTTTTGTCTTGATCAAGATCTAAATGAGAGGTGAGAGGTTAGATTTGAGTGCATGCAAAGAATATCCATTGTAGTACTGTAACACCCCGAATTTCAAATATGATCGAATTCGAAGTTCCACAGTATCTTTACACTTCACTTCGTACAATTTCACAAGGAAATTTGAACCTTTTATAATACAACAGAGTTCTTTACAATTATTTACACAGCGAAAGGTAAAATGAAGTACAAAAATGAAAATTATACAATTGCAACATCTTTAACATTTAAATAAATCAACAGCAGCATATCAACTTTATATCTTTTTGAAAATCGAACTCCTGCATATAAAACTGTGGGCACGTCAGTTGATTACAACCGACAAAAATATTATACACGGTCATCCTCTCTATGCCAAAAATATAACGATCTTAATACTTTAACAAACCATAAACTTGAATACAAATAAACTGTTAAATGTGACTAATCTAAACATCTAAGTGTATACAATGCCTTAATGCCTAATACAGATATTTTATACTAAGATGACACTAACGCATACTTGTTCGGATTCTATGCATCCCATACTACATAGGTCCGAGGGCAAGCATCTACGTACTCCACATTTAAGGGTTCAATCCCTCACCATGAAAACTACCCAGTAATAAAAGCAAGGTTTAGACATTCCACGAGTACGGATCCCAGTCCCGGAGTACACCGGCCGACTGTTATAATAGACTCCTCGTCGTGCGAACATCCCGCAAGTGCCCCTCTAGCCCCGGTATACGTATATACACTGGAGTACGGAAAACTATTCGCCCGACTACGCATAGTCCCAGATTTAAAATAAAAGCTCTTCTCCATCGAAGCAACCTCAGTCCTGGAGTACACCGCCCGACTGGGTCTATAATCCCGGATAACACCGCCCGAGTATATAGAGTGCCCCACTTACGTTTGCCCAAGTTTACTACATCTTCTCTTAGTGCATAGTTCTTAAGTTCAAGATATGAATAAATTATCATACTTAGAGTTAATTTTATCCCCTACCAGACTTAATCACAAATACCGAGACAGCTCCATGGCCATCTCTGACAAATATAACTCAAATCTTTTAATTCAATAATTCCGGTACCCGGGGTCTCACTAAACCTTTAGATCACAACTTTTCATGTACAAGAATCCATAAGTACTCATACCCTTAATAATCATGTATTTAACCTCATGGTATTCATATCTTCAACTTATTCACAAATCAATCAATGTCTTATCTTAGCATCATTCATGAGTCATTTATTCATTCATAATCTTTAAAAACAATATTTCTTTTCATGAACATAAATTCACCTACTTTGAATCACATGTAATATATCTCAAACCACATCCACTATTTCTTAATCAAATAAGTGTATAATCTCTTCAAGAGAAATCAATTCACATAACAATATTTTACTCTTCCTCTAAGAGTAAATGTCATATGCTTAATTTTTTTTTTGAAGTCATCGACTCATTTTCTATCTCAATTTTACTTTTAATTTCTCAAAATATACATGAAAAATTATGAAATTATTTTAAATAAATTCTATATCATTTTATAGGAATATTAGTATTTTTCCCAAATTTTTAATGGTATTAAAACACTTCTTTTGATTTAAAAAGTCCCAAAAAAATATTTTGAAGCCACCAGGTTTCATACCTAGGCTCCCCGTCCAACACAGTGAACACCCAAAGTCCACACCGCAAGCCAATAAGTCCATGTGACTTGGCTGTCACAACAGCAAAACCCAAACACTACATACAGTGTTGGCTCTGGTTCAATTAAAAAAAACAAATCAAACAAGAAATAAAAAGGGGGTGTCAAGTTTCGAACCCAGAACCAATCCTATAACCCGTGCTACAGTAATGGTACTTTGGTGCACCCACTGACCAGTAACTCCATTAGTGACTATTGATATCAAGTTACACCAATATGCTTTTGTTCAACCTTACTGTGATTCAATTATCTTCACAAAACTCTATTTTTCATTCGATCTAATCTTTCATTAGGCTGTAATTAATTCATCTAGACTGAGTTTACTTTCAAAAAGTAACTCACAAGTTTTTAACTAATATTTTAGACATTATATCTATTATTTCGAATTCATTTTTCTTTCATTAAAGGACCGTGAATTGTATTTTTTCAATTTAATCAAAATAGCAATTTGTATCTCTTACAACCAATTAAATGAATCTATGTGCACCAATTTAACTTCACTAAAATTCATTTTAACTACAAGGGAAGTCTCAACAATTTTCATACAATTATATATTTCGACATTTGTAAATTAACATGCATATTTGTTCATGGCGATAACTCATTTCTAACTAACATGATGGCAATTAGTTTCTTAATCATAACAAAATTTCTATAATTCATGGCACAACACAATAGCATGGATTTGTTCTACATTTATCACATCAAATTTATATATACTACCCATTTAACATTACTAGCATGCATTTCCTACAATTAGAAAGCACAAGATCACCCACCTCTTATGAAGAATTTGCATACAAAGATGATGAGACACAACTTCTAGGGACTCCTAGCTCCAACAAGCAACACCTAGTCTTCTCCTCCTAGCATGAGCACTCAAAAAAACTTCCAATGCAACAAGAATACTCTTTAACTCTCTTTCTTTTTCCTCTCTTGATTTGTTTTGTTTAGGTGTGAAATGAGAAGGAAAAAAAAAAGGGGGGGGGGGGGGGGGGGGGGGGGGGGGGGGGGGGGGGGGGGTATTTATAGGACAAAATGAAGGGCTAAAATGTAATCTCATCCATATAATAACTACCCACTCAACTTTCCACTCTCCCACTTTTTCCATCTCTCCATCTCCCCACTCCCTGCCTCTCTCTCCCCCATAACCGGTCTCTTTCCCTCTTTCTAAACACGTGCACGTGTTGTGCACTAGTGCGCACACACACAAAAATAAATAAAAATCCTATAATTCTATTATGTGTATTAAAAGTTGTTACATGTCATGTGTGAGTCCATGCATAACCAAAAATTAATGGGCTTGTCTTGTGGGCTTGCTTTTAATTAATTAAATTAATTAGTCTAGTGGGCTAGAATCTATTCTTAGGTCCATGGGTTTAATGAAAGGCTAATAAAAGACTCATGCATGCTAAAATAATAAATGAGAGTAAGAAAAATAAAGATGGATGAGTCTAGCTCGTGAATAGGTTTCAGAGGGAAAGCCAGGGCAGGGTGTGGCACGATCAAATACCACTAAACCCATCGATCATAGAAGCGATCTCCTTCAAAACATGACCTGGCGAAAAAGGCATAAGTCCGCGAGGAGCTTGACTGTTAAAAAAAGACGGGTTTATGACTAAATTAGCACGTGCATCGTACGTGCAAAAATTGAAAAATATATTTTTAATTAAAAAAAATTACGGGATGTTACAAGTACCATACAATTGCATATTTGCATAGACACCACACTCAAAACTAGTGCATGTACTAGTATCGGTCCTTCTCATTCTCGTGCATCATCTAGAACGCAACCACTCACGCGAACTGCCCGCAAACATAAATGCACTCCACCATTCATACATATATAATCAAACAAATACTGCAATATATATATATATATATATATATATATATATATATATATATATATATATATATATATATATATACACACACACAAAAGTATTATATTATCCAAGGTATTACACATATTTCATTCCTTCATTCCAACCATCCTCTTATTTTCTCTAAAATGCTATTTGGCTATTTGGAGCAACTATTTGGAGCAAGAATAAGATGGAGTAGACGTTAAGCAAGCTAGGATGAGAAGAAAGCAAGCTTGAAGCCAAGAGTTTGTTGGAACTCTCCATAGCAAGGTGGGTATTCTCTTAATTCTCTGTATGTTATTTTTGATAGTTTGATGTAGTTTATGTGAAGATTGTTGTGTGTATGTTCATGTTACATAACACCATGTACATAGAATTACGGTATATGTTAGAAAAGAAGTTAAGTAGATGGATTGCTAGTGGATGAAATTGTTAGAAAAGAAAAAATATAGTTATGGAAAAATTAAATTCAAAACGCTATGTTGAATTCTAGGGTTTACGTATTTGATTCATAATCTTGTAACAATTGTGTGAGAATACATAATTATATTACGGTTTTGTTGTAGAGTTTATGCAATTAAAAATTTGCACGTAAGGTGCTCGATAAAATGTCTAATAGAAGATGTATGCGGATGTGAATGAGAAAGGTCTAGTAATCAAGAAAAATGTGGATAATTATTATTGCACATAAGCTGTTTGATGAATTGTGTGAATGAGAAAGCCCAATAATAAAAAAAAAGGATGAATATTATTGCATATAAGCCGTTCGATGATTTGCCTCAATGAGAGAGCAATAGATTATCAAGATTTTGTAAGGAAGTTGCAAGTGAAGTATTGACATTCCTTATATATATATATGAAATACCATAGTGCGAAAGAAATGTGAAAGGTTTGAGTTGCGTATGAGGTGTTCGATGAAATGCCTAAACGAAGATATGAGCCTAGTAGATTAAAAAGCTATAAGAAATGAAATTTTAAATGAGGTCTTTAACATTATTTGAATGTGAGTAAGCACATATACGTATGTGAAATAACATAGTGTGGAAGAAATTGGACGATTGCTATGGAGTGTTCGATGAAATGCTTGTATATTTACAAGTACATGATATATTGCAAAATTATGGGATTGAGACTACCCATACTTGTTGTGTAGGGAATGTAAGGTAAATACCCCCATTTCATGTATAATAGTGTTGAACATTGTGTGTACCAGTTGATACATGTTCAGGCTAGAATAACTTTTGGAACGGGTTGAGAAAGAGTTCATAAATGGTAGTTTTGTTATATGGTGTTGCTGTTCCAAAATGTCAATGTGTTGTTGTTCATTTGAGACAGAATTGGGCAAAGTTTAGGTATACTTTATGGCATAATTTGGATGGTTAAATTAGATACTAGTCAGATCGAGTTGGAACTTGTTACTAAATTAATTAACATATGAAACTAGGTTGGAGTCGCTTGGTGTTCGAGTGTTCGACTATTATGTAATCTAATAAATTGAAGTTAATCTAGCTAACTTGATTAGGTCAACATAGTCAGTTAACCTAGAAACTTGAAGTGATGATAATGGAGCCATTAGAAACGGGTAAAGCTAGCAAATTAATGAGCCAATCTAGTGCAACTACATTCACTAGTTCAAATACTTCACTAGTATGGTCATGTGCAACCTAGAAACTAGAAGTTTGAGTTGTTGAAGATGTCCTAGTGGGTACGCTAGCTTTAGGTCTTGTGACTACCGTTTCTAAGGACATGCACTAGTTGGGTATGTACTCACCAGTCAAGGGGACACGTGCATTGATGTCTCATCTGGGACACGTGCGGCATTATCTTTTTTGTTAATTTCTGTGATCTAGTGATAAGAATGGGGCACGGTCCTGTCGAAATCTAGGGGATGGACCCCTAAGAGTACATCTATGTTCTAAGTTATCAATACAAACGGGGAGTGAGAGTTTAACTCTGAGTTCTTTGACAGAGTAGGGGAATGCCCTGCAGATTGACCATATGTTCGTGATAACTTTTGGTAGGGTCAGGAGTGGAGAGGGACCACAAATTCCGGTAGAAATGCATAATCAACGACTGGCAGGGACTAGACAGAGACAACAAATCCTAGCGGGACCATAGATCTGAGCGCACAGAGTGATCACTACCATTCGGAGTGGGAGGGACCACCGGACCGACTACAATCGTGGGAGTGGACCGCACAAACTACAGGCTCTACCAGTCACTAGATTAATATCAGATTCAGGGTGAGACTACAAGAGTAGGTTGCATTGCGAGGGATTGAACCCTGTAATCAGAAGAATGTTCTAGCTTGATTGGGGAGTATGTAGTATGGGATGCATATGTTTCCGATCAAGTGTGCATCAAAATAGGAGCATCGTGTGCATTTGAGTTGTGCATTAGATTCTAGGTCATGACATACACCGACACTTCTGTTTATATGACTTTCACATTTTTCTGTTACATCAATATTGTTTGTTCAAGATTTTGGTGATCGCAGGTTTCAATAGTATTGCGTTCAACTGACGTACCCACAGTTGGTTAGTTTGTAGGACTGATCGTAGGAATAGGAGATTCGAGTAGTGGAGCATCCAAGTGAAGGATATAGTTTCCTTGTACAATGTAATTTTTTGGTGTAATTCATTATGTAAATTTTATGTAAGACTACATTGTACATTATGATAATGTAATAAAAGTTTTAATTTCATGTGACTTTCTGTTTTGTGTACTTATTTGATGTGAAGATCCTGGATCGTGTCACGAGTTTCAAGTATACGGAACTCGGGACGCTACATCAAGTGGGTTGAAGATCTATGCAGCGATGGTGGTGAAGTGAAGGTGAAGGCAGTGTGTGATGAAGAACAACAGATTCAATATGTAAAGATTGATTGGAGGATAAAGGATTTAGTCAAAGAGAACTCTCTAATAAGAGACAGGGTAGAAAGGATGAAGCATTCTGAAGGTGTATACTTAAGGATAACTTTTTCAATATCTATAGTATTATGTGCTTCAGTGATCTTTAATTTCTTCAAATGATGTAACAAACAATTGGGGTTAGCATATGTTTGTAGTGTTTGCCGTGGTCATTGTAATAACCATAATGTTTATCAATGGAATCTCTTATTTATATAGCTATTTCAGTAACGTGTACTCAATTTTTAGCTACTATTGTTGAACATATGAAGCAATGTTATGATCTTGCAGTGGTGTATTTTGTGATTCAAATGACTTAATATATGTTCTTCATAGTGGTATTTTCATTGTTTTTAAAAAATGTAGCATTGTTGTGAAGAGTTGGATATGTTGTTTTTCAAAAACTGGTATTTATAAGCTTGTGACTTAATTGATTAGAGCTGCAATAGCACTGAAATGTTCACAATGGGAATTATTTGCATAATCTGATGTAGATTTCAATATACATTAAAACCCACGAAGACTCCAACCTGATACAAATAAGTTCATGAGAGACACAGTGCTACACAATCAAATTCACGTATATAGAGTGCAATATTCAATGAACTCAATTCAGTGATACAGACTTCAAGGGAATATTTTGTTTGCAAAAGTGAATAAATTCCAATGATTAGACAAAGCTGACTCACAATAGAGAGCTTACACAGTTGAATAAGCCAAATACATCTGTACAGCATATGCATATCATCAGCAGCTTGTGATATATTAGTTTTAACTTTTAACTCACTGAAACAACACGTTGGAAATTATGCATATAATTGAACCATAACACTAGTGCATACAATGAACTTTTGCAAACAATGAACTTGTCTCATTATCCAGGTCAATATGTTATACATACAATGAACTTTTTCAAATAGACAGCTTTAATTTAGGTGATCAAGACCATCAGATACATAGTTGAACAATATCAGTTTATAATATAGCGCATAGATACACAGGGTACTATCATTCACTCATTCTTGTTTGTCATCTTGTTCTCACATGAGATGGTTGCACTGAATTAGTATCCTCAACCTGCAATAAATTCACATATCTGACTTTTCAGCTGCTTGATAATGTTAGGAATTATGGCCTCAAATACACGTAGGCACGGGATACTTGAAGTTGGAGAAGAAGAGGAGAAGACAAAGAAATAAGAAAAAACAAGCAGCAAGTAGAAGAAGAGAAGTCTGGAGGGTTGCGGTCGACCAGCTAGGGGTGCGGTCGACCGACCCAATCGACTGGGAGTTCTTCGAGTGTAGGCGTCCAACAGAGGAGGGGATAGTCGACCGGTCTGGGCGATGTGGTCGACCGGTCAGCTCTCGGGTCTGGATCTGCACATTGCGGTCGACCGCCTTGGGATGCGGTTGACCGACACCAACGCTGAGTTGTTCTTTTGGGCTTACGGGATAGAGGTCCAATTTACTAGATTTGTGTATATCTTTTAGGGTTTACTTGTGGGCTATATATATGGCCGTAAACTCTAGGGTTTAGTAAGTGCTGATCATTATTCAACTTCAAGAGAGATTGTGCCGAGTATTTCAAAGATGAGAGAGAGAGATTGAGAGTTGTAATCTCTATTTTTGTAATCTTTGTATTTCTTTGGGAATAAGAAGTATTGGTTATCTCTGCATATTGGTTGTGTTCTTGTGAGATCCATATATTGTGGTGGCTTGTTCTTGGTTTATCTATTTCTTGGAAGTTTCTATTGCTTGTGGTGCACTTCTGCTGTTAGCACTACGAGTTGTGGGAGTAGATTTCTCTGACAAATGGTATCAGAGCAGTTGGTTCGAGATGGCCGATAACAAGATGAAGATCGAGAGATTCGATGGGAGTGACTTCGCGATATGGAAGATTCAGATGATAGCGTATCTTCGTCAAAAAGAACTTGATGGTCCGTTGTTTGATGAGAAGCCAGTAGGTGCAGACAAGGATGTGAAGGTCTTGGCAGAGTGGAATCGTTTGGATCAGAAGGCGCTAGGGCAGATTCAGTTGGGACTGAGTAGGAAGGCATTATTTCATATCTCGAAGGCAAAGATCACAAAGGAGGCTATGGAGATTCTCTCGGATATGTATGAGAAACCGACGGCATCTAATCAAATTCATCATCTGAAGAAATTGGTTAATATGAAGTTGAAGGAAGGAGGTTCAGTAGCAGAGCATGTGAACAATTACTGTATGGTTTACAACCAGATGGAAGCTGCAAGTTTGAAGTTTTCAGAGAGGGGGCAGTCATTGTTATTTCTATCTACTTTACCCGATAGTTATGGTACAGTGGAACAGACTATTACAGGCACTATGACAGATTCGACGACTCTACAGAATGTGGTGAGTAGCATTCTGAACGAGGAGGTGAGATGGGTGAGAAATGGGGGATATCCATCATCATCTTCTAGAGATTCTGCCATTTACGTTGAGAAGAGACGTGGGCGATCTAAGAGCAGTCGAAGAAGAAATGATCAGAGTAGTTCATCTGAGAGTGGGTCTGATGACAGCGATGGGGGACATGGGCCTGAGTACTGGTATTGTCACAAGAAGGGTCACATGATGCACAGTTGCAAGGCTTATATGAAGAAGAAGCAGGAGAAATCGAAGAAAGATAACCCAAAGGAAGTCCAAGGATGGCTTGTTGAGAAGTTATGCTTATCAGCTCGGGAGGAGTTGGGCACTCAAGATTGATGTATTGATTCGGGAGCTTTTTTTCATTGCACTCCGAGGAGAGAGGTGTTCGATGACTACGAGGAGGGTTCTTTTGGAGTTGTGATCGTGGAGAATGGTCATCGGTGTCCTATATGTGGAGTTGGTACTGTTCACGTGAATACCATTGATGATCAATTGTTGTCTTGCAGGAGACAAGGCATGTTCCAGACTTGAGAGAAAATCTTATCTCGATTGGAAGGCTAAAAAAGGAGGGGTTGTCTACTACAGTTGGTAGTGGGGAGTGGTGTATAGCTGCAGGTTCAAGGATGATTGCAAAAGGGAAGCATGAAGGAACACTTTATTTGCTTAGAGACGTGAGGGGCGTTTCTCCTGTAGTTGACTCTCAGCTGGAATTGAGTAGTAGGTTGTATGGGGTTTAACCGAGTTCTTTCATTTGTGGAGGGGAGGTTACTAATTTAGTGGGAGCTGCTGGCCATGGAAGTAATCCTAGTGGACAAGACATTGCTGCGGAGAGGGTACTTTGCGAATGGGCAGTTGAAGCTTCAAGTCGCTCTTGTGTGATAGAAAGCACTGATATCGATATGCGAGGTGATGGCAATGAAGGTAACCGAATTGGGACTGTAGGGGTTGAACAGTCTGTAGAGTTTGTGGAGGTGTCGTCCACGAAGGTTTCTAGGGCAGAGGGTGCATTGAGAGGCTTCGAACCATGTCCAGTGTTGATGGAGATCTTGCGAAGTGGGGAGTCTCATAACATGGAATCCGACACAGAGGATTGTTTCTCCGGTATTCGTGCTCTATGCGATTGGTGGAGCACATCCTTCATGAGGCGATGAGGGGTGGTTGGTTCACTCCATAGAGTAGAGTAGCCGAGGTGCTCTTCATGAGAGTGGGGAGTACTTGGGTCTTCCATGAAAGTGGAAGATGGCGGAGATAATGCGAGGAAAGATTGCAATAACTTTGAAGCGTGGTGTATTTGGTCCAAGTGAAAGATTGTTAGGAATTGTGACCTCAAATACACGTAGGCACGAGGTACTTGAAGTTGGAGAAGAAGAGGAGAAGACAAAGAAGCAAGGGAAGACAAGCACCAAGTAGAAGAAGAGAAGTCTGGAGGGTTGCGGTCGACTGGCTAGGGTGCGGTCGACCGACCCAGTCGGCTGGGAGTTCTTCGAGTGTAGGCGTCCAACAGAGGAGGGGACAGTTAACCGGTCAGCTCTCGGGTCTAGATCTGCACGTTGCGGTCGACCGGCTTGGGATGCGGTCGACCGACACCGACGTTGAGTTGTTCTTTTGGGCTTACAGGATAAAGGCCCAATTTGC
The DNA here is from genome assembly GCA_017893485.1 of Hemerocallis citrina. NCBI lineage: Eukaryota > Viridiplantae > Streptophyta > Magnoliopsida > Asparagales > Asphodelaceae > Hemerocallis > Hemerocallis citrina. Next base: position 99,463,016 of record CM030366.1, read on the forward strand.
TAGATTTGTGTATATCTTTTAGGGTTTACTTGGGGACTATATATATGGTCGTAAACTCTAGAGTTTAGTAAGTGCTGATCATTATTCAACTTCAAGAGAGATTGTGCCGAGTGTTTCAAATGTGTGAGAGAGAGAGAGATTGAGAGTTGTAATCTCTTTTTTTGTAATCTTTGTATTTCTTTGGGAATAAGAAGTATTGGTTATCTCTGCATATTGGTTATGTTCTTGTGAGATCCATATATTGTGGTGGCTTGTTCTTGGTTCATCTATTTCTTGGGAGTTTCTATTGCTTGTGATGCACTTCTGCTATTAGCACTACGAGTTATGGGAGTAGATTTCTCCAACAGATAATACATACACAACACAATCTTCAGATTAAGAGATACCTGAGTTACAAAGTGTTTCCTGCCTTTTATTGTTCCCTAGCCAACCGATACATAGTTCCCTATACGTATAAAACTCTTTGATATCCCTCTACAAACTGGTAACTATGGGGGCCTCTCACAGTTTTCACCAATATGGTAATTTAAGATACAGTAGACTATGATGTAAAAATTATGATGACAAAGATTATGATATACTTTTTGAATTATCATATGTTGTATATGTCAATAATTGTATTACCACTAAGTTTCCATAACCAACAGGGAATCTTGATGATGAATATGTAGCTCCTCTATTCCTTCTTGGTATCACAATCTTCCTCCTCCTAATCAATAAATCCACAACGGAATTAAATTTATCTCATCAATGTGTATTACTGTCACAAATGGCAATTCATATATAAACACCTAAGTGGTCCAGCTTCTGCATTTTGGTTCAAATTAGCATTATCAACTACCCCTTGTACATGACCTACTTGAACATCTTCATGTGATAATCTTCTCCTAAAATACACATTTCAACAAATTATATTAGGAATGTTGAAAAGCACACATAATGCTTATGCAGACTGTATTTTACCTAGTTCTCCTTTGGTTGTGCAGAGATGGTTCCCCTTGAGTTGCAGTTGCAACAGTCTCAACATTGGTTTGTTCTTCTTCAGTTTGTGCAGTCCTTCTACTGCATATCTAGGATAATGAGTTTTCATTTTAGGTCCAAAGTATATTGAAAGGTGTATATGCATATTTGGGCATATGTTGAAATAAGATCACTTGGATGTCCTTAGAGGAGTGTTATCTGTTTGGGTTTCACTTTGTTGTGCAGCATTTTGGGCATCAACATTGGGTTGCACTGCTGGTGGTGCACAGGTTGTCCTCCTGCATACACAAATAAAATGTTTAAGTTATCTACCGTAGTAAATTTTGATCTTCAATAATGTAGCAAAATAGTTTTTGACTCTAACCTTCTCCTCCTAGAAGTCAATTCATTGTCATTGTTGTGCATCTCTTGAACTTGTGCCCTAGACTTCTTGCCTCTAACTGATGAAGATGCAGCTGGTTCTTGCTGAAAAATGTACCTCCATCCTTCCTAACTAAATATACATTTTTGGCTTGGAGGGCCTACCACCATTGCCTCCTCTTTTACTGGGCATAACAAGTTGATTCTCACATCTCCTTGAATTGTGACCATATTGAAGACATCACCCACACCTTAGTTGTGTCCCATCCTTTCTAATCTTAGTCTCATTATCCACAACATCACCAGCTTTGTTTCTTGCCTTTTTTGACCTGCCAAACCCCTTCTGTATGGTGGGGTAATGACCTATACAACTCAGACAATTTCACCCAAAGTGCCTCATCAAGCATAGAATTGATAGCAATTTAAAAGCTTTCTTGTAGGTGACAACATAGTAACAATCATCAACATAATTCTGAATCTTATCTTTGGGGTATATGATGGATACAATAGCATGCACATGGTATACCAATCAAATCAAAAGCTCTGAATATGTAGTTTCTCTCCCTCAAATTGACTACATGTGTTTTACCATGTCCATACACTTCAAATACTTCACTAGTTGAGCATGTCACAATGCAACTCCTAGCTAACTCAGAAATTTTATCAGCCTTTGCAGTTTTTCTAGGACACAACTTCCCTGTCCATTTTAGGCATCTCTCCCCTTTGCTCTGAAATCTAGACATGATTAAGGTCCTAATTATTTCCAACATATGTACAATAGGTCTGTCCCTAGCTTGCAAGATCCACTTGTTGAAAGATTCAAATGGATTATTGCAAAGAATGTCAGTTTTAGAAAATGTATCAAGGAAAGCTCTACTTCAACCCTCTTTGCTCTCTTTCTTCAACCAATTATGTGCATTGGGCATTTTAATCATCAATTTCTCCACCTTACATCAAATTCTTCAACAGTACATGCACATGCCACCTTCCAAATCTTATTTTTCCAAATTAGTGCTGGAAACTTCTTCTTGAAATTGTAGTAGTGTCTTACACAAAATCTATGGAGTGTGTTGGGGTAGTTTTGTTTGAAAACTTGAACTAAACCCCGATTGATTATGCAAGATACATTATTAGTGATCTAATTTAGTAAAATGTGTGAAAGCAAATTTAAAAAGTATCAATATATTTTGTCATGATACATGAGTGAAACTTATGAAAAATTACTACATTGATTTTTCATTCAATACCTTCTGCCTGTAAGATTGAACACAATTGAGTCTCCAGGGACCTTAAAAGATTGAACCAAATTCCACAAGAACCCACACAAAGTCTCCTTCGTCTCAGTTAAGATAACTGCCTTTTCTTATATTATTTTGCTCAATACAACCCTACTCCCTGGGTTTTTTAGATGCAGATTGTACAGGTACTCTGGGATCTTCCATATCTTTGAAGATCATTTCCTTGGACAATAGACAGGACTAAGACTCTGGCTCTTTGTGCTTGATCAATTGATATGTTAAAACCATAATCTTTCTTCACAAGGGTTTGGAAGGCAACACCACTCATCTTGGGGTTCACTCTAAAGAGATTAACATAATGCTTGCCTAACCATGTGGAGTTACATTTTGAATTCACATAGCTTCTAATGCATGTATGCTCATTCTTCAGTGTTTTAATATGAAATGCAGTCCAATCTCTGTCCCAAGATGCATGTATCAACCATGTACACTCATTTTCTGGACACTTGGCTCTGACTCTTGTCCATTCATTCTTCACATAATGGTATGTCCTACCATTTTCTGCACTCCACATTCTCAAAGCATCCCTAAATTGCCTTGGATCTTCAAACTTCAAACCAACTCTTAAGACTACTTGCTTGTCAGCCTTGTTGTAAATAGGATACTTGTTCACCTCACTTGCTTCATCATTAGATGAATGAATTGCACTTCTTAATAACTCATCTAATGGTTCATAATCTAAGTGCATCTCTCCCACTTCAACATCACCTTCAGATAGTCCACCTGCAGGGAAATCAACCCCTGCAACACCCTCTGATTTAATATGACATGTCCTATGTTTAAAACTTCTACTTGCTTCTACATTATCCCTCCTTCTTGGCCTTAGTTCTCTTTGCATTACTTCATCATCTGAAGAAGACGATAGATGATCCTCATTAGTATCACCAAAAGCAATATATATACTATCACTGTCACTGTCCTCTTCTGTGTGACCCTTAGTTGTATACATATCCTCCCCCTCTGAACAATCAGAATCTAGCCCAAGCTTACTGCAAAATTCCTTTGCTCTCTTGAAATACCAACTTTGTTCTTCTCTCTTATTCTTGGTTCTTGAATATTTTTATCCATCAAAACATCTTCGCGAAATATATTATTTTTAGGTTCTTTGATGTCACTTTCAGTCTGCTTATCTTTTTCCCCTTCAACATCAACATCAACTTGTTCTTCCTCTTCACCACCATTACCAACTTCTAAAGATTCATCTACATCCATGTTAACAACATCAGCACAATCACCAACATTCATCTTTCCTAAATTCTGACCTCGTTCTATAACATTGACCCCCTTACCATTATCAAGACAACCACCAAGAATCAACTTAATTTTAGACAAAAAAATGTTCTGCTATAGCCACACGATTAGATTTATCAATGTACAAATAAATATACTCAACATGAGGCTCTTTGTTATGAACTTCGAACATCTGTTTCATTGTGTCAGTGTCATATGCCAACACACAGATTGTCTCCCAATTCTCCCTCCTCTAACATGTAGTATAAATAATCTTCCTCATTGTAGTTCAATCGTCTTAACAAATTCTTCAAACCTTCACAATCAGTCGACCTAGGAAATATGTGTCATACTCCTGACTTCCTTCCATTCATATACTGAATGTTAGGATTTTTCTCAAAATGTCCATCGTAATGAACTACAAGTGCCTTTACCATTCAGTTGTAAAAATACAGTAAACATATTGTCACTAAATATACATATTAACAATGCAAAACTCATTAAATTTAAGAAATGATCCCCTCCCTTGACCAAGACATCGAATACATGCCCCCCCCCCCCCCCCCCCCCCCACACACACACAATTTATAAAACAATGTACAAATTCAACCACCTTCCCATTCAAAAAATCATTTTGATAACTTCATTCAGTAGGACCGAAAATAACATGGATAAAGATTATTCGAATTCATAAGTTGTGTTACCTGATATGGAAATACTGCTCAAAATCTACAATTGCCTCCTCCAATGAGACACGGGGACTTCAACAGAGAGCAAGATTGAAGATATCGAGTATGATATGATTGAGACTTTGGTCTTCAGATATTGAATTGGGGGTTCACGGTTAAGGATTTGGGGATCTAGGATTAGAGATTTGGGGGTTTATGGTTAGGGATTTGGAAGTTTATGTTTCAAATTCTAGATTTGGGTCAGATAGGTACATTCAATTTCGGCCGGAGAGAGAAAGATAACAAGCAAGAGGTTCAGACAAGGGAGGTTTTCGGGGAGAGAGAGAGAATGAGAGAGAGCACAGGAATTGTAATAGAGATAAGTGATTAGTGGAATTATTAAGAAATTATTCAAATAGGGGCAATTTGGTCTTTTCACACCCAATTTTAGGTTTCCTGTGCAGGGTTTGACTTCGATTTGCAGATGGGGGTGGGGGGTTATTACATTGACAAATATTTTAGGGTGTTGAGCGCCTTGACCTCATATATGAGGGGTGTTTATCGCGATTTACCATTTTCTCTCTCAGCCCTATATTCGTGAAGTACGATATTAAAATTTCTCCACTCTCACAACTCTCGAATATTGTTGTAGCTTTAATTTTTTAGTAAACTTGTTTGTTATTTTTTTGCTACTCTCTCAATCCTGATGTTTTTTAGATTTTATTTTCACGTACGATACTACTACCTCAACTCTCTCAACATTCCTATATTGTTTTTATTTTTTCACATACACTACCACTACACTAGCTAGAAATTATTTTTTTCACATACACTACTACTACACCATATTTATCATGTCATGATCACGGGGTAGCGGTCATAGCCAAAGTGGATAAGAATCCACTAGTGCATCTCGTCAGCCTTCAATAATCCCACAATTAGAGACTGATATATAATCATAACCTTAATATAGATTATGAAAGTGTTCCTCAACATGAATATGTTCCAGAGATACAACATGACGAATTTCTAGCTAGAGACACGTAAACACTTGACATTGAACCCGCACAACCTATTTCTAGTAGAAAACATAGTGGTCAAACTAATGAAGTCCACAAATTTTATGACTTTATCCCAAATGAGGACAATCTGGGCATAGGAAATAAGGTGTGTAAAACATGTAAAAAGGTTACAAATGGAAGAAGGGTGAGGGGATGGGTACAATTAGTCAACACATTACAAATGTATACTCCAAACTAGTACAAGACCAACTATCGCAACAAAAGATCAACCCTAGTACCAGGCATATAGATAGCCATAGCTATGATCCCGAAATCGTTGGTCGGAAAATGGCCAAATTAGTTATTAAGAAAGATTTGCCTTTTTCCTATTCCGAGAGTAGGGACCTAGAGGCCTTTAACCAAAATGCACTAAATCCACATTTCAAAAGAATTCGAGAAACACACTTAAGGCCGATTGTTTAAAACTTTATTCCAAAAAGAAACACGCTTTAATTGTACTTTTGTATTCTTTAACTTGTAGAGTATCGTTAACGGACGATTGTTGCAAAATGTTGTAACAATATTTCAATGATAAGCATAACTTTTCATTGGATCGATAATGTTTGGCTCATTCAAAAGATAATCATATCACATACCGCTTTGTCGTACACCGATAGTAGTATGGTTATCGTAACACGTATTTTAGAAGTTTGTGATTTATTTCATATTCAAGATTAAAAAAAATCGAATAGTTTTGATAATGCCTCCAACAACACTAGTTCAATTACTACATTACAACAACAGTTAGCTCCACCATGTCTTGAAATTGTTCGTGTTAAATATGCATGTCATATTTTTAACTTATGTGTACAAGATGCTTTAAAAGTAGCCGATCCATATGTGAATGCAATTAAAAATTGTGTACATTTCATTGCTTTTGTGGTACTATGCTTCAAAAATTCAAAGAATGGTGTAATCGTAAGGGAGTACATTTTATAAAATTTTCTAGAGATGTTAAACATCGATGAAAATCTACTTTCGACTTATTGAATGTTGTTACTAAATACAAAGTGATTTTTGTACTACAAAAAATATGGATGATTTTCAAATGACTCCAAATTCTTGGTTTTTTGCCGAAAGTTTGTTAAAAAATTTGGAACCTTTTAAGACAGCAACTTTGAAAATTCCAAAATCTTATGATTCCACTTCTGGTGGTATTTTTATTTCATTAATTTCAATGACACAAACATTTCAAGATATGATTTCGGATCCTGACATTGGTCATATTGTTATTCCTGCTTATAATAAAATTTTGAAATATTTTAATCATCCTCCTATGTTCTATTGTATTACTACTGTAATGGATCCTCGTATCAAATTAGCGGGTACGAAGAGTTTGAATGAAATGTTTTTTAAATTTACTTGGAGAAGACTCTGAATATGAATTTAATGATTTTTTAGCTTTATATGAGTTGACATTGAATAACTTGTATGATTTTTATGATATAACTTATACATCTAGTGGTACAACATGACAAACTAGTATATCAATTTATTCTTTTTCTTCTAGAGGTAACGGTAAGAGTACATTATAAGATGTCACTGCTAATTTACTTGCATATATTCAATATGAAAAAGCTAGGACTAATGCACCTAATGAATTAAACTGATATAATTCACAAGATAGTGAGAGTTCTAGTTCTAACATTGAGGTATTACAATGGTGGAAAGAACATGAAACTCTTTTTTCAATTCTTTTACATATGTCATATACTAATAAAAAAACAATTTCTTTTTTGAAGAAAAGGTGGAGTCTGGCCACCCTGTTTCATTAATAAGTGATCAATAAAACAAACTCAGAGTACTGAGCTTACAACAAAATCCTACAATCAAAATAGAATAACATAACTCCACCCCGAACATGGGGGGTGGGACAAAAGAAAAAATATAGAGTAGCCGCAAAGAAATATATCATACCCCCCAACAAATCCTGGGGTGGTGGGTATAAATGATCATCGTAGACCATGCTGGCTATCAATCAATCGTCGGTCCAATCTCGATCTCCTCGTCATCAAACTCCTCTATCTGGAAAACACTCGCAATCCTTCCCCTGGGACCTACTGCTGCCACATTAGCCCAAAATGAAACAAAATGCATAATGTGAGTCAAATTGCCAGAAATACTATTGCAAGTTCTACGAAAGTAAAGATTATTTCTGTCTAGCCAGAGAGCCGAGGTCATTGCAGCGATAGCAATATACCACGCTTCTCTCAAAGCACCCCTCTCTGTCGCGAACTTAGGACCTACCCACAGGTCCTTGTATGTACTAGGGTATTGAGATGTCCTTAGGGCGGTAAGTACCTCTACGATAATCGCTTTGCTCCTAGGGCACTGAAGAAAAAGATGGTCTCTAGTCTCCAGGGTAGCGTGGCAGAACCCGCATTGAGAGTCCACATTCGGTTGGCGCTTAGCGAGATTTCTTTAGTCAGGATCGCATCATTTAGCACCAACCATAAGAAAACTTTGATTTTTAGCGGGGCTTTTGTTCTCCAGACAACAGCCGACCAATTTGGTGTGCATCCGCTAAAATGGATGCGATTGTACATGGAGCGTACTGTGAACTTGCCGTTCTTCTCCACTCCCCAGGTTTTCTTATCGGGCCCCTGAGAGAAATCAATTCCAGCATTGGTGATGTAGGCCTGAAGTTCCGTTAATCTAAGCTGAGAGCCTAGGTCGAGCGGTTGTTTGAAAGATGGATTCCAGACACCTTTTTTCCAGGCTGCTACCACCGTGCAGTGTGGTTGTGTCACCTGCTCATATAAATTGGAGAACAGAGTTCTGAGTGTGTGATCAGCACACCACTTATTCCTCCAAAATCTGGTGAATCTACCGTTTTCGATAGCTTATTTGACACAGCTATGGAAGGGTTCGTATGCCTTAGTGATACATTTCCAGAACCAGGATACCCGAGGGCCTATCCTGAAGCCCAGATTTCTCGTTCCATTCCCATGCATGTATCCCTGAACAAATTGTTGCCACCCTTCTCCATTATGGTGTAATACTTTCCACCACCATCTACTCAGAAGCGCCATATTCATGTCTCGAAGATCAATTATACCTAGGCCTCCATGTATCTTTTTCATGCACGCCTTCTCCCATCTAATGAGGTGATATCCTCCTCGGTCCGGGTATGCCTATTTCCATAAGAAACGTTTCCTAATCCGGTCAATTCTTTGGATTACCCATCGTGGTATTTCAAAGAAGGAGAGATAATAGGTAGGAAGGTTTGAGAGGACTGCATTAATGAGCGTGACTCTCCCTCCCAAAGATAGGGCCTTCCCTTTCTAGCCTGCTAGCCGTTTCTCAACCCGGTCAATGATGGATAGCCAATCTGCCTTTTGAGTTTCCCGGGTCTTAGCAGCAATCCAAGGTATTGAATGAGGAAACTCTTGATGGAGCAATTGAGGATTGTGGCATGATCAAGAGCCTCTTCTGGAGTCAGAACAATGGGAATGAGAGCACTTTTGTGGAAATTAACTCTAAGGCCAGACCAAACTTCAAAGCAATACAGAATTCCTTTGAAGACGGTAGTTTCCCCTAGGTTGCCATTGCCTAATAGGAGAGTATCATCTGCATATTGGAGTATCGAGCATCCTTGACGATTGATTTCTTTAGCCACTGGTACGATCCAACCTGCTCTACTGCATTTAGCCATCATGGATCTTAGGACGTCTGCCACTATGGTAAAGAGAAGGGGTGATAGCGGATCTCCTTGTTTGAGCCCCCGTTTGGAGGAGAATGGGTGGCCTAATATCCCATTTACCAAAATAGCCATCCTGCTGGTGGTAAGACAAGTGTGGATCCATTTGATCCATCTGTCCCCGAAACCCCTTCCAGCAAGCGCTTCCAACAAACAGTCCCATTGAACAGAGTCATAGGCTTTCTCAAAATCCAGCTTCAGGAGGTAGCTCTTAGAATTTGAAGTGTTGGCATTGATGGATAGTCTCTTCAGCCGTTGCTATACTGTCCTAAATACATCTTCCTTTGATGAATCCCATCTGGTCCTGACTAATGAGGCCATCCATTACCTTTTCCAGTCTGTTAGCGAGTGTCTTGGTAATGATCTTTACAGAGCAGTTAAGGAGGCTTATGGGGCAGAAGTCTCCAACTCGTTGTGAGTCTTCTTTCTTAGGAATCAGTACCACCTCTGCATAGTTAAATCTCCCTAATTTGAGTTTATGCTCGTAGAAGTCTTCGAACAGCTTCAGCAAGTCACCTTTGATTTCCTCCCAGAATATCTGATAGAATAGAATCAGGAAACCATTTGGCCCTGGAGCTTTATCTTTTTCAAGTTATTGGACTGCCTTCCAGACCTCCTTCTCAGTGAAGGGTGCTTCGAGGGATTGCAGCCTAGGATCTGAAGTGCCTACTTGGTCTTGCCAGAAATCGTGTTGGAGAGGGACTCTCAAGTCTGCTTTGTGCCCAAAGAGGCGCTTGAAGTGGGATTGGAAAGCCAGCTTAATAGCAACGTCGCTTTGTAACATTCCAGAATTCGAGTTGAGTGAGTGAATGAGATTATATCTATGCCAGGCGCTGGCAACTCGGCGGAAGTATGCTGTGTTCGCGTCTCCCTCTTTGAGCCACGAAATTTTTGACCGTTGTTGCCATCTGATTTCCTTAATCCTGTAGAGCTGGTCAATTTCCTGTCTAAATTGGAGCAATCGATTTCGCTCTTCCTATAGTAGATCCCTAGATTCTTTAGTCTTCTCTAGTTCCTCAATTCCTTTAAGGAGGGATTCCTTTGCTCTCCAAATCAGGGTAAATCTGGTCCAGTTCCATTTCCTAAGCTTGCTCCTGAGCCTGCTAATTTTTTCACACCATATAGCGGACGCCTCACTACCCTTGGTCGGTGAGACCAACTCTCGTTGACCATATGGTGGAAGCCTTGAATTTCTAACCAAGCTTTCTAGAATCGAAATTTTGACGGCTTTCTGGGTTGGTCATCCCCGAAGGATAAGAAAATAGGCAAGTGATCAGAGGTTGGTTAAGGGAGTGATCTAACTGATGACAACAGAAATTTGGTCTCTCAGTCCGTGGAAACCAAGATCCTATCTAACTTAGCTAGAATGGACGCCGCCTGCATGTTCGATCAGGTGAAAAGCCTATCCGAGATAGGGATGCCAACCAATTCCATGTATGTGATGACCTCATTAAACGCTTCCCTGTCTCGATCACTGGAACCACTGCCTCTGTGTTCTGAGGCGAATCTTGTGATGTTAAAATCGCCCCTCACCAGCCAAGGGTGTGGCCAAGTATTGCTCTTAGTTCCATCCAGAAGGCCGTTCTAGCGGCAGACGTATGCGGTCCGTAGACCACCGTAACCGATTGAGTCCACCGATCGGATTTTCGTTGTAGCAATACCAACTAAAAAAATTGCCCGTAGAGCTCGTCTAGACAACAGAAGATGTTGGGGTTAAACCCTAGGGCAATGCACCCAGACGCCCCAACTAATAGGGACGTCTTCCACTCGGAGATTCGACTACCCCCTACTCTACTAAGTCTAGACATGTGCAAAAATTTGGTCTCTTGGAGACCCACAATGTTAGCCTTAGACCTGGCTACGACTTCCTTAACCATTTCTCGCTTATCCCGCCCCCCGAGGCCTCTAACATTCCAGAAGAGGGCCTCCATTAACTACGGCTAGGGGAGGGAACGTGACTCGTTTTGGGATTCAAGTTCAAATTAAGAATAACCCTATCGGTCTCTCATCGCAATGGTGAGAGTTCTTCTTCTTCTAGAGCCAAATTCATTGGAGATGCTCGTGTGCACCGAAAATTCGATGAAAGCTGAAAACATGACTCATGGAAAAGTAGTGGACACATCAACAAGTGGAAGCAACTCACCTGAAGATGAACAAGCTATGTAGAAAATTTAGGGCGATGAGATCCTAGGTTTAGGTTAAGTAGACGTACACGACTGTAGTCCAATGCCCTTTTTCAATCTAACTCTAGACTATCTCGAACACTAGAGTATCTCCTTAAACATGTAATTCAATAAAGATGTATGATTTTTTAGGTTTTTTACATGTATTTGTATGTAATTTGATTGTTGTAAAAACTTATACCAAGTTGAAATTAATAATATATACACATTTGTTTCATTCCTAAACACTAGTATTTTTCATGTGCGATGCACGTTTTGATAGGAGTTGGAGGATTTTCACGTGCGATGTACGTGTTAAGAAATAGTTTTGGAGTTTGACATGTGTTGCACGTAATTGGGAAATATATTTTGAAGAAAATCTACAATTTGTACGTGCAATGCACGTGTTTATAAGTAGAATTTCAGTTATATGTGCAACATATGTATGTTTACTGTTAAAAAATATTATAAAATTATTTTGCACATGCATTGAACGTTTTAAATAGGTAAATTTTTTTATTTGTTTGTTTTTGTTGTAATTAATGGGAGAGTTGGAGTTGCACGTGCAACGCACGGATTTATATGTTGACAAATGACAACTCCAACTCTCCCATTATGATATTAGAGATGTTCTACATTTATCTATTTTTTTGGAGTTAAACTAAAAAAAAAAATAACTTTTTTTAAAATACCGGATCAACCTGGATCGGCCCAGCCAGGGTCGGGTTAGCCCCGTTAGGGTTCGGTTTTGGAACTCAAACCGGGCCCGGACCGACCCGGGTTTTGACGCAACTAGGCCCCGGGCCCACACAAATCGACCGGGTTGGGACCCGATCCGGCCCAGTTCGCTCAGCCCGATTGTCAACCCTAAACTTAAATATGAACATGCCAGTGTCCATGCTGTATGGATGAGCCGATGAACGGATTAAAGCCTGAGCTTCAAATTCAAGATCCAAACCCAGCACTTATATACCCTCGGGCTGAGACTGACTTTTTAGAGGCCAGATTAGTGGGCCTGTGGACGGACTTAGGCTTTGGGCTTTTTTTTACATCTAATGGGGTTATTGCATTTTTCCCAAAAAAATTATAATAATAAAACCCTGAAAGGGCATTGCGGTAATCTCGTGCCATCACGTGAATCCCCATTTACAGAGAGAATTAAAGAGAGAACGTAACTGTATATAGAGAATTAGAGAGATAAAAAGTGAGGAATTCCAGAGAGAGAAAAAGAGTGTGTGAAAAATGTTTTGCTATGTAGGGAAGGCGACTAAGATCTTCTTCATAGTGGTCACCATCCTCGCGGTTGTCGGACTCATCCTCGGCTTTGGCTTCTTCCGCCACCACGGCGGTGGGTCCCACAACAACAGTGACGGTGGTGGGGAAGGAGAGAAGGGGCCCACATTCCAACGGCCCATTCCCGCCACTGCGATGGCTACGCCGCCGATCCTCAGTCTACCTAGCCCGGGTTCGACGGCTCTCGGCCCGGTCACTTCTTAATTTAGTTAGTTAGTGGGTTTGATTTGATCTGAGTGATCTTTCAATTTTCAGTTGTACATATTTGTTCTTGAAATTTAATTTAAGTGGTAATTTTCTTGTTTTCTTTTTTTTTGGTTTAATTTGGGTTGTTGGCTTGCTGTGAGCTGCTGGAGATAGCTGTTTTTTGTTTCACTGAATGGTCATTTTAAGACTTGACTTTTTTTTGCACATGTAAAGCACACGTTTCTTTAGTAATGTCAGTTTTTAGTAGTTACTTATTGAGTAGTATCAAATATCAATTCCAATGCAGCTTATAATTACTATCAGTATGGAAAATTTGATGAACAAAAGGAACGCCCGATGCATGTGTTAGATTTGGGGAAATTTGGTTTTAAGAAGTGTAGTGTAATTTGCGAATAATGAAAGTTGCATACTGGGTGATCTTTACAAAACTGCCTACATTATACTTAATTGGAGTTGATGAATGAATTCTTGATGATGCTTAGGAAGAATGCTCTTACATAAAGAGAATCGATCTAGATCCGAATCCAAAATTTTTTGCAGATACAAATTCGGATATCCAAATTAAAAAAAATTCGATATATTTTAAAAAAGCGGATCTCGCAAGATTTTATAATATTATTTATGTATATTTAATATTTATATATATATCTCTAATCTCTAATATTATAATGGGAGAAGGCCTTAGTCTCATTTGTCATTTTGTCATTCTACCAACATATGCAACGTACGTACATAACTAATATAAAATATGTTTTCAGTTCAAATCCTTCCTAAATTTTTATTTCTATTTTTTAAAATTATTAAAACGTGCATCGCACGTGTAAATTACTAGTATAATATAACTCAAACTCCAATTTCAATCCCCCAATCTCTCTTCCATAACCACTTGCTCTCACTCCAATCCCAATTCTTCTTCGATCATGGACAAAAGCAAAGAACCCCAATCTGACCCTGAAACCTCCTTGCCCTGCACATCGATGACGCCGAAGCGAAGAAAAAAAAATCGAACGGACGGAAAATCAAAAAACTTGAAAAAAATTTCATCTTCCGTCCGTCGTAATTTTTAAAAAAAAAAATAAAAAACTTTAAATCTTAATTAATTTCTTAAAAACTATTAAATTAATCCTAATTATTTCTTAATTTTTGCTTAATTACAATTTAAACATAAATTTAACCTATAAAGAAAATTATAGGTTTGTTGTATAGGATTTTTAATGTTAGAATTGTATAGGACGGGGCATCATCTTCCGTCCCAGGCAATTTCAACACTTTTTTTTTTTCAGAAATTGTGGCGGACGGAATATTATCCCTCGCCCTAACATTTAAAAAAATTAAGAAAAATAACTAAAAGGACGTGATATTATCCCATCATCCAACTATTGCACGTGAAAAAAGAGCACGGACGAAATTTTATTCTCCGTCTCTTTCGTTAAATTTTTTTTTTTTTTTAGGGACGATGTATTATTTTCCGACCGATAGGGTTTAATATAAAAAAATCTCTCCGACGAAAGATAATTTTTGTCCGATCAAACAGACGATAAATTATCTTTTGTTTGCTATATTTTGGCAATTGCCATTTCGTCTGCCAGATATAACTGACTACTGTAGCTCCGAAACCCAAATTTTGAGTAAATGGCTAACGACCGGAGCGATAACGATGACGATTACACATGCTCTTATCTGCTTGTGTTACTTCTTTCTTCAGTCCGTACAAGTTCTGAAGATGATATCACAAGAGCACCACCTGCTTAATTTGGGAATAGTTTACCAAAATGACCCACCTTTTGAAAGTATTTACCAAACTGACCCACTATCGAAAGTATTTATCAAAATGACCAACTCAGATAGTGAGTTTGGTAAAAATAACCTTGCTGTCTGAGGTAGCGAGTGTATATTGAGGTGTTAAAACGTAAAGAAAATTTTCAAGTTTAGACTCGCTATCTGAGATAGCGAGTTTGGTGAAAACAACACCGCTATCTGAGATAGCGAGTGTGTGTTGAGGTGTTTCTCCATCACTTGGAGAAAAACTCGAAGAAAAATATCAAGTTTATACTCGCTATTTGAGATAGCGAGTCTCGTTCAAATAAACTCGCTATCTCAGATAGCCAGTGGTGTACTCATTTTTCAGAGAAATTTTTTTAGAAAAATTTTGAACATGAAATATATACAACTACACTCTCTATCTGAGATAGCGAGTCTAGTTCAACTGAACTCGCTATCTCGAATAGCGAGTGTAGGGTAGTGTTCTTTTTCTCCTCTTATAAGAGATTTACCTCTTGTAAGAGGTGGTCCACCTCTTATAAGAGTTTTTTTAGCATTCTTTTTTTACCTCTTATAAGATATTTTTTCCAAAATCTCTTATAAGCCTAAAAGACTTCTAGTAGCCGCTTTCAAATTATTATAAGACTTCTATCACTTAAAAAGTCTATATTACCCCCAAGTCTATATTATAATTGTTGATGAAGGTTTCTATTTTTCGGTATTATATATCTCATCTCCATGCATCTGCTAGCATTTTTCGACTTCAAATTGAGGACTGAGGAGTCAATGTAAACTGCACTGGAAGTCACAAATATCCTAGTCACGAGTTGCTAAGTTTTGAATTTAGGGTACATAAATCTTTTAATTTTAAATTTTTTCCCGTCTCTCTCTCTCTCCTTTTTTTTCTTTTTCTTTTTCTTTTTCTTTTTTGTGCCCAGATCTAATGAAACTAAAATTTTATTAAGAACAAACCGAAAACAAATACTAAGAATGAGGATTGAGATTTGAGACCAAAATTCATAGGGACCATGGTAAGCAATGTGCATCTAATCCAATGATTACATGAACTTTTTATAGGCGTGATAGTGTATTTTTGTCCCCCAAAACACCGAAAGAAAAACAATATGAGCAGTTTTGGCAAATTTAACAAACTAAAAAAAGCCTTATGAAAAAAAAAATTAAAAAGAAAGAAATAATGTAGAACATTAAGGCCAAATAGAAAAATAACAATAAATAAACTAAATAGAAACCTAGAGGGCAATAATTACTGGAATAAAATGATGTACTATCAAACTCAAAAAGATATAATGAAGTCGAAAATTTGCAATACATTTACCCCATTTTTTTTTTAAAATATTTTTTTGTTGTTGTGAATTTAACTTGTCATTAAACTAGTTTATATATTAGTAATTTGAACTTATCTTTTCTACTTTTATACTTTGGGGTAATATAGACTTTGGGATAATACAGGCTCTTGTAAGAGGTGGAAAAAGAACAGAAATCTCTTATAAGAGGTTCTTATAAGAGGTATTTTTATATAAAAAGAACACCTCAAAAAGAGGCTCTTACAAGAGGCACTTACTGTAAATCTCTTATAAGAGGTAACCTCTTGTAAGAGGCAAAAAAAAGAACAGTACCTAGGTCTACATTTTCATGTTTAATTTTTTTTTTCTAAAAAATATGTACAACTACACTCGCTATCTAAGATAGCAAGGTCAGTTGAACTAGACTAGCTATCTGAGATAGCGAGGTAGTTATATACATTTCATGTAGAAATTGCATGTTTAAAATTTCTTTAAAAAATTAGTACAACTGCACTCGCTATCTGAGATAGTAATATCAGTTGAACTAGACTCGCTATATAGAGATTGTAGTTATATATATTTCAGATAAAAATTACATGTTCAAAATTTCTCTGAAAAATGAGTACAACTGTATTCGCTATCTGAGATAGCAATGTCAGTTGAACTAGACTCGCTATCTGCGATAGAGAGTGGTTATATATATTTTACATTAAAATTACATGTTCAAAATTTCGCTGAAAAATAAGTATAACTATACTAACTATCTGAGATAGCGAGTTCATTTGAACCAGACTCGCGACCTCAAATAGCGAGTAGGTCAATTTGGTAAATAATTTCAAAAGTGGGTTAGTTTGGTAAATACTTTTAAAAATTGGGTCATTTT
Organism: Hemerocallis citrina; assembly: GCA_017893485.1. Lineage (NCBI taxonomy): Eukaryota > Viridiplantae > Streptophyta > Magnoliopsida > Asparagales > Asphodelaceae > Hemerocallis > Hemerocallis citrina. Next base: position 99,479,924 of record CM030366.1, read on the forward strand.
GGTAAACCAATTCCTTGTTTTCGTGCTGGGGTCCTTATGGCAGTTTTGTCTTGCCTTGAAAAAAAAATTTCTCTCTGGGGGTTCAGGTAACAAAAACTCATAGTTCATTTGCTACAGAAGCATTTTTTACTTAAATATAATCCATGAATGTTGTAAATTAGAATTTAGATTCTTTGGGTATCGCTGACCTTTTTTCTTCAGAGAGTGGCTTTATCCACCACTGGAAATATGTGTAAGAAACTTCCGTCAAAGCGACATCTTGTGTGTGACTCGCAACCAATGCAGTGGGTCATCCCCGAACAAGTCAACCAGGGGTGATACATTATGTATTCAAATCGTCGTGGTAGTGCATTTCTTGGTTGCATTGGTAAGCCTTTCATGTAATTCTTCCATGATCACGTTTTAGATGCTTTTTTCTGGAGAGGATCATAATCCTAGTAGTTGATAGTTGATATGACTAATACGTATATGTTTTAAGTTGAGATGTTCAACTATTTTTCAGTTTAGATATTTCGAAGACCAATAAGCATGTAAAAGATCCATCAATTTTGTGAATGGTGATCTCTCAAACCTGAAATTTGAGTTGTATTCGGATTAGCATACATGAGAAAAGAATGATGTCTCTTTACCATCAGATTGGCCGTTCTTGTTGTCATTCTACGCTTCTGTTTCATGGTTATATCTCATTGTGATAATTGTCTTCTACTTCAATGCAGTGCTCAAAATTACAGCTACACGCAAATGCATCCAATCCTTACAGATTTATTTACAGCTAAACAAGAGGAAAACCAACTTAATTGTTGTTAGGAATAAATAGAGACAACCCAATGTAAAACTCTTAAACTATATGGAGTAAATTTTTATTTAAAATTGAAAATCTTGCATTATTTACAGTGTATTTTTCCTTGTTGGTTGCAGTTCGGCAAATCTAAGCGTTTCCTTTTTTGGTGATGCATTCTCGACTAGGTAAAATAGTTATATATAGAAGTCAAGTTCAAACCATATGCAAAATAAACAGGTAAGTGCACGCGTACTATATTCACTTTTATACGAGCTGCACATATGTAAAATAAATTTTCCTTAACTTCTTTTGTTTTGTTGATTTCTATTTTATGATTAGATATGAAAATTGATACACGTAATTCAGTGATATACATATCTAAGTACTAGGTAAGGAATTAAATATAGAAAAAAACTATATGTTTAGTGTTCGAGTTCATATCAGTTATCTGAAATATCGTATCCAATTCGCATCTGTATCCAAAATTTGCGGATACATATATAATATTTTTTCTAAGTTATATCTGTATGTGTATCTGAATCCTTCTTTGGAATGCGGATACAGATGTTGGCATAGCCAATATCCGATCCGTATCCGATCTCAAAACATCTCTAAATGATGGGTGGCAGGGGGTAATAGTAAATGTAATGGTCTAACACTAGACTGTTAGCAAAATAATGAAAAAGGATAGAGAGATCAGAAAGGGAATTAATGATAATGGAGCCGAGAGAAACAAAGTGAAAGTGAAAGGGAAAGGCGTGTCAAAATAAAGCAATGGTCCTTTACGAGGGGTGGTGATGCTTTGGTGGTTCCTATGGTACAGTTGTTGGATTTATGTCTTGTATACTATGTTCGATGAGAAGAGAAGACGGGTGAAGCAAGAAGAGGTTCGAAACATCGATGGTGGACATCAGCAACAACATCAATTGATAGTCGGCTGCCATAACTCTTTGATTGGTCGTGGTTCATTGCAATCAACTGTTGAGGTTCATTGCAATCGACTGCCCTTTGGGGCAGCGACCGCAACCTGCGGGCAACATCGAATAGGGTCGAGTCTTGGTGATAAACTTAAAGCCCAACGTCGTACTGTTCTCATCGTATCATTATCTTTTCAGGGATATCAAACGGTTATTGTATCATGACTACAAGGTTTCTTTAGATCTATATATATATATATATATATATATATATATATATATATATATATATATATATATATATATATTAATCTTTAAGAGGTAAGAGAGAGTACTTCATTGTAGAGAGTTTGTAAGTATTCCATTGTAAATAGCAATTATCTTCTAATAAGGATTGAGAGATAGATATGTTTATGGTGAGAGCAATTGTAATTCTTGTATCTTTCTCTTGTTGAACATCATCTCGATTATTTCTCCCCTGAATTAGGGTTCTCCCACACCGGGAAAAAATTGTGTGCTTTGTGTGTTTGATTTGGTCTACTATTTGCTTGGTGGTTTGTTCGTAGTGATCATGTCGCAAAACTCAGCAGCAAATCCTAAAAATTGATATCAGCCGTTAGGTTGCAGAAAGGGATTGCTCGAGTTGCTTGGAAATGACAGATTAGTTCATGAAGATCAAGAAATTTGATGGCAAGATTAACTTTGATGTCTGGAAGGTATACATGCACGATGCATCGGTTCAACAGGGCTAGATATAGCCCTAGAATGAGATAAGCAGAGACCAATCGACGTAAAACAGGAGAATTGAGAGGAGATTTATTCAAAAGCCTTGGGTTTAATCTGGTTTTTATTGACGAGCGAAGTAAGATGCAGAAGAAGCGCGGCGAGTTTATGGGCGATAGTCAACTGATTACTCGGAATCGTTGTCATAGGATCAGATGTACTAGAAGAGAAAACTATGGTGTTTTTCCAATGAAGGAAGATACCACTCTTCAAGATCATGTAGAGGAGTTCAATATGGGGTTATCTGAATTGAGGGCGATGAACGTAAATGATCTTAAAATTTCCAACTTAATATATTCACGACCAAATTAATCCAAGTTGATAACTGATATGGCTAAAAATGGGGGTTAATCGAAACCGTCCAAATCAGGCACGAATCTTGAAGCCCAGGGGTAAAACGGTAATTTCACCCACAAATAGGGTCTGAATTGGGTACTGGGTCTCTCCGTTAAAGACCCAACAACCCACAAACGGATCCGCTTCAATCGGGCGCGGGTCTCAACCAGCAATAAAGCCCGATCAGGGGGATAGAATCAAGGCTCCTGATTAGATCCTGATCAACGGCCCTGATTCAAGCCTATCCCTCCACTGGGGATTAGGGATTACATTCCTAATTTGTTCACAAGGAGAATATTCCTTATCAGATCACGGGGATTACATTCCTAATCTGTTCCCTAAGATGCCTATAAATACCCTCCATCCATCTCCATTAAGAGGTAATCAATCTTTCTCCAGTTTTTGCGCTCATTCATAGTCTTCCTAGATTACTGACTTGAGCGTCGGAGGGTGCGTCGCCGGGAACAACCCCGGTGTCTCGCACTTTTTGCAGGTGTACGGCGGGAGCAGCGATCATACCTCGACGAAACAGGTATATAGGTTTACTATTCAGTTTCCCTAAGAATCCACAAATACTATCTGTTTGCCCCCACACCAAATTTAGCGGCAACAGATTGGCGCCGTCTGTGGGAAACTAATGAATAGAAACATCTCCTCTTCCCGGTGAACAGATCCTCTCCAGCCATGCCTCCTAGGAAAGTCAGATCAAGGGGGTCCAACCGAGGACCCAACCCTGATCAGCAGCAAGAAGTCCCCCCTAATCCCACTCAGCAACAAGGACAACTTCCCCCTGCAGCGGAAAACCCACTCCAACAGGACCTTCCTCCTCCTAATCAGCTGCCTCCAAAGGGTCCTAACCCTCAGAAACAGCCTCTTCATCAGGACCACCCCTCCATCCACAACGCCTCTTCGGACTCCATGGCCTCTCATCATCCCCGAGCCTCTGGTCGCCACAATACCGCCCTCAATCGCCAGAAAGATGATGACCTTCGCCGCCATCTGGATGAGAAGCGGGCCCGAGAGGGAATCTCCCGCCAACACCGTCCGGACGAGCGGTACCCTCGCCACCAGGAGAATCGAAGGTCCCTTAACCGAAGGGGTCGGAAAGAATCCCCCGAGCACTACGGAAGAAGGCCGCACTCCCCTGTAGGTCGGCAACAGCCCAGGAACAATGAGGCACCCATCACACGTGCCGAGTTCCAGCAGTTCCAAGCGACCGTCCTACAAGCTCTCAATCTCCGCCCCAACACCAACGCACCCAAGATTCCCTCTCCTCCTCCGGTCCGAAGCCCTCGCCGACGGTCCCCATCTTCTCGTCCTGCTCCTAGCAACTCTCGGCGTACCCCGAGTCCTCGTCGCTCCCGAAGTTACCATCGTTGTAGCCCCCGCTTTCCCTCGTACGAAGATGAGTCTAGAGGCTCGGCTGATTACCGTCGGAGGGACGACACCATGTACTGCCGTCTTCATGAGGTAGAGAGACGCCTGGGTCAGATAGACCGAGAAGAAGAGCTTAGGGGGAGGACCCTACGTCCTAGCCGACCTCCCTTCTCCCGAACCATAGTGGATGCACCTGTGCCGTTCGGTTTCAAACCTCCCCAATTTGAGACTTACACCGGGGAGACCGACCCTGTTGATCACATCGAAAGCTTTAAGACCTTGATGCTCCTCCATCAAGCTTCCGATGCCCTCCTCTACAAAATCTTCCCCGCAACTCTCAAGGGCCCAGCTCGAGAATGGTACTCTCACCTTGCCCCCTCCTCAATATTCTCCTTCGAGCAGTTCGAGACTCTTTTCGTCACCCATTTCGTAAGCAGCCGTAGAGCTGAGAAGACCAGCATCTCCCTATTGCACCTCCACCAGAAGAAGGAGGAGAAATTGAGAGACTGTGTGAAGAGGTTCACAGCTGAAGCCAGGTCCATAGCATCCCTCGACCAGTCGGTCGCTGCGGCAGCATTTTAATCTAATGTCCTCAATTCCAACCTCCGCTCCTCCCTCGCCAAGAAGCCACCACAGAACTTTTCCGACCTCCTCCTTCGCAGTGAAAAGTACATCCGGGCCGAAGAGGCCGAGCAGCAACCCAACTGGGAGGGGTCTTCCTCCGGGTTTAAGAGAAAGGGAACAGAAGAGGAAGGAGCTAAGAAGCTCCAGAAGGATAATGCCGGCCAGCGCCGACCTCCCCCCAGATTCGAGAAGTTCACTCCCCTCACCACTAATGTCTCAACCATTCTCATGGAAGTCGAAAAGGAAGGGATCATACCTCCTGCTCCAAGGATGAACACCCCCGCCAAGAAAAGAGATAAAGAGAAATGGTGCCGTTATTACCGGGACCATGGGCATGACACCAACGATTGTCGCGCCTTAAAGAACGAGATCGAAGCCCTTATCCAGAGAGGGCAGCTGACCAGGTTTGTAAGAAAGGACCGAGCCGAACTTCTCCCCCCCCCCCCGCCTCGGGGGGCTAACAAGCGTCCGGAGCGAGAAGAGACGCCTGACTTTGAGGAAGAGCGAGTCCTCCACCTCATTCATGGGGGCCCAATGGGGGGCTCCTCAAACTCCTCTCGGAAGGCATTTATAAGAGAAGTCAACTCGGTCCGAACCACCCTTCCTCCCAAAGGCCTCGGAGTACCTGTCACATTCTCCGACGAAGATCTTGAAGGAGTTCGCACCCCACATTGTGACGCACTCGTCATTAGCCTTCACATGGCAAATTTCAAAGTGGAAAGGATCTTAGTAGACAACGGCAGCTCCGTCAACATCCTCTTCCTCGCCGCTTTTAAAGGCCTAAAGCTCTCCCGAGATAGACTCAAGCCCGCCGGCTACACTCTCCATGGGTTCACGGGAGTGCCGGTGACTATTGAAGGGGTGATCACCCTCGATGTAACCGCCGGACAAACTCCTACCACCCGAACGGAGCCAATGGACTTCATGGTGGTGAATGCCCCTGCCGCCTACAACGTCATATTGGGTCGGCCCGGCCTTGCAGCTCTGGAAGTCGTCCCTTCAGCATACCATCTTAAGATGAAATTTCCCACCCGGTCCGGGGTCGGGGAAGTAAGGGGCAATCAGGAAACGGCCCGTAAGTGTTACATGACCTCTACCCTCGGACCAGTCCTCTCCTTAGAAACTCTGGAAATCCCCCAAGACATTGCTCGGCCGACCTCCGAGCCGGTGGACGAATTGGAGGAAGTGCTCTTCTCTGAGCAGGACCCAACTCGGAAATTCTTTGTTAGTAAAACCCTCCCGTCCGCCCTATGCTCGGACATTGTACAATGCATCCGAAGAAACGAAGACCTTTTCGCTTGGTCAGCTGCAGATATGCCCGAGATCTCCGAAGGGCTCCTGGTCCACCACCTGAGCGTTGTTCCGGGGTCCAAACCGGTTCAGCAGAAGAGGCGCAAGTTCGCCCCCGAGCGTCAGCTCGCTATTAAAGAAGAAGTGGACAAGCTCTTGAAGGCCCAGTTCATACAGGAGGTCAACTACCCTGAGTGGTTGTCAAATGTAGTGATGGTAAAGAAGTCCAACGGGAGTTGGAGGATTTGCATTGATTTTACCGACCTCAACAAGGCCTGCCCCAAGGACCCATTCCCTCTTCCGAGTATTGACACCCTGATCGATGCAACCTCGGGACATGAGCTCCTCAGCTTCATGGACGCATTTTCAGGCTACAATAAGATCCGGATGTTCCCCCCGGATATCCCGAAAACGTCATTTGTGACCGACCAAAGCCTCTATTGCTACAGAGTCATGCCGTTCGGCCTAAAGAATGCAGGTGCAACATACCAACGCCTCGTCAACAAGGTTTTCCAAGCTCAGATCGTCCGGAACATGGAGGTGTACGTTGACGACATGCTTGTGAAAAGTATCCGAGGCGTTGATCATGTGACCGACCTCCAAGAGGCGTTTGACGTCCTAAGAAAGCACAATAGGAGACTCAACCCGAACAAGTGTTCGTTCGGAGTCTCATCAGGGAAGTTCCTCGGCTTCATGGTTAGCCAACGAGGAATTGAAGCAAACCCGGAGAAAATCAAGGCCATATTGGACATGGCCCCTCCAAAAAGTGTAAAAGAAGTTCAGAGATTAGCAGGCCGCTTAGCTGCCATCGGACATTTTCTCTCAAAGTCCGGGGAGAAATGCCTCCCTTTCTTCAAGGCCCTCAGGGGGGCTAAAGGTTTCGAATAGGAGTAGCAGCAACAGGAGTCCTTCGACCAGCTCAAGGCTTACCTCGTCAATCCCCCTCTCCTCGGCAAACCGATCCCTGGAGAACCCCTCTACCTCTACCTGGCGGCCTCCGAGCAGACCCTCAGTGCAGTCTTAGTGAGGAAAAAAGACCGGGCTCAGAAGCCCATCTACTATGTCAGCAAAGTGCTCCGGGATGCTGAGCTTCGATACCCGAAGATAGAGAAAATGGCCTATGCCCTGGTGATAGCCGCGAGAAAGCTCCGCCCGTATTTTCAATCTCATTCGGTGGTCGTTCTTACCGACCAGCCGCTGAAGCAGGTCCTGCACAAGCCCGAGACTTCGGGACGCCTGATGAAATGGTCTATCGAGCTGAGTCAACACGATATAACTTATCAGCCTCGGACCGCGATCAAGGCCCAGGCACTAGCCGAATTCATTGTGGAAAGTACTATCCCCGAGTCCAACCAAGCAGTGAAGGGACCACCAGTCTGGTCGGTTTATGTTGACGGATCCTCCTGCAGTGAGGGAAGCGGGGCAGGGGTCATCCTGGCAGGCCCAGATGACTTCATCCTCCAATACTCCCTCCGTATAAACTTCAAAGCTTCGAACAACGAAGCTGAATATGAGGCGCTCACAGCCGGCCTCGGGATGGCTCGAAATGCAGGGGCACGACGCCTGTGGATCTACAGCGACTCTCAATTAGTCGTCAATCAGGTCCTTGGCGAGTATGAAGCCCGCGATGACAGAATGGTTAAATACTTGGCTAAATTCAAAAGCCTTATGGCACTGTTTGAAGAGGCCCTAATCCAAAGGATCCCCCGAGAAGAAAATGCTCAGGCCGACGCCTTATCCAAATTAGCCTCCTCTTCCCTTCAAGGCCTAGAGCAGACTGTTTTGATAGAAGTCCTCCTGAAGCCACTTGACTCCGTTGAAACATTGCCTGTCCTCCTCGAAGACAATTGGATGAAACTCCTCGTCGAATTGTTGAGGGACGGACTCCTCCCCGAGGATCCGAAGGAAGCCAGAATAGTAAGAACCCGAGCCGAGCGTTACACACTAATCGGAGGCATCCTATATAAGCGCTCCTTCACCCAGGTGGACGGTCGGCCCTACCTAAGGTGCCTCTCCCCCGAGCAAGCCGACTACGCCCTGCAAGAACTTCATGAGGGCATCGGCGGGGCCCATTCTGGCTCCAGAGCCCTGGCGCACAAAGTGTTGAACTACGGGTATTTCTGGCCCACTCTCCTACGGGATGCCGAACGACACGTTCGGCAATGCAGCTCCTGTCAGAAGTACTCCGACATCCGAGGCCTCCCACAAGCTCCACTTGCCTCCCTATCAAGTCCGATCCCATTCGCAATGTGGGGGATGGATTTACTGGGGCCGTTTCCGCCAGCTCCCGGACAGTTAAAGTTCCTAGTCGTGGCAGTCGACTATTTCTCAAAATGGATAGAGGCCGAGCCCTTGGCCACGATCACCGAAAACAAGGTCGTTCAATTCTTCTTGAAGAGCGTGATCTGCCGATTTGGCGTCCCCAGGGTCCTAATTACAAATAACGGAACGCAGTTCACTGGGGCTGCCTTCCGAGCTTTATGTGAAGACCTCGCCATTCAACACCGATTCTCCTCTGTCTCTCACCCTCAGTCAAATGGCCAGGCCGAAAATGCCAACCGACAGATCCTATCCGGCATTAAGAAAAGGTTAGACAAGTGTTCCAAAGGCTTGTGGGTCGATCAGCTTCCCAACGTGCTCTGGAACTACCGCACCACAAAGCGGACCCCAACGGGTGAGAGCCCATTCAATCTCACCTATGGGTCCAAGGCCATCATCCCCCTAGAAGTCGGAATACCCTCTCCTCGATTGATAGCTTTTGAAGAAGAGAAGAACGCTAGAGAGCTCAGAGCAAGTCTAGACCTGATAGACGAAATCCGAGAAAGAGCTGCCATACGGCAACAAAGCTGCCGAAGGAGGATCGAGCTAGCATACAACAGAAGAGTCCGCCCAACGGACCTCAAAGAAGGGGACCTGGTCCTCCGAAAGTTGGCCATCTCGTTCCCAGGTCAGAAAAGCAAATTGGCCCCGAATTGGGAGGGACCTTTCAAGATCTCTAAAGTAATCCGCCCCGGCACATACAGACTAGAAGATCTCGAAGGCAGGGAGATCCCCAGGACTTGGAATGTCGACCATCTCTTAAAATACCAAGAGAGAACAACAACGCCTCTCTAAGTAAATCGAGATGTCGAACCGTTTTTTTCCTGTTACTTGTAGTGATTTTCTTTCATTCTTTTCTTGTAATAACGGCTAGCAATTTTAGAAGCAGCCGATCATTGGTTATTAATAAATAAAGTTTTTTCATGTTTTCGCTACTGTTTACATCTCTCTACTTTTTACTCTTCAATTTTACCGATGGTTCGGAGTCCAACACTTGGTTCGATTCTACTTCGCAAGTTCGCTTCTAAGCGAACTAGAGGTAGTTCGCCATTCGGAATTGTTCCCACAGCCGTTGAACTATTTTACCAATGGTTCGGAGTCCAACACTTGGTTCGATTCTACTTCGCAAGTTCGCTTCTAAGCGAACTAGAGGTAGTTCGCCATTCGGAATTGCTCCCACAGCCGTTGAACTATTTTACCGATGGTTCGGAGTCCAACACTTGGTTCGATTCTACTTCGCAAGTTCGCTTCTAAGCGAACTAGAGGTAGTTCGCCATTCGGAATTGCTCCCACAACCGTTGAACTATTTTACCGATGGTTCGGAGTCCAACACTTGGTTCGATTCTACTTCGCAAGTTCGCTTCTAAGCGAACTAGAGGTAGTTCGCCATTCGGAATTGCTCCCACAGCCGTTGAACTATTTTACCGATGGTTCGGAGTCCAACACTTGGTTCGATTCTACTTCGCAAGTTCGCTTCTAAGTGAACTAGAGGTAGTTCGCCATTCGGAATTGCTCCCACAGCCGTTGAACTATTTTACCGATGGTTCGGAGTCTAACACTTGGTTCGAGTCTACTTCGCAAGTTCGCTTCTAAGCGAACTAGAGGTAGTTCGCCATTCAGAATTGCTCCCACAACCGTTGAACTATTTTACCGGTGGTTCGGAGTCCCACACTTGGCTCGATTCTACTTCGCAAGTTCGCTTCTAAGCGAGCTAGAGGTAGTTCGCCAATAGTCGGGAGCTACGGCTCTGACAACCCCAAATCGCTCGAATGCTAAACGCCGAGCGACGGGTGATCCGAACCAACCTTCAGCCACGATCTCTTCGGCCATCGAGCTGTATGAACACCGCCGACTTACACCAAGCGAGAACCTAGCCTCAAAAGAAAGTTTAGATTAAGGTTTTAGGGGACCTCCCCCTCGGTTCTGGACTTTGGTCAATCACCTCATCCACCATGATCTCCCCTGACCCTGACACCCGCATCGGAGCCGTCAGAATCGGGAGAAGATCACGGTTGAAGAACGGCAACCCATCCTCCCGAAGAATCTCTCCCTCAGATCCGGACTACGGTCGCCAACTCTTCTGCCTTGTCCTCCCCCGACCCTGACACCCACATCGGGACCGTCAGGAACGAGAGAAGAACAAGGCAGTAGGGTGACCACCCTTCCGAACCTCTCGAGGCGAGAATTTTTCACAAAGCTGGCATCCGCCCAAGGGCAGACACCATCGACGCCACTAGAGTTCAAGACTGCAACGACTAAAACTGCAAGGGGGGTGTGGTACTTATAGCCGTCCCCCCAAGAGTGTCATTATGACCCTCGGGAGCCCAACAGCCATGCCTAGGGAATTGAAGCACCCAAGACTGTCATTATGACCCTCGAAAGTCCAATAGACGCCTAGGGAACTGAAGCGTCGTGTATTTATTAAAGGGCCCTACTCACAACGCCCTTGGGAAGGTGGAACACCCCCACAGATCCCGGAGCATCATTTAATGCTATTGGAAGACTGCTCCCGTCTTTTCAGGACGACGCTCGAACAACCGAGCGCCCACACCCCAAATCGGAAAATGCTTCGGAATATGCCGAGCGAGATTCGGAACCCCGGCTAGAGCATGCCGGCCGAAGCAAACACTCAACTCGCGGTTCATTTCAAGCCTACCCTGGCTAACACAATTGCAACAAAAGACAGTTCAAGACAGCGCAACAAAATTAAGCAAGCCAAAAGTGGTTCGCCCCCGGTAAACTAACTCAACGACGGTTCGGAGCCGGACACCTGGCTCGATTATACTTCGCATGATCGCTTCTAAGCGGGCTAGAGGTAGTTCGCCATTTGGGATCGCTCCCATAACTGCCGAACCACTAGCAACGATCCGCTTTGAGGGCTCACCGCTCAACTCACCTCACAAGGCTGCATGATCGGGCATCAGAGACAAAGCTCGGCACCACTGGCCGAACACTCACCTCACCGATCGACAAACAAGCAAGCAGCCGACTTAGAAGCCTCGGCACAGCAAACGACAGTCGCGAAAGTAAAGAACACACAAGTTCGGCAACAACATTTTATTAATGAACCGGATGCGGTACAAAGACGGACACAGCAGAATTACAAGTCGTTAAAGAAAAAGTTACAATGCCGACTTATTACACTTAGCTAAAAAACAATACAAAATCTCTCGGAGTCGACGTCTTCAGCGCTTTTTTGGAGCCGGGGCGTTCCGCTTCAAAGACACTCGAGAGTGACGACGCTTGTCTCCGGAGCGCGACCCCAAGCCAGCGAATTAAGACGTATCCTCGGCGCCGCTTCTAGTAGCTACTCCGACGGATGCTCCGCTCGACGAAATTGCTACCGAGCTCTGCGCGTCCCCCGGACTAGGATGGCCAATCCGCTGACGGGTCGCCATCTCGTGGAAGGTAATGCCCCGATCACTCTCCGCGCGAGTGCACGACGTGCTTCGGACGTTGATTGGTCCCGAATGCGGCTTGAGACGAGCCACTTCTGCCTCCAACTCCGAGATCCGATCACGCAACGAGTCGTCTTTGACGTTAACTTCGAAACAAGGGGGTATCGTGGAGTCCGAAACTCCTGATCGACTGGCTATGAGGCGCCGAAGATGGGTGACCTCTATGCTTTTATCCACCGTCGCTCTCTTCAGCGCTTCGACCTCGGCTGTCAACTGGACCCGTTCGGTCGTCAACTTGGCCACTTCGGCCGTTAGCCCCTCGCCCTCCCGACGAAGCTTTGTCTCTACGGACTGCAGATGCTGTATCTCGGAAAGCAAGTCGTCCCTCTCCGCTATTATTTTGGACAAGTTATGACGGATGCATTGAATCCGAATCTCATTACTGAAAGCAGTTGGCGAAAAGTCACCTTCTCCTGTGGGAGTCATGTCGGCGATTCGGCTCTCCAGACGACGGATTTCGATGTCTCGCCGGTCGAGGACGAGCTGAAGATGGTTCCGCTCACTTTCGGCTCGACGTAACCCGAGCTCGACTTCATACAGCCGCTCTCGGCATTTAGCCAGACACAACCTCGTCGCCCCAAGGCCGGCCTCGGCTCGAGCCTCTTCGTCCGAGCGAATTGCCTCGACATCTTGGGCAACCACCATGAGCTGAAAAGAGACCAAGATAAACAGCAAAAGTTCAAACACTGCCGGAGCATCACACTTGAGAAATTTTCGAAACAAGAAACTTTCAAAACAAGAGATTTCGAGAAAAGAGGCAAAACACCAAGATCCGAACGCCGACACTTTCAAAAATTTTCTTTTCATTCATTTCAAAAAGCAGTGGTGGCCAGTCCGCTATTAGGCGTTACAATGAGTGAAAAGAAAAGAACAAAAAACAAAACAAGAAAATGAGGAGCGGAGTCAAGGCGCGACCTCTTTCCCCGGGCGACGAGTTCGGGTGGGGGTCGACTTCTCCGAAGGGGACGCCACCGCCAGCGGAGTGATCGCGGTACTGGGGACCTCTTCAGTGACCCCAGCCCCGGCATCGGCTTCGTCATCCCCTTCCTCCTCCTCTTCCCCTTCGGACTCAGGGTCAAAACCCTCGACGTGGCCTGGGAATAGCCTCCACCCCGAGACGTCCACCTCGGGGTACTCCTTCGACACCCGGTCGAGGGCGGCAGCGAAGGCCTTCGCCATGTTCTGGGCGAGGAACCCCTGCGCCTTCTCCAGGGTCGCATCCTCCGCCGCCTTCACAGCCACCGCCTGGGCTGCCTCGGCCTCGGCCAACTGCTTGGCCGACCCCTCCTTCTGGCGAAGGAGCTCGCCCTCCAACCTCGTCACCTCGGCCTCGAGGTGCTCGATCCTCGCCGATCTGCCCTCGTGCTCGACGCGAAGCTTGTCGAGCTCGTTCGACAGCCGGGCTTTCTCGTTCCGAGCCTGGTCAGATTCTTGTTTTAGCTCCTTCTCCAGAGCTGTCAACCTCTCGGTGAGGTGACCAAAGTGGACGATGATCTGTAGCAAAAAAAGAACCAAAAAAGTTAGAAAAAAATTTTTGGTTAAAGAAGTACAACGAATGAAAGAAGCTCAAGGCTTACCGACACCGCTGAACGAGCGATCTCGATCACGTCGCCGCCCTCTCGCCCGGCCTCCATGGCGGCTCTGTCCTTCGGAGTGGCGAGGTGCTTGACGGCCTGCATGCTCGCCAGCGAGTTGCCAAGGAACCCGTCGTGCTTCCAGACTTGCCAGTCCGGGATGTGAATTCTTTTGTGCTCCTCCGTCAGGAGCTCCTCGGCAACTGCCGTCAGCGGCGGCGTCGCCATTCCCAGGGCTGCGGCGATAGGGAACTCACCGGTAGCGGCCGGAGCCGAAGTCCCCACCACGGCGGTGACAGGACTGTCGAGGTTCTCCACCTCCTCGACCGGGGCTGTGATCCTCGGAGCCTTCGAGGTCGACGGCAGCTTGGTCGCGACCCTTTTGCGCTTCTTGGGGGCCTTGCTCGCGAGTCCCGCCCTTAGCGCCAGCACTGCGTCGTAGTCCATGGTTTCTGCATCAAGAGCAAAAATTGGTTAACACATCGCAAGTAACAAGTAAGAGAGTATGGAAAATAAAAACATGACGAGAGCCGCGTACTGGGATCTACGCGGCAGAGCCCTCCCTTGTAGAGGACGTCCTCCGTGAGCTCCCTCCAATCGTACTTCGGCCGATCTAGGAGAATCCGGACCGCCTCTTCTTCTTCTACAGAGAGCTTCAGAAGCGCCCTCGCCCTCTTCGGCACCCCTTCTATCCAGTTCGAGGGGATCGGCCATGCCTCCCGACTCCTCACAACCAAAAACTTCTCTCGCCAGTGCTTAATGGAGTCGGGGCATATGACGAGCCTGCCGCAGTGCCTCAGAGTCAAGTAATACCGGTACTCCGATCTATTCCCTTGGTAGAGCCGGTATAATGTCCGAAGCACGTTCAGCTGCGGCTCGATCCCTGCGGCTTGGCAGTGGAGAACGAAGCCATTTATCACTCGCCACGCGTTCGGCATAAGTTGGATGGGGCTGTCCCCGAACCAACTCACCACGGTAACGACGAACGCGTGGAGAGGTAGCCTAGCACCGGCGATGAAGGCATCGACCGGCCAGCAACACATTGTCACTGGTAGCAGCGAATTGGCCCTAACCCCGGGGCCCAGCAACATGAGCTCGTACTCCTCCGGGATGTGAAAAGAATCCCGGATCACTGCCAAATCCTCCTCGCACAGGATCGACGCCGCATCGTCTGCCTCCGTCGTCTCCCTCGCGGCATTCTCCTCGAAGGACCTCCCCCTCCCATGAACGATTCGCTCGGCCTGATCCTCCGGGAGCTGCCTAACCCTATGGAGCCCTGTCAGCGGCCCTGGCAGTTGTCCGAACTCCCCCATCCTCTTCGGATCCTCAACAATCGAATCTTTGCCGAACACCTTCTTGCCCTTACTCGGAGTCGATTCCTCGACGACCTCAAGGGAGGGCTCGGACCAAGAGATTTCTTCGGAGACAGAAGCTACAGACATAATTTATAAGTTACCTTAAATGGCAGCCAGAAAACTTCGCCGGAAGCAAACGTCGATCACCGGAAGAAATCGCCTAAGCACAAGAGACCGCCTGAGCAAAAGAGTGAAGAAATGAGAAATGAGAAAGTGGGGTGGGGATTTATAGAGAGGCGCATGCCAAACGAGGTTAGTGGGCCTGTACGACCGACCCATGTACACAAAACGACAAAGCGACCTCAATCGTCGCATTCTTTATCACGCCTAATCATGCGTTGCATTTAATGCGCGTCCCATCTGATGGAAGCCCAGAGGTCACCACAATAAATAAACGTCCCATCTGTCAGAGTTGTCAGAAGTTGTCAGAAGTTCAGAAGGCACACAGTGGATACAAACTCATATGACGAAAAACGACAAGTCGTGGGCCTCGGCTCCAGCTGCCGAGCGTTCTTGACACCGACCCCGCTACGGGGGAAAAAAATCAAGCTCGGCACCAGCTGCCGAGCGTTCTTGACACCGACCCCGTTACGGGGGAAAAATCAAGCTCGGCACCAGCTGCCAAGCGTTCTTGACACCGACCCCATTACGGGGAGAAAATCAAGCTCGGCACCAGCTACCGAGCGTTCTTGACACCGACCCCGTTACGGGGGAAAAATCAAGCTCGGCACCAGCTACTGTGCGTTCGTGACACCGACCCCGTTACGGGGGAAAAATCAAGCTCGGCACCAGCTGCCGCGCGTTCTTGACACCGACCCCCTTACGGGGGAAAATCAAGCTCGGCACCAGCTGCCGTGCGTTCTTGACACCGACCCCGTTATGGGGGGGAAATCCAGCTCGGCACCAGCTGCCGTGCGTTCTTGACACCGACCCCGTTACGGGGAAAAAATCAAGCTCGGCACCAGCTGCCGAGCGTTCTTGACACCGACCCCGTTACGGGGGAAAAATTGAGTTCGGCACCAGCTGCCGAGCATTCTTGGAACCGACCTCGTTACGGGGGAAAAATTGAGTTCGGCACCAACTGTCGAGCGTTCTTGGAACCGACCTCATTACGGGGGAAAAATTGAGTACGGCACCAGCTGCCGAGCGTTCTTGGAACCGACCTCGTTACGGGGAAAAAATTGAGTTCGGCACCAGCTGCCGAGCATTCTTGGAACCGACCTCGTTACGGGAAAAATTGAGTTCGGCACCAAGTGCCGAGCGTTCTCGGCACCGACCCTATTACGGGGAAGATTGGACCTCGGATCATTCTGAACTCCCACTCAGCACTCATAACCATGCCGAACTCTCCCCTCTCTTCGGAAAGATGGGCCGAACCGCATACAAACCTCGGTCCCCTAGTCAACGAGCTCTGGGAGGGGTCAGAAGCATGATACGAGCACATGTCCCCTTCAACAAAGGAAAAAGGTTGAACCATCTGCCAAGGGATCGCGAAAAAATAATTAAAAAATTTGGGAAGTTAAGGAAGAACTCCTGGAAGACAATGGTGAAGATAGGGAAGCATTTTCTAGTCCCCAAACGAGCAATTACTGCCAAGAACGGCCTTCTAGGACCCTCGAACGATGAATTGACACTTCGCAAAGTCAAAAGAATATCCCTGCAAGAACGCCGCATGATCATAAGAGCTCAGGAACGACTCAGAGTTCAATCCACTTGAAAAATCACCAAACTACCTCCTTCAAGATTCAAAACCTTCCATTTGGGCTCCGATGCAACTCCGCTAGCCATTAAAATAGTTAAACTACTCCTCAAAGGCCGATCAAGCTCAGCCTTTAGGAGTGGGGGCTCATGATATGGCTAAAAATGGGGGTTAATCGGAACCGTCCAAATCAGGCGCGAATCTTGAAGCCCAGGGGTAAAACGGTAATTTCACCCACAAATAGGGTCTGAATTTGGTACTGGGTCTCTCCGTTAAAGACCCAACAACCCACAAACGGATCCGCTTCAATCGGGCGCGGGTCTCAACCAGCAATAAAGCCCGATCAGGGGGATAGAATCAAGGCTCCTGATTAGATCCTGATCAACGGTCCTGATTCAGGCCTATCCCTCCACTGGGGATTAGGGATTACATTCCTAATTTGTTCACAAGGAGAATATTCCTTATCAGATCACGGGGATTACATTCCTAATCTGTTCCCTAAGACGCCTATAAATACCCTCCATCCATCTCCATTAAGAGGTAATCAATCTTTCTCCAGTTTTTGCGCTCATTCATAGTCTTCCTAGATTACTGACTTGAGCGTCGGAGGGTGCGTCGCCGGGAACAACCCCGGTGTCTCGCACTTTTTGCAGGTGTACGGCGGGAGCAGCGATCATACCTCGACGAAACAGGTATACATGTTTACTATTCAGTTTCCCTAAGAATCCACAAATACTATCTGTTTGCCTCTACACCAAATTTAGCGGCAACAATAACTATCATGCTAAACGAAAAATCTGCCAAGGAGAAGTTTTCAGTAGCCGGTGTAATCAAGGGAGTGGAGGAAGATGGACTTAGGAAGGAGAATTAGAAATCAGTGTCTACTTCTGGCGGTGGAAGGTCATTTGATTGGAAGGGAAAGTGCACGTAAAGATGGGGTATGTTTCCACTGTTGTAGAGGGATTGTGCATTAAAAGATAGACATTACAAGTTGTTAAATTAGAGGGGTGCTAACATGATCAGGGCCGTTGAATCAGGTGACAACTTGGACTGTCTACTTATTTCAAGTTCTGATGGTAAGCGTTCCTCAAATGCCCTATCAAAATCATCCAGATAATAGGTGTTGAATAACACTTCTGTAAGAATGTCTACCGGAGGGAGACCCCTTTTCTGAGTCCAATCAGTTCCCACTTCGTCTAATATCTTGATTTCTAGAAAGGCTTCGATTAATGATGAGATACCATCATCATTGACTACATAATTCTTAAATTTTCTAAGAGTGGAGAACGATCTATTCTCGATGGAGTGAAGTGAAATAGATAAAATATATCTACATTAGACCATCCAGTAATGAATTGGAATAAACCATTAATTCCCGTCCCTTCCTCTTTTGATTGCCAAAAGAGTTCGGGCGAGAGAGACCACAATCTATAAATAAGAGATTTAGAAGACCGCCAAGGGCAATTAAAACGAGCTTATCCTTTGGCTCAATATAGAGATCTATTGAACCCATTGGTAACCCGGGGATCAGCGTTAATACCTTCTTTTGTAATATGATGTTCTGATCTATAAAACAAATAAGAAAGGAAGAGCATCTGAATGTTCTGTTTAAGACATCCTTCTTGATGTCACTAACCGTGTCATCCTCAAGATGATAGTCTTCTGCATCTTGATATCTCAAATAGAAATAGTGAGCTATATCAATATCTTGAATGAGTTGAGATAAAAAACAGTCCTCTAAGTTGTACACCTTTCTCTCTGAACCATCTGTCGAGTAACTGCGTTCAGGACCTCTCCACTTTGTACTTACCGCTCCACTTCGACTAAGTGTCATATAGTACATGCATTTAGAGGGAGAATGAAGATTGAGAATGGAACGTTGTCCTGGGAAATATATATATATGTTTTACGAACTCCATCTTGTTTTTTGTTTTCTGTGTTTTGACTTGTACTCAACGCATAGCTCCCTGGGCAGGTCCGGTATGCCCAATGTCTACGCGGGGGTTCTCATTAAAAGAACTCTCTTTTATCACAAGTACTTCACTTGAAGTAGCTTACGATTCCTTCTTACTAAACAGGTTAGAAGTATGACCAATTCTGTCGTAACGAACTCTAAGTATGTCGTAACGAACTCTAAGTGTACCTTTTACTCTCTCTGCCTTTATCGAGATCTAACTTACTTAGCTCTCAAAGTGAACTCTAGGTTATTAAGTGTTTGAATTCTGCTCAATTACATATATGTCTTGGGCAACTAGGTTAGCCCATATTTATATGTGGAAGATCTCATTACAGAACCTTACTTGAGCGAACGTTATTGAGAAACGACTGGAAATAATGCTTGCCTATCCAATGGACTTAGCACCAGAGTCGTAGACGGGCCGGGCTAGGAAGAGAAGGCTGAGACCAAGCCAACTTACGTCCCAGGGGAATTAGAGGCTCCCTTACATACCTTCGCAAGTCAGGTGGAGATCCCCTTTGAAAGGGTGCCTGCTTTGCTAGTATTTATCTTAACTCGTTGTTTAGATGAAGGCCTAGACAACCTGGTTATTGAGTTAAGCTTCCTACTGGTTAGTCTTGAGTTCACCTCTAGGTTGTTGGAAGATTAGCGACAGAGAAGAGAAGAGAAAATAGATCTTATTGTTAGAAGTTGAATTTCATAAAATAGGAAACTGCTAACAATGTTTGTGAAGAAATACAATTATAGAAAATAAAAGAACAAACCGGAAACTTGAATACAGAGTTGAGATTAAGATCTCTATCCTTAAAGCAAAATTCGCCCCGTAGTGTGACGGTGGTTGATGAATTGTCTCGCAAGATACAACTGTATTACCTTTTCCTGAAAAACAGCACCCTAGCTTCAGAGATATCAGTAAACCAGTAGCTGTGTTGCACTCTCAGACTCTGACCCAGAGGAAGAAGAAGAAGGAGATTCAGAATTTCAAAAACTTTGTGTACTGGCAGACAAAAATTACTGGTTTTATAGGAAAAGATGAGTAACTGAAGGGTCCATTACTCTGTAACAGCAGAGTAATGGTTCAAAAAACGTAACTGATGAGCCATTACTCTGATGTTACAGAGTAATAGTACCAGTTACAGAAAAAGCCAAGCCAAGCCAAGCCAAGGACGAGGCCGAGGCCGGGGCTGGGCCGGGCGCGCGCGTGTTTGTAATTTTGGCTAGGTTCTCTCTCCACTACACGTTAATGGTAACCCCATGGCTACGCCTTTAGTCCATTTCTTCAGCTTATATACTAGAGAAATCTTTCCCATCTTCCGATGCGGGACTATCCATTACAAATTCCCAAGTTAGTACATTTTGAGCACCCAACTTTGGACCTACATTTCTCATTCATACGAAAACCGTTTTTGGCAAATGAGTACATTACGGAATAGTACTCGATGAGAGGAACGTAATCCAACCACTTTCCGGCGCCGCCGGTAGCCGAAGCCCACCGGAATCCCGCCGGAAAAATATCCCAAAAATATTTTCAACAATCCCCCATATGAATGAAAATTACTAGACTATGCAATCCAGAAACGACAGAAAAAGACATGACAGAAAAAAATCTGAGAGTACAATCTGAAAATCACTGTATCAGGAATGGTAGTAATTTTTCAACTATGAACCACCCTTAGTGAGTAGCCATCGGATTCACTTAACCAGGTAGTGAACATGATGTCTTAAACTACCCGGGCTTTGATGTGAACCTAGACAATAACTATCACACAGTTTCATCTCCTCACAGAACAGGTTTCCTTGTTGTGTTCATTTTGGCCTTGAACAACCCTGGTTAATCGTGAGTGAACTTGGAGAATGTAGCCTCTCTTCATTCTCCTAGAAACGGCCTCATTTCACAATTACAAGGTGATTGCCCATAAAGAGTATTCTGCCATACCTCACTTTTATTTCAAAGATATGAAAATCATTAAAAGCCAAGCTTATCCTAACCCTTTGCAGGCAGCACTGCTTTATCATCCTAAGAGTGGGTACGAGATTTTAATCTCTCAGTGCTCACGTCAATTCAACAAGATTTAGTTGTTCCCTTGAACCTAGATCTTGGGATCTCCAATTCCTAGGTAAGTTTTCCATCAAGTATCCTCTTTCGTCATAGGCTTTAAATCCATTCCTCTTGATGATCTCACAACTTGCTCTCGTGACAAATCTTTAGTAAATGGATCTGCTAGGTTGTCGGCTGATTTTATATACTCTATAGAGATTATTCTATTTGTCGCCTTCTGATATGATGTGACTTACCATTATACATACAACTCAGTGTCCTTGCTATAGCCGATTGACTGTCACAGTGTACACATATAGCAGGCATTGGTTTTTTTTTCATATGGGAATATCCTCTAAAAAGTTTCAAAGCCACTCTGCTTCCTCTGCCGCTTTGTCTAAAGCAATAAACTCAGATTCCATGGTGGATCTGGCCAGTAACGTTTGTTTAGAGGATTTCCATAACACAGCTGCACCACTAAGAGTGAAGACATACCCACTTGTGGATTTCGAGTTATTGGAGTACGATATCCAGTTGGCATCACTGTAGCCTTCTAGTACTGCTGGATATTTAGTGTAATGCAGCCCATAACTCTGACTATATCGCAAGTAATTCAATACTCTAGTTATTCATTTCCAGTGACTTCGTCCTGGATTACTTGTGTAGCGGCAAAGTACATTTACTGAATGTGCCAAGTTCGGTCTTGTACAATTTGTTGAGCACATTAGACTACCGATTACACGTGCATATTCCAATTGTGATATGTTGTCACAGGACTTTTCTCAGCGTAATGAGTTTGAGACAAAGTAATTTCCTCAGACGTCCTGAAAACTTTGATTCCTAGTATGACATCTGCAACTCCCAAATCTTTCATATCAAACATACCACTAAGCATGTTCTTAGTTTGTTTGGTAATGTCATTATTGCTACCAATAATGAGCATGTCATCTACATACAGACACGCCAGAATGTATCCATTTGGAGTATCGTTGATATAGATACACTTATCACATTCATTTATTTTGAAACCATTTGACATCATAACATTGTCAAATTTTGCATGCCACTGTTTTGGAGTTCGTTTCAGTTCGTACAAGAATTTTACAAGCCTGCACACCTTGTTTTCCTGTCCAGGAACTACGTAACCCTCAGGTTGTTTCATATATATTCTTCTTCTAAATTCCTATTTAGAAATACAGTTTTGACATCTATTTGATATATTTTGAGATTACGTAGAGCTACAATAGCTATCAGCATTCTTATGCAAGTTGTTCTTGTGACTGGCAAATATGTATCAAAGAAGTCTAGGCCTTCCTTTTGCCTAAATCCTTGCACCACAAGTCTTGCCTTATGTTTCTCTATTGAACTATCTGGTTTCAATTTTTATTTGAAAATCCATTTATATCCTAGAGCTTTACACCCAGAAGGCAAATCGACCAACTCCTATGTATGATTTTGCATGATCGAGTCATTTCACTTTTGATTGCCTCCTTCCACATAGGAGCATCAGGCATAGACATGGCTTCCTTGAATATTCTGAGCTCATTCTCTAACAGAAAGGCCGTTACAAAGTCAGAACCAAATGACTTTGATATTCTAGCCATTTACTTCGTTTAGGTTCATCATTATCATGTCCTGGTTCATCAACCAAAGTGCTTACATTTCCTTGCTCACGTGTACGTTTGGGATTCATAGCATCCTTGCACGGAAGCATGCATTCAAAGAAGGAAGCATTCCTTGATTCCATTATTGTATTCACATGGATGTCCGGTGTATTCACTACTATTGTGTGCATAGCCTATGAATATGCAATCAATGGTCTTAGGTCCTATTATGACCTATTTTGGATTAGGTACTGCCACTTTTGCTAGACACCCCTACACTTTGAGGTATTTGTACGATGGTATATTACCTTTCCACAGTTCGTATGATATCTTGCCAATTTTTTGTGAGGTATTTTATTGAGAATATAATTGGCAGTCAGCAACGCTTCCCCCCGCATGTTTTGGGGTAACCCAGAATTCAACAACAAGGCATTCATCATCTCCTTTAGAGTTTAGTTCTTGTGCTCGGCAATACCGTTTGATTCAGGTGAGTAAGGAGCAGTTGTCTGATGAACTATTCCATGTTCAGAGCAGAACATATTAAATGGTACATCATATTTCCCTCCTCTATCACTCCTAACGATTATAATCGTTTTGCCAAGTTGATTCTCAACCTCAAGCTTATATTCCTTGAATTTATCCAAAGCCTCATTTTTGCTATGTAACAAGTAAACATAGAAGAATTTTGTGCAATCATCTATGAATGTTACAAAATACTTTTTGCCGCATCTGGTCTGCACGTATTTTAAATCACACAGATCCGTGTGAATTAGACCTAGAGTTTCAGTGTTTCCTTCTACAGAACGAGATGGAGTTTTAGTGAGTTTGGCCTCTGTGTAAACTTCACATTTTGCGCAGTTGTCTACCTTAAATTTTGGTAGTAAATTCATGTTAATTAATCTATGCAGAGAATTGAAATTAACATGGCCTAGTCTTTCATGCCAAACAGGAGAAGATTCAACAACATAAGCAACAGGATTAATTTCATTAATTTTTGGAACAACAGGAACAACAGATTTTAGGATGACTGTCATTACATTGAATTTGAATAGTCCATCCTTCACATACCCTTTTCCCAAGTACATCCCATTCTTTGGAAGTACAAAATTATCATAAGCAAGAACGATGCTAAATCCATTCTTGCTTAGCAAAGATCCCGAGATCAGGTTCTTTCTAATATCTAGAACGTGTAACACATTGGTAAGTGTTAGTTCCTTGCCTGAAGTCATCTTCAGCACTATCTTCCCTGTTCCTTCATTCTTGGAGGTAGAAGAATTTTCCATGAACAACTGTTCATTCTTATTGCACTTCTGGTATGAAGTGAACATATTCTTGTCCGAGCAGATGTGCTTGGTGGCCCCTATATCATACCACCACTCATGCGAATTGCTCCCCACCAGATTGACTTTTGATACAACAACACAGAGGTCCAAGTCAGAGAGACTAGTGGACAGGTTCTCAGCAATGTGTGCATAGGATTTGTCATTTCCTTTTGCCTATCCAGTTCCAACACGATTGTTATCCTTGCTGCGGCAGTCAGAGATTTTGTGCCCAAGCTTACCACACTTGTGGCATTTTTCAGCAAATCTCTTTGCGGCAGGTTTTTTGTTCGAGGCATGTGGCAAGAACTTTCACTTTTGCCCTTCTGTTCGTCCTCCACCATGTTGGCCTTTTCTATGGACTGATTTTCATAGGACTTGTCAGCCTTACGATTCTCCTCTTCAATCCGCAACCTAACAATCAGGTCCTCAAGAGATATCTCCTTTCGCTTGTGCTTGAGGTAGTTCTTGAAGTCCTTCCATCCAGGTGGAAGCTTCTCAATGAACGCTGCAACCTGGAATGGTTCACACAGCGTAAGGTTCTCTGCAGCGATTTGGTACATTATCACCTGCAGTTCCTGAATTTGACTCACAACTATCTTGAAGTCAACCATCTTGTAGTCTAGAAAATTTTCACCTACAAACTTCTTGGAGCCGGCATCTTCTATTTTGTACTTCTTCTCCAAAGACCCCCACAGAAGTTTGAAAGTCTTGAAGACACAATAGACATTGTATAGCTGGTCTACCAAGCCATTCAGGATGTAATTTCTGCATAATTAATCACCCTGAGTCCATGCATCAATCGCAGCAACGGAGCGCGCATCCATAGGTGTCAGCATAGGGGCAGTTTCAATGAGAAACATGTCTAGCTTCAAGGTGGTCAGGTAGAACTGCATCTTCCCTTGCTACTTCTTGAATCCAGTTCCATTGAACTTTTTTAGTTTTTCTCCCACAGTTATATGTGTGGGAAGAACGACCGTGTGCCACAACCGATAGTGTAGTCACATTTTGGGTCACTGGTATTTGAGCACTGAGCAGTCCACTGACATTCTCATTTTGTGTGTTTTCCATTTTTTTCTGAAACAGTTAAAATTCAACTGTTAGTTTTTGGTTTTTCCAAAATGATAACAATACCTGTATAGAATCTTCACAAAAACTATTAGAATAGAGGAAAAGTTTTGCTTTAAGATTGTTAGAACTTGAATTTCATAAAATAGGAAACTGCTAACAATGTTTGTGAAGAAATACAATTACAGAAAATAAAAGAACAAACCAGACACTTGAATACAGAGTCGAGATTAAGATCTCTGTCCTTAAAGCAAAATTCGTCCCGTAGTGTGACGGTGGTTGACGAATTGCCTTCCAGGATACAATTGTATTATCTTTTCCTGAAGAGCAGTACCCTAGCTTCAGAGTTATCAGCAAACCAGTAGCTGTGTTGCACTCTAAGACTCTGACTCAGAGGAGGTTCAAAAACTCTGTGTACTGGCAGACAAAAATTACTGGTCTTATAGGAGAAGATGAGTAACTGAAGAGTCCATTACTCTGTAACAGCAGAGTAATGGTTCAAAAAACGTAACTGATGAGCCATTACTCTGCTATTACAGAGTAATGGTACCAGTTACAGAATTTAAAAAGCCTCAACTGTAAACTAGGAAAAATTTTGGAGCGGGGCAAAAAAAAAGGCTAGAGCCTGGCCAGGCCAAACCAAACCAAGCCAAGTCAAGCCAGGCCAAGCCGGGGCCGAGCCAGACGCGTATGTGTATTTGTAATTTTGGCTAGGTCCTCTCTCCACTACACGTTAGTGGTAACCCCAGGGCTATGCCCTTTATTCCATTTTCTTAGCTTATATACTAAAGAAATCTTTCTCATCTTCCGATGTGGGACTATCCATTCCAAATTCCCAAGTTAGTACATTTCAAGTACCCAACTTTGGACCTACATTTCTCATTCATACAGAAAATGTTTTTGGCAAATGAGTACATTAAGGAATAGTACTCGATGAGAGAAATGTAATCCAATCACTTTCCGGTGCCGCAGGTGGCCGGAGCCCACCGGAATTCGGCCCGGAAAATATGCCAAAAATATTTCCAACACTTATTATTAAGACTATGAAGGTATTTGAGTTGTGGTTCCAATACATTCATGAGACTTTATAATTGGGTTCTTCACAACCTTTATTTACCCTACTAGGCACCAAAATGGTGGGGGTACCCCCACCCATTTGGAACCCAGTAGGGGAAAAATATTTTTGGGCACAAGAGAAATACGAATATCTTAAGAATACTCTTATTTAAAATACCTTCACACTGGTGGCACTATAGGGAAAAAATATGATTGTTTTTTATTGTTTTGTAAAATTATTAAAAACACCAAAAAAAATATGATTGTTTTTTTATTGTTTTGTAAAATTCATGCTAATATTTCCTTTAGGTTAAGTTATTTGAACCGCAACGCAAATACCCTAAATAACATCCTTCTGTTTCTTATTAATACTCTTAATGAAAATACCCCCACCCCTACCCTGTTGGCACTCCGTAGGGTAATGAATAGTTAGGACAAAGAGAACCTGACTCATTATCTGTTCTCTCCCTTATTCTGTTGCTTATTGTAATGATAAGCACCAAATATAGATTGGGTACACCTCACAAGCATTAATTGCTAATGCATGCGCGCTAGTGTTGTCGATTGGTTATACCCTGCCCAACCCAAGTTGTAGTATCTGATTGATAAGATTTCCAAACACTTAATAAGCTATAGATCAAGGTGGTAGCCCCTAATCAATTGATTTGTCCTGTGAAGGAGAAGAGTAAAGGGAACCTACAGCTATTACAATTAGTCGTGTAAAAGCAATGCTGAATCACTTGCTTACGTTAATTGGCTTGATCCGAGTCTCACTCCTTTTCTTGGACCTCATTGTTGCAATGGATATTGTTGTTGCTAATTTTACTGTAGGAGCAAACTGATAATTTGTAAATTCTTTTGGAATCAATATAAGGTAATATTTTTACTACTTGCCGATGTTGATCGTTCTCAACACTGTAGCTGACCTGCAAAAAAGTTCGAAATACCGAGATTGATCCCAGAGAAGAACCTTCCGACGCTCCAGTCAGTAATCTGAAAGACTATGAAAGAGATTTCTTGGACAAAAATACTGATTACCTTTTTATGGTGGGGGTGGAAGGGTATTTATAGTCGCCTTTGGAAGCAACTTATGATATGGGTCTATTTATAATGGGCTGCCATCATAACCTAGTAATGCATATCAGTTTTGGGTTATTGGGCCTTGGAAAAACCCCAGTTCCACTTTACAGACCCGTTTATAGCGGAAATTATCGTTTTATCCCTGAGAGCTTTGAAATTCGTAATCGATTTGAACGGTCTCAATTTAGTTCTACTTTTAGCCATATCACAAGTCCCCCACTCCCGAAGTCTGAGTTTCACAGCCTTTGATGAGTAGTTCGCCCGTTTTTAATGGCTTACAGAATTTATTAGAGTTATTGAGGACGTTTGAATTTCGCTCGGGGTGTAACAGTTCTTTTCTGAGTCTGTAAAATACTTAGAATTATTTTTGAATTTTCTATGACTTTTCCGAAATTATTGAATTTTTTTCAATTATTAATCATTTTTTGAATTTTTTATTCAATTTCTAAATGTTAATAACTAATTTTTGAATTTTTAATCAACTATTCTAAACATATAATTATTTTTTCTAAATATAAAAATATTTTGCAGAATTAATAACTATTTTTAGAATTTTTAATTAATTATTTCAAATTTTTATTATTTTTTAGATTTATTTTTTAATATTTAATTTGAATGAATGATTAAATAAAGTAATTAATTAGAAAGAGAATACCATGATCTAATCACAGCCGTGCATCACAAATGGGCGCGAAGATTGAGGAGAACGGGCGGCTGCTGCTCTCAACCAGATCGGATCGAGGGCAGCTCGGGTTCGCCCCGAGCTTAATCCCATCACATCCGCTTATTGCGATCGGGCACGAAGTTTGAGGAGATCGGACGACTGCTGCTCCCAACCAGATCGGATTAAGGGCGGCTCGGATTTGCCCTGAGCTGTCGCGTTGCCGAACCACGTGGGCCTGTGCGATTGCGCCACGTAGCGTTGAGTGGTCAACCTTTGACCAGTCAATGTTGTCCATTGACCAGTGTCGATCTCCTCAGATCTTGGTCATTGATCTTGATGGCACAATTTTTTAGGAGATCGAACAGCAGATGCTTCGAACAAGGTCGGATCAGGGGTAACTCGGATTTGCCCCGAGCTTGCTTGATTCTGAACAAACGTGGACCTGTGCAATAGCACCACGTGAAGTTGACTAATCAACTTATGACCAGTCAGTGTTGACCGTTGACCGATGTTGTTATCCTCTGATCTTGGCTGTTGATCTTGATGGCATGATTTTTTAGGAAATCAAACAGTTGACGCTTCAAACAGGGTCGGATCGGGGGTTGCTCAGATTTGTTCTGAGCTGACGTGTCCCACCCAGTGTGGCCTAATGGGGTAGCGCCACGTGTCGTTGCTGGTCAAAGTTGACCCAGTCCACGTTGACTTAGTCAACCCTTCGGTTTGGCCTAGCGTAGCTGCATTGTAACTGGCTTTTCCGGTGCTACAGAGGTCCGATTGAAGCATGTGACCCCTCGTTTCGAAGGTGACTCGAAGATCTACAATTTCTTTTCAAAAGTTAGCTGAGGAATCATCTGTTCTCAAGGTCAAAAGTCCTCCATGAAGTGGAGAAGAGCTTCGGTGTTGGAGATCTACGAAGAGGAGTTTCACCCCTGGGGAGCTACGAAGAGGAGCGACGGTACGGATGAGCCATAAAGAAGGGTTTGAGGAGAGTTTAGGGAGAGATTCTAGACGAGTTAGGCTCCGAACTCGCTGTCGGTGAAGATGACCGCTCGAGAAGTGAGCAAGATTAAGAGTGTCACTGGGCTCTAAGATAGAATCATTCGGGAGGTGAGTTAAGGGAGCAACTCTATGAGTGAGTTAAGCTCCAAACTCACTGTGAATGAGGAAAGCCGCTCAGGAGGCGAGTAATATGAAGCGCATCGACTGGCTTTAGGAGAGAGTCGTTCGGAAGGCGAGTTAAGGGAGCAACTCTATGGGAGTTAGGCTTCGAACTCCCTGTCGGTATAGAGGACCGCTCGGGAAGCGAGCGAGATTAAGAGTGTCACCGGGCTCTGAGAGAGTGTCGTTCGGGAGGTGAGTTAAGGGAGAAACTCTATGGGTGAATTGCGCTCCGAACTCTGTAACCCCCATTTTCGTAAATAAATATTTTCTGAATATTTTATGTAATTCGATTAATAATAATTTACCTTGTGTTAAATTCGTTTTGGATCTATTAAAATATGTTCTAATTGGAAATTTTAATTATTTCGAATAATTGTATATTTTAATTTTAATTTATATTCCTATTTGATCGACTATTTATATTATATATTGTTTGGATTTTTTTAATAAATCAGTTAAACTCGAGTTTGCATTTTGATATACATATATTATTTTCATTACTACTATCAGTATTATTTTTGTTAGTGTTGTTATTTTGCAGTATCATTGTTTTTATTGTTAATATTATTGTTATTATTTTATTTTAAGCCGAGCATACTCTATTGTATATGTATCCATTATTTGATTTAATGTATATGTATGTATGTATGTTTTATAAACCCTATAGTCCTAATTGTTTTCCTATTGGATTTTAACCCCAATACCCATTAACCCTATTCATATATAACCCTAGAAACCCTAGCCCTACCATTACTGTTCAACCCCCTAACAGCCACCCCCCTACCTCTTCATCTTCTACCTCCCATTCTCTTTTTCCCTCTACCTGTGTGCACCCCCCCTGGACCCTTATGCCGCCCTGCAGCGTCGCGCAAGCTGCTCAGCCCCGACCAGTAGCCCCTACCTCCCTTCGACGGACAACAGCAACCAGAGCATCCACCGTCTTCTTCTTCCTCTGGGTTTGCGTCGAACCCATCAGCACGCTGTGGCCTCTCTGCTCCTCCCTCGGCGACCACCCTCTAATGCCAGTGAAGCCCTCCCTGTGCCGCTCCCTCTTGCGTCCCGCCCCTCAGCCAATGCCAGCCCTACTCCTCTCTCGACGCAGTGCCGCTCTCCACTGTGCTACGCACTTTGATGCCCCGCAGCAGCGACGACAGCCAGTTGCGCCTTCGCAGCCTCCACAGCCTGCAGCGCTTCCGTCTTCTCCCCGCAGTGCAGACCTTCGACGACAGTAGCAGCGCTCAGCCAGTGCAGACCTCAGCCTTGTGCTGCCCTCTTTCTCCGATGCAGCCACAGTAGCCTATAGCGTCGCCGGTCCCCCTGGCTGCC
The DNA here is from genome assembly GCA_017893485.1 of Hemerocallis citrina. Classification (NCBI taxonomy): domain Eukaryota; kingdom Viridiplantae; phylum Streptophyta; class Magnoliopsida; order Asparagales; family Asphodelaceae; genus Hemerocallis; species Hemerocallis citrina. The sequence continues at coordinate 99,509,710 of CM030366.1, forward strand.
GCCGTCAGCCTCGCCCCGAGCCACCTTGCTATCCGCCGCCGCGAGCCGAAGCACCATGGGTTGCTGACATGATCAAGTGCTTCTTGATCATGGTGGATCACATCCAGCTGTCCGTTGATCTAATCATCTTGATCTTTCAATCTGGGCCATCCGATCTCATCAGCCATCATCGGATCATCTTCATCATCATCAGATTGTACATCCAGCCATCCGATCTCCATCATCTTGATCAGATCAGATTTGATTTGAGCCGTCAATCTTCATCGATCTTGATCGCCATCAAGATCTGTGTCGGGATCCGTTCCCGTTATTCTTTCATCGGATTCGTCGTCTACACCCCAAGGCAAGTATCTTCTTGTATAATTTATTGTTCTAGTACAAACGTTTAATTGAAAATACTGCAAGTAGGTTGTAGTTGTGACTCTCGTTGGCTTATCATTTGATGATCTCATTCTAGCTTTATCAATAACATGATCTAAGAGTCACAACCTTTTGTTGATGCCCATTACACTTTGACTTGCATCACATGTTAATTTATACCCATATGAATAATAATTATAAGGCTTTTCATACAAAAACTGTCATTGTTTGCTGTTATTCCCGTCTTTACTTGCTGTTTCAACCTCGATAACATCAGAATTTGGACTTGAGTTCTAAACATGAAATGTACCCCCAGATGTCTAGTTTACTATCCTTTTGATGGAATTAAATTCCGACTTATGGTTTGTGAGATAACGCAGTTTTACTACTGCTGTGTCTGTAACCGCACATTCATAAAAACTGCTGTATTACTTTGTTTTACAATTAATTTAACTATGCTACCAGTAAGAAAGCAACTTGAAATTTTGCATGCTGATACTGAACACCCTATAGAACATTCTCTAATTTTCTTGGAATTAATTAATGAAGTTTCAAACCTGTTTCATTTGTATAAAGTCAGTTTTACAAATTCTGGCTGAACACAAATCTTGTGTGGTTTGCTGTTTTGACACCTGATGCCATAACGTTTATGTATCTTATTTATATGCATTGGAACCGGACAGGAGTCTAGTTTCTAGACCTTCTGACGGATTCATATTTGTGATCTTGTAGCAACGAGAATCGCAGTATTGGTGCAGCAACGTCATGCTGTCCAGAATTGGTATTCTCATAGTTCTTGATAATTTTAAATTGTGTTAACCCTCGAATATGCCTTCTAATTATTTTAAACTTGTTACATATTCTTGATTATGATTACTTGACCTGTTTCGTACACTTTCATGCTTGCTTGATTATAATAATAAATAATAAGTCAGGGTTTAAGAAAAGACCATTGTAGTGGACAATATAGGTAAGTGTACTCGAAAGGGAGCCCGTGTTTCCCAGTACTTGGTTCATAAAATTATTGTATCTTGAGTGTATTCATGAGCCCACTACTTGGCTTATGAACTTGTTGTAATGTCAGAGCATTCATGAACCCACGATTGGTTCTTGAACTTGTTAGTGCATTCACGAACTTGGTTCATGAACTTGTTACATTATTTTTGTATTCATGAACCATGCTTGCTTGATACTTGATACCTGAGTACACCGCCCTATAAAATCCACCACTAGGCCTAAATGTAACTGTTTGTAAGTAGCAAGCATGTGGTAAAAGTATGGACGCATGAAGTGCTACCTAGATAGAATTAAACATTAAACTTAAGAATAACTTGTCACTTGTACACACTTGATACCCTACTTGATGATTGTTACTTGATACTTGTTACTTGACACTTGTACGTGATGCTTGTTACTTGATGCTTGATACAATTACACGTTCACTTGTTACTTGTTCCACTACTAGTACTTGCTACCAAATCTTGTAACTTGAGTTGTCTTACTTGCTAGCTAGTTTTTAGAACTCCAGTACTTGTTCCATCCTTATTATATCATGTTATAAATTCTTGATTTCAGATCTTGTTTCATATTTTCTTGCATCTATTTTCATATCTTTGCTTGTATTACTTGTGGCCCTAACTTGCACTAAGGGCGTTGTCTTGTTTTCTCTATTTTTTTCTTTTATATTTATATATACAGACTTTGGAGATGAGTTGCCTGCTGAAAATGGTGAGCAAACCTTCTAGGCTTTGCTTGGGAAAAATACTTGCTTTAATTACTTTGTATTTGAGTTTATTTCATTTTGTTGCTACTGGAAACTTGTAACGGGCTTGTAATCCCGAAGTTTTATCTTTTGATCCAAATCTTGAAATTATTGGGATATTTGTATTCGTTTCAAATGCTTTTTTGTTGATTAATAAATTATTCATGCATGCGTGGTTGAGTATATTCTTGTTATATTCTTGTTATGATGCTGAGTCGATCCTACAACTTATGAATGATGAAAATAATTCGCTGGGCTTCGTCACGTACTCGTATTCCGTATTCCTTTGGGAAGCGGGGCGTGTCAAACTCACAGTAGATGAAGAAGGCCATTCGGGAGGCAAGCGAAAGAAGAGATCACCGTGATCTAGGAGAGAGCCATTCGGAGAGTTAAGGGAGAAACTCTGGGGGAGTTGAGCTCTGAACTCATTGTGGATGAAGAAGGCCGCTTGGGAGGCGAGCGGAATGAAGAGTATCACTAGATTCTAGGAGAGAGCCGTTCGAGGAGTTAAGGGAGCAACTCTAGGGGGGTTGAGCTTCAAACTCACTGTGGATGAAGAAGGCCGTTCGGGAGGCGAGCGAAATGAAGGGCATCGACGGGCTCTTGGAGAGAGCCGTTCGAGAGGTGAATTTGGGGAGCAGCTTAGGGTCGAGTTAAGCTCTAAACTTGTTATGGAAGAAGCCGCTCGGGAGGCGAGCGGGACGAAGAGCATCACCAGACTCTAAGAGAAAGTCATTCGGGAGGTGAATTTGAGGAGCAACTCTTGGGGTTAGTTGATCTCTGAACTTGTTTGGAAGAAGGCCGCTCGGGAGGCTAGCAGGACGAAGAGAATAATCAGGCTTTAGGAGAGAGCCGTTCGGGAGGCAAGTTTAAGGAGCAATTCTAGGCATGAGTTAAGCTCTAAACTTATTCGGAAGAAATCCGCTTGGGAGGCGAGTGAGACGAAGAGCATAACAGGCTTTACGGAAGAGTCGTAAGGGAGGTGAGTTCAGAGAGAAACTCTAAGGGTGAGTTGAGCTCCGAACACGTTTGGAGGCAGACTGCTCAGGAGGTGAGCGGGATGAATAGCATTGTTGGGCTCTAGGAGAGAGCCGTTCGGGAGGTGAGTTAAGGAGTAACTCTAGGGGAGAGTTGGACGTCCAACTTGTCGTTTGAGCCAGACAAATTTGTAGATGCAACCCGAGGTGGGGGTTGGCACTGATCTTGCCGTTTGGACCCGGCAGGCTTGTAGGCTTATAGGAGTAACCCGAGAAGGGGGTTGGCGTCGACCTTGCCGTTTAGACCTAGCAGGCTAGTAGAGGCGACCCGAAGAGGGAGTTGGACTCCAAACTTGCTGCTTGAACCCTGTAAGCTCGGGGAATCAATCTTGAGGTGGAAGTTGGCCTCCAAACATGCTGTTTGAACCCATCAAGATTGTAGAGGCAACTCGAGACATGAGTTGGATGTCATATCCGATGCTTGAAGGTGAATTGGTTGCAAGAGAAGCTCTTCGGATGAGTTGGGCTCTAGCACCATTGCATGGAGTTAAGGAGTTGCCGGTGTGGCTCGAAAGATGAGCTGAGCACGTAGCTCATTGATGAGGGTTATCGAGCCGAGGGAGCAGCTCCAGGGGCGAGCTAGGCCCTAGATTCAATATGTTTGAGTCAAATTTTGGAGATAGCCCTGGAAAAGAGCGGGTATTTGAACTTGCTTGTTGCAAAACATAAAGAGTAGTGGGAGTAGTTTGAATGGTCATTTTGAGCCCCGAAATCGCCTACATGCAAGCTGTGAGGGCAGTTTTGAACCATGATTGTGAACTTCGAACCAGTTGTTTCGGAGTTATCAATGAGTTGTAGGGGCTATTCCGATTGGTGAGTCACTCCGCACTTGCGTGTTTGCAAGCGACTAAAGCGGTGTCGAACCAAGTGTTGGACTCCAACCTTATTGTTTGAAAGTTTCAACGAGCTGTGGGAGCATTTCTGAATGGTGAGTTGCTCCACACTTGCTTGTTTGTAAGCAGCTAAAGCGACGTCTGTTGGAAACCAAACTCGTCTTTTGAGCCTAACAAATTGTGGGAGCAGCCTTTAGGGACAAGCTGGACTCCGAACTTATCGTTAAACGAGTCGTAGTTGTGACTCAGGACGATACACATGAGGCCAATGCAATGATCTTTATAAGAAAAAACTAAGCTTTATTGAAACAAACTAAATGGCTGCATTGAGTGAACGAGCCATTATTACATGCTTTGGTTGTATCGCGAGCGGTGGCCTTATTGAAAACTGAAAACCTACTTCTACAAGAGGGTGTTAGGCACCCTCGTGGTACTTCATTTGATGCTTTGTATTCCAAGTCCGCCTTCCCAGAAGAGGGGGATCTCCTTGAGTTCATCAACTAGTTCAGGAAGAATTTGACTATTCCGTTGGGAGAGCTCTAATGCTTCAAGTGGGAGGATTAAGCCCCTCATTGTAATTGTTTAGCACCTCCGAGCTGTCTCTTGATTTCCTTTGACTTCCCCTACCCCTGCTGAGGTCAGGAACTTCATTTTCATGTGAAATGCTGATGGTATGATATGAAGTATTGCTAGGCCTGGTCATCCCAGAATGACATTGTAAGCAGCCTTCACATCAATGACCATGAAGTCCATTGCCTCTGTGAGGGTTGTCAGAGCTTTTTCTGCGATCACATCAAAAGTGACTATTCCTTCGATTGAGACCGCAACCCTAGAGAACTAGTGGTGTGTGTATCTGGCAGGCTTGAGATGATATCGAGAAAGCTTGAGTCCTTGGAAGGCTTCAAGGAAGAGGTATTGACAGAACTGCCATTGTCGACTAGGATTCGGCGCACTTCATGGTTGACCATGCTGAGACTGATGATGAGGGCATCACAGTACGGCATTCGGATGCCTTCTAGATCCTTGTCTGAGAATGTCACCGGAATCTCGAGGCTTTTGGGCAGTGGGAAGTTCTGTACTGAATTAACTTCTCGGATGAAGGTCTTTCGGGAGGAGTTTGATTCTCCTTACATAGGGCCTTCGTGGATCGAATAGAGGACTGTTCCTGGCTCTGAGTCTTGGGACTCAGAGGGATTCTTGACCCGCTTGTTAGCTCCCCAGTGTGGAGGAGGATCGGCTTTGTCCTTTCTGACGAACTTGACTAGGTGCCTCTACTGTATGAGCTCTTCGATCTCCTCCTTGAGAGCCCGACAGTCATCCGTGTCGTGACCATGATCCTTATGGAAGCAGCACCACTTGTCTATGATTCTCCTCTTCGCTGGGGTGGTTAATCTAGGGGGAGCACGGAGTAGACCTTCCTTATCCACCTCCATGAGAACTGCTAATATACTGGCATTGGGGGGGGTGAACTTCTCAAAATGAGGAGCAGGGCGGCCTGACCTTTGTCGTCTTTTTGAAATTTCTGGGATCCTACTTCGTTTGTACTCTTCCATTTGTTCCCGGAAGAGTGCTCTTCTCTACTGGGGGGTTGAGAGCCTCGTCAGCTCGAATATACTTCTCACTCCTAAGTAGGAGTTCCGAGAAGTCCCGAGGAGGCTTCTTGGCAACGGACGCCTTGAGGTCGGCATTATTGACATTGTGTCTGATTGCTGCAGAGGCTACTGATTGGTGGAGATAGACAAAAGACCGAGTTTCGATAGTAGAGCATCGAATATATTCTCTTAGGCTTTCACCTTTTCTTTGACTGGGGGCCAGTAAGGATGCACTTGTTTTCTCTGCTCGGCGGCTGCTAACGAAGTGGGTGAGGAAGAGCTCCCCAAACTAGTCAAATGAGAAGATGGAGTCTGGGGATAAAAAGGAGTACCATTCTCTCGCTGGTTCCCTCAACGTTGCTGGGAAGGCCTTGCAGAGGAGCGCGTTCGAGACTTGATGGATCATCATGAGGGTTTTAAAACTCTCAATATGATCAGCCGAGTTAGACTCCCCATTGTAGGATTCAAAATGAGGCGGCTCGAAGCTCTCAGGGACACGGACTTCCATGATGGACCTGGAGAAGGGGAGTTTGCTCAGGCGGAAGTTCTTAGTCTGTTGCCTTTTTTTGCAGTTGATCTTGCTGAGGAGCCTCTCCATCTTTCGAAGGTGGTGATGAACCGAGTCGTCCCTCTGTCGATCTAGTCGATCCTCAAGACTTTTCTTCATGTGTTTTGGCATGACGAAGGCTATGTGCTTGTCGGTCATGATTTGGAGTGATGTTAAGGGCTCGCAGGATGTCATCTTTGAAATTTTGAAATTATGACTGGGTGACCGTTGCCCCACTATCCTGGTGGACCCTTGGCACTGATCGGCTCGCAGCGGTGTGGCTTCTTCGCTATCGACGGGGAGGAGGCCCCGTTTGCCCATTGGGGAGGTGGGCCTTCTGGATCTCGGCCTTCGGGAAGAATGACTCCTTTGACTTCTGTGGTGTTCTGGATGAGAGACATCGTCACGGACTCGTCTCTCATTCAAACGGGTTTGAAGGTCGATCCCTTGTTGGTGGTTGACGATAATTTGATGGTGGTCTCTTGACCCCTGACGATCTTGCGAGACCATCGAGTCGGTGGAAGGATTACGGACTGAGACATGGTCATAAAGTGGATGATGTTCTTGACGGCTTCGACGAGAGCCCCTCGGTGCAGACCCTCTGGACATGGGGCGAGCCTGTTGGGGAGGCGGCTATTCAGGTTGAGGCAACTGAACTTGTTGATCTTATTGTGGGGGAGCATCCTGAAGTGTAGGAGGTGGAGGAAGAGGGGTGGTTCTTCGGCTTGACGCCGCTGCCTTCCCTTTTCCCTTTGGAGGTATGGCTAAAAACTGCTTTTACCGGCAAGTATGGTCGAATTGCTTTTTCAGATTCTCACAGACGGCGCCAATCTGTTGCTGTTAATTTTTGTGTGGGAGCAGACAGATGATTTGTAAATTCTTTTGGAACCAATAAAGCTAACATTTTTACAACTTGCCGATGTTGACCATTAACAACACTGTTGCTGACCTGCAAGAAAGTTCGAAACACCAGGATTAATCCCGGCGACGAACTCTTTGACGCTCAGTCAGTAATCTGAAAGACTATGAAAAAGGTTTCTTGGAGAAAGATATTGATTACCTTTTTATGGTGGGGGTGGAAGGGTATTTATAATCGCCTTTGGAAACAGTTTAGAGATAATCATTTTTCTCTTCTTCCCAGTGTTATTGGATAAGAAATATAGTTTAAATTTCTTCATGATAAGAGTTTGTGAAAACCATCTCTTAGGGATAATCATGAATTTAAACAACTCTTTAAATGATACGAGTTTATTTATAATGGCTGCCATCATAACCCAGTAATGCAGATCCGTTTTGGGTTATTGGGCCTTGAAAAAGAATCAGTTCCCATTTACAGCGGAATGTACCGCTGTACCCCTGAGAGCTTTGAGATTCATACCCGATTTGAATGGTCCTGATTAAGATCTATCTTTTAGCCATATCAGATATGATTAAGGAAATCCATTCTAAGCTATGTTCACCCAATGATGTAATGGTGGCTTCCATTGAAGTATCTTCTGAGCCTGAAGATCCAAAGAAGGTTGGAGTTCAAAAGAAAGAACTCGCTCTCTACATTGGCCTTCTTTCTATGTCTTGTGTCCGTGTAGTAGCGCTCATAATATATAAAGTGAGTGGGAATGAATGAGTTTAAGGGGTTGGAACCTCTTAGGAGAGAGAATTTGTCAACTCCTCCAGTGAGATCTTGTAATGAGATCTCCCATATTGTCCCGTACGGGATGCTTACTTATCTATCCCATATAGTGTGAGCTATGTGACTAAAAGAATGCCCAAACAAACCCCCGACACAAACCTTATCATGTTTGTGTTCTTCTCTCTCTCTCTCTAGTAGTGCTTTGAGCACTAAACTAGGAGTTCTCTCCTCCCAGACTCCAAAGCTCATGTTAATGTTAACAGAGAGATTGAAGGGAAGTATGAATTTATATTATTGGATTGATAATAACTGAGTACAATAACTTATATATAGGAGGGAACCAAATACTAAAACTAGTACATAATCTGATATGGGACTACATATATATGATAATATCTAACACCCCCTCTCAAACTCACGACGTGTCAAAGTGTGATTTTCCCACTAAGTATCGAAATATCTGAACAGTGTGAGATTTGGTGAGGAAGTTTGTTGTATGTTGTGAATAGGTAACAGAATTAACTGAAATGGTCCCTCTTCAAAACGCTCACGAACATAGTGGAAATCAATTTCTATGTGCTTCGTTCGCTCATGAAAGGCTGGGTTGCTTACAATGTGTAATACACTCCGGTTATCGCAATGAAGTGGAATAGCTCCTGTAAGAGTGACTCATATCTGATAATAGCCAACGAACATGAACAATCTCTCTAGTAGTAGTTGTTATCATTCTGTACTCAGCTTCTGTGGAAGAAATACAACAACTGCTTGTTTCTTACTTCTTCATGATATCAGCGAATCATCAAGAAATAGACAGAAACCTATGGTTGACCGTCTGGTAGTAGGACCACCCACCCAATCTGAATCTGAATATGCATTAAGCTCTAATTTAGATGTAGAAGGCATGAGTAATGAGTGACTGATAGTTTCTCGAAGATATCTGAAGATCCGAAGAAGAACACTGTAGTGGACTGATGTAGGAGCGAAAATAAACTGACTGACAATACTAACTGCATGAGCAATATCAGGTATGGTCATGCCTAAATAGACATGTCACGCCCTGCTTCCCAAAAAGGAATACGGAATACGGATACGCGACAAAAGTACAGCGAATGGCTTTCACCATTCATGAGCTGTAAGGATATTTCCAACAAGTCACAAGAAATACGAGAAGTAAACAAGAAAGAATCATCCATGCATGTATGAAACAAATTATTATAACCAACAAAATTACTTGAAACAAATACAAATTTCCTCAAATAATCAGATCTGGAAACAAACAAGTCACATGTTTTGGGACAAAATGCCCAAATATAAGAATTCAAGTAGCAAAATACAATTCATTCAAAAGCAGGAAATAAACTCGAGCAAGAACGCTAGCCAAGCCTTGAACACTTGGTCACTTACTCCCTCGGGCAGCTGATCACCAAAGTCTGCAAGTTTGACAATTTGCAGGAAAAGGGGAAAAGAAACAAAACGTCCATCAATGCAAGTTACGGGCCGCATGTAGTGCAGGCAACAAGTACTAAAACAGATAAAGAATATACAGAGTGGTAACAAGAAGAAAGTATTGAAGTAAGCATGGAGGGGATGTGATAGCAAAATAAAGCAACTAACTCTTAATCAAGAAATGGAATTAAGTAGCATGGCAAGATAATAGGGTGCAAGTAGCATGTAACAAGTATCAAGTATCAATAAGCATGCAAGCAAGTAATAAGTAACAAGTGTCAAGTAGCATGTTCAAGTAAGTAACAAGGAACGAGCAAGTATCATGTTATTCTCAAGTCTTGTATCTAGTCCTATCTAGGTAGCACTTCATGCGTCCCAAATTTTTACCACATGGTTTCTACATTCAAACAAGTTACGTTTAGACTTCGTAGTGGATCATAGAGGGTCGTGTACTCATGTATCAAGTATCAAGTAATCACGTGTCAAGTATCATGTGTCAAGTAATCACGTGTCAAGTATCAAGTATCAAGTAGAATCTGTGGATCCCCTCCGAGTATACTTCTCCTTTGGGAAAGCATGTAGTCGAGTAAGCAAGTGGGAAACATGGGCCCCCTTCCAAGTACACATTTCTGTATTTTTCACTACTAGATCTTTTCCCTTAACCCCGGCTTGATTTCTTGTTATTATTATTAAAGCAAGCATGGACGTGCACATACAAGACAAGATAACATGGCAAAAAACGTGGGACAAGTTCAAGTTTGATAGAAGACATGAACGGATGACAACCAACTCATAATAGACTAAGACAACGAGACTTCCAATTCTAGACAGCAAAACAGAGCTGCACCAAAACCAAGATTCCCATTGCCACAAGAGTGCAAACCTGGATCCGTCAGAAAATCTACAAAATATACTCTCAGCCGAATTCAGTACATATACACAAGTCATATAACATCTACAGATGTAGGGCTCAAAAAAGTGTTTTATACAGAATTCATGTTCAGCCAGAAATTGCAAAGTTTTATTTATAAGCATGAAAATAGCATGGAAACACACTAATTAAATCTAAGAAAAATCTGAAAGATCCCCTAGCATGTCTAGTATCAGCATGTAAAATTTCATAACATTCTACTTCAGATAGCATAGTCCAATAAATTCGAAAAACAGAATAATACAACAAGTTTATGAATCTGAAATTCTGGACACAACAGTACCAAAACAGTGATAGATCGCAAAGTATAACTCGAAATCCAAATCCGTCAAAAAGGTTGTAAAATAGACACAGCAGGCTACGTTTCATATTCACAAAGTTTTAATCAACAACGACTGGAATCCGGTTGGAAATAAAGTTCTTTCCTGAACAACATGCAGTTTGACAATTATATGATTAGTTTCACAAGCATGAAATTAATTATAAAATTCATTAAACAATTCTACAAAAATTAGGGGTTGATCCCAGACAAGTCTAGACATACCCAGAAAATTATTAAATCCAAATCTTACTTTTAATATCAGTTTTAACATAATATAACGTACAACGATCTCTTAAAACAAAATCTGGAAATTTCAATACAGCTGCAGTAAAACAGCGATAACTCACACATCAAAAATCGAAACTGAGATCCATCAAAAGTTCTGAGAAATAGACAACGATTCCTACAAATCATATTCACAAAATAATTTATTTTAGTGACCTTAACAGGTTCTAAAACGTTGAATCAAAACAGGGCAGCAGCAAAACAAAATTCTTTCATGCATATTATTAAACAACTTATCTATAATAGATTCAAATTAGAATATAATGCAAGATATGATATATTAAATATTCAACTCAACATGGCACGGGTAATAACAAGTCCACAACAAGATAACACATCTAATACACCAAGTATGCAACAGATACACAACATATCATAGCTCACGAAGAATATATATATATGTGCATCAAGAGTCTATCTAGATCTAGTTTTTTTCATGTAGTGGGTGTGACAACTATATTGGATCCTGACTACGAATGGATCAAACGAACGAGATCAAGATTTATCAAGGGATCATCATGAGAATAAACACAAAAATATGCAAGACTTCATGCAGTATTTTGTACTTGTATACAAACAAAAAATTATACAATTTACTTGCCTTGGGGTGTAGACGACGAATCCGACGAAAGAATAGAATAACGGGAATGGATCCCTCTTTTCGACGAAAGAACAAATTAACACAACAATATACAAGAGAACACAACCACGCAGGAAAGAATAACCATATTGTTTTTGGGGGGTGGCTGCACCAGGTGTGAGTTCTCACAATTTGTAAAGTGGAAGTCGCGGTACTGGCTATACGCCCGACCCTCAGCTGAGAGAGCGACTCGGGAGAAGCAGGAATGAGGTGGAGGTCGGATGCTCGGCTTGGATCCAGCAAGCTCAGCTCGGATCTGGGGGTTTGGCTCGGTCTCGTGTACGTGCACTCTACCTAGAAACATCAGGAGAGATCCCAGTGACAGGCCCTTCGATGATCTAGTCAGTTACTGAAGAACAGCAACTAGGGTTTTATAGGGGAAAGATTGATTACCTTTTAATGAAGGGGAGGGCCTGGTATTTATAGGCAGTGCAAACAGGTCTGGGACCTGAGCGGGCCGGGTCGCACCTGTTTGCCTGTGGACCTGAGGCGGTAACGGCCCGTTTGACCTCTGTTGACTTGATGATCAGGAGAGAGCGGGTTTTGAGGGGATCTGGTGGCCCAGGCGGGGCCACGTCATCTGACCCATATCACACATAAATAATGAATAAACTCTAAAATAATCATGAAATAAATTCACCCAATAATATCCAACATCTGGGAAAAAGTAAAATTAGGGACACACTGTCCTGAAATACAAAATACAATAAAAGCAATAAAATAAACAAATAACATGAGATAACTATAATAGTCTAATGGTTCAGCTCCAATCTTCAGAAAGTTTGCTCACCAAGTCCTTGAGTCAAATTTCCTTCTGTACCTGCAAGCTCATTGACTAGAGGTGGGAAAAATATTGTCCATTAGAGCAAGTTACGGACAGCAAGTAGCGAAAGTAAAGAAGCAATGAAAATATGGTATGGCAAGAAACAATAGGCTATAACAAAATCAAAGATCAATGACAATAATAAGAGTTGATGATAAAATCGAAGTCTAGAATTCATGATGCAATAAACAGTTATCGTAATCAATGATGCAAGACCAATAAAAATAATCATGATCAAGAATGCAAGTTTAAATCATAGGTTAATTAATATTTTATTATCCTATCTAATGTGCGTAATACTGTGTTCCATACCACAGGTTCGGTGCATGCAAACAGTGATCGTTTGGACTATGATGGTGAACTCAACAGATCGTGTACTTAGCACAATAATCAATAAATAACAATCAATATTTTCCAATCAATATCCACCATTCACCACCATAATCAATCTAGAACACGGGGCCCTACCGAATATAGTCTCCGATTGTTCACTACCAAGTCGACCTTTATTTACCCCGACTTGCTAATATTTTATTATACTCAAATGTGGTCATGCCATGGGTAAAGAAGTTTTGAAACGAGGTCAAAAAGATGGCAAGGCTATGCAATGCATGGTACAACTAATTCTATTCCCTAGATGTGAAATCAAACATGGATATATAAGCTAAACACAAAGCACACATTCTGGACAGCAAGATGTTGTTGTACAAAAATTAAATTTTTCGTTGCTACAAGAAAACAAATCAGGTTACATCAGAGATTCTGAAAAGTAGAATCTCTGTCGGTTCCAACGCATATTTACACGACATATAAGAAATACAGAATCTAGGCCTACAAATTCATTCTTTACTGATTACATGTTTTCAGGCAGCAGTTAGGGTCAAAATTCTTGTATATAAAAATAGGTTGTAAAATCATAAAAAAAATATTATAAAAATCATATTTTAATTCCTAACAATTTTTAGTAACAATACAATTAATATCGGATTTTATTTCTTAAAATTAATCTACTGTTTTAATTAATTAGAGAGGATGATATATTTTCAAACTGCATTCTGGAATTCAGACGTCACTATACGAAAATATGAATATCTTGCAATCTGTTTGTCGGATTGTAAAACTGTCAGATGATCTAGATTCCCGACACACTGGACTACAATTCTTATTTAATGAGTTCTAACTGATATTATCTTTAGTTAGGTCCAATATCGAGTTCTTTATTGAACTAGTGTTCTAACAGCAACCTAGAGTCATGTTTTCATATTTATAAAAGGTCTGAAAAATTATTAAATAATCTTATAAAAATAATAATGTGATTTTCAGTCATGTGTAGTTAGCATTGGTAGCGGGTCGGGTCGGGTCAGGTCCTTCACTACCCGGATCCGGACCCGGACCCGGTCCCGGTCCCCTACGGGTCCAAAAATTGGACCCGAATTCGGATCCGTGAGGACCGAGTCCTGTTCCGGGTCCTATTAAAATATTTCTATCCATTCGGGTAGGAGCGGGAGTGTGAGCGGCGAGCGGAGCCGGCGAGTGGAGGATTTAGAATAGAGCTGAGAAGAAAAATGCATGAATTTTGAGTTTGGAAGAGGAAGATTTAGAATTGTGGAAGGAGGGGAGGGATGAGGATAGAATATTTATTTTTATGTTAATTTTTTGGTTTTTTTTAACGGGTCCGGGTCGAGTCTCTTTTGAGCGGACCCGGACCCGGACCCAGACCCGGACCCGGACCCGGACTCGAAAGTACAACGGGTCCCATTTTATGACCCGAATAGGTCGGGTCGGTTCCAGTCCAATACCGAGTCCGGGTTTCGGGTATTTATACCAATGCTATTTGTAGTAACAAAATATAAAATTTCAAGTTCAAATTATACTGTTAACATTTTATTTTAATAGAAAATCACGTTGGTGTAACTCTATACAGAAATCTGGAAATTGAAAACATAGCAGTTCTAAAAATATGATATCTTTCAATTCGTAAACCAGAATCTAGTTCTGTAAAAAGTTATGAAAAATAGATTCAAAATGCCATAGATGATGTTTACAAAATTAAATTACGACAGCAACTAGGTAAAAAACTCAAATCAACATCGAGCAAACAGCAGGCCAACAAGTAGGTTATTATTAAAAGACAACGAAATAAATAAGCAAGCATATAATTTCAAACAATAATTGACGGAAATCATACTTCAACTTTAGGGTGGAATTCTACTATTGATGAGAAAAATTATTATCAACATAGCATGATCATCCATTCAAACGGAAAGCATTCAAGCATCAATGTCTATATACATGTTTCTAATCCAAGCATTCATGTCATGTGTGCATATGACAATATATAACAGGCTTGAGTTTGAATCAAAGGAAACGGCACGAAAAGAGGACTACTACTTAGTTTCGCCGATGAATCCGTAATAGTCTCTTTGACGGTATCAAACAACTAAAATATGATAATCGAAAGAGGAACTACTTGCGGAGATCAAAGAAAATTCTTGAACAAGAAAAATAAACTAGTTCAAGAGAAACTTACCTTAAAGATGATGACTCTGAACACGAAAGAATAACGGGACAATAAACCTGACGGCAACAATACACGTGCAAATAACGGAATAGCGGCAACACTAGTGAAACACGTATGGTCAACACGCGTGCAAGAGACAGCCACAACAGCAAAAACAATAACGACAATAGCAACGTCGGCGGGTGCAGGTGTCGGGAACGGGATGACAACGACAGCGAGGAACACAGCAAGAAGGCAGCAGCACGGTAAGGCAGGGGTCTGGTCGTCGGTGGCGATGGGCAGCACTGGCGGGATTCGATTGGTGGTGGTCATTGTGTGCAGGAGTTCGGTGCAGGGGCGTCGATGAGGAGAAGAGGTAGTGGGGTGGTCAGGGGCGGTGATGTTGGTGATGGGCGGTACTGGGGTGAGGTGGTGGAGGAGCACTGACGAGGATGGGTGGAGTTGTTGCAGTCGACGGGGAGGGGTGCAGTCGATGATGGCAGCAGGCAGTGGTGGTGTCAACAATGGATGGGTGCAGGTGATCGAGGACGGAGGTAAGGCGAGGAGGGTGCTGTGTTGCGATGGCTATGGTGGTAGGTGCAGTCGAGGTCTTGCTGGGGTGGTTAAGGTAGCATCGGGGTGAAGGGGATGATGGAGGATGGGTGGATGAGTAGGCGGTGGTCGCGACTGGGGCGACGAAGAGAACGGGGGAAGAAGAGAAACTTCGGAGCCCGGTTGGGCAGGTTACAAACAGTTGGGGTTCGGCAGTTGCTAGCGACAGAGAGAGGAGAGGCGAGCGGGATGGAGGCGAGTGTTGACGAGGGGCTCGACGGGGGAGCCGAGGTGTAACACCCCGAATTCCAAATAAGGATGAATTCGAGTTCCACAAGATCTTTACACTTCACTTCGTACAATTTTACAAGAAAATTTAAACTTTTTATAATACAACAGAGTCCTTTACATTTATAACACAGCGGAAGGTAAAATGAAATACATTAATGAAAAATAATATACAATTGCAACATCTTTAACATTTAAATAAATCAACAGCAGCATATCAACTTTATATCTTCATGAAAAATCTAACTCTGCATATAAAACAGTGGGCACGTCAGTTGCTTACAGCCGACAAAATTGTTATACACGGCCATTCTCGCTATGCCGAAAATATAACGATCTTAATACCACAAACTTGAATGTAAAATAAAGTGTTAAAAGTGACTACTCTAAACATGTAAGTGTATGCAATACCTTAATGCCTAATGCAGATATTTTACACTAAGATGACACTAATACATACTTGTTCGGATTCTATGCATCCCATACTACATAGGTCCGAGGGCAAGCACCTACGTACTCCACATTAAAGGGTTCGATCCCTCGCCATGACAACTACCCAGTAATAAAATAAAGTTTAGACATTCCACGAGTACGGATCTCAGTTCCGGAGATCCACCGCTTGACTGTTATATAGACTCCTCGTCGTGCGAACATCCCGCAAGTGCCCCTCTAGCCCCGGTATACGTATATACACTGAAGTACGGTAAACTATCCGCCTGACTATGCATAGTCCCGGATTTAAAATAAAAGCTCATCTCCATTAAAGCAACCACAGTCCCGGAATCCATCGCCCGACTGGGTCTATAGTCCCGGAGATCCACCGCCCAACTATATAGAAGCGTCCCACTTATATTTGCCCAAGTTTACTACATCTTCACTTAGTGCCTAGTTCTTAAGTTCAAGACATGAATCAATTACAACACCTAGAGTTAGCTTCACCCCCTACCGGACTTAATCACAAATACCGAGATAGCTCACCTAGCCATAGCTCAAAATAAATCAATCATTTAATTCAACAATTGCCAGTACTCGGGGTCTCACTAAACCTCTAGATCGCAACCTTCCATGTACTAGAATCCATGGGTACTCATACCCTTCAATAATCATGTATTAAACTTTATTATATTCATATCTTCAACTTAATCAACCTCATGAAATTCAATTCATTCACTTAATCACAATTCTTTCAAAGCAAACAACGTTTCCTTTCATGAACTCATAATATAGAGTAATCACTTCAAATTTAATCACACACCATAATTTATAAACCTTCAAGTATTCTTACTCAAACAAATAACTATAAAATCTCACTTAGGAGGAAAGTCAATTGCATTGTCAAAAATTAAATCTACTTATAATTCAAGTTTAAAACCTAAGTCAGAGAACTCAAAGACTTCAAAAAAAAATATGTTTTAAGAACCTAAGTCAGAGAACTTAAAGTCTCCAAAAATATGTTTTAAGAACCCAGGTCAGAGAACACCATTTCTCAAAAAAAATGTTCAAGAACTAAAGTCAGAGAACACCATTTCTCGGAAATGGTTTAAGTCTCAAGTTAGAGAACTCAAATATTCCAAAAAAAATGTTTTTGAATCCAAGTCAAAGAACACAAGGACTTGAACCCAGAACCAGCAAGGTAACAGCCCATCGCCCAACCACGGGACAAGTGCGCCCATGGTGAAGGTATTCAAAATGAGTTTTATATGCTCAAACCCTCTCTATTACCCTCTGTTAAAATTTTACTCTTTCGGAAAAACAATTCACAACACCGAATAGATGAACTCACGCACTCCAAAAATAATCGCAGAACAGTAAAATGAATTCTAGTGCAATAATAGATCCACACAATTGAAAATTTTCACCGTGTGAAGAGTAACTCGAATGTCGCTATAGTTTGTGAAATGTCAATTTTACTCAATAAAATATAATTTTTCATGTCCAATAATAATACGAGAATTTTTCTCATGGTGAATAAACTCATAAACCATCTACTTTTCTAAAGTGAACACACGTCAACAATTTCACATGCTAATTCACACAAATTTTAATTCCTTCAAGTCCATTTTAATCAACCAGCACTTTACTTAAATTTTTATAGTATCTACTATCACACACATCACAATTCATGAGAGCAACTAAACCATTCTACATTAGCAATTTAATTTTAGGGTAATCTACACATACAACTACTCAATAATTTAGAAAGCATAAAGGATCACCCACCTATTAGGAGAGTACTAAAAATAATTCCTCCTTCAAAAGGTACTGCCGAACTCCACAAAATCGGGCCACAAACCAAACTCCGAAAGCCTCCGAGCGCTCTACCTCTTCTTTCCTCCTCTTTTAATTACTCACGGCAATTTAGTGAAAATAGGTTTTTTTTTTGTTTGTTTTGTTAACAGTGGATAGATAGAGTAGGGGTGAATGAATAGATTTATATAGATCTTAATGTTCCGTTATAAAACCAACTCCACGTTTCCTCCCCACTTCCACGCACACCCGAGTTGCGGCCTACTCTCTCTCCAACCGCACACCACTCTCTACTAACTCGAAAACACGTGTACGTGCAGTGCACGAGTACACATAAAGATTTTTTTTATATTAATTAATTACTCTTATAATTAAAAATTAATTTATTTATTCAACGGGTTATTAGGTTTAAGGGTTTAATAAAAGAATAAATAAAAGATAGTGAAAAAAAAGGATTCATGCATACTACAAAATAAATACAATTGAGATGAACGAACAAAAATAGAGTTTACACATGTGTTGCACGTGCAGAAATTTTGAAAAAGTATTTTTAATTAAAATAAATTATACGGGATGTTACATGAGGGGGGTTGGGTTTCAGGAAACAATAGGAAGAAAAAGAAGTGGGCGGCCGGTGTGTGTGTGTGTGTGTGTGTGTGTGTGTGTGTGTTGTGTGGGGGGGGGGGGGGGGGGGGGGGGTTAGATTAGGATTAATTAAGATAATTAATTAGGGTTTAATTAATATCTATATAATAAAACACAAAGAAAGCTATCAAGTGGCTTTCCTTCAATCCCCCAAAATCAAAGGCCCAGATCTAACCTCATAAAACACAGGATTAATTAAGATAATTAATTAGGGTTTAATTAATATCTATATAATAAAACACAAAGAAAGCTATCAAGTGGCTTTCCTTCAATCCCCCAAAATCAAAGGCCCAGATCTAACCTCATAAAACACATCCCCCCCCCCCCCCCACACACACACACAAACAAAAGTTTCCCCTCAAAATTCAAATTCAAATCCCCCCAAAATAACTCCTTTATTTATTTAATTATCTCTCTCTCTCTCTCTCTCTCTCTCTCTCTCTCTCTCTCTCTCTCTCTATATATATATATATATATATATATATATATATATATATATATATATACACACACCCCAATTTATAATTATTTTTCAACATATACTAATGAAAACATGGACTTGTATTTACAACTAATTATTTTCATACTACTCAAACTTGAGCTATATAATTGTTGATTTACTGATTACAAGGCTTTTCAGATGTTGTATTGTTCTACAGACGTGCCGTAGGCACTTGCCCACAGGCAAATCTAGTATATAGATATTTTAGGATGTTGGGTTATAGGGTTATAGGGTTAGCATCCAATAAGAATGGGTTCGGGCTTAAAATTAAATAAATAGAATCAGGTATTGGGTTAACGGGTTTGGGTTTAGGATTATAGGGTTTATAATATTAATATATATATATATATATATATATATATATATATATATATATATATATATATATATATATATACTAAATTTGTCCGTGGCCACGTGCCTACTGCACGTCAAAAAAGGCACGTCTTCAGAAGATATAGCATATGAAAAGTCTTGTAAACACTAAATCAACAATTATTTAGCTGAAGTTTGAATAGTATGACAATAATTAGTTGCAAATAAAAGTCCATGTTTCCATTAGTATATGGTGGAAAATAATTATAAATTGGGGTATAAAAGTCCATGTTTATTTATTTATATATATATATATATATATATATATATATATATATATATATATATATATATATATATATATATATTAAATCAAATAATGAAATACATATAGAATGGAGTATGTTTGGGCTTCACTCAATAGTAAAATAATCTAGTAAGACAACAAATAAATTTATAGAATTGAATAGGATTTTAATACATTAATCAAAATACCAATTAGTAATAAGATAAAATGAAGTATAATTTGGGTTAGCATTTTTAAAAATAATAAATCCAAAATCATATGTAAAGTAGTTTAAAATTGAACCTTGGGTTAACTTAATGGGCTTCATATAAATAAATAATAATAATAAAAGATAGATTAAAATCTATGGACTTTCACAAATTAATGAACAGTCAAAAGAAATAATAATATTAATAATAATAAGTTCATATACAAAATATGATTATATTACAATATAACAATATTATTTGAAAATAACTACAAATACAATTAATGATTAAAAATAGACTTTAATAGAAGATCCAAAATAAATTTATAATCAAAATGGATTTAAATAAAACGGAAAATTGTATAAAGAATACAAACACAAAAAATACACAGAAAAATATGTATAAGTGAAAATGGGGGTTACAAGTTCACTATGATCAATAAGTTTGGTACATATACATTTGAGGGACTAATCGTTTATGTGATAGGATCAGTGTTTAGCAATAACAAGATTTTTCTTACATCAGTGAAGCTCTCCACTCTAGTAGATCAACTGAACTCATACGTTAGAGTTCACGCAAGGACACTAAGGGATATGTCCAAGATGCTCGAAGAAAGAAAAGATTCTAAAGACTTCTACTCAATAGGTAGTAATTTAATCAATTTCTTGTTTGAAAGAGACATAATTTATGTAATAAATAAAGTAGGGGAAATAAAGGAGAGTGTGTTTAATAAAGGTCATTGGTATAAGAAAACTAATAGTTTTGTCTATTGTAACTTTGACTTTTCACTCCTTCCAGTGACTTACAATATGCCTATGTGTGGAGTGGCCCTCTATTGATCCTCGTAAAGAGCCATCTAACCAGTCTGAAATAAAAGGTGGTATCTCATATCATATACTAATGATTTCTTTAATACCTTTCGATTACTAACATCTAAGAATACGAACTCATATTATATCAAGTTGAAATCCCCAAACCACTTGTGCTCTACTTTGAATTCTCTATAGAATCAAGTGCTTGGAGTCAAAACCAAATTGTTATCTTTTCTCAGAGAGAATCGTTCCACCTTAGTTCAAAGAGGTCTCCTCTTGGATGAAAGACTATCAAGAGAAGACTTGAAATTGTCATGTGATACCTTGAGGGAGTATTACAATCATAGTAATGAAGATGTGCAGTCCTCCTTGAGTTTAGTCTTTGTTAAGTGTGTTTCAAAAGAGGCTTCAGAGAGTTCATTATGAGGTCTTTTTTATTGAATTAGCTGAGACCTACTCTCATTATAAATTCTATCTTCGAGCATTCATGGACTTCCGTGGTCGAATCTATCTCGCTGGAGTCTTACACTTCCATGAAAGGGATCTTAATGTAAACTTAATCCTAAGCAAAGAATTTCCAAGAATATTAAAAGATTAAGTTTACCCAACATGTAATGTCGATTAAGTTAGAAATTAAAAGTGCTAATTGGCTTCATGGATTTTCAAGAATTGAAATAAGTTTAACAAGCTCAATTAAAGATTCATACCTAACAATCAAAAAATATACTTAAGTGTCATCAGCAAGTTAGATATTCAATGATGATTTGTACAATAATTGACAAGTATAAGTACACATACTCAATATTTGTGGACGATAGAAAATGCTGATAATATTCTAAAGACTATAAGCGGCATTACAAATAATGGAGAATTGAAAAGATCTCACCGGAATTCGATGGAGGGGATTTTCGCCAAGGGTCTTGGGGGTGTTGTAGGAGTCGAAGACAGCAAGGGGCCGCTTGTGGCTGTTCAGAATAGTGGCATGATGGCGGAAGTTGCCAGAGAGACAGTCATCGATGGTCGATTTACTGGTTGTGGAGACAGTCGACTGGTGGCAGAGTGGCAACAAGGAGAGGTGGGGATGTAGAGGCGGCGACAGGGGTTGAGGGTGGTCGACGGGTTAGGGAGAGGCAGCAAGGGTGGCTCATCAGAATCTTGGGGTGATCGGGTGAGGTGTAACAGAAGGAGAGGAAAGGGGCATCGAGGTGGTGATGCGACAATTGGAGAAGATCAGTTTAGGAATCACTGGGGATGAAGATTGAGGAAGAAGGAGATGATGGCGTCGGGGTAGTCGGCGGCTGTGAAGTAGATGGGTGTTGTGATTTAGGGTTTTAATGGAGGTTGAAGAGAGACAGAGGAGGGAATTGCGGTCGTGAAGAGGGGTTAGGGTTTATTTTAGAACTAGGGGTTTCGGGTTTTAGTTTAATGGCTGCTGTGGAGATGAAGGTGGGATTTAGGATTTCTCACAAACCCTAAATGTCTTAGAATTTCTCACAAACCCTAATAATTTCTTATGCTCTCAGACCACAAGAAAGGATGCAGAGCAATAACTCAACACACAATAATTTTTTTATTCAATAATAGCATACAATCTCATTATTCTCAAGGCCTATACGTAGGCTCGAAACAAATTCAAAACAAATCTAAAACAAATCTCTCCAACAAACTACATATGGCTAAATCTCAAAACAAAACAAAACAGAACAGAACCGATGTCCTCATCATATCTCTCCCGTAGTTTGCTTGTCTTTGATACCCCTGTCCTATTTATATCTTAGGCTTAAAAAAAATCCAAAAAATCTCAAACAAATCTAAAACAAATCTCTCAAATAAACTACATATGGCTAAATCTCAAAACAAAACAAAACCGAACCAATGTCCTCATCAGATCTCTCCCGTAGTTTGCTTCTCTTTGAACCCCCAGTCCTATTTATATCTTGGGAAAGAAGATTGAGATGGCAGTCAGAAATGCCTTAACTACAAGTGCATCCTTTAAGTATAAGAAATTTTCATCCTATGAGGATGCTCTCTCTTTGTATTTACAAACCTATAACGCTATATTAAATAATGACGAATTTCTCATTGACTTCACTGCCTTAGGCACTAGTGTAACCCCTATTCCCACAAATACGTATTTCCTGGGTATTTTTCCGTATTTTGATATCTGAAAATTGTTATTGTTAAATTTCGTTTTGAATTTATTGTTAAAGCTTCTCCTAACAGTAGTTATGATTACTTTGAATAAACCTTGTCTCTATTTCTAACTGATCAACTATTTACATTTTAAACTCAAATCAAAGATATTATTTCTGTTTGAATTAGTTCGACAAATTCATATTTTTATATATTGATATTACTCTGATAATTGCTAGTATTATTCATTAGTATTTTTATTCTTATTGTCATTTTATTATTAATGTTATTATTAGTATTATTATTATTTTATATATATGGTTATTTTATTATTCTTATGATTTCTGAAATTACTTATTATTATTATTGATTATTAAAACAAATCAATTCTCCTTTATAATTGTGTTTATAATTATTTCAAATAATTTATGTAGCACAAATTGTATATTTTCAGATATCTTATTTCTTGTATTTGGATTTGTATTGATCAATTATTTTCATGTATAATGTATTTTATTCTATTGGATCCATACCTATACTCAATAACCCAACATCTCTTTTCCCCTATAGATACTAATCTAAATTCCTAAACCCTAATCAATTTCCTAACCCTAGCTGCTGTTTTACCCCGTTACTGTGAAGCCCCAACCCCCTAATGTTCCTCCTCTCTCTCCCTGTTTCCAACTCTCGCTCTCTCCCTGTTTCCGCCATTACCCAATCGCCCAACTCCCATCGCCAACCCATTCCCCGTCACCATCCCCTGCCTGCATCCCCTCACCCTCGTCGACCTCTCCTCCGACCACCATCCCCGTCATCATCCATGTCCTCGCCCAAGAACCCACTGCAACCCAACTCACCGAAACCCATAAACCATCTTCGCCTTTGCTATAACCCATACACCCATCACCGCCTCGTCTCTGCCACTCCGTGCACCCCTCACATCCACCGATTATTCCCCCCATCGTTCTCGTCATCGCCGTCCAAGCCGGGAACAGCCGGTTGACGCATCCCCTGTTTTTGAGCAAAAACGGAGCCGCTGCCTCGCCATCGCCATCACCGCTGCCGTCGCATCCCGACCATAGCGTGGCCTCCGTCATCATAGCCAGTCGTCGCGCTGCTCCGCCATCACAGTCGTCGTGCCAGTCTCGCCACTCTCTCTCTCTCTCTCTCTCTCTCTCTCTCTGTCGAAAAGAAGGAGACGAAGTGTGATTGGTGCCCTTCGCTATTTGGTGTTGTGTGTGGCTGGATCCCAAGTGCCGTTTGCTGTTGTGTGAGATCCTGAAGTGCTGTTGTAAGCTTGGATCCGCTGTTCTGGTGTACCCTGGTTGCTGTTGGTGTTCTTGGCTTGCTGTTTTGGGTTTCCACGTGTCTCGCACGTGCTCTCGTGCTTTAGATCTTTGCCCGGGAATTTGACATGTTAAATTGAATGTACTGGATCGTTTTTAATTGATGAATTGACACCATGACTGTAATAAATGTACCTTGAACCTTAGAAATTGCATGTTGACACCTAGGATTCACTTGATTACAAATTTGCATGATATATGTGATCATATGATTTACTTATTTGCCTATTCATGTTAAGACAATTTCTGGACTGTTGTATGATTCACTTTGAATTAGATTTTTAACCATGCTAATGACGGAATTTGGAAGAACTTGCTGAACATAAAATGTATCCCTTGATGTCTAGATTATTTTTCTCTAGTCTGGATTTAAATTCCAATTTTTCATCTGTTAGATATCATCACTTTACTGCAACTGTGTTAGTAATTTCAGACCCATAATTTTATGCGTACCCTGCTGTTCTATATTTTATTTGAACCTACTAATAGCACAAGAAAAATCTAAAATAATTTAGGATGGACCTAGACATGTATAGGTATCGCCCAGAATTTTTATAGATTTTATTAGTAAGTTCTCTGAACCGAAATAAATAGTTGAACACAACCTACTGCATGCTGCCTGAACTTAAAACCTGATTAGAATAAAGTTTTCATCCTAGTTCCTATACCTTTTATATACCTTAATTATACTCGCTGGAACCATGTGGAAGTCTACTTGCCAGATCTTCCGGCGGTTTCAGATTTGCTAATTTGTAGTGACCATAATCCATATTTTAGTACAGCAATGTCATGCTATCCTGTGTGCATGAATTATGTTTAAATGACTTGTTTGCCTCTTGATTTGTCTGTAACGCATAGAACTAGTCACACTTAGTATAATACAACATTGACACCTTCTTGCATGCTCACATAGGATGAAAATCTATATAATAAAACACAAAGAAAGCTATCAAGTGGCTATCCTTCAATCCCCTAAAAAATCAAAGGTCCAGATCTAACCTCACAAAACATATTTTCCCCCCAAAAGTTTTCCCTCAAAACTCAAATTCAAATTCCCCACTCAAAACAACTCATATATTTATTTAATTTTTTTCTCTCTCTCTGTCCCTCCCTTTTCTATTTAAAAAACTAAGAAAATAAAAATTTTAAAAATTTTTTAAAAATTAAAAATTTTAAAAACTAAAAAAATTAAAAATTTAAAAACTTTTAAAATAATTCAAAAAAATCAAAAAAAATTATATAATATGTTTTTTGCCGGACCCCCAAAAGTTTCTCATATAATATGTTTGCTACTTCAATTAATTTGCTGGACTTCCAAAACTATTTTATATGATCAAATAAGGTGCACCGTTCTGAAGACGTGCCGTAGGCACGTCTCAACGGGCATACCTAGTAAACTAATAAAAAGCCGGGATATCATGGGTAGACTTGGTAGTGAACGATCGAAAACTGTACTCGGTCGGGCCCCACTGCCTGACTTGTATTGTCCTATCTTGTACTGATGGCCATAATTACTGCCTGACCTGAACATGAAACACTGCCTAATAATTACTATTCTTGAACATGAAATACTGATTACTAGGCTGAGTACACGGACCGAGAATTCACCATCAGTCTAAAATGTTCACTGTGTGCTTGCGCCGAACCTGTGGAATGGGAAGCAGTAGTACGTGTACTAGATAGGCTAATAAAATGTTAATAACCTGCATTTCCTGCTTGATCCTGACATCACGCATTACATGTGTGATTTACTGTAGACCCTTAATATTTTGCCTGCCTTTGCTTTGTTCTTTGATTTTGACCATGTCCCTTTTCTTTGATATTCATGCTTCCTTTATTCTCTATTTTCTCTTCTTGCTGCCTACGACTTGCTCTAAGGGCTCTTTTTTCTCTCTTTTAGATCAACAGCTTACAGGTACCGAAGGAGCAATCATCGAAGAAATTAGTGACCAAAATCTCTGAAGATTGGAGCTGGATCATTAGACTACTTTAGCTATCTTTTGTAATTTGCTTATTGTATTTCTTTTTATCATACTTTGTATTCTTTGGCTTTATGACCCAGAGTTTTGTTTTCTCCCAGATGTTGAATTATTATTGGTGAATTTATTTCATGATTATCTTTGAGTTTATTCATTGTTTATGTGATTATATTCTTTGCCTGCGTTGTAGTTTCTTTTGTATATTGTTGAGTTAGACTGGTACAGCTTATGGATGATGCATAATCATTCACTGGGCCTACGTTACGTACTCGTGTTTCCATATTTTGGGATGCGGGGCGTGACAACTAGTGATCCCTTTCAGTTCCTCTCTAAGCTTCTCTTGCGATAGAGTCGAAAATAGGAAGGAAAGACTAACTATATTCAATGTTCTAAAAGTCGCTAGGAGGTAGTCGGGCGGCCGATGGAGGCCTAGTGCCTAGACCTTGTAAGCGGAGATTAAGCAGCTAGACTCTAGGCAGTTTTATTTATTTATTTATTTATCTTTTGGTTTTGTTTTGTTGTTACCCATTCTTACTATTTATTGGTACTTGTTCTTACTCTTGAATTTTCTCCTTATAATTGCAGGAGAGCTTTACAAAGTCAAATCGGTATATTATTGTATTGGTGAACATGAAGAATATCCATCCAAGATTACAACTTCTCTTAAGGACTACTAATGCATCAACACTGCCCACTTGGGAATAGGAATACAAGAATACTAGTCTCTGTTAGCTTCAGCAAGCTATAATTTGAATGCTTGATGGCAAAACTTTATAAAGATGGCATAAAATATAAGTATAAATGTACAATTGAGTTAGTGTTATTGACATTGTCTATCTGAATTGCAAAAAAATATCTATTACATCTTCTTTATGTCTGTATAGTGTATACCTGACATAATGTTCAGCTTTTTGGTACTTTCTCAAGGCAAGAAATCTGTTTTACCGATTAACTAACTAATAAATGCATATTTCAGTACAAATACTTTACAAATTCAAATTAACTTGTCCATGGTTTTAAAAGTTAAATCATGGGAAAAATTAGAGCAATATGTCCACATTTTAAAACAAAATCATGGAAAAACTACCAGAAACAAAAGCAAGAAATGATGTATAATTATAAGAAAAGGAATATTCTACTCACTTGTACAGGAGTGAATGCCAGACTCGATGTCCAAACTGTTCTATATCAAAGTACCATGTTCTTCTAAGAAAGAATAGACCAAACAATACTATCATTATCAAAGTGCAAACAAGCACTGCAAAAGTACCAAACATAAACCTCAACTTCTGTATTGTCTATGTGAACAAAAACTATCAACTATAAAGAATATAAACTATAGTATATAGATTTCCTGATCTCCAGCAAGAGACTATATGTATCCATCCCGATGCTTGCCTGGAAACGATTGTCGTAGGCAAATTCCACAAGAGCAAAATGCCTCTCCCAACTGCCACCAAAGTCCAACACACAACATCTCAGCATATCTTCTAGTACCCTGTTGACTCTCTCAGTCTGCCCATCAGTTTGAGGATGAAAGGCCGTACTAAAATCAGTCTTCGTCCCCAAAGCTGCTTGAAGACTTCTCCAGAAATGTGAGGTGAAACGCGCATCTCGGTCGGATACTATCGATAGCGGACTCCATGAAGCTTCACAATCTCGCCCACATACAACTCGGCCAGCTTCTCCATCGACCAAGTATGCTTCATCGCCAAGAAGTGAGCCGATTTGGTGAGTCGGTCCACTATCACCCAAATTGCATCATTGCACTTGGAACTCTTGGGCAAACCTGTGATAAAGTCCATGCTGATACAATCCCACTTCCACTCCGGGATGGGTAAAGGCTGCAACAAACCCCTGAGTTTCTGATTCTCAGCTTTGACCTGCTGAAAAACTGCAAACCTGACAGCAAACTCAGCCACATCTCGCTTCATCCCTGGCCACCAGAAATACTGCTTTATGTCCTTGTACATCTTGGTACTCCCTGGATGCACGGAAAACAAAGTAGCATGCGCTTCCTGAAGTATAATCTCCTTTAGTTCTGCTTGATCTGGCACACACAGCCGCTCTCCAAATCACAACACCTCATCCTTCACTTGAAATTCTGCCAACCTGCCAACCCCAACCTGCTCTCTCATCTCCTGAATCTCTAGATCGGTCTTCTGACTGTCGATGATCTTATCTCTCAAAGTGGGTTGAATCCTTAACTGAGCTAAGGAAGCTCCCAAACCTTGCAAAACCACCTCAATCCCTGCTCGATCAAGCTCTTCTGCCAACTTCTCCTGACTTGTGATCAATCGGGACAAACTGCACTTTCTGCTGAGCGCATCAGTCACAACATTAGCCTTGCCTGGATGGTACTTGATCTCGGGTCGGATATCCTCCAACACTTCCAACCATCTCCTCTGCCTCAGATTTAAGTCCCACTGCTAGTAGATATACTTCAGACTCTTATAATCGGTGTACATATTGACTTTCTCCTCGTACACGTAGTACCTCCACGGCTTCAATGCAAAAATGATCGCTGCCAACTCCAGATCATGGGTTGGATAATTCTTTTCATGCGGTCTCAGCTGTCTAGACCCATAAGATATTACCTTTCCCTCTTGCATCAGCACACAACCCAATCCGCGATGGGAAGCATCGCTGTAGACATCATAGTCGACTCCTGCTCTTGGCAAAGCCAGAATGGAAGCAGTAGTCAACCTTCCCTTCAACTCCTGGAAACTCGCTTCACACTGTTCCGACCATTTGAAATCCACGTTCTTCCTTGTAAGCCTTGTGAGTGGTACAGCTATCTGGGCATAGCCCTGAATGAACCTTCTATAGTAGCCAGTTAAACCCAGAAAGCTCCTAATCTCTTTCACTGTAGTCGTTCTTAGCCAATCTTTCACTGCCTCAATTTTCTGTGGGTCAGTAGCCACTCTTTCCTTAGAAAGGATGTGACCCAAGAAAGTAACTTCGGTTTTCCAAAAGTCGCATTTGGACAGCTTCGTGTACAGTTTCTGCTCCTGTAGCTTCTTTAGTACCTCTGCTAGGTGCTCGGCATGCTCTTCTTCTGACTTGGAGTAGACCAAAATGTTGTCGATGAACACAACGACAAAAGAATTGATGAATGGCCACAGGACCCTGTTCATGTCAATGAAGATAGTAGGTGCATTGGTGACTCCAAACGGCATGACTAGAAACTCATAGTGACCATGCCTAGTTCGGAAAGCCGTCTTGTGCACATCTTCTTCCTTTACTCGGACTTGGTGACATCCTGACCGCAGGTCTATCTTTTAGAAAACAGCTGCTCCTTGTAGACGGTCGAATAGATCATCGATTCGAGAAATTGGATACTTTTTCTGCACTGTAACCTTGTTCAACACTTTGTAGTCGATACACATCCTCATCAATCCATCCTTCTTCTTCACCAAAAGAACTAGGGCTCCCCAAGGTGACGCACTAGGCCTAATGAATCCTTTGCCCAACACTCTTCAATCTGCTTCTTGATCTCATCTTGTTCAACCGGCACCATTCTGTACGGTGCCTTGGAAATAGGTGCACTCCCTGACTGAACGGTGATGCTGAATTCTACATCACGATGAGGAGGAAGCCTAGGTAGGTCTTCAAGAAACACTATTGGAAAATTCCGGACTACTGGAATCTTCCCTACTTCTTCAGGAATC
Organism: Hemerocallis citrina; assembly: GCA_017893485.1. Lineage (NCBI taxonomy): Eukaryota > Viridiplantae > Streptophyta > Magnoliopsida > Asparagales > Asphodelaceae > Hemerocallis > Hemerocallis citrina. Next base: position 99,539,403 of record CM030366.1, read on the forward strand.
TTCTGCTCAGTCAGAGTTGCTACCAACTGCTTACACTTCCTCTTCCCTTGAAATGTAACTGCTGGTCCTTCTAGCGCCTTCACCACAACCTCCTTGTTCTTGCACTCAATAGTGGCATTGTAGACTGACATTCAATCTATGCCAATAATGATGTCGACACCCAAAACTGCTAACTCAATGAGGTCGATGCCAAAGAGTCTGCCTCCGATCTCAAGATCACACCCTTCATAATATCGGTCGGTAGTCAAGTTTTCTCCTGACAGAGTAGCCACAGATAGAACTTTGTCAGGAAAAATTTTGGGTTCGACTCCCAATCGTTTTGCAAATGAGGGTGACACAAATGTGTGCGATGATCCTGTATCAAATAAAACTTATGTTTTTATTCCATTTATCTTAATATCTCCTGTTACAAAAGAGTACTCTCATTACATAACATTTCTTACATAAATGGAAATGCAATAAAGCAAACTAAACATCATCTTCCTACCCGTGATGACATTATCAACATCATCAGCATCGGCTTCGGTCAAAGCGAACACTCGCCCCTACCGGAATTACTTCTACCCTGGGTTGGACGGCTTCTGACTCGGCCCTTCCCAATGAAGCTGAGGGCAAAATGGTTTGATGTGACTCTCCTTGCCACAAAGATAACAAGTCTTGCCCGCTTGCGACTTGGTACACCCAGAAGATATGTGGCCTATCTCTCCACACTTGTAGCAAGTGGGTACCCTTCCAGTCACTACAATAGCATTCACTCTGGTGGGTTTGAAACGCTGTACTGGGGGCTGTCCCCTGAAATTTCCCAGCTCTACAAGCCTCTTGCCAATGCTCCAGCTACTCCTCTTGACCTGTACTACCTGGTACTGGTTTATATCTGACTCAGTAGCAGTAGCCCTCCTGACCAACTTCTCAAATCTTCGAACACCTAGGGGTATCATGCCGGTCCTCAAACTTGGCCTCAACCCTTGCTCAAACTTCCGTGCTTTCTTGGCTTCGTCCAGAACCATTTCCGGCACGTACCTCGAGAGTTGGTTAAATTTGGACTCGTACTCCCGCACGGTCATTCCTCCTTGTTGCAAGCCCAAAAACTCCATAGCCTTCTTCTCTTGAACATCTATGGGAAATTAGTGACTTCTGAATTCTCCAAGAAACTCTTCCCAAGTAAGTTGCACATTGCCCAAAGTCCTCTTCAGTGATTGCCACCAAACTCCTCCGTCTTTCTCCAGCGGATGGTGGTCAAATTCACCTTACTTGCCTCAGGGGTCTCTAGCACTTCAAGACCGTCTCAATCTGCCTAATCCAGTCGTCAGTAGTGTCTGGATTTGCCTGGCCCTCAAACACAATTCGCTTCATCCTTTTGAATGACTCTACTAGCCTGATTGCTTCGGGGACCTGCACAGCTGGCCCTGGCCTAGTGTTCCCGGCGATGTTGGCAGCAAAAGTTTTCAAGGTCTGGTATACTCGAGCTAGTTCAGTCTCTAGATCGAGCCCATTCTCACCAATATGCCCTTCGCCGTTCCTGTTCCTTCGTGCCATTTCTGAGTCATAAAATTCATCATTAATCATCATAAATAGCATAACTTACCTTCCTTCAACAAAATTTATTCATTCCAAAATTAAACTTTTTACATTCGGAAAGAAAAAAAATGCTTCATTACATCCATTACATCCTTTTAACAAAACACATCATAGATTCTATGGTATCTCTTGGCTTCTCTGAGCTCTTCCTGTAGATCCTGGATTTCTTTCTTCATATCTTTAAATCTTTGATGCCACTCCTGCTTGTCCCAGCGAGTGATATGGTCCAGCTTGGCAAAGTACCGATCATTCACATGCTGAACCTTCTCGAGTTCATACACTTGATGACTCAGCTCTTGAATGCGCTCCTTATCTTCTGCCAGTCGCGCTTCCAAATGGTTTACTCTCCACTTTTGAGCATCTAATTCTCTTCGAAGAGAATAAACAATATCGTCTTGCTCATCTAGAATGAGTTTTTCATCTGAGGATTCTTCGGGGGAATCAGGCAGAGGTGGAGTAATCTCCCTGGACTCGGGTAATTCTTCTTTTATCCCCTCTGGGTCCTCTTCTTCCTCTATTGACTCTTCCTCTTCATTTTCGAAGGGGACGAACCAATGCATCTCATACTGGGGATCATGATGATTGGCCATATTATAGGAAAAGGAGTAGAAAATGTCATCATATTGAGCAACACAAATGTAAGTTACTTACATTTAAATCTCTATAAGTTGAAACTCACACTCTAATGTCCACTCTAGGGTGTCATTCCTTATAAATTTGTACTACTTACTGAAGTGTAGCTCTGATACCACTCTGTAACACCCTAAATTCCAAATAAGGCTGAATTTGAAATTCCACAGGATATTTACACTTCACTTCGTACAATTTTACAAGGAAATTTGAACTAATTATAATACAACATAGTCCTTTACATTTATAACACAGCGGAAGGTAAAATGAAGTACATTAATAAAAAATAATATACAATTGCAACATCTTTAACATTTAAATAAATCAACAAAAGCATATCAACTTTATATCTTCATGAAAAATCCAACTCTGCATATAAAACTGTGGGCACGTCAGTTGCTTACAACCGAGAAAATGTTATACACGGCCATCCTTGCTATGCCAAAAATATAACGATCTTAATACTTTAACAAACCACAAACTTGAATGTAAAATAAAGTGTTAAAAGTGACTACTCTAAGGTTGCATTTGGCTTAGCTTTTTTTGAGCTTTAAAGCTACTTCAGAAGTTTGGATAGTCAGCTTTTTTTAACTTTAAAGCTACTTTTAAGCTAGAAGTTTTTTAGCATAAGATATCAATTGTAAGCTACTTTTATACTCAATTTAAGTTTTTGATTTTATTTAAGAATAAAATATAAGTTAAACATTCTGAAAACTATTCGACAATGTCGCCATTCCTCCATTCCCACCTACAAAGGCTTGCTTTGAAGCAGCCATTTGGTTACTAGCACATTCCAAATCCGGTTTAGATTCAACAAATCCACTCGCACCACCACTAGGAGCTTGAACTTTAGCCAATGCCAGTCTCAAATTTGCCACTTGCGAAATCTCGCTCAGTAAAGAATGAGGGTTCCCAGATAATAAAGCTAGAAACAAATTACTTCCCAAATCTGTGCGAAATTTATAACAATTTTACTGTCTACAGGCTCCCACATCATTGTGATAAGAGAAGAAGAAGAAGGAAGAGAGAAATATAAACAAGGGGGAAATGGACATCATTCTACAAGGAGAAAAAGAAGAAGAGAAAGTAGTTGTTGACAGAATCAGCCAACTCACTGATTGCATCCTCCATTCCATCCTTTCACTTTTAACCCTCAAAGAATCTGCTACCACCATCGTCCTCTCCAAGCGATGGAAGTACGTCTTCCATTCCCTCCCTTGTCTCTTCTTCAACCACAGCTCCTTACCAAACCTCAATTCATTGGACCCCAGAGATAAGAGCTAGCTTGAAAACATCCATCTCATACTTGAGTCCCGTCGGGCACCAGTGATGACATGCGTCATCACGTACAGGCTCTTAAGAGTCTTCATCACGTACAGGCTCTTCAGAGTCTACAAGTAGAAATTTGATGTAATTATCAGACTTCTTCAAAGCAAATTTGATGTAATCTTCAGAGTCTTATACTCTTCCATCTTCCCTCTTCTCATGTCAGATTGTCACCAAGCTTGAACTGCACAAGTGCAATATCGTTCTTCCTTCCAGACCCCATGGATTGAAGTACCTTAAAGACCTCACACTAATTTCATGCTTTGTTTTTAATAGCAATTTGGCACAGTTGACTTCCCTTGGTAGAGCTGTCATGAGATTGATCGTTCAGAAATGCTATCAAGATAGGAGCATTGTTGTTAATTGTCACAATGTAAGGGATTTGGAAATTTACACTGATAAACCCCTCTCTATTTCGATTGCTCATGAACCTTGCTTGGAATCAGTCACTCTACTATTATATTACATCCCAAATCTGTGGAAGCAGGGAGGTGCATGATATGTGCGACTCTTCGACGGCGACTCTTCGACGGTGTTCGACGGTGGGGTTCGACGGCAGTGTTCCCCGGTCGCGAGTGTTCGGCGAGGAAGGGGAAGGGGGAAATTTTTTGTTGTTAGGGTTTGATATGTGGGAAGGGCCAAAAAAAGAGAAAAGGCAAAAAAAAGAGAAAAGGAGAAGCCAGAAGTTGCTCTTGAGGACTTTTTTTTAAACTCCTTTTCTTCATTAAAAATAAGCTACTTCTCCTTCTGTAGATCTTTTCAAAATATGCATTTGGCCGAGCTTCTCCTTCTAAAGGACAAGAGAAGCTAATTTTAGGCTGGGCCAAACGCTACCTAAACATGTAAGTGTATACAATGCCTTAATGTCTAATGCAGATATTTTACACTAAGATGACACTAATGCATACTTGTTAGAATTCTATACATCCCATACTACATAGGTCTGATGGCAAGTACCTACGTACTCTACATTAAAGGGTTCGATCCCCTGCCATGACAACTACCCAGTAATAAAACAAAGTTTAGACATTCCACGAGTACGGATCCCAGTCCTGGAGATCCACTGCCCGACTGTTATACAGACTCCTCGTCGTGCGAACATCCCGCAAGTGCCGCACTAGCTCCGGTATACGTATATACACTGGAGTACGAAAAACTATCCGCCCAACAACGCATAGTCCCAGATTTAAAATAATAGCTCGTCTCCATCGAAGCAACCACAGTTCCGGAATCCACCGCCCGAATGGGTCTATAGTCCCGGAGATCCACCGCCCGACTATATAGAAGCATCCCACTTACTTTGCCCAAGTTTACTCCATTTTCACTTAGTGCCTAGTTCTTAAGTTCAAGACATGAATCAATTACAATACCTAGAGTTAGCTTTACCCCCTACCAGACTTAATCAAAAATACCGAGATAGCTCACCTAACCATAGCTCAAAATAAATCAATCATCAAATTCAATAATTGTCGGTACCCGGGGTCTCACTAAACCTGTAGATCGCAACCTTCCATGTACTAGAATCCATGGGTACTCATACCCTTCAATAATCATGTATTAAACTTTATTATATTCATATCTTCAACTTAATCAACCTCATGAAATTCATTTCATTCACTTAATCACAATTCTTTCAAAACAAACAACGTTTCATTTCATGAACACATAATATAGAGTAATCACTTCAATTTTAATCACACACCGTAATTTATACACCTTCAAGTATTCTTACTTAAACAAATAATTATAAAATCTCACTTAGGAGGAAAGTCAATTGCGTTATCAAAAATTAAATCTACTTATAATTCAAGTTTAAAACCCAAGTCAGAGTACTCAAAGACTTCAAAAAAAATATGTTTTAAGAACCTAAGTCAGAGAACACCATTTCTCAAAAAAAATGTTTCAAGAACTAAAGTCAGACAACACCATTTCACAGAAATGGTTTAAGTCTCAAGTCAGAGAACTCAAATATTCTAAAAAAAATGTTTTTGAACCCAAGTCAGAGAACACAAGGACTCAAACCCAGAACCAGCAAGGAAACAGCTCAACGCCCAACCATAGGGAAAGTGCGCCCATGGTGAAGGTATTCAAAATGAGTTTTGTATGCTTAAACCCTCTCTATTACCCTCTGTTAGAATTTTACTCTTTCGGAAAAACAATTCACAACACTGAATAGAAGAACTCATGCACTCCAAAACTAATCTCAGAACAGTAAAATGAATTCTAGTGCAATAATAGATCCACACAATTGAAAATTTTCACCGTGTGAAGAGTAACTCGAATGTCTCTATAATTTGTGAAATGTCAATTTTACTCAATAAAACTATACTTTTTCATGTCCAATAATAATACGAGAATTTTTCTCATGGTGAATAAACTCATAAACCATCTACTTTTCTAAAGTGAACACACGTCAACAATTTCACATGCTAATTCACATAAATTTTAATTCCTTCAAGTCCATTTTAATCAACCAGCACTTTACTTAAATTTTTAGAGTATCTACTATCACACACATTACAATTCATGAGAGCAACTAAATAATTCTACATTAGCAATTTAATTTTAGGGTAATCTACACATATAACTACTCAATAATTTAGAAGGCATAAAGGATCACCCACCTATTAGGAGAGTACTAAAAATAATTCCCCCTTCAAACGGTACTCCGAACTCCACAAAATCGAGCCACAAACCCAACTCCGAAAGCCTCCGAGCGCTCTGCCTCTTCTTTCCTCCTCTCTTAATTACTCACGGCAATTTAGTGAAAATAAGTTTTCCTTTTTTATTTTTGTTTTGTTAACAGTGGATAGATAGAGTAGGGGTGAATGAATAGATTTATATATGATCTTAATGTTCCGTTATAAAACCAACTCCACGTTTCCACGCACACCCGAGTTACGACCCACTCTCTCTCCAACCGCACACCACTCTCCACTAACTCGAAAACACGTGTACGTGCAGTGCACGAGTACACAAAAAGAAAAAAATAATTATTAATTAATTACTTTTATAATTAAAAATTTATTTATTTATTCAACGGGTTATTAGGTTTAGGGGTTTAATAAAAGAATAAATAAAAAATAGTGAAAAAAAAGGATTCATGCATACTACAAAATAAATACAATTGAGAGGAACGAACAAAAATAGAGTTTACACGTGTGTTGCACGTGCAGAAATTTTGAAAAAGTATTTTTAATTAAAATAAATTATACGGGATGTTACACGAAGGGGGTTGGGTTTCAGGAGACAAGAGGAAGAAGAAGAAGTAGGCGGCCCGGGGGGTGGGGGGAGGGGGGGGAGAATGTGTTTTATGAGGTAAGATATGCCCCCCCCCCCCCCCCCTCGAAGTTTTCCCTCAAAACTCAAATTCAAATCCCCTCAAAATAACTTCTTTATTTATTGAATTATCTCTCTCTCTCTCTCTGTCTCTCTGTATATATATATATATATATATATATATATATATATATATATATATATATATATATATATATATATATGGAAACATGGACTTTTATACCCCAATTTATAATTATTTTTCAATATATACTAATGAAAACATGGACTTTTATTTACAACCAATTATTTTTATACTACTCAAACTTGAGCTATGTAATTGTTGATTTATTGATTACAAGGCTTTTCATATATTGTATTGTTCTGAAGACGTGCCGTAGGCACGTTCCCACGGGCAAATCTAGTATATAGATGTTTTAGGATGTTGTGTTATAGGGTTATAGGGATACGATCCAATAAGAATGGGTTTGGGCTTAAAATTAAATAAATAGAATGAGGTATTGGGTTAACGAGTTTGGGTTTAGGATTATAGGGTTTATAATATTAATATTAATATATATATATATACTAAATTTTCCCGTGGCCACGTGCCTATGGCACGTCTTCAGAACGATACAGCATATGAAAAGTCTTGTAAACACTAAATCAACAATTATGGAGCTGAAGTTTGAATAGTATGACAATAATTAGTTGTAAATAAAAGTCCATGTTTCCATTAGTATATGATGGAAAATAATTATAAATTGGGGTATAAAAGTCCATATATATATATATATATATATATATTAAATCAAATAATGAAATACATATAGAATGGAGTATGTTTGGGCTTCACTCAATAGCAAAATAATCTAGTAAGACAACAAATAAATTTATAGAATTGAATAGGATTTTAATACATTAATCAAAATACCAATTAGTAATAAGATAAAATGAAGTATAATTTGGGTTAGCATTTTTAAAAATAATAAATCCAAAATCATAGTTAAAGTGGTTTAAAATTGAACCTTGGGTTAACTTAATGGGCTTCATATAAATAAATAATAATAATAAAAGATGGATTAAAATCTATGGGCTTTCACAAATTAATGAACAGTCAAAAGAAATAATAATGTTAATAATAATAAGGTCATATACAAAATATGATTACATTACAATATAACAATATTATTTGAAAATAACTACAAATACAGTTAATGATTAAAAATAGACATTAATAGGAGATCCAAAATAAATTTATAATCAAAATGGATTTAAGAAAACGGAAAATTTTATAAAGAATACAAACTCAGAAAACACACAAAAAAATATGTATATGTGAGAAAATGGGGGTTACAAGTTCTCTATGATCAATAAGTTTGGTACATATACATTTGAGGGACTAATCATTTATGTGATAGGATCAGTGTTTAGGAATAACAAGCTCTTTCTCACATCAGTGAAGCTCTCCACTCTAGTAGATCAACTGAACACATACGTTAGAGTTCACGCAAGGACACTAATGGATAGGTCTAAGATGCTCGAAGAAAGAAAAGATTCTAAAGCCTTCTACTCAATAGGTAGTAATTTAATCAATTTCTTGTTTGAAAGAGACATAATTTATGTAATAAATAAAGTAGGGGAAATAGAGGAGAGTGTTTAATAAAGGTCATTGGTATAAGAAAACTAATAGTTTTGTCTATTGTAACTTTGACTTTTCACTCCTTCCAGTGACTTACAATATGCCTATATGTGGAGTGGTCCTCTATTGATCCTTGTAAAGAGCCATCTAACCAGTCTGAAATAAAAGGTGGTATCTCACTTCATATACTAATGATTTCTTTAATACATTTCGATTACTAACATCTTAGAATACGAACTCATATTATATCAAGTTGAAATCCCCAAACCCCTTGTGCTCTACTTTGAATTCTCTATAGAATTAAGTGCTTGGAGTCAAAACCAAATTGTTATCTTTTCTCAGAGAGAATCGTTCCACCTTAGTTCAAAGAGGTCTCCTCTTGGATGAAAGACTATCAAGAGTAGACTTGAAATTGTCATGTGATACCTTGAGGGAGTATTACAATCATAGTAATGAAGATGTGCAGTCCTCCTTGAGTTTAGTCTTTGTTAAGTGTGTTTCAAAAGAGGCTTCAGAGAGTTCATTATGAGGTCTTTTTTATTGAATTAGCTGAGACCTACTCTCATTATAAATTCTATCTTCGAGCATTCATGGACTTCCGTGGTCGAATCTATCTCGCTGGAGTCTTACACTTCCATGAAAGGGATCTTAATGTAAACTTAATCCTAAGCAAAGAATTTCCAAGAATATTAAAAGATTAAGTTTACCCAACATGTAATGTCGATTAAGTTAGAAATTAAAAGTGCTAATTGGCTTCATGGATTTTCAAGAATTGAAATAAGTTTAACAAGCTCAATTAAAGATTCATACCTAACAACCAACAAATATACTTAAGTGTCATCAGCAAGTTAGATATTCAATAATAATTTGTACAAAAATTGTCAAGTATAAGTACACACACTCAATATTTGTGGACAATAGAAAATGCTGATAATATTCTAGAGACTATAAGCGGTATCACAAATAATGGAGAATTGAAAAGATCTCATCGGAATTCGATGGAGGGGATCTTCGCCAAGGGTCTTGGGGGTGTTGTAGGAGTCGAAGGCAGCAAGGGGCCACTTGTGGCTGTTCAAAATAGCGGCATGATGGTGGAAGCTGCCAGAGAGACAGTCGTTGATGGTCAATTTGCTGGTTGTGGTGACAGTCGACTGGTGGCGGAGTGGCAGCAAGGAGAGGTAGGGATGTAAAGGCGGCGACTGGGGTTGAGGGTGGTCGACGGGTTAGGGAAAGGCAGCAAGGGTGGCTCATCAGAATCTTGGGGTGATCGGGTGAGGTGTAACAGAAGGAGAGGGAAGGGGCGTCGAATTGGTGATGCGGCAAATGGAGAAGATCGGTTTAGGGATCACTCGGGATGAAGATGGAGGAAGAAGGAGATGAAGGTGTCGGGGTAGTCGGCAGCTGTGAAGTAGATGGGTGTTGTGATTTAGGGTTTTAATGGAGGTTGAAGAGAGAGAGAGGAGGGAATTGCGGCCATGAAGAGGGGTTAGGGTTTATTTTAGAATTGGGGATTTGGGGTTTTTGTTTAATGGCTGCCGTCGAGATGAAGGTGGGATTTAGGATTTCTCACAAACCCTAAATGTCTTAGGATTTCTCACAAACCTTAACAATTTCTTATACTCTTAGACCACAAGAAAGGATGCAGAGCAATAACTCAACACACGATAATTTTTTTTATTCAATAATAGCATACCTTCTCAATATTCTCAAGGCCTATACGTAGGCTCAAAACAAATCCAAAACCAATCTAAAACAAATCTCTCCAACAAACTACATATGGCTAAATCTCAAAACAAAACAAAACAAAACCGATGTCCTTATCATATCTCTCCCGTAGTTTGCTTGTCTTTGAATCCCCTGTCCTATTTATATCTTAGGCTCAAAACAAATCCAAAACAATCTCAAACAAATCTGAAACAAATCTCTCAAATAAACTACATACGACTCAATCTCAATACAAAACAAAATCGAACCAATGTCCTCATCAGATCTCTCACATAGTTTGCTTCTCTTTGAACCCCCCGTACTATTTATATCTTAGGAAAGAAGATTGAGATAGCAGTCAGAAATGCCTTAACTACAAGTGCATCCTTTAAGTATAAGAAATTTTCATCCTATGAGGATGCTTTCTCTTTGTATTTACAGACCTATAACGCTATATTAAATAATGACGAATTTCTCATTGACTTCACTGCCATAGGTACTAGTGAACCCTTTCAGTTCCTCTCTAAGCTTCTCTTGCGATAGAGTCGAAAATAGGAGGGTACTAGTGAACCCTTTCAGTTCCTCTCTAAGCTTCGCTTGCGATAGAGTCGAAAATAGGAAGGAAAGACTAACTATATTCAATGTTCTAAAAGTCGTTAGGCGGTAGTCGGGCGGCCGATGGGGGCCTAGCGCCTAGACCTTGTAAGCGGAGATTAAGCAGCTAGACGCTAGGCAGTTTTATTTATTTATTTATTTATCTTTTGGTTTTGTTTTGTTGTTATCCATTCTTCCTATTTATTGCTACTTATTTTTACTCTTGAATTTTCTCCTTATAATTGTAGGAGAGCTTTACAAAGTCGAATCGGTATATTATTGTATCGGTGAACATGAAGAATATCCATCCAAGATTAAAACTTCTCTTAAGGACTGCTAAAGCATCAACATTGCCCACTTGGGAATAGGAATATAAGAATACTAGTTTCTGTTAGCTTCGGCAAGCTATAATTTGAATGCTTGATGGCAAAAATTTATAAAGATGGCATATAATATAAGGATAAATGTACAATTGAGTTAGTATTATTGACATTGTCCATTTGAATTGCAAAAAAATATCTATTACATCTTCTTTGTGTTTGTGTAGTTTATACTTGACATAATATTCATCTTTTTGGTACTTTCTCAAGGCAAGAAATCCATTTTACCGATTAACTAACTAATAAATGCATATTTGAGTAGAAATACTTTACAAATTCAAATTAACTTGTCCATGGTTTTAAAAGTTAAATCATGGGAAAAATTAGAGCAATATGTCCACATTTTAAAACAAAATCATGGAAAAACTACCAGAGACAAAAGCAAGAAATGATGTATAATTATAAGAAAAGGAATATTCTACTCACTTGTACAAGAGTGAATGCCAGCCTCGATGTCCAAACTGTTCTATATCATAGTACCATGTTCTTCTAAGAAAGAATAGACCAAACAATACTATCATTATCAAAGTGCAAACAAGCACTGCGAAAGTACCCTCAACTTCTATATTGTCTATGTGAACAGAAACTATAAACTATAAAGAATATAAACTATAGTAGATAGATTTCTTGATCTCCAGCAAGAGACTATATGCATCCATAAACAATGATTTAAAAATTTGGACATTATTTGCCATTTACTGTAGACACACACACACACACACACACACACACACACACACACAGAGAGAGATGACTGGATTGGAGATTATTCGGTTCCAGTTCCAGCCATCGGAGTTGACGTCGAAGTTGATGGCGAAGGAGGGGTGTTGACGTCAAAGTTGAAACGAGGAGGTGGTGTCGGAGTTGAAGCGAGGAGGGAGGCGAAAGAGGTGGTATTGGCATCGGAGTTGAAGCGAGAAGGAGGCCGAGGAGGTGAAGCAATAAGGGATTTAAGGATTTAGAGTTGAATTTAGGGATTTTCTGTCACGCCCCGCTTCCCAAAAAGGAATACAGAATACGATTACGCGACACAAGTACAACGAATGGCTTTCACCATTCATGAGCTGTAAGGATCTTTACAACATGTACAAGCATAAACAGGAGATAATCAACCACGCATGCATAAATGAATTAACATAACCAATAGGATTACTTAAAAGCAAGAACACTTAATCTTAAATGATCAAGTCTGGAAACAAGATACAAATCTGGGACAAGATGCCCAATACAAATCCATGTAGCAATTACATTTATTCAAAAATAACAGGAAATAAATTGCAGCAAGAACTCCAGCCAACTGGAATGTTTGGTCACCTACTCCCTCGGGAAACTGGTCACCAAAATCTACAAGTTTAACCAATTGCAAGTAGAGAAAAGAGAAACAAAACACCCATCAATGCAAGTTACGGGCCGCTTGTAGTGCAGACAACAAGTACAGGAAAAACAGATAGACAAGATTAGAGTAACAGCGGAAGCAAGTACTGAATAAGCATTGAATGAGTGACAGCAAAACAGAGTGACCAACATAAATCAGGGGCAGAATCAAATAATATGATAAGATAACAGGGTGCATGTGACATGTGACAGGTAGCAGGTATCATGCAAGCAAGTAAACATGTAACAAGTGTTAGGCAGGTAAACACGTAACAGGAATATGCAGGTGATCATGTTATTTCAAATCTTGTATTTAATTCTATCTAGGTAGCACTTCATATGTTCCAAAATTTTACTACATGGTTGCTACTTACATGCAATTTACGTTTAGATCTAGTGGTGGGTTTCTATAGGGCCGTGTCTCAGGCGTCATGTAATAGGTAACAGGTAACAGGTAAATAGGTTCATGAACAGGTTCGTGAATCAAAGCATAAAGTACAACATGTTCGTAAATCAACATAAAATAAAACAGGTTCACGAATCAACATAAAATGGGAACAGGCCCCCTTCTGAGTACACATACCTATATTGTCCACTACTAAGGTCTTTCCCAATAACCCCGGCTTAGTTATTTGTTATTATTATCAAACAGGCATATACGTGCATGAAACAGGGCAAGAATAACATGGCAAGAACAGGAGATAGGTTTAGGTCAGAACATAAACATGCACATGTGACAGACAACTCATAAAAGGCTAGGACAACGAAACTTTCATTTCTGGACAGCAAGACACTACTGCACCAGTTTTGATATTCCCGTTGTTACATACATGCAAATCTGGATCCGTCAGAAAATCTAGAAAATAGACTCTCAACCGAATCTAGCACATATATATAAATCATATAATAATTGCAGAAACAGGGCTTAAAACAGAATTATATACAGAAATTGTGTTCAGCCAGAAATCACAAGATTGTATTCATAAGCATGAAAACGGCATAAAAACTCACTGATTAAATCCAAGAAAAATCTGGGGTATTTCCTAGTATGTCTAGTATCAGAAAATAAAATTTCATAATATTCCAACTTAGATAGTATAGTTAAACAAATTCGGGAAACAACAAGATACAACAAGTTTGCACATCTGAAACCTTAAACATAGCAGTACTTAAACAGTGATAGATTACAAAGTATAACTCGAAATCCAAATCGATCAAAAGGGCCGTAAAATAGATACAGCGGGCTACATTTCATATTACAAAGTTTTAATCAACAATGACTAGAATTAGGATGAAATTATGGTTCTTTACTGAATAGCATGAAATTCTGGAAATACAGTAGTTTGTTCATAAGCATAGAATAGTTTATAAAATTCATTAATTAAATCCACAAAAATTTGGGGTTAATCCCAGTCAATTCTAGTCATGCCTAAAAAAATATTAGATCCAAATATTATCTTTAACATCAGTATTAAAATAAATAACTATACAGAAATCACATAAAACAAAATCTGAAATTTTTAACACATCTGTAGCAAAACAGCAATAACTCATACCTCACAAATCGAAACTGAGATTTTTCGAAAACTCTAGAAAATAGACAACAGGGTCTACAATTTATATTCACAAATTAGTTTGATTTACTGACTTTAACAGAGTCTAAAATACTGAAACAAAACAGGGCAGCAGCAAAAACAGAAATCTTTCTCATGCATTAAATCAAATAGTTCATATGCAACAAATTCAAATTATAACAAAATACGAAGCATGGTATAATAGATGTCCAAAAACAATATGATATGGGTGTTTAACAAGTCTACCACAAGATACTACAACTAACACATCAATTATGCAACAAGTATACAACATATCATGGATCACAAAACAACATACATATAAGCATCAGGAATTTAATCAGGTCTAAATTAATTTCATGTCGTGTGTGTAACAAATTATGACTACGGATGGATCAACAATTAGAGTCAAGATCTAACAAGAGTTTTTCATGAGGACAACCCTAAAAACAATGCGAGACTACAGGAGGAATTTGGTACTTGTATATACAACAAAATAATACAAGTTACTTGTCTTAGATAGTCGATGAATCTGATGGAAAGAATTAGAATAACGTGACTGGATTCCCGGTTACGAACACAATACCAACGAACGGATCTCGAACAAGATGATCACGAACACAACGAACACAAACCCAATACTCAAGATCCAACACGTGCACACAAAAAGATAGGGACAGCCAGGGTGATGTGCACTGGAATGGAAGACGACAGTGGCAAGGCGGCGGCACGACGGTGGGACAGACGGCACGGCAGAGGGAGTGGGACAGCGACGAGATGGGGGGTCGATGTTGGCTGTTGGGGCTGCTGTTGCTGCTGTCTGCCTTCGAGAGGATAGGGGAAGAAGAGGGGGCTGGTTGTTATGGTGGCCTGGCATCGTGGAGGCAGGGCGGTGCGACTGGGGTAGGCGCGAAGGTGGCGACAGTCGGAGGGCGCTGGCGATGGGGATCTGCTGGTGGTCGAGGGTAGACTGGGAGAGAGATGAGAGTGAGAGATAGATGGTGATTAGGGTTAGGGTTTAGGAGATAGCAATTGTACATAGAACTAACAAATTTTTTGGGGGATTTGATAAAGAGATTTGGCAAGCAGGATTTTGAGGAATCAAGACAAGATAGGGAAAGATATGATCTGCTTGTTAGGAATGTGAAGAAATATCTGGGAAAGACTGGCTCAAAGAAGAGGGTATTGGGTAGCAGATTAGGATCCAGTAAGACGGGTAGAAGGGTTCAATTAGGGTAAACTGGGTAGAATACAAGATCCAATAAGCAGAAATTGAATAAATAAGCAATTAGGCCATGAAATGCAATAGATCAAAATCAATAAATCATCCGAAGACAAAATAATTGGTAGACAAATGAACCACAAAAGATCAAATCACAGATGATAAACAATAGATGAATTTATATATGGAAGAAGAACAAATACACGGTTCAGGAAAATGAAAGAGTACAAACAGATAGAATACACTGGAAGAAAAGAAATACAGTACAAAAATACAGAAAATGTGATACAGGAGTTACATTTTCGATCGGGAAATTAGTGGATGTAGGATGTAGGGTTATAACTTATAACACGGGTCAGGTGAGAAGTCGGGTCGGGTTGGTTGATTTTTTTAAAAAATAGTTTGGGTCCTAAGCGGGTCTAGACCGCCTAGATCCACCTAGACCTGATTAATACCTGCCTAGCCCCGCTTATACCCGTCTAGACCCTTTACCTAACTTTTTAACTGCCTAGGGCGCCTAGCGCCTAGGCGGCTTCCTAGGCCAATTTTTAGAACACTGAGTATATTGAATACCGTCCCCATGAGTCAAGATGCATCTGTCAGTGCTTATCAAATAATGACTTACTTCTTACTCAACAGTGAAGTAGCTGATTTTACTAATCTGTACCCCAATAAAGATAGGCAAATTAAGGATCTCTACCTTGACTTGCAAGTTGAGCTGAGGTTGTACCTCAAAGCATTGTTTAATAAACAGAAGTATGCTATCAAATACACTCGCTTAACAAGAAAGGTAGTGAAAATATCTTTATGCCATTGGTTTATGGGAAGACTGTAATAACAATCATTCATGTTGTTAGGGTTGTCTATGGCTCATTGCTCAGTCAGGAGGATCTGAATAATCTAGCACGCACGATCTTGCTATTATTTCTTCTATAACAAATACCCTGACATTGTTCATTTGATGAGAATGCTTAACCTAGTAGGTTGGTTTTGTTCTTATTTGGATAAACCAGTCCAATATAGTATTGACTACTTCACAACTGTTTAGGATTATATGTGTTTCAAGAATGTCTCAATCTATATAATAGGACATTAAAGAAGAGACATTGGGTTACTCTCTGAGTGCCTATGGGGGAAAGGGATAAGTGCAAGACTGAAGTAGCTACCTGTGTGAACTTTATCCATCAAAATGATGCACTCATAGCTATGAGGACGGTGGAGCAATTTTCTGAATATCCTATCTATAGAGTACACGATAACTTCATTACCACACCCCTTTATGGAGATATGATTCCACAAGCCCATATTCAAGCTTTTCTTTCTTTGGATTCACCACTTGTCATAATCAAATCATTCATTCTAGAAAATCTATTTCCTAACCTAGAAGTCCTCTTTATAGATAGGTTTGAGCCAATCCCCAGTGATGTAATCAAAACTTTCTTAGTCTATCAAGTTTTTCATGACAACGATATTCAAAAGAAATAGTGTAAAGGATAAGCAATTGAAGAATAAGATAGATGAAGTAGTAAGATTATACGAGCAATGTATCACTGTCATTGGTCAAACTAAGGAAGAACATGAACTATAGTGCCTAGAATTTAAAGCGGAAGGAAAGTCTGGTACTCAAGGAGAGATACGTATTGTCTTCACTACTAATAAATGTAAGAAATAATGAAAACCCCCAAAATAGTGATTCAATCCTTAGTCAAAACTGCTTCTTATTCTACCATTGCTCTCTCCAATGTCATTTTTTATGAGACTTGTCGAGACCTTCAATTTGGATTAAGATTTATTGATGTGAGCTTTAAGAAGCCTTACCTTCAATGTGGTTTTATCGAACATATCTCCACGATTGTCATCTATCATCTAAACAAGTATGTCTACTCTTGCACAAGCTATTCGAGAGCAAAAGTCATAGTAGCCTACCGCATGGTAGTCCCCAGAGCTCTAGTGCACTCCCGATGGTCGAGCTACTTACATACCCTTTATGATAGGACCCACTATCTCATTAGATGAGAGTGTAAACTCTAAGACATACACATCCCTCCGCCAGCAAATAAACAAAAAAAGGTGGGGGTTGGATTCCGGATAGATTTTTTATTCAAGTAGTTTTTCTCATATTTGCTCTGTGAATGAGATGATTTCTACTTACAAGTCTACATCAGGTGTTGTGTGAGAATGAGAATTAGTGAGATTTTGTGAAGTAATGTGTGACAGAACAGTTGAGTCGGAGATGTCAGATGAAAATGAGTACACACTAGGGAAGATCATGTATATTCCTTTGATGAAATGGAGCCTGATATTCGAGAGAACTCTGGAAGCATGAGGCTGTAGATACACAACTCGATGTGCAATTCTATCAGCTTTGAAAGTCGTCGTAAGGTGATGAAGGGTAAGAGGGAGATAGGGCAGAGTCCGCACAACCTCTACTAGCTTTGGGGGAATAGAAAAACTCGACAGAGTGTTTGGAAGCTCATTGTTCCTAAAGCATTGTCTAGTTTGTCGTCACTAGAACCATCCAAATAAGAATTTGACGTTCGAATACCATCGGAAGGTGGAGTTCATGCGGAGGGTGGAACCTTCGTGCTGACACTTACTGGGGTGTGCCTTTGAAGGAGGCAGACTATTGAAAAAATAACAGGTGGAGGCAGATTCAACTAGCAGAAGAAGGCACTAAATTGAGATGTTTGTAAGAGGAAACAGAAAGAGTCTAAAAGAGTTTAATCACATAGGTGTGGAAGCATGAATATGCAATCCAATGTGGAGATTGTTTGACTTATGTCTTGCATACAGTGTTCGATGAGAAGAGAAGAGGTTTGAAGTGCCAATGGTGCAGGAAGGAATAGCAGCAGTCGGCAGCGGCAGCAATTGACAGTCAACTGCCATAACGCTTTAGATTGGTCGGGGTTCATTGCAATCGACTGCCCTTTGGGGCAGTCAACCATAGCCTGCGGGCATCAGCGAATTGGGTCGGGTCTTGGTGATCAGTTTGAAGCCTAACTTCCTCTCCAAGTTAGATCGTATGGTTATCTCTTTATAAATATTGGACGGTTATTGTATCAAGACGATAATCTATTGTTTCTCTAGAGCTCTATGTATATATTGTAATGGCCTCATTTGAGAACTAAGAGAGAGTACTTCATTGTAGAGAGTTTGTAAGTTTTCCATTGTAAACATTAAGTATATTCTGATGAGACTTGAGAGATAGATATGTTCATGGTGAGAGTGATTGTAACTCTTATATCTTTCTCCAGTTGAAGGTCATCTCGATTATTTATCCCCCATATTAGGGTTCGTCCAAACCGGGACAAAATTGTGCACTTTGTGTGTTTGGTTTGATCTACTATTTGTTTGGTGGTTTGTTCGTAGTGATTGGGTTACAAAACTCGGCAGAAAATCCTAACAACAGTGCTTAGTAGATTGTTCACTAGCACATCTGATCGACTAGTTTTTTTAAGGGCCCATTTGGTTATCATGTAATGTGACATAAACTAAATATTTCCTTAGTTTAGGCCCTTCTTCTCCGGGCATTATTTCAAATATGAATAATGTATCTTTTACTCTGATAAGCTTGTAAGATATGGAAAAACACAGTGTGCTTGTATCTTATCCAAAAACACAGGGACATAGGGATAAATGATTATCTCTAAACTGTCCCTAAAGGTGACTATAAATACCCCTCTCCCCCCACCATAAGAAAGGTAATCAATCTTTTTTCCACAAAAGCTCTACCTTATTCTTCCTGAATACTGACTAGAGCGTCGGAGGGCCTGTCTCCGAGATCAATCCCTGTGTTTCAAGCATTTTGCAGGTCGGGAGGAAGCGAGCACGGTAGTCAACATCAATGGAAGTCAAAAAGTTAGATTCTCGACTGTTCCACAAAAGAATCCACATCATCTGGTTACTCCCGCACCGAAAAAAGCAGTAACAGATTGGCGCCGTCTGTGGGAACATGAAGAAATCCGACTAAAACATCACCAGAAACCAACATGCCTCCTAAAGGTAAAAGCAAGGCGGCAGCTTCAAGCCGACGAGCCAACCCTCTCAACTATCGCCTCCTCTAGAGGAACCCCCTCTAGCCATTCAACCAGCACAACCAGAACCCTTCCTTCAACTAGCTCCACCTCCACCTGGCACAGCTTCTCCAGCGGGCTCTCACCGGAGTCGCCCCGAGCCATCTATAAGGCCATTCATCGAAAACAGGGGATCGGTGTACACCTTTATTCCTTCCGCATCCCCTCAGTTACAACCCGACCTTCGTCAAATCATCGTCAATCGCCAGCAAGGGTCTGACCTTCGGACCCATCTCAATAACAGAAGGGCTCGGGAGAAAGCCTCCCATCCAAGACAAAGGGAGAACATTAGAACTTAAGAAGTCCCTCTCTTAGGGGTCACAGGAGAAGTCCTTCTCCACGAAGGAAAAGAAGATCTCCCTCCCCCAGGGGGCGAAGGGGTCTCCACTCTCTAAGAGATCACAGAAGAACACCTCCCCAGGAGAGGAGGCACCCGACTTCAATTAGCAGGACAGCCCCCAGGGTGGGAATTGATGAAGAGATGTCAGCTACCAGGGCAAAGCTTCGAGAGCTCAAGAATGAAATCCTCCAAGCCCTCAGCATAGTTCCACCTCAGACCCGGCAACCTAGCCCTCACCATTCTTCTCCACCGCAACGCGAAGTGTCCCGCGAATCCACCAGATCTAATCAGCAGGTGGACGCCGTCCTCCGACGACTCCGAAAGATGGAAGATCGTCTAGCATTGCTGAAGCAAGAAGGAGAAAAACATGAAAGAAGATACACTCCCGTTAGGCCCCCTTCTCCAAAATGATTATTGAGGCTCATGTCCCTATTAACTTCAAGGTCCCAACCATTGAATCATACAACAGGAAAACCGATCCGGTAGACCACATTGAGAGTTTTAAAACCCTCATGATGATCCACCAAGCATCTGAATCCCTCCTCTGCAAGACTTTGCCAGGGACCCTGAAGGGATCCACACGGGAGTGGTTCTCTCGACTCTCTCCAGGGTCCATCATCTCATTCGATCAACTTGAGGAGCTCTTCCTCACTCACTTCGTCACCAACCGCAAGACAAAGAAATCAGGTGCCTCCCTACTTGACTTGAAGCAAAGAGATGGGGAGTCCCTCAGGAGTTATGTCCGACATTTCACAACCGAGTCTCGATCCATCCCCTCACTTAACTCAGCCATAGCTATGGCTGCCTTCAGGCACAATGTAAATTATGATTACCTCAGAGCCTTTCTTGTCAAAAGACCTCCTCGGGACTTTTCTGACCTCCTTCAAAGAGTCGAGAAGTACATCCGGTTGGAGGATGCCATTCGACCTCAAGAACAGAAGGCGACCTCATCCGGGAACAAACAGAAGAGCACCAATGAAGACGAACCCAGTAAGTCCCAGAAAGATGTCACAGGCCGGCATCGTCCACCCCCAATGCCTCAATTTGAGAAGTATGCTCCATTTAATGCCAGCATCTCTACAACTCTCATGGAAATGGACAAGGAGGGACTCCTTCGACCTCCCCCCAAGATCAACTCCCCAAGCAGAAAAAGAGATAGGAACAAATGGTGCGAGTTTCACAAAGATCATGGGCATCTCATTGATGACTGTCGAGCCCTCAAACACGAGCTAGAAGCTCTGCTCCGACAGGGGTACCTCAACAAGTTTGCCCAAGGGAACGACACCGAGCACCCGATGAAGTACAACAAGTTAGCTTCAAACCTGTAATAAAGGCTCGCATTCAAGCGGCCGTCTAGTTTATTCAATAAAATCTGTCCTTTATTTCTTTTTTACAAAAAAGTTATGAGTGATTAACAGATCCAATGCCAGATGTACGACATTATCTCTCTCACTACAACACTTTAACGGACGATTGCGGAGTCCATCCAGGATTCAAGGATCGCAAGGGCATGCTTGCTCCCGAGCAAGCATGTGTGGTGTATCTCGCCGTACAAGGGTCGTAGCTCCGATGAGTGAGGAGTCCACTCATGGTTCATAGAGCTACTCTAGCCACATGCTCCCAAGCAAGTGTGCGGAGTTCGACTCGCCATTCGAGTGCTCTTAAAACTCATTGTCACCTTGTTCAAAGTCTATTCATGGTTCACATAACCACTTTAGCTACTTGCTCCCGAGCAAGTATGCGGAGTTCAGCTCGACATTTGAATGCTCCTGAAATAATCCCGGATGAGTACGGAGTCCACTCATGGTTCATAGAGCCGCTCTAGCCACATGCTCCCGAGCTAGTGTGCGGAGTTCGACTCGCCATTCGAGTGCTCCTAAAACTCATCGTCACCTTGTTCGGAGTCCATTCACGGTTCACAGGGCAACTTTAGCTACTTGCTCTCGAGAAAGAATGCGGAGTTCGGCCTGCCATTTGAGCGCTCCTGAAACAATCCCAGATGAGTACGGAGTTCACTCATGGTTCATAGACCCGCTCTAGCCACATTCTCCCGAGCAAGTGTGCGGAGTTTGACTCGCCATTCGAGTACTCCTAAAACTCGTCGTCACCTTGTTTGGAATCCATTCATGGTTCACATGACCACTTTAGCTACTTGCTACCGAGCAATTATGCAGAGTTCGGCCCGCCGTTCTAGTGCTCCTGAAACGACACTAGATGAGTACGGAGTCCACTCATGGTTCATAGAGCCGGTCTAGCCACATGCTCCCAAGCAAGTGTAAGGAGTTTGACTCGCCATTTGAGTGCTCCCAAAATTTATCGTCACCTTGTTCGAAGTCCACTCACGGTTCATAGGGCCGCTTTAGCCACTTGCCCCCGAGCAAGCATGCAAAGTTTGGCCCACCATTCGATTGCCCCTGAAAAGATGCTCTAGCCACATGCTCTCGAGCAAGTATACGGAGTTTGACTCACCATTCGAGCGCTCCCACAACTGGGTCACAATAAGAGTACAAGAGTTACAATCCTTTACTAAGCTCGCCTCTCAAGTGGCCCTCTTCTGTAACAACAAGTTTGGAGCTCAACTCTTCCCTAGAGTTGCTCCCCAAATCTCGCATACCAAACGACTCTTCCCAAAGGTCTTGCAAAGACCTTCTTCATAACTCCTCCATTGTGAAACTACCCTTCTTAGCCTATGGGAGCAAAGCTCCTCTTCGAAGACTCTGGACTCAAGGATATTGCGGGCCTATTTCTACCCTGAAGATGGATGATTCTTTAACTGCCTTCTGAACAGATATTGTAGATCTTCGAGTCAGTTTTGAAGCGAGTGGTCAAACAAACAATTGTTGAGCTCCTCCACCTTCGTTGAGGCTCCATCGAGCTCCCCTCCATCGTCGCACACCGCAATCGAGCTCTACCACCATGGTCTCGCCGAGTCGAGCTTCGACACCTCCAACGCCAAGCTTCAAAGCTCCAGTGTCGAGCTCCCCTCCTTCGCAGAAGCACTGAGCTCCTCGACTAGCTTGTCACCGACCTTCATCACCTCCAATGTCGAGCTCCCCCACAGTCGAGCTCCTTCAACTCCAAGCTCCATCGAGCTCGAGCTCCTCTCATCGAACCCATCGCCAAGCTCCACCGGTCGTGCTCCTTCGCCGAACGTCGACCTCCTTCATCGAACATCGACCTCGTCGAACTCCATTCTCGCCAACCTCCATCATCGAGCTCCAATGCCGCGTCAAGCTCCTCTCCTCGTCGCCCATGCGAAGCACTCCTTCGCAATCATCGAGCAGCAATACTGAGCTCAAGCTCCTCCAATGCCGAGCTCGAGTCACTCCTTGCCAAGCTCTGTCACCATTGAGCCCCACCTCCACTGCTCACCGACCTCCTTCACACCAAAAGCATCGAGCTCCTCTTCGCTTCCATCGTCGAGCTTGTCCCTCCTTCGCCGAGCTCATCCCTCTATTGCGACGAGCTCCATGCCGCCTTTGCCAAGCTCCAACCGCCAGCCGAGTTCAAACTCGAAGCCCTCGCTGCAATGTTCGCCGCTCAATCCGAGCAAAGCTGCCACCAGCCCTCAAACGAGAGAAAAATGCCCCGCTTTAAGATTCGTGCACGATCGCGATCAACGGCCCTGATTAATCAAGGTAATTTCTAATTAATTTATTTAACTATTTAATTGAATTAATATTTTAAAAAGGCCGAAAAAATTAATTGAAAATCGAAAAAAATTAGTTAAAAGTTCTAAAAATAATTATTAATTCAGAAAATAATTTTACAAATTCTGAAAATATAATTATTAAATTAGAATAACTAATTAAAATTTTTCGATAATTAATTTTTTTAATTCGAAAATTGAATAAAAAATTCAAAAAATAATTAAAATTTTGGAAAAAAATCAGAAAAATCACAAAAATCCAGAAAATTCTGAGAATGGGCATTTTACAAGCTCAAATAACACCGTTACACCTCGAGCAAGATCCAAACTCCCCTGATAACTCCGATAAATTCTATAAGCCATTAAAAACGAGCGAACTACTCCTCAAAGGCTGTGAAACTCAGTCTCCAAGAGTGGGGGCTTGTGATTTGGCTAAAAATATAACCAAATCGGGCACGAATCTTAAAGCTCTCAGAGGTAAAACGGTAATTTCCACCTACTAATAGGTTCGAAATGGGAAATTGGTCTTTCTTCAAAGTACAATAATCAAAAAACGGATCTGTCTTATTGGATAGGGGTAGCAACTCGTTACAAACCAATTCAGGTATTTAAAGAGTAATTCAAATTCATGGTTATTTCTAAGAGACGGTTTAAACCAAATCTCTTATCATGAAACGATTTAAATTATACATCTTATCCAAAAATACCGGGACATATGGATAAATGATTATCTCTAAACTGTCCCTAAAGGGGATTATAAATACCTCTCTCCCCCCACCATACGAAAGGTAATCAATCTTTTTTCCACAAAAGCTCTATCTTATTCTTCCTGAATACTGACTAGAGCGTCGGAGGGCCTGTCGCCAGGATCAATCCCGGTGTTTCAGGCATTTTGCAAGTCAGGAGGAAGCGAGCGCGGTAGTCAACGTCAATGGAAGTCAAAAAGTCATATTTTTTACTGTTCCACAAAAGAATCAACATCATCTGTTTACTTCCGCACCGAAAAAATCAGTAACAGTTTAGTTCCAGTAGACTTGATGGTTGGTGACCAATCAAGTCCGCAGAGCACAGCCATGGAGACAGTAAGCAACGGAAAAAAATGCTTTTTTATGACCACATATATCATATGATTTTTTTCTGTAAGGAACCTTGGTGTAGGGGGTGCAAATGGGCAGGGTCGGGCAGCCTTTGATAAGATTTTAACCCAAAACTGAACCTTAAACTCACATGCTCTACTCGATCCATACCCAGCGGGTTTGTAATTTTCTAAACCCGAACCCGGCCCTATGGTTTCGGGCAGTTTTCCAGTTGGGCCGGGTTTCTTTAGGTAGGAAGCGTTCGGGATGGGTTTGGTGGATTTTAATTAAAAATTACCAATTTCTATGATAATATTACTCATTTTAGTACCAACAAATCTAAACTGTGAATTACTCCATATCCAATAATGAGAATAACAAAAGTATTCATTATATTTTACAACAAAAAGTTCAAAATATTTCAATTTTATTAAGCATACAAGTGATTGTCAAATTTTACAAGAAAATGAATAGAATTCTTGGAAGTTACCCAATTTATTATCATAGATAAGGTTATGCTGAGAATAACTTCAACTAATAAGAATCTCATTAGTCATGTATGTGTATATAAATAGTAATGCTTCATCCACTACCAATTTTACTATCATTCTCTTCACTATCTTAGGTCGCACATTCCTATTGGAGAGTTCTCCCACCTACTCTCTCTTTTGCCACCTATCGGAGTGTGTCACCTAAGATAGTGAAGAGAAATACAGTGAAATAGGTAGTGGATGTAGTGAAAATAGGAAAATGACAAACACCATAATCAAGAATAAGTAAAATCAAGAATATAGAATACGGAACTCTCTCATTTTTCCCTCTTCTCCGACCTCAGATCCGGTGGTCGCAAGCTTTATTTCACCGTTTCCACTTCATTAAAGTTTCTCAGCTGCTCTTGCTCCTCATAACCTTTTCGTTTCGAGAGTAGGCATCGACGTTCCCGCCAGCGTCTTCGCTCTTGTCCTCCCCGTCGTTCCGTAGCCTCGTTTATTTGAGTGGTGTTTCCCTGTTTCGATCTCTTCATTTGGGCTGCCTCTTTCAGTAAGGCTCTTCTCCTGCTTCGGATCCGATCCTCCTGTTTGGCTGGCATCTCCCCCTTGCCTGTTGTGCTCCAGATCCAGCGCCTACTTCCTCCTGATCTCTCCTGCCATTTGGATCTCCGACAGCGGGCTGCTCCCTATTCTATTTTGAATCACCAGTAGCCAAACACTGTAAGTTTATTCTGATTTGTATAATTTTTGTCTCTCTTTTCTGATTGTGGTTCTCTGTTTCTTCTCTCCTCGTTCTTTCTATCTTTCGTCTCCAAGGTGTGGAGATTGTGTTCTCCTCTGAGTGCTCTGAGCTGTGGTAGTAAGGGCTTTGACTCGTTTCTTTTTTCTGAGATAGCCCTCCCCAGCCATTGCCGGGGTCGTTCTTTCCGCGATCCTCTCGGCGGATCTGCGACGGCCATTGCCGCCGCCCTCTTTCTCCCTTCGGCTTAGTCCATTTTCTTTCCCTCCATCGACTTTAGTGGGTTTCCCTTCTTTTGGCCCAACTTCGACAGTCTCGTTTTTGAGTGGGCCATGGACCGTTCGTGGGTAGAGGTTGTTAAAAAAAATATCAAAAAGAAAGCTCCAGCTCCTCTGGCTAAGGTTGGGCCTACCTCAGCTGAGCCCACTCTCGAGAATCTTCTGGGGTCCTCTTCTACCCCCGTTTCCCGCCAATTATCCTCCTTTCTCCTCAGTTCTAACTCCTCCTCCGCCCTTCTTTCTCTTCGGTCTCCTCCTCGCTGTTTTAACTGTTTGCAATCGGGGCACGTTAAAAAACTTTGCACTCTCAAAATGAAGTGCCTTTTTTGTTTGAAATCTGGTCATGGTCGCTCTCAATGCTCTGCCCTTCAGCGGATGCTTGGGCTCACACTGGGTGCTCCGATATCGGAACAAGTTTTGAAGGCCCTCGACTTTTCATCTCTGCAGCGCAAGCTAGCTGCGAAGCATTCCCTCAAGGCTCTGAAGCCGAAGGAAGCCACCTCTTCACCTCTCCTCCCTACCCCCCCAATCGAAAGCCGTATCTCTGGCGTTTCTTCCCTGACTGCGCCAGTGCCCCCGGTCACCCAATCCCCTCCCCTTAAGCCGTCCATTACCCAGGTTTTCATTTCGCACTTGGAATTGACGGATAGACTTAAGTTTTTCGATACTTATGGTGCTGTTTCGTTCAGTGAGGGCTCGATCCCCTCTTTCACTCTCAACTCGTTTCTCTGTGAATCTTGTAATAAGAAAGATTGGGATTGGGTGATCAGCTCGTGCTCCAATGGGGACGTGATTATTCACTGTCCTTCCCCCAAAGTTCTCGATGAATTGATCTCCAACTCTTCCCTAGCTATCGGTTCTATCTCCCTATCCTTCCATAAGTGGGCTCAATTTAGCTCACCGTCGCAATCCCCGGAGTCTGCAGCATCCAAGGTCACTCTTATCGGACTTCCACCTTGCTGCACATCCCTGAGGCTGGTTGGTATTATGTCCAGATGCATCGGGGAGGTTGTAAGCATTTCATCTTCGACTAAGCTTGCGTCGGGATGCCTACAAGTGGAGGCGCTGTTTCGCATCTCGAGCCAACTTAATCGCATTGAAGCTTACTCTCTTATTGATGAATTCAACAGCTTCACTGTCACCGTTCTATACCACGACCCGGCGGTACTGAAAGGTCCTCCTCCCCCTCCCTCTATTGTTCTCCCGAAGCCCCCTCCGAAGCCGGTTTCCTCCAACACCTCCTTCCACCCTGGATCATCCTCATCCTCAAGACCCAATTGGAAATGTTCTCAAAAGCCCTCATCGAGAAAGAAATTCAACCCTCCAACCAAGCATTATGTTTCTCCCTCTGCTCCCAAGGTCTCCCCTGTCAAACATCCTAATCTCGGGTGGATCAACCCCTCTTTCGCGTTGGCGAAGCCAGGGTTTTCCTCGTCTACCAAGTCACAAGCTTCTCCCATCAAGCCTTCTCTCCCTGAGAAGACCTCTCCCTCTCTTTGCCCAGCAGCTTCCTCTGCTATGCCCAAGCCTCCGCCTCCTTCTTCTCAATGGCCTGCTTGGGATCCCAACCCCCACTACGCGTCTGATTGGGACAAGTTTATCAAACAATCGCAAATTACTGGCATTATTGGTTCGGCCCCTTCCCTCCCACCGATCAAGGTCAAACCGGCATCTTTCTCTAAAGGCGATTACTGGATTGAGCAGGATGATCTGTTAGATGAAGAGGATTTGGCACTTAAGAAGGAGTCGTCGCCGCAGCAGGTATCCGTTTACTGTTTTTCTTTCAATTACTTTCTTGGGTTTTGTTCTGTTTTCGGTGGGGGTTTGGTTCTTAAATGCTATTTTTTCGGGCTATCATTCCGATCCTTACAGTCTTTTCTTCTATCCTTCTTTACTTTTCCATTCTGTGTGAAGGAGTTTATGTGGAATTATCTTCAGATCGGCGGTGTTTCCTGCCCCTCCGTCTCCACAGGGGAGCAGAGGAGGGCTGTTTTTCCTCCGCCGCACACTGTGTCCGACCTTTATTCTTCCCCCTCTTCTCATCTGGAACCTTTCGCTCCTCCCACTACCGACCCTACAAAGATCATTTCCTTTGGGAGTCCGGTTAAAGTGGCTGGAGGAGCTGTCTGTAAAGCCCTTCAGGAATGTGTTCCCCCGTTTCGAATTATCCGATCGAGTGCTCGGATTCTAGCTAAAAAGGCAGCGCTATTCTCTCCGTCTCGGACCCCTCACATTTCCATAGCGTGTAGTACTGCTCCGAATGCCTCATCCTCTAGCGCCCTGCCTCAACAGGATGTTGAGTGCCTAGGATCCATCTTTCATTCCCAATTCGATCATTGGTCTGATTATCAATTGACCCAACAAGCTCACCGCCTGGGCTTTAGAGCCGAGTCGGACTACCTCTCTTTCGTTTCCTCGATTAGGCAACTTGAACGTAACAAAGTTCGTGAGCATCGTTGTGTTAATGATTAGTATTTCCTGGAATATTTGGGGCCTCAATTACCCTGTCAAACAAAGGGCTATTTTCCAATTAATTAGCTTTTCTAAATGTGACCTGATCTCAATCCAAGAGTCTAAGATTGATTCCCCTTCCCCTACCGTCTATCGGGCTATTGGTGGATCCATTATTTCTAAATGGATCTCACTAGATGCTAGAGGATCTCGATGGGGGTATCCTCTTGGGCTTCAAAGAGTCGGTCTTTTTCCTCATTTCCTATCATCGGCTCACTTACTTTCTAATCACCCAGCTTCAATGATCTTCCCTCAATTGTTCCATTACGGTTATCTCGGTATATGGACCTTCTTCACCTGAAGGGCGGCCCTTGTTCTGGGAAGAATTCCAGTCCCTCCAATCTTACTATAATGGTATATGTTTCTTCTGTGGAGACTTCAACGTCACCAGATTCTCATCCGAAAGATCATCCTCAGCCCCTGTTGACCTCCAATCTTTCCGCTTCAACGATTACATCCGGGACATGCAGCTGACGGACATTTCCCTCAATAGTAGATCGTTCACTTGGTCCAACCAGCGCCAGTCTCCTTCTTTGGCCAAACTGGACCGTTTCCTTGTCTCTCCGTCCTGGATCAATCGTTTCCAAAATACTTTCTCCAAGGCCCTTCCTAATCCTTCATCTGACCATGTTCCCATTGCGCTCTACTCGAATTTTCCTTTCTACCACTAGTGCAAATTCCGATTTGAAAAATTTTGGTTGCAAGATTTACTATTCGTCAATCTGATTGACGAATGTCTATCTGCGATCTCCGCACCATCCGGATTTGCTAGCATCCTTCTTAAACTTCATGCCATCAAATTTGGTTGTAAGATCTGGAGGTACAACAGACAGTATAACACTTACTTCCTCAAAAATTTTCTTCTTGCCTCTATTGAAGCGATTGATCAGCAAGAAGAGCTGGGTCCTATCTCCGACTCAGCTCGTGCTGAAAGGCTTTTCTGTAAACAAGATTATGCTGATATCCTGCGCCAGGACCACATTAAATGGGCTCAAAGAGCCAGGGTAAAATGGTTAAAGGAAGGTGACGGCAACACAGCCTTTTTTCACTTCTTTGCGTCACACAGACAGCGTTGTAATCATATCTCTATGATCTCTGACAATGGTGTCGATCTTTGCTCCAATGCGGAGATCCATCGGTCATTCCAGGCCTTCTATAAAAATCTTATCGGTTCTCAAAAACAGCGAGCGATTACTCTGGATTGGCATCATCTTTATGGTCCCCCCTCTAATGACCTCTCCTCCCTCGAGGCTCCGTTCTCCTTGAAGGAAATTAAAGCGGCGGTGTTTGCCTTAAAAAGCGACTCGGCGCCGGGGCCTGATGGCTTCCCTACCTTCTTTTTCCAAAAGTTTTGGCACAGCCTTAAAGATGACCTGTTCCGGATGTTCTCGGAACTGCATCAAGGCGACTTCTCTTTTGACCGTATCAATTATGAGCATATTGTCCTCATTCCTAAAATATTGGGCGCGAATATTGTTTCCAGTTTTAGGCCTATCAGTCTTATTAATGCCTCCTTTAAAATTATCATGAAAGTTCTCTCTGCGAGGCTCAGTGAGGTTATGCCTTCCCACATTGATCCGGCCCAATCTGGGTTCATCAAGGATCGTTTCATCCTCGATAGTATTGCTTCGGCTCAAGAAATTATTTCTCAATGCCACAGATCGAACTCTGAAGCATTCTCCTCAAATTAGACTTTCAAAAGGCTTACGACAACGTTAACTGTGATTTCCTTCTGGACATTCTGTCCCATAGGGGCTTTGGACCCAAATGGATTGCCTGGATTAAGTCCAGCCTTCTCTCTGGCACCTCCTCCATTATCATCAATGGCTCTGAAGGCCAAAAATTCAAAATTAAACGAGGCCTTCGCCAGGGCGATCCTCTATCATCTCTCCTTTTTGCTCTTGTTTCAGATGTTTTTCGCAGATTTCTGCGCAACAAGTGGGAAGCCCAGGCCATAGATGGCTTGGGTGAATCACGGTTTTTTCCTGGTGTTCTTAATCTGCAATACGCAGATGATACTATCATCTTTGCGAAACCAAATTATCAGTCTCTCCGTAATCTCAAACTTCTCCTTTATTTGTTCGAAATGGCTTCGGGCCTTACTATCAATTTCCAAAAATCGTCTGTTCTTTGGCTGGGAGGTTCGCCTAATCGCCAGTTGGAAATTTCTAATTTCTTCAACTGTCCAATCGCGTCCTTCCCCATCACGTATTTGGGAGTGCCCTTAAGATGGGGGAAACTGCATAGATCTGATTGGGTGCCTTTGGTGGATAAGGTCGAATCCAGACTGAATGTTTGGACGGGCAAGCTGCTCTCAAGAGGAGGCAGACTGGTTCTCCTTAATTCGGTGCTATCTTCTATCCCACTCTTTATGATGTCCTTCTATTTTGTCCCTTCCTGGGTTATTAAGAGAATTGACCAAATTCGTAGTAATTTTTTCTGGTCCGGCTCCCCCAATCACCATCCGAGATCCCACCTTGTCAATTGGACCTTAGTTTGCTCTTCCAAGGAAGCAGGGGGGCTGGGAGTCCTCAATCTTCGTAACCATAACATTGCCCTCTTGGGTAAATGGCTCTGGAAATTTTTCAAATACGATCATTTACCTTGGATTCAATGTATCAAGGCTAAATGCTATCCTGATGGATATTAGTGGGTCTTTCCCAACCATGTCCATCGCTTCGCCTCCCCATTATGGAAAGGTATTTGGAAAGCTGCCGCCGCTTTCCAATGTGGCATTTTCCATGTCTGTTTTGACAGATCCAAGACTCTATTCTGGCATGACCTGTGGATCGGCAACGCCAAATTAGCGTCTTCCTATCCTGCCCTCTTCCGATTGGCAGCCAACCCGACCGCTTCGGTAGCTAATTCCTTCTCCCTCATAAACTCTCGTCGAGTCTGGACCGTCCCTTTCTCTACTAGCCTCCCCCCTCTTTTATCCTCCCAGTTCGCTGCGCTTCTGTCCTCATTGAACAATTACGATTGGCACCCTATGGAGGATTTCTCTTGGCGATGGCACTCGGCATGAGTCTTCTCTGTCAAATCTTTTAATCAGTTTCTCAATTTTAGAGGCATCCGCTCTCCATTCGCCGAGTCCATTTGGCAATCATGTGCCCCGCTTAAGGTTAAAATCGTTTCCTGGCTTGCTTTCAACAACAGACTTCTTACGGCCGAAGTTCTTAACAAAAGAAATCTAGCTTGGGGACAGAATTGCCCCCTTTGTTCCTCCTCGTTTGAGGATGCGAATCACCTGTTCATGGGATGCGAATTCTCGCGTCTGCTTGGGAAAATCTCCTCTCTCGCTTGGGAAATTTCTGCCCTCCCTACAAATTTACATTCTTGTTGGTCGAGTCCTCCTACTAGCATCAAGTATCACCGCTCTTGGTACCTTTCAGTTCAAATCATTATCTGGGTTTTATGGTTGGAAAGGAACAAAAGATTATTTAGGAAGTGCGCGTCCTCTTCCTCTTCCATCATTGAAGACTTTGTATTTCTTTTCAATTTCTGGTCCTCTTCCTTAAAGCTTGAAGCTAAAAATGATCTTCACGGATTTAGATTGGACAAAGCGATTCATTGTCTTCGATCTTTACATGCTATTTAAGTTTTTCCTTGCCCTTCTATTATGTGTTACTTTACTAGATGCTGCTCTGATTTTCCCTTCCTTCTCTTCGCAGGATTGAAGCTGCTATGCGTGGTTTTTTTTTGGGTTTTTGGCTGGCTGTTTCGATGTACCGCCAACTTGCAGGGTCGCATTTGTTTTGCTAATGTTGCATGCAGTGGTTCATCTCTATCCCTAGAGTTGATCCCTGTATCATGCTGCTGCCCCTTATGGACTCTGTTATTTTTTATTTTCAGTCTATCAACCCCTGTTGGTAGTTTCTTAGTTAGTTTGGATGGTTCCCGCTGAGGCGGTGTTTTGGTTGTTTTGTTGTCGGCTGCGATGTATCTTACTGCAGCGATTTTGTTCTTTGTTTTACCGCTGTTGTTATGCAGCTGGACTCCATCTATCTTAGACTCTGCGGTTACCTTTGTTGCTTGGTACTGTGACTAACTGGGATGCTCTTTATCCCCAGTTAGGGTTTTATTTGATCATGTTAATATAATCCTGTTGATCCTTCTTTATGCGCCTTCTTACTGTTCTTTTTATTGGCTCGGATGTAGTATTTTTTTACTGCTTAATCGTTTCTTTACTGCTAGACATCTGGCTTTGTCGGCGGTCGGGCTCTCATGCTAGCCCGGGGCTCTCTCTGTGTAGCAACTTTTCGTTTTCTTTTGTGCTTCTGTTAATGTTTCTGCTGATCTCATTTTGGTGCTCCAATTTGTGGTGGAGCATCTTTTCTCGTTTGGCTGGTTTGGAGCGTTCAGGGCCTCCTGTCTCGCTTCGTTTAGTTTGTCATGGGCTCTCGGTGTTCCTGCCGACAGTCGTCTGTCTCTGCTTTGGTCGCGTCGCCTGACTTATGGTTTGCGGTCGTTCGAGGCTTCGGTGTTTCGTCCTGGGTTTGCTCGATCCTTCGATCCTCAGTCTTCATGTCTTCCTATTGTATCCGCTTGTGTTGTTGATGTTTACATCTTGTAAATCTTTTACTGTATTATTTACTGATTGTACTTTCTTTTATTAATATATTTGATTGCGTGGCTGGAGCTTTTGGACTTTATCCGGTTCATCAAAAAAAGATAGTGGATGTAGCATTACTCATACTAAAAACATGGGGAAGTTAAAACAAAACTTGTAGTGGACATTATGATAAGAATGTCGGGATGTATTTTGACAAAAAAAAAGAATAAAGAATAAAATATAAATAATAAATAATAAATAATAATAATAATAAATAAAAAACTTTATATATGACTCAACTCGGTAGTACAATAGTCATCCCTTCATGTTAATGACTATTATTGAAAAGAATTGACACAAACACAAAACACATGTATATATATGTGAGATAAACGTGTATATATTTATTTTCCAAACTATATATATATATGCTTATGTAAGTCGGGTTTATTTGGGCCGGTTCGGGTTAGTCTCGAGTGGGTTAGAGGTAAAATCCATACTCAAACCTAGCATTGGTATCGGGTCGGGTGGGTCGGGTCGGGTCCTTCACTATCCGGACCCGGACACGGTCCCGTACGGATCCAAAAATTGGACCCAGACCGAGATCCGGACCCAGACCCGGACCCGAACCCGTGAGGACCGGATCCGGTTCCGGCTCCGGATCTTATTAAAATATTCCTACCCGTTCGGGTAGGAGCGGGGGTGTGAGCGGCGAGCGGAGACGGCGAGTGGAAGATTTTGAATAGAGGAGAGAAGTAAAAAACATGAGTTTTGAGTTTTGAAGAGAAAGATTTAGAATTGAGGAGGAATGAGGGAAGGGATGATGAAAGAATATTTATTTTTATGTTGATTTTTTGGTTTTTTTTAAACGGGTCCGGATCGGGTCTCTTTTGAGCGGACCCAGATCCAGACCCGAAAGTACAACGGGTCCCATTTTAGGATCCGGAACCGGACCTGGATAGGCCGGGTCGGTTCCGGTCCAATGCCGGGTCCGGATCGGATCCGGATTTCGGGTATTTATACCAATGCTACTCAAACCGACATTTTTTCCAAACTAACTTTTCATACCCATATGGGTATGGGTTTTAAAAAGTAATCGACCCATACCCGAAAATTTGCCGGTTGGGTGTGAGTTCAGATAAAACCCAACCCAATTGACACTTCTTTAAAGACTACCTTATTTTCCGGAATCACACGTTTTCCCTACCTATGTACGATCTAGGAAGCCTATCAACATTATTTGTTGGCATAAATTAGGGAATGGAACTCGTGGGGCAAACTCAATGTGGAGGTTATCGATATGTTATAGAAAAGGTACTGTTTCATCAATCATTTGTGTTCAATGTAATCATGGGAAAACTATGTAGGAAAAATCATTTGCGTTCAAAATTAATCCCAAGATGCATTTCTTCTTTTGGCTACAAGCCTTGGAGAATCCAATGTATAATGATCCGGGCACAAATCTTGAGTTACTACCAGATGAATAAATCATGGGTAAACTATGTAGCAAAAATATTAGGCTAAATTAGAAAAAACCTTACTAAATTATACCCCTCATGCAAAAAAATTACCATGAACTTTTTTTTCGCGCAAAAAACCTATATGAACTTTGTTTAAAAAAACCCAAGACAATGGCATCAACTTCCGTT
Organism: Hemerocallis citrina; assembly: GCA_017893485.1. Taxonomy (NCBI): domain Eukaryota; kingdom Viridiplantae; phylum Streptophyta; class Magnoliopsida; order Asparagales; family Asphodelaceae; genus Hemerocallis; species Hemerocallis citrina. The sequence goes on from CM030366.1 coordinate 99,574,064, forward strand.
ATCTTTTTTGACACGTGCACCGCACATGACATATTTTTTAAACTGAATTGTTCTTGTCTGAACATTATCAAAAAATCACATCTATCTTTTCAAGTTGTATTAAGAAACCTGATTCATCTTTCCATGTTTTTTTCAAAAAACCTCATAGAACTAATGCTTTTATTCAGAAACATCACCCAATCAGATTATGATTAATTTCACACTCATCATAAATAGTATGAGTTACTATCAAAATCCAACATCCACCACATTGAACACATTTTCACTAAAATTATCAAAATAAATGCACAATATATAATATTCTCACATCCTTTCATCAACAAATATAACATCCAAAAAATTCAACACATTCACACCAAAATTAACATCAGAAATATGACACAAACATGCAAAATATCATGTGCCAATCCTAACACCCTAATACAAAAATCTCACAAAAACAACAACTCCCTCTATATCGGTTTCAAAATATCATGTGCTAAACTAGTTCCTGATACAAAAATCGGTCACATATTCACAACTCCCTCTATATCAGCTTCAAAATTAGAACTCCCCTATATCAGCAACCTACACTAGTGGTTGTTTTGATGTTAGAGTGGTTTGTATAAAGGGAATACTTTTTTATGGTCACTGAGGTCACTGGTTTTGTATATGTGTTGTTTTGGTACTTTTGAAGCTCATCATAACACTAGTGTAGGTTACTGATATAGGGGAGTTTTGATTTTGAAACTGGTATAGAAGGAGTTGTGCATATGTGGCCGATTTTTGTATCAGGAACTGGTTTAGCACATGATATTTTGAAACCAATATAGAGGGAGTTGTTCTATTTGTGACAAGACTTTTTGTATCAGGGTGTTAGGATTGGCACATGACATTTTTCATGTTTGTGTCATAATTCTGATGTTAATTTTGGCGTGAATGTGTTGAATTTTTGGGATGTTGTATCTATTGATTAAAGGATATGAGAATGTTATATATTGTGCATTTATTTTAATAATTTTGGTGAGAATGTGTTCAATGTGGTGGATGTTGGATTTGTTGATTTGTTGTTTGATTTTGATAGTAGCTCATACTATGTATAATGAGTGTTAAATTAATCATAACCTGTTTGGGTGATATTTCTGAATGAAAGTATTAGTTCTATGAGGTTTTTCTAAACAACCTAGGTATGTGAGTGAGGTTTTTTGAAAAGTAACTTGGAAAGATGAATGAGGTTTTTTAATATAACCTGAAAAGATAGATGTGTTTTTTAATAATGTTCATACAATGGCAATTATGTCCAAAACAGTGTCACTTGCTGTGCACGTGTCAAAAAAAGTAACGGTTGCTGACGTCGTTGCCTTATTATTATTATTATTTTTTGAAAACATTGTTCATTGAGGTTTTTTGCGCGAAAAAAATCACGGTGGTTTTTCTAATTTAGCGAAAATATTATTGAGAGAATTCAGATCCGACTTAACTATTATGCACTTTTAAGTATTCGCCCTAACCCTTGCTACCCTAGGTATATCCCTATGATGGAAAAGATAAGTGGATCGACGTAAAGTCCTGTTCATATGAGATTATGTAAGGATTGTAAATTGCGATTCTCCACTTTCAGTCCTTTAATGGTTATAGTCGTTGTGTTTAAAGGATCTTTTTTCATATAGTCTTTGGTATTCGCAGCTGGCAATATCGTCCAATAGCCAATCTTGAAGACAATAACCAAAGTGATGAAGACAATCCGGAAGACATGCTGAATCTTGAAGATGACGTGGTCTACTCTGAGGGGGAGTCCGGGGAGTCAGAGGATTATGATTTCAATGTTGATTTTCGTGCCACCTCCCCGGAGTTTGTTCCGTCCACATACCCTTCTTCCCAGATAGACTCAGGCTTCACAGTCCATAAAGTGGCAAAGAGGACTAATGAGGAGTCCCTAGATGACTATCTGGAAATCGCGGCGGCTGCCAAAGCCGCTAAAACTGGCGACGGAGGTACGCGTTCCTTCTTAGCATTTATTTTTAATTTCCTGACTGATAATAAAATTTTTAGTCTAGCCAAAATCTGTGGTCTTGCGGTAGGCGATACCGATAGAAATGCGTTTCTCCTGAATAAGATCAGGGGATGGAAGACCGATAGGGTCAACCATAACTCGATCTCGTCGGCCATAACGAGTCATGATCCCCCCATAGCTGTAATTAATGGAGGCCCTTTTCTGGAACGTCAGAAACCTCGGTAGGCGGGGCAAACGAGAAATAGTTAAGGAAGTCATAGTCAGGTCCAAGGCTAATATTGTTGGTCTCCAAGAGACCAAACTGTCCCACACATCTAAACTTAATAGAGTTGGGGGTACCCGAGTATCTGAATGGAGAATGTCCCCCTCAGTTGGGGGGAATCGCCATGGGTTTTAACCCCAAACTATTTGGTTATATTGACGAGTTCCACGGGCAATTTTCTTTGTCGGTTGTGTTAATGCAGAAATCTGATGGTTGGATTCAAACGGTCACGGTGGTCTATGGACTGCATACGTCTGCCGCTAGAACAGCCTTTTGGACGGAACTAAGAGCGATACAGGCTAAATGGCCGCGCCCATGGGTGGTGGGAGCGACTTTAATATTACTAGATTCGTCTCAGAACGCAGAGAAAGAGGATTTACCGTCCCAGACAGGGAAGCATTTAATGAAGTCATAACGGAACTGGAATTAGTGGACATCCCCATCTCAGATAGGCTATTCACCTGGTCGAATATGCAAGCAACACCCATTCTGGCCAAGTTAGATAGGATTCTGGTCTCCACGGACTGGGAGACCAAATTTCCGTTGACATCGGCCAAATCTCTCCTTAAACCAACATCAGTTCCGTTGGCAAAATATCATGGTTGGGGAATCATTTGAAATTTTTTCATGTATTTTGCAAGAAAAAAAATCGTTCATAATATCTTTGTATTGAGTAACAACATTTAGTAAATCAAAAAGTAGAGTTCCATCAGTGTTTAACATCTCTTAGAAATTTTCTAAAATAGATCTTCCTAACGTTGCACAATTCTTTAAATTCTTGAAATATAGTACCACTCAAAACAATAAAATATACACAATTTCTAATTGCAATTATATATGAATCAGCTACTTTCAATGCACCTTGTACACATAAATTTAAAATATGACATGCACATCTAATATGAAACACATGGAGTAGCTAACTGTGTTTTTAATGTACTAATCGAAGCATTGTTGTTAGATGCATTATCAAAACTAATAGTAAATTCTTTTCATGAATATGACATAAATCATAAACTTCTAAAATACGTGTTGCAATAACCATACCACTATGAAGATACGGCAAAGCGGCAAGTGAGATGATTCTCTTTTGAATCATCCAATCACTATCGATCCAATGACAAGTTATGCCCATCATTGAAATATCGTTACAACTTTTCCAACAATCGAACGTTAACGATACTCTACAAGTCAAAGAATAAAAATGTGCAATTAAACCGTCTCTCATTTCATTGCAAAGTTTAAAATAAACGAATTTGAGTGTGTTTCTAGGAATTCTTCTAAAATGTGGATTTAGTGCATTTTTGGTTAAATGTCTCTACGTTTCTACTCTCGGAATAGAAAAAATGTAACTCATCCTTAATAACTAGTCGGGTCATTTTCCGACGAACATTTTCGGGATCATATGGGTGGCTATCTATTTGTCTGGTCCTAGGGTTGATTTTTGTTGGCCTTATTGTTCTTGTACTAGTGCGGGGTATACATTTAGAATGTGTCGTTTAATAGTACATGTTCCCTCACCCTCCTTCCATTTTTAACTCTTGTTACAAGTTATATAAATCTTATGTCCTACACCGGGATTCCCCTCGTCGGAGATAAAGGTATAAAATTTGTGTCAATCACTAGTTTTTCCTCTAGTTTTTTTTTACTAATATTAGGTAGTGTGGTTTTGGTTTGTTGTGCTTGTGTCTCAATATCATGCATTTATTGTTGTATGTCGTGTAGAGGAACATTGTGAGAATCTATGTTTAGCATGAGGTTATATTCGGGTTCTAATTGTGGGATTGTTGGAGGCCGACGAGAAGAACTAGTGGAATTGTTTCCACTCTGGCTACGACCGCTACCTCATGATCAAGACATGATAAATGGTTTGTAGTGGTAGTGGTGTATGTAAAAAAATGATTTCTAGTGTTTTAGTAGTGTGTGAAATTTTCAAAAACAATTAGGAAGTATATGTTGATAAAGAAAATCTAAAAAACAATAGGAGGGTTGAGAAAGAGAGAGAGTAGCGAAAAACCAACAAAAAAAATATGATAAAAAATAAATTATAACTACAACAAAAATAAATAGTTGAGAGGATTGTGAAATTATGATACCGTACTTTGTGAATAATCGTATATAGAAATGAGAGACAATAATAGTAGAAGTAGACATAGTTGATTGATAAGTGTAGTAGACATAGTCACGTAGTCGTAGAAAGAGTTGAGAGAGCTTCTTCGATGAGAGAATTTGTAGTAGACGGAGTTGAGAGTGTTGAATCGACGCGAAATCGATACGATTAAAATTGTTCACTTCTTTGTTGATTTTTTTTTTTTTTGAATTTAATAGTAGTTGTAGAGAGTGTAAGAGAGTATGGCGTGAAAAAAATTTGACTGAAATTAGGGTGTTTTTATAGGCCAAAATCCCCCAAAAAGCGAAAAAAAAAATAAAACAAAAAAAGTCAGTCAACAACAGCCAACAGTTGAGTCAATCGTTCGACCTGCAGGTCGATCATTCGGCCCGTTAGGGTCCAACGGGTTCAAACTCGCTGGTTGGTGGGCGGGTTGCAAGTAGTTCGACGGGTTGGTGGGCTGGGTTCATTGGGGTCGAAACCTAATTTTTCCAATCAGGGTCAACCCGGTTGTGACGCCCCGCTTCCCAAAAAGAGAATACGGAATACGGATACGCCAAAAAAGCCTAGCAAATGATTTTCATCATCCATAAGCTGTTCGGAATCTTTACGACATCTCACTAGAATAATCAGAATCGGAAGCAAAAGAATCAACCAATCATGCATATATGAGTCAAAACCAACAAGATTTACTTGAAACAAAATATATTAATCTCAAATAATCCAGATCTGAACAAGTCAATACCCTGGGTCACATTGCCGAAATACAAATAAATCCAAGTATCTAATACAATTGTTCAAAAAAAAATAAGAAATAAGAAATAATAATAGCAAAATTCCAGCATCTAGTATCTCATTTCGCCTATTCCATCTGGCAGCTGATCTTCAAAATCTGCAATTTAATAAATTGCAGGAAGAGAAAAAGAAAACAAAACTCCAGTCAATGCAAGTTACGGGCCGCTTGTAGTGCAGGATACAAGTATATGGGAAAAACTACCAATAACATGGAATATGCATGATACAAAATAGAATACTAGTATGGCAAGACGAACAAGTACAAGTGGCATGTATCAAGTGTCAAGTGAACAAGTATCCAGAGGGTCCAACCGTGGACCCAATCCCGTTGATCAGCAAGAGGTAGTCCCCATCCAACCCGCTCAGCAGCAGGGGCAACTTCCTCTCCAAGCGGAAGACCCTCTTCGACAAGATCAGCCTCCTCTTCAGAATCAGCAACCCCCTAAGGGTCCCGCCGGTCCTCAGAATGCCGGTGCGGGGGCTTCGCGTCCCAACCCGCAGAAGCTACCCCTCCATCAGGACCGCATTTCGGTACACAATGCCTCTTCGGATTCCATGGTCTCCCACAATCCTCGAGTTTCCGACCTCCGCAATACCATCCTCAATCGGCAGAAGGATGAGGATCTTCGCCGCCGTCTGGACGAAAAGCGGGCCCGGGAGGGAGCCTCCCGCCAATAGCATCCGGATGAGCGATCTCCTCACCGCCGAGACTACAGAAGGCCCCCTACCCGAAGAGGGATGAAAGAGTCCCCCGAACACCATAGGAGAAGACCTCATTCTCCTGCCGGTCGACAACATCCGAGGAACGATGAGGCACCCATCACCTGTGCCGAGTTCCAGCAGTTCCAAGCAACGGTGTTGCAAGCCCTCAACCTCCGACCCAACAATAACAATGCTCAGAGGGCTCCTACCCCTCCACGGGTCCAAAGTCCTCACCATCGGTCCATAACTCCTCCTCCGGCTCCTAGCAACCAACAGCGCATGCCTAGCCCTCGCCGCTCCCAGAGTTACCGTCGCCGCTCCCCTTCCTATGAAGACGAGTCCAGAGGCTCGTTTGACTATCGTCGAAGGGACGATGCTCTCTACCGCCGTCTCCACGAGATGGAGAGGCGCATCGGCCGAATAGACAAGGATGAGGAGTTAAGAGGAAGGATCATCCGCCCGAGCAGACCTCCCTTCTCCTGGACCATCATGGAAGCTCCTATCCCAAGAGGTTTCGAACCCCCGAAGTTCGAAACTTACTCGGGGGAGTCAGACCCCATGGACCACATCGAAAGCTTTAAGACCCTCATGCTAATCCACCAAGCTTCCGATGCTTTGTTGTGCAAAACCTTCCCCGCCACTCTTAAGGGTTCGGCTCGGCAGTGGTACTCCCGCCTCGCCCCGTCTTCCATATTCTCCTTCGAGCAATTCGAGAGCCTCTTCATCACTCATTTTGTGAGTAGCAGACGCAAGGAGAAGACTAACATCTCGTTACTCCAGCTCCGCCAGGAGAAGGGAGAGAAGTTGAGAGACTATGTGAGGAGGTTCACTGCAGAAGTGAGATCCATTGCTTCCCTTGACCAGCCTGTTGCAGCGGCCGCCTTCCAATCGAACGTCCTCAACTTTAGCCTTTGCTCCTCCCTTGCCAAGAAGCCCCCACATAATTTCGCCGACCTCCTTCTTAGGAGCGAGAAGTACATTCGGTCCGAAGAAGCCGAGAATCTCCCGGGCTTTGAGGAGACATCTTCCGGGAACAAACGAAAAAGCACAAGCGAAGAGGGCTCCCAAAAATTCCAGAAGGACGGCAATGGACAGCGTCGCCCGACTCCTTGGTTTGAGAAGTTCACCCCCCTCATTGCCAATATATCAGAAGTTCTTATGGAGGTGGACAAGGAAGGGTTCCTCCGCGCTCCCCCGAGAATGAATACACCTGGCAAGAAGAGGAACAAGGATAAGTGGTGCCGCTTTCACAGGGACCACGGCCACGACACGGAAGATTGTTGGGCTCTGAAGGAGGAGATCGAAGAACTCATACAGCGGGGGCACCTGACCAAGTTCGTCCAAAAAGAGGGGACCAAGCTTCCCCCCTGAGGAGCCAACAAACGAACCGAAGGGCCCGCCGAGCTTTAAGACTCAGAATCTCCCAGCTCCTCCCATGAGGTCTTCACCTTATTGTAGAAGTAGGATCCTGATTTTCAATAAGGCCGGTGCTTATAACCCGGCCGATAGCATGTAATAATGGCTCGCCCTATTGAAGCGGCCACTTAGTTTATTTCAAACTTTACATCTTTTCATTGAAAATTATTGCTCTTGCTTCTCTCTTAAATGGTGGGTTCGGAGTCCAGCTTCTTCTACATGGCTGCTCCCGCAACTTACTAACCTTAAACAACGAGTTCGGAGTCCAACACTTGGCTCGATTCCTCTTCAAATAACTAGCTCTTCAACGGGTTAGAAGTGGTTCGCCATTCGGAATTGCTCCCACAACCGTTGAATAACTCTAACGATGGTTCGGAGTCCAACACTTGGCTCGATTCCTCTTCAAATAACTTGCTCTTCAGCGGGTTAGAAGTGGTTCACCATTCGGAATTGCTCCCACAACTGTTGAATCCCTCTAACGACGAGTTCGGAGTCCAACACTTGGCTCGATTCCTCTTCAAATAACTTGCTCTTCAGCGGGTTAGAAGTGGTTCGCCATTCGGAATTGCTCCCACAACCGTTGAATCCCTCTAACGACGAGTTCGGAGTCCAACACTTGGCTCGATTCCTCTTCAAATAACTTGCTCTTCAGCGGGTTAGAAGTGGTTCGCCATTCGGAATTGCTCCCACAACCGTTGAATCCCTCTGACGACGAGTTCGGAGTCCAACACTTGGCTCGATTCCTTTTCAAATAACATGCTCTTCAGCGGGTTAGAAGTGGTTCGCCATTCGGAACTGCTCCCACAACCGTTGATTCTGTCATTTAAATAGCGAGTTCGGAGTACAACTCTCCCCTAGAGTTGCTCCTTAAACTCACCTTCCAAATGGCTCTCTCCCAGAGCCGAGCTCTTTGCTCCGCTCACCTCTAAGGCGGACCTCTTCTCAACGAGTTCGGAGCTCACAACTCTCCCCTAGAGTTGCTCCTCAAACTCGTCTTTCAAATGGCTCTCTCCTAGAGCCGAGCTCTTCGCTCCGCTCGCCTCCGAAGCGGACCTCTTCTCAACGAGTTCGAAGCACAACTCTCTCCTAGAGTTCCTCCTCAAACTCGTCTGCCAGATGGCTCTCCTAGAGCCGAGCTCTTCACTCCGCTCGCTTCCGAAGCGGACCTCTTCTCAACGAGTTCGGAGCTCACAACTCTCCCCTAGAGTTTCTCCTCAAACCCGTCTTCCAAATGTCCCTCTCCCAGAGCCGAGCTCTTTGCTCCGCTCACCTCTAAAGCGGACCCCTTCTCGACAAGTTTGGAGCACAACTCTCTCCTAGAGTTCCTCCTCACACTTGTCTCACAAATAGCTCTCTTCCAGAGCCGAGCTCTTCACTCCGCTCGCCTCCAAAGCGGACCCGTTCTCGACAAATTTGGAGCACAACTCTCTCCTAGAGTTCCTCCTCACACTTGTCTCACAAATGGCTCTCTTCCAGAGCCGAGCTCTTCCCTCCGATCGGATGCCGAGCAAGTGCCGATCCGACCCCAACATCAAAGAGCCCGGTCGGCTAACCGAGCAAGTGCCCATCCGAGCCCAAAAACGGAGAAAAATCACTTTTCCCTCAACATTTGCGTAAGATCTCGATCAAACGGCTCAGATCGCTCCAGCAGCACTAAACGACAAGATAGTGTTTTCTTGGAAACTGTGCCCGCCTCGAGATCCGCGCTAGATCAATGGCTCAGATCGCTCCAGCAGCACTAAACGACAAGATAGTGTTTTCTTGGAAACTGTGCCTGCCTCGAGATCCGCGCTGAGATCCAACGGCTCAGATCGCTCCACGTCGCTCGGTATTCCGAGCCGAGCGACTAGCGATCCGAGCCGCTCGCGCCCCTTCTTCGCCCCTAGGGTCTTCCTAGCACAAGGGTCTTCCTAGCACATCTTACAAGGGCCACATCTTCTCCGCTCCTAGGAGTGGAGCTCCTCTGCCAAAATCCCCAAGACCAAAACACTCCTCAACTTCATGAAGACAAGGATGTTGCGGGGCTATTTTGACCATGAAGGAGGGTGAATCTTCATCCCACTCCTAAAGAGAAGTTGTAGATCTTCGAATTAGCTTCGAAACGAGGGGTCACACGCCCCGATCGGACCTCCGTAGCACCGGAAAAGTGGATCTCAATACAGCTACACCAAATAGCTCGGAAATCCGAGCCGAGCCACTCGCGCGAGGGAAAAATCCGAACCGAACCCGAGCAACTGTCAAAATCGAATCTGAGCTCTTCCCTCCGGTCGGCTAACCGAGCAAGTGCCCATCCGAGCCCCAAAACGGAGAAAAATCACTTTTCCCTCAACATTCGTGTAAGATCTCGATCGGACGGCCCAGATCTTGCCAGCATCGCTAAACGACAAGATAGTGTTTTCTTGGGAACTGAGCCCGTCTCGAGATTCGCGCCACGATCGTGATCAACCATCCAGATCAAGCCACATAGTTCGGATCTCCAATCCGAGCTACTGTCCTACCGAGCTTCAAAGTTGCAAAAAAAATGCGCCTCAAAATTTACGCTCGGATTTGCCGAACAAGAAGCCAAAAAAAAGGGGGGGGGGAAACGGGTTGGCAGTTCAGGTTCGGACCCATTAAGGATCCATAACCGAACCCCATTGCCACGTCACCCTTCTCTCCTTCTCCCATCTCCCGCCAAGACATTCTGAACAAACTCAGAGGAAGAAGAGCTCCCCTCGCCGAGCTCAACCACGCCTCCGACGAAGCTCAGCTACAGTGCCGAGCTCCTTCGTCTCCTTCGCGAGCTCACCTCCAACATCGAACTCGCGACCAAGCTCCACCATGGCCGAGCTTCCCCATTGACGAGATTCTTTCCACCGAGCTCCTCTCGCCTTCCATTCGACGACGAGCTCCCCTCTATCCTTCGAAGCCCACGATGCCGAGCGCCACCCATCGTCAACCTCCTCAACGTCGAGCTCGCCACATCTATGGCCGAGCTCCACCTCCGACGCCTCCGTAGCGCCGAACCCATTGCCGAGCTCCGAGCCAAATGACGAGTCGAACCCATTACCGAGCTCGAACTCTACTCCAACTCCTCGCCCTGCCGAGCTCTCTCTCCCTCTCTTCAAGCAGTGCCACCGAGCTGCACTCAGTCGCCGAGCTCCACCTCCGACGCCTCCGCAGCGCCGAACCCATGGCCGAGCTCCGAGCCAAATGACGAGTCGAACCCATTACCGAGCTCAAACTCTACTCCAACTCCTCGCCATGCCGAGCTCTCTCTCCCTCTCTTCAAGCTGTGCCACCGAGCTGCACTCAGTCGCCGAGCTCGCCTCCTCGTTCGCAAGCTCACCCCGTCGCTGAGACCCTCTCTCTCTCGTCGAGGTCCTTCGTCGCCAAGCTCGGAGTACTCACCAAGCTCTATACGAACTCCGTACGCCTCGCCAGTGCTCCACCGTCGCCGCTCCCGTCAAGCTTCGTCTCCCACGAAGGCGACGTCGGAGGGGTGATGATGAGCAACGAAGAAGAAGAAGGGAAACAGAACGAAGAACGAAGAAGAAGAAAGAACAGCGCCAAAAAAAAAAAAAAAAAAAGAAAAAAAAAATCACCTCCCGGTCGAACTGCCGAGCAAGTCCCCATCCGAGCTCCAAAAATGGAGAGAAAAGCCGCCGAGCGATTACGACCGTTGGATCTTCCAGAAATTCGCGCTTCTGGTGATGGACGGTCCAGATCGCGCCACGTGCGCTAAACGACAAGATAACGATTTTTTGGGAAACGCGCCTCCTCGAGATTCGTGCTGGGATCCGACGGCACAGATCGCGCCACGTGTCAGGTAATATTTAATTTATTTATTTACTTATTTAATTGTTTTAATTATTTAAAAATTCCGAAAAAATATTTAAAAAATCGAAAAAAATTAATTAAAAATTCTAAAAATAATTATTAATTCAGAAAAATTATTTTAAAATTCTGGAAAAATAATTATTAAATTAGAATAATTAATTAATATTTTCGATAATTAATTATTTAATTCGGAAAATGAATAAAAAATTCAAAAAAATGAGAAAAAATCCAGAAAAATCTGGAAAAATGACCAAAAATCCAGAAAATTCTGAGAATATTTTTGGGCATTTTACAAGCCCAGAATAACACCGTTACACCCCAAGCAAGATCCAAAACTCCCTTAAGAACACCGATAAAATCATGTACGCTATTAGAACAGTAAAACTACTCCTCAAAGACTGAAAAACTTAGTCTCTAGGAGTGGGGGGCTCGTGATATGGCTAAAAATAGGATTAAATTGGGACCGTTCACATCGGAGACGAATCTTAAAGCTCAGGGGTAAAACGGTAATTTCACCTACTAACGGGTCCGAAGCGGGTACTGGGTCTCCTTCTCACAGATCCAATAACCCGCGAACGGATCCACCTCAACTGGGTACGGGTCCCGACCCGATACAAACCCAGTCCGACAGGATAGAATTAGGGTCTCTGATTGAACCAAATCAACGGGCCTGATTCGCGACTATCCTCTCACCGGGAATTAAGGGATTACATTCCTAATCTGATTACGAGGACTTTACGCCTTATCAGATCAAAGGAATCACATTCCTAATCTGATCCCAATGGTGATTATAAATACCCCCCACCTACCACTGTTACAGGTTAATGACTCTTTTGCCAACTTAAGCTCTTTTTTAATCATCACTGGTTACTGACAAGAGCGTCGGAGGGTGCGTCGCCGGGATCAACCCCGGTGTATTGCACTTCCTTGCAGGTGAACGGCGGGAGTCGGCATCCCAACTCCGACGAACAGGTTTGGACTCGCTATTCAGGTTTTTCCACGAACCCACAAATTCTATATGTTTACCCCCACACCAGATTCAGCGGTAACAACAACCAAACATGAAATATGGTGTACTAAATGTTCAAGCAACACGGTATAGGGTATTTCACAAGTTCACAACAAGTCTACCACGAATAACACGAACGAGCACAAGATAACACATGAACAACACGCATATATACAACAAGAAGTGGTCAATCCTAGGTTATATCATGTCATGTATGTCGTGAGGCGACTATGTTCAAATCATCAAAATAGAGACAATATCAACAAGGGAATTCTCACACAAATTGTCTCTAGAACCCAACTACACTACAGGCGATATTTAGTACTTGTATTATACAAAGAAAAGAATACAAGTTACTTGTAGCGCCCTGAATTTCTAATATAATATCTTAGAAAATACGTGGCACAATCCCAGCATCAACTTCAATGTAATAGTACACATAGCCCAAAAACACAAATAATTTTATTCCAAACTTTTATTACATCAATCTTTTTCAAACACAGTGGAAATACAAACACCTTGAATTACAACCTTCTTTTTACAACACTTCTTTTTACAATTGTTTTACACAAAGCTCTATTACATCAGTTTAACCCAAAACTATCTCAAGCATCCAACCTCCAAACTCTAAGCAACAGCCTGCAACACATGAGGCTAGAGATGACCCTAACCCCCAAAACTAAAGGGGTTAGCCATAAATGGTGTGAGTGACAGAAAAAAAACATACAACATAATTAAATCATAAAACATAAAGTTATCAACAGCATGTATTAACAATAAGGATAAAGGAATGAGAAATAACAAAGATGTAAAGCATGAAAACATCAGGGGATGAAAACAACAAGTGAAGCTAGACTAAGTGTCAAGTGTAGGAAAACTGGAAAACACAAGCATAATACCAAGTCAAGAAAACACAAGTTCTATATGCGGACTCTCTAATGCGTATATGTCGGAGTCTATGCATCCCATTCTACATAGGTCCGGTGCAAGCCCTTAACGTCTTCATGTAATAGGGTGCAATAGAAGAAAAAGGTACAAGTAGTCATAGATCAAACTATTCAACACCGCAGTTCGGATACCCGGCTATCAATCACTCCCAATACCACAGATCGGATACCCGGTTATCAGTCACTCTCAACACCGCAGATCGGATACCCGGTTATCAATCACTCTTAGTGATTCTCAACACCGCAGAGTATACCCAACCCCGGAGATCAATGACTCTCAATACCGCAGAATATACCCGACTATCAATCACTCTCTATACCACAGATCGGATACCCGGTTATCAGTCACTCTCAACACCGCAGATCGGATACCCGGTTATCAATCACTCTCAGTGATTCTCAACACCGCAGAGTATACCCAACCCCGGAGATCAATGACTCTCAATACCGCAGAATATACCCGACTATCAATCACTCTCAATACCACAGATCGGATACTCGGTTATCAGTCACTCTCAATACCGCAGATCGGATACCCGGTTATCAATCACTCTCAGTGATTCTCAACACCGCAGATTATACCCAACCCCGGAGATCAATGACTCTCAATACCGCAGAATATACCCGACTATCAGTCACTCTCAATACCACAGATCGGATACCCAGTTATCAGTCACTCTCAACACCGCAGATCGGATACCCGGTTATCAATCACTCTCAGTGATTCTCAACACCGCAAAGTATACCCAACCCCGGAGATCAATGACTCTCAATACCGCAGAATATACCCGACCCCCACTCAATTCCTAGAGAACCCCAACAGGACCAAAACTCACTAATCCATCGTCAAAAGATCAAAGAAGAAATCTCTCCACTCAACAAAACCTATATCTTTATATAATTCCAGAATCCAAATCCAACTATAAAATATCTTGAAAATATATGTTTTGTAGAAATAGTAGCCTTTAGATTAATAAGTTATAGATTAAAGCATTTAGAGTAAAAAATCATTTGAAAGAACATTCATAGATATAAGGATACATCAGTACCAGTCGACTATAGAAAGCATAAGTCGACTGTCCAGAAGGAAAGTTCCATGATTTTAAGAAAATAAGTTAAGTGTTATAAGTTGACTTATAAAAGTCATAAGTCGACTTACCAGAGATTATAAGTCGACTTAAAAAGTCCTAAGTCAACTTACCAGAGAATATAAGTTGACTTATAAAAGTCATAAGTCGACTTATCAGAAACTATAAGTCGACTTAAAAAGTCATAAGTCAACTTACTAGAGAGAAACTCCAGAAATCTTTAAGAAAATATTCTAAGTGTGCCAGTCGACTGAAAATGGTCTAAGTCGACTGTCCAGAACGAATTTTCAAGGAAACTAAAGATCATAGCAGCTGGGTCGTACCAGTCAACTGAAAGGTCATGCCAGTCGACTGTCGGCCTACAGACTGCATAGTTTTGGTTGTGCACAATCAACCGATACATAAATTTACTTTACAAAACGAAATCTCTAAAAAGTATATTTTTGATATGATCAAATACAACTTATAGGATATACAAAGATCCATATAAACCAATCAAAAACCACTTGAATTGATAAAAATAACTTTTTGATGAACTTCTTCAAAATAAAACATAAATTGTGCATATAATCAAAATAAGGTTTTCTTAAAATAATTTACTGATCGCTGAAATAGTTCGTATTCAGATCCAAACCAACTGATTATCAAAACTCAATAAAAATCCCAATTTGGGTGTATTTCCTCAATCTCAACTAAATTCTAAATTCTCCAATTTTCATGTTAAGATCCCTTGATTCATAACTCTTCCATTCAATTATCTCAAAAATCTGAATTTCTACCACAACTCATAACCAAAATCCGATTTGTAGTCACATACCACTAGGGTTTCACGAGATCCAATTTTTTATCCAATCCATAATATACATAATCATATTCAACCCTAAACATGCTTTCTAGCAACAGAATTCAATCATCCCAGATCCAACAAACATTCATAGATCAAACAATCAAATCGTACCAAATCACATACATAAACAAATCAACAAAAAATACATACAAAATACTCAAAACAACAAACATGTCACTACCTAAATCAAACAACAAAACAAAGTTCATATCACTCACCTTAGGAATGAAAAGATCCAACAAGAAAGCCTCCCCTTTTGCAAGATCCAAAATCCTCCTCTTGATCCTCCCAAAATCACAAATATAATGTTGTGCAGCGAATGACGGCTGCACACCCACTTATATAGGCCGGAACTAAGGATTTAGGTTTTAGAAATGCATTTGCAAAATAGTCCTTCCAAAATATAACTTTACATATATATAGCTCTATTCTTTGAAATTCAATAAAAAATCATTTAAATTAGGATTTAAAAGTAAAATATAATCCTTAATCTCAACCAGTACTGTTCAAAACGTCCAGAAAATACATTTTGCATTTTAACCCCTAAAAATGAAAAATTTGCAAAAAGGTCCTTCTTTTCTCAAAATTTGCAAATAGATCCAATTAATTTCAGAAAAGTCTGGAAAAATAATAAATAAATTCCAAATATTAAATAATGATTTTTCGTAAAGAAAATTTGACTTTGAACTTCTCAAGAAAGTATTTGCACGTGTTTTGCACGTGTAAAAGATAAATTTTTAGAAAATATTTATTAAATCTCTAAAAAAAATCATTTTAATTCATTTTCAAATATTTAAAACAATATTTGAAAATACGGGGTTCTACATTACTTGCCTGAGAGACGATGACGAGAACGGAGCAAGAACAAGAATAATGGGAATGGGTCCCGGGCAATAAACATAATGAACGGATCACGAACCAATCACGAACACAAACCAACGAACGGATCACGATGATGATCAAGATCAAAATGATCAACTAATGATCGGGCAAATCGGCACGGATGAGATCAAGATCAAGATCAACAAAATCGGATGGTCCAGATCGAGGTGATGATGAAGTTGATGATGATCGCGATCGAACGGCCAAGATCACCCCGATGGTGACGATCAAGATGATGATGATCAAAGTAGATCCGACGGACGGACAAAATCAAAACCAAGGGGACATGATCATGATGATCATGATGATCACAATGATCGATGGCTCACATTCAAAGTGATCAACTCACATACAACCAGCAATGGAACTACACTGGCTTCGCTGGCTCTGTCGGCGCTGCAGTCACCCGTGCTCGGGAGGCAGGGCACGCACAGGGGGAGCACTGGACGGCTAAAGTGTCTCGAGGAGGTTGCGACAGGAGGGAAAGCTAGCGTCAGCTATCGAGGTGACTACGGTGGCTGCGGTGGCTGCTATCGTTATCGGAGAGGGAGCAGTGCCAGGAGGTGCTGCACGTGGCCACGCTGCATCTACTGGGTGTTGAGGTGGACGGGGTGAAGGTCGGGGGAGAGAGACAGGGATGAGGGATGGAAAGGGTGCAGGACGAGGGGGATGCACAGGTGGAAGATGAGGGGTCGGGAGAGATGGGAGACGAAACGGCAGTGAGTAGTTTGGAAGAAGACGGGGCTTCAGGAGGTTGAAGGGGATTAGGGTAAAGAAACAATTGGTGAATATATATATATATATATATATATATATATATATATATATATATATATATATATATATATAGTAGGTTTAGGGTTGTGGTGTTAAATGGGTTTAGTTGGGTATGGGGAAGTTGGCTATATGGGTTTGGGTATTAGGGATATTGGGTATGAATGGGTTTAAGTCATATAGGGTTAAAATCCAGCAGAAGAAAAATAAAATACCCAATAGAATTAGGATTTATAATAAAAATGTAATTTGCATTACAAAATAAAATTTATTTAAAATACTACAAATACAGTTAGTAAATAAAAATGGATTTTTAATAACTAGTCAAAAATAACAATAATAACAATAATAATAATAACAGTAATAGTAATAAGAAAATGATAAAATAATAATGGTAATAATAATAACAGAAATAATAATAACAAGAGTAATAATAAAAAAATATGAGTTGTATTACAATATAAAAAATCATATAAAATAGTCGCAAATAAAATTTTTGATCGAAAACAAATTTTAAATAGGAGATCCAACAATATGTTTTGACAAAAGAATTTGAAAGAAAAAGTTAATTTGCGAAAACTTTAAATACAGAAAATACACAAAAATACGTTTTTAGGAAAACAGGGGTTACAAATCCTACACACCTTACAACAAAATTTCGTCCTCGAAATTTGCTTAGGCAGTACATAGGACAGGGCAAAAGCAAAGTGGGGGAGGGTAACAAAACAGAGAGCTAAAGGGGAAGGAACAAAGCAGTGGCAATACCAGAAAAAGAAGGAAGATGGATAAGAATGATGTCAAATGGAGTGCATGAAAGAGAATAAACAGTATCAAATGTTAAGAAACAACACAAGATAACAAAGCAAAATAAAGAGCAGACAAAACTGGAATCAAAGAGAGGATGAACAGGGATAAGGAAACACAATGCAGAAGATAATATGAAATAAATAATGCAAGAGAAATGAAAAAAAACAAAAGAGGAACAACAAAAACAACAAAAACAATAAAAGCAAATGTACCTGCGACAACACCCTCTGCTGTCTCAGCATCAGCAGCAGTCAGGTTGAAAGCCTGACCTCTCCCGGGGGCAGCGGTCCCTTGCTGCGGAGAGTCCAGTAATGTATGATCAGGAGCACCACATCCAAAACAGAAGCGATTGGCATGCCTGCAGTTCTTGCGCTCATGCCCAGCAAGTCGGCAATAGTCGTAAAAACTAGCCCGTTGAGGAACTGCAGAAAAGTAAGGAGCTACCTTGACCGGATGGACTGGGACAGACCTCCGAATAGGCCCACCAGAAGGCCTAGCAACAGAGTGCGGAACAGTCCGCTGAGAATGAGCCAATCCACCACGAGCCTGCTCCTGAGCTCGAGCTACCTTAAGAGCTTCTGCATAAGTATGCAAGCGAAGGGAGCCAAGCTGCACCATAATCTCTCGCTCAAGCCCCAATGTGAATCTACGAGCCCTATCCTCTTCGTTCGCCACAAGAACGGCTGCGAAGCGGCTAACTCTTGTAAATTGAGCTACATAATCCACAGACCTGGAACCCTGTTTTTCAAGAAAGTTTGGTGTTACAACATTGTATGGACAATATGTAACAAAATTTCATTATTAGAAATAACGACCAACCTGTTTTAGGGCCAGGAACTGTTGCTCCATCTCCACTCTAGTGCTGCTAGGAAAGAACTTCTCCATGAAGCTCCTAGTGAAAGTGGCCCAAGTGATCGGTCGTTCGAGCCTTTCAGACTCGGACCTCCACCAAATGTGAGCCAGGTCCACCAGCTAAATGACTACCACATCCACTATATCAACATCTGCCACTCTAGCGGCCAAAAGCAGTTACTCAGTCCGAATCAGCTACTATTCTGCCTCCAAAGGCGTCTCAGTGCCCGAAAACCTGTCGGGATGTAGCCTCATGAAGTTTGTGACTGTACTCGAACGGGGAGGAAGAGCTGCCTGCATAAGCACAGCGGGAGGCAGAATCCGAGCAACTTCCAAAGCAGCCATCACTAAGTTACTGTGGTTCTGCTGCATATTAATCAGCCGTTCCAACACAGTGGTGACAGCCTCAAAACCTGGATGCTCATCCTGAAGACGAGAAGTAGAACCTCTATGAGCCATAGTCTGCATAAAACCAAAAACAATTAGCATCCAGATCGTAGTTGATAATATTTTATTTATGTATGCATGGTTGGTGAAATGAGCTGATCACAGATCGAGCCAAGCTTGTCTAATATAACAGTGAAACTGATACATTAACCAAACCTGGTGCTATGATACCACTAAAAACCTTGTCACGTTCCGTTTCCCAAAAAGAGAATACGAAATACGGTTATGCGACAAAAGCCCAGCTAATGATTTTCATCATCCATAAGCTGTTCAGAATATTTACAACATCTCACAAGAATAATCAGAGTCGAAAGCAAAAGAATCAACCAAGCATGCATATATGAGTCAAAACCAACAACTTTTACCTGAAACAAAATATATTAATCTCAAATAATCCAGATCTGAACAAGTCAATACCCTGGATCACATTGCCCAAATACGAATAAATCCAAGTATCAAATACAATTGTTCAAAAAAATAAGCAACAAGAAATAATAATAGCAAAATTTCAGCATCTAGTATCTCATCTCACCTATTTCATCTGGCAGCTGATCTCCAAAATCTGCAATTTAATAAATTGCAGGAAGAGAAAAAGAAAACAAAACTTCAGTCAATGCAAGTTACGGGCCGCTTGTAGTGTAGGATACAAGTACATGAGAAAAACTAACTAATAACATGGAATAAACATGATATAAACTAGAATACTAACATGGCAAGATGAACAAGTACAAGTGGCATGTATCAAGTGTCAAGGGAATAAGTATCACGTAAACAAGTAACAAGTTTCAAGTAGTCAAGTACAAGTATCAAGTATCAAGTGTCAAGTAATCATGTTCAAGTCTTATAATATTACTATCTAGGTAGCACTTCGTGCATCCATACTTTTACTACATGGTTGCTATAGTCAATACAATTTCGTTTTAGATTTCATAGTGGATCATAGAAGGCAGTGTAATCAGGGACAAGCTCTCAGATTATCAAGTATCAAGCTCCAAGTAAACAGATAACAAGCTCCAAATAACCAAATAACAAGCTCCAAATATCAAGCTCCAAATACCCAAAATATCAAGCTCTGTGTCAAGTGTGCAAGTGTCAAGTAATCACATGACAAGCTCCAAATAACCAAATATCAAGCTCCAAATATCAAGCTCCAAATAACCAAGTAGGATCTATGAATCCTCTTCCGAATACACATTTCTATATTTTCCACTATTAGATCTTTCCCTTTAAACCCCGGCTTGGTTATTTATTATTATTATCAAACAAGCATGTATGTGTCTCAAACAGTGCAAATATAACATGGTATGATCAAGTAACAAGTTCAGGTTGCAAGATAAATATGTACAGGCGATACACAACACATAACAGGATAGAACAACGAGAATTCTAGTTCAGGACAGCAAGACAGTACTGCACTAAATCTGGAATTCCTGTTGCTACAAACATAAAAATCTGGATCCGTCGAAAGGACTAGAAAATAGACTCTCGTCATAATCCAGCAAACATATATAAGTCACATAGTATTTCACAAAAACATAACTCAAAACCTAATTGAAACCAGAAAATATGTTCAGCCAGAAATCAGAAGATTATATTCAAAGTCAGAAAAATAGCATGAAAACTCATTAAATAAATCCATGAAATATCTGGGATATTCCCCTATATGTATATTAACAGAAAAATAAGTTTCATAATTTTACAACAAAAATAGAGTAGTTAACAAAAATCACAAAACAGCAAGACACGACAGTTTTGTAAATCTGAAATCACAAACACTGCATTACGAAAACAGCAATATCTCACAAGCCATAAATCGAAATCCAAATCCGCCAAAAGGATAATAAAATAGATACAGTAGGCTAACTTTCATATTCAGAAATAATTTAGAAACAACAAGTAGAAATAGGTCGAAAATCAGGTTCTTTACAAGACAGTATGAAAAGTCTGCTAGTATAGTAATCGTTTGTAAACATAGAACTTTTTGTAAAACTCATCAAATAAATTCATAAAAATTCAGGGTTAATCCCAATCAGGTCTAGTTATATTTTGCAAAATTTTAGATCAAAATAATACTTTTAACATCATGTTAAAAATAGTTTACTCTCTAGAATTCATAGAAAACAAAATCTGGAAATCTTTCGACACCACTGTAGTAAAATAGACATAACTCACAAACCGTAAATCGACACTGAGATCCGTCAAAAAGGTTGGAAAATAGACAGATTTCTCTACAAATCATGTTCACAAAATATTTTCAAATACTGACCTTAATAGGGTCTAAAATACTGATCAAAACGAGAAAACCAGCAAAACTGAAAATATCACATAGGCACAAAATCCACTAGTTCACATAGAACTCATCCAAAACACAACCAAACATGAAATATGGTGTACTAGATGTCCAAGCAACACGGTATAGAGTATTTCACAAGTTCACAATAAGTCTACCACGAATAACACAAACGAGCACAAGATAACACATGAACAACACGCATATATACAACAAGAAGTGGTCAATCCTAGGTTATATCATGTCATGTATGTCGTAAGGCGACTATGGTCAAATCATCATAATATAGACAATATCAACAAAGAAATTCTCACACAAATTGTCTCTAGAACCTAGCTACACTACAAGCGGTATTTAGTACTTATATTATACAAAGAAAAGAATACAAGTTACTTGCCTGAGAGACGACGACGAGAACGGAGCAAGAACAAGAATAATGGGAATGGATCCCGAGCAACGAACACAACGAACAGATCACAAACCAATCACGAACACAAACCAACGAACGGATCACGATGACGATCACAAACCAACAAACGGATCACGATGATGATCAAGATCAAAATGATCAACCAACGATCGTGCGAATCAGCACAGATGAGATCAAGATCAAGATCAACAAGATCGAACGGTCTAGATCAAGGTGATGAAGTTGATGATGATCGCGATCGAACAGCCAAGATCACCCCGATGGTGACGATCAAGATGATGATGATCAAAGTAGATCTGACGGACGACCAGAATCAAAACCAAGGGGACATGATCACGAATATCAAGATGATCATGATTATCGACGGCTCACATTCAAAGTGATCAACTCACATACAACTAGCAATGGAGCTGCACTGGCTTCGCTGGCTCTGTCGGTGCTGCAGTCGTGCGGCCTCGGGAGGCAGGGCACGCACAGGGGGAGCACTGGCCAGCTAAAGCATCGCAAGGAGGTCGCGACAGGAGGGAAAGCTGGCATTTGCTATCGAGGTGACTGCACTGGCTGCGGTGGCTGCTGTCGTTGTCGGAGAGGGAGCAGCGCCAGGAGGTGCTGCATGGGGCCGCGCTGCGTCGACTGGGTGCTGAGGTGGATGGGGTGAAGGTCGGGGGAGAGAGACAGGGATGAGGGATGGAGAGGGTGCAGGACGAGGGGGATGCACAGGTGGAAGATGAGGGGTCGGGAGAGATGGGAGATGAAACGGCAGTGGGTAGTTTGGAAGAAGACGGGGCTTCGGGAGGTTGAATGGGATTAGGGTAAAGGAACAGTTGGTGTAGAGAGAGTAGGTTTAGGGTTGAGGTGTTAAATGGGTTTAGTTGGGTATGGGGAAGTTGGCTATATGGGTTTGGGTATTAGGGATATTGGGTGTGAACGGGTTTAAGTAATATAGGGTTAAAATCCAATAGAAGAAAAATAAAATACCCAATGGAATTAGGATTTATAATAAAAATGTTATTTGCATTACAAAATAAAATTTATTTAAAATACTACAAATACAGGTAGTAAATAAAAATGGATTTTTAATAACTGGTCAAAAATAACAATAATAACAATAATAATAATAACAGTAATAGTAATAAGAAAATGGTAAAATAATAATGGTAATAATAATAACAGAAATAATAATATTAAGAGTAATAATAACAAAAATACGAGTTGTTTTACAAAATAAAAAATCATATAAAATAGTCACAAATAAAAATTTTGATCGAAAACAAATTTTAAATAGGAGATCCAACAATATGTTTTGACAAAAGAATTTGAAAGAAAAAAAATAATTTGCGAAAACTTTAAAAACAGAAAATACACAAAAATACGTTATTGGAAAAACAAGGGTTACACCGGTTAGGTTTTCGGGTTTGACTCAAACCCTAACCGGGTCTTTGCGGATCGGGTTGAACGCGACGGGTCACTGGCAGGTCGCGGGTCGAACCGACCCGTTTGCCATCTCATCTTTAGTTATAGTAGACCCATATACAACTCATTCAATAAGGTTTAAGCCATGTTAATTTAGCTAAAATTAAACCATTCCATGTATTTATACTTGACAAGTTCAAAACAACATATAACTCCCTTAATTTATATTAAAGAAAATACAATCAAAAGCATTGCACACACATGGTACTAACAAAATATTAAAATATTCTTTTATTTTTTTGGTAGGCATTACAACACTCCCTCCTTAGAATAGTTCTGTCCCGAGAAACTTCTGATCTGTTCCAGGTATCTCCAGTTGACCCTAAATGCTAAGATTGTATCACAGAATTCGGAAATATGGCAAACTACTTCCCGAAAGCCAAGAAAATTGTTTTCCGAGAGCGGGGGGCTTATGATAACGGTAAAAATCACAGCAAATAAGGGTTGTACGATTCCATCGCATATCCTAAAGCTTCTACATACAGATTAGCTATTATGAGCCTCTTTAACATGTCCGGATCTTCTTCAGGCTCATCTACAAGATGTGAGCCACTTTTAAGTCCACTAAAGGTGACAGATTAGGTCAATTAAGAGAGACACCCAGCCCATGAGGGCTGTATGTCAAATCTCTTATCCTCAAACAAGATTGTCTATCTCTTGAGGGGGAGAATCAACATGAGATAAAGAATTAATTTCAATCTAATGGATTCATATCAATCTCCTAAACTGTTTCTCAGACCTATAAATACCCTCCTCCCTCCTCAGTCAAAAGGTAATTCACAATTTCTCTCTCAAACTCTCTTTCTGATTCTGACTTAAGCGCCGGATGATCTCTCACCGATGCCATCTCCGGTGTTTCAGGATTTTTACAGGTCTATTGGTCGCATCTACAACTGCCAGATTCAGATCACGGTGTTCAATCAACGATCCAAATTCAATCTCAGAATGCTCTAATTACTTTTTACGGCAACGATCAAATGTCAGATCTTTAGTAGTTTCTTTCAAATATAAACTTGCTATCTATTTGCTCCCACACCAAAATAAGTAGCAACAAAAAGATACCTCTGTTATCCTAGCTTTTATATTTGGAAACTTTTTTGGACGTAACCCACAAGTATCTAATTGAGGGGAAGGGAGGGGAGGTAAAGGGAGGGGGGATTTTAATCATATTTTTTGTTTGGTTCGAGGGGAGAAGGGAAGGGGAGGGGAGGGAAAATAATTATCTTCTTTTCTGGTTCACAAGGAGAGGGAAGGGATTTTATAATTAAATAACTTTTATACCCTTTTACATTTTAGGAGAGCTTATGCATTACTGTTTCTAATTCTAACTTGGTATTCTTTATTGTACTTCTTATTAACCTAACTTATCAAAATAATACATGCATGACTATAAGCAGATACAATCAGTCCCAATAAATATGCTTAACAAAATAATGAAGGCCAATATATAAACCAAGCTCAACAAAATATTCAAGTTTACCACATAATATTAATTAAATCAAGTCTTCAAACTCCATAGGCAATGAAATAAACTATTAAAAATGCTTAAGTTTAGTGATTGGACCATTGTTAGTGATTGGACCTTCGTTTCAATTAGTTACAAACTAACAATAGTTACAAACTTGTCACTAACAATAGTTACAAACTATTGTTAGTGATTGGACCTTCATTTCAACTAGGGTCCATTTTTGGGGGAGATAGAGGCATGTATTTGTAATGACATTTGATATGAAGGTTTAGTTTTAGATTAATATTTATATATCTAAAAAGGGTAATTTTGTATTTCACAATATTATCCAGGATATTTTAATCCAATCAGTTAAAAAAACTTAGACCCACTGTCCCTCCCCTCCAAATACCCCCAATATTGGAGGGGAGCCAAAATTGAATTTTGCTCCCCTCCATTCCCCCCCCCCCCCCCCCCCCCCCCCCCCCCCCCTAAAAAAATGAACCAAAAAGAAATGTTTTAAAAAAATCCCTCCCCTCCCCTCCCCTAAAAAAATGAACCAAAAAGAAATGTTTTAAAAAAATCCCTCCCCTCCCCTCCCCTCCATTCCCCTCCAACCAGACAGGCCGTAAATGTTTTTCAAACTATTAAGAGCATCCACAGTCGTTTGAGGTAAAAAAAAATGGCAAAATGCATATTTTACCTTTCCATTTCAACGAAATGCTGCAGTCGTCAAAAGGCAAAAAATGCATATTTTCGTTAAAAATGAAACAGATAGATGTTTCGTCTGTGATTAAAAAATCATTTATATAGTCAGAAACTAAAAAAAATATTAATAAAATATATGGGACGTCCCAAAAGGAAAAAAAATTGCGAAATAACCGTCTGGGTTTTAAGGAGGTTTTTTTGCAAAAATACATTTAAAATTGCAAAAACATTTACAAAATTGCAAAAATAATTTATAAATTTACAAAACAAATTTAAATAATTGCACCCAGTAACCAATGATGGTAATTTGCAAAAAAAAAAGTAAAAGGAAATGGGACCCAATGGCCTGGACGAAACATGAGCCATTATATGCATATTTCTGGGTTTTTTTTTTTGTTTTTTATTTTTTTAATTTAGACGAAACATCATGTTTCGTCCGATTATTTAAAAATATATTTAAATAATCCAGACGAAACATAATGTTTCGTCCTCTATAATATGCATTTTGCTATATCCATTGCTATTTATATCTTTCTACTGTAGCGGAATTGGTAAAACGTGACAAAATAGCTGACGAGTGTGTCGGCTATAGTGTCTAAAAATGCATAAAATGGCAAAATGACAAACGACTGTGGGTGCTCTAATAGGTTGTGTGCCTCTATCTCCACCTAGAAAATATATAGAATGATCCTTAGTGTGTTTGCAAACAAATCTTCATAATGCTTAGTGTTGCTTAATGTCTAGAGTTTGACAATCATATTACCATTTTTTTTTAAAAGGACGAAGAAAAAAACCAAACTTCTTTTGTACCCACGACATAACTGTTGGAAATCTAAACAAATTCATTAGTTTGAAAGTTTATATCAAATGCATGGTTTGTCCTGGTCCGTCCAGAGTCTTTTGTTATTCCTAGATAGATTTGAGGTGTATAAGTCGATCGGAAGAGGAAGAAGAAAGTGGGTGAAGTTGACGAACTTGCAGATCAAATATTGTTCATAGGGCGAGGCGAGTCTCTACGAGGCATACTCTCCAAAAAGGTTCCCTGGTTCAAGTTATTTTGCACCTAGTTCACTGTGAATTTGTTTCAATTGGAATGTAGATGCAAGGTGGTCCATTTTAGATGCAAGGTATTGGAGTGCTCTTTTGGATGATTATAGAATTTCAGAAGCATTTTGCTCTTTTTAGTTCAGAATTGAGAGTTTGCCCTACAATCTGGTCTACCAACGGAATTCATTGAAAGAGCAAATGATACCATCATCTATGTGGATTGTGGAGAATCAATAGATGAAACTCGTTCTTTTTGTCTGAGTTAAGGGATTGCAATGAACCTCCTCTGTAGCAGGGATGTAAAATGGGCCGGGCCTCCCTAAGGGCTATGCTCGGGCCTAGGCCGACTATCTTCGTGCTTATGCTGTTGGGCTTTTTTTACATCCCTACTCTGTAGCAACATTTGTAATTTGTAATTTTTATGCAATTTTTAATGCTTGACATCTCAGTACATTGTAAAGTTGTTTGTTTACTCTGGTCGGTTTAATTTGATTCAGTGCAAGTTTTATCCCAATTAGAGACCATTTTCTCCTATTCGGCTTCCTGTTATACGTATTTGTAGTCCTATTATTGCTTTGTGTATACATGTCAGCTCATGATGAGGATACATGACTTTTTACACCTGCACATTTTCGTTAATCGAACGAAAGGAATTGGAGTCGCTTGATAGCACTTATTGGATGTTGCAGTGTATGTTGCAGCGACATATAGTGTTAGTGCTCCTCTTCTATGAAAGACCAAGACTGGATTATCAGCTGTGGCTGGTTGTTTTTCCATGTGTCCAGCTACGGCTTAATGCCAATGAAAAAAAAGTTAATGTGACATTGTCTGGAATTAATTTTTACATAAATAATTACATTTGACTACGTCAGTATGTTGGATACAAAATAGAATGATGATAATAAACCAATGGATGTTAGTGGAATTTGATTGGATAACAGTCTCCTGTTTGCTTGAGTCAGAGGCTGAGGTTAGCTACACTAACTTAAACATTCGGGACAGTGAAGGGCTGAAGATGACAGGATAAGGTTACAATTTATATATTCTGATTATATTTGCACATTATAAAATGAGCTTAATAATCTCAACTTGTTAATAAAGATCTATACTAGAACAATGAAAACATATAATATATGGTTGATGTGAAGAGAATACATGCTATTTGTTACTTCAAATTGATATAATGAAGGTAATTTGGACGTTTGATGTAAAATAACAAAAGCCCCCAATATGACATGATATTCCTTTCTCATTGTGATAAGTAAATATTCCTTCTAAAACATATATTTATTGTAAGTAACTAGACACCACTTACTTTGACAGATGCGGGAAAAAAAAGAAGAAAAAAAAGCCTACCATGCCGAAATTCTGAATTGTCCATGTAGTCAAGAGAAGAAAGAAAAATGCGAGCAACCATGAAATATTCAAGGAGGTCAAGCAGAATGCTTTGGCATTGCTTGTCTGGTTTTGTTCAAAGAAAGTCATCCATTGAGAATATTTCTTTAGGGTTTTTCTCACATGGGTCACTAACAAATTGTTTCAATTCCATATACCTCACTCACAAATACCTAATTACATATAACTCATTTACAATATAAAATCAATTTCAAATGACCACTTTTGTTACCAAAATTGAATTTCATATAATTCACTCACAGGGCCGTATCTAAATTTCATGGGGCCTTAAGCAAATTTCCAAATGGGGCTTTTTTCAAGTTGACAAAATAAAGCTGACATTTATTTAAAATGCAAACAAACTTGGAGCCTTGAAGGGGAAACTATTTAAATGAAAACAAATATATATATATGTATATATGCTTTCAAAAAAAAAATTTAATTAATAACATACGCATTTTACATAAAATACCTGATATGGCTAAAAATAGGATTAAATTGGGACCGTTCACATCGGACTCGAATCTTAAAGCTCAGGGGTAAGACGGTAATTTCACATACAAATGGGTCCGAAACGGGTACTGGGTCTCCTTCTCACTGATCCAATAACCCGCGAACGGATCCATTTCAACTGGGTACGGGTCCCGACCCGATACAAACCCAGTCCTACAGGATAGAATTAGGGTCTCTGATTGAACCAAATCAACGGGCCTGCTTCGCGGCTATCCTCTCACCGGGAATTAAGGGATTACATTCCTAATCTGATTACGAGGATTTTACTCCTTATCAGATCACAGGAACTACATTCCTAATCTGATCCCTAAGGCGGCTATAAATACCCCCCACCCATCTCTATTAAGAGCTAATCAATCTTTTCCCAATTTATGCTCTTTCATAATCACTTCTGATTACTGACTTGAGCGTCGGAGGGTGCGTCGCCGGGAACAACCCCGGTGTCTCGCACTTTTTGCAGGTGAACGACGGGAGTCAACGGTCAAACTCCGGCGGAACAGGTGAACGGCGGGAGTCAACGGTCAAACTCCGACGGAACAGGTAACAGGCATGCTATTCAGTTTTCCTAAGAACCCACAAATACTATCTGTTTGCCCCCACACCGAATTTAGCGGCAACAGATTGGCGCCGTCTGTGGGAAACAAACGAATAGCGGCCTTCCCTCTTCCCGTTGGTCAGATCTTCTCCAGCCATGCATCCAAAACAGAAGGGGAAGGCAGTGGTCTCCAACCGAAGAACCACTTCTCTTCCTCCTCTCCCTCCTCCAGTTCAAGGTGCTCCTACTCAACAGGCCCCTCCAGGGTCTCGGGGGGCTGCCCAGGGGCGCTCCCGTCAGAATCGTCCGAAGCAACATCCTCCTCATGATCAAGTCGCGGGTCCCAATCCTTCAGTTGAATCTGTGGCCTCTCAAAGCCCTCCCGAGCGGGATCTTCGTCAAGTGATTGCCAACCATCAAAAGGGGGTCGACCTCAGAACTCGCCTGAATGGATAGCGAGCCCTTGGTGGAGTCCATCAACCCGAGAACTCAGGGGCTTCAAGAATTCGAACCCCCCGCCGACCGAGGACTAGAAGATCCCCTCCCCCGAGGAGGCAAAGAGAGTCCCCTCAGCGTCATCGGCAGAGAACTCATTCTCCAATAAGCCGAGCCACACATAGGGACCGCCAAGTTGGAGAGGCACCAGTCACAAGGGCAGATCTTCAAGACTTCCAAGCGACAGTCTTACGGGCCCTCACTCTCGCCCCAAAGAACGACTAGAGGCCACCTACTCATGAGCTAGCTAGGAGCCACCGCCTTCACACTCTCAGTCCTCGTCCTTCTCCAAGCTACCATCGCCGCAGCCCCAGCCCATCCTCGTACGAATATGAGTCCCGGGGCTCGGCAAGATATGATCAAAGAGAAGACTCAGTCTACCGCCGTCTCCACGAGATGGAGAGGCGCCTCGGCCGAATTGACAAGGAAGAAGAGCAACGGGTGATAAAACTCCACCAGAGCAGACCTCCATTCTCCCCCACCATCATGGAGGCCCCCATCCCAGAAAACTCCAAGCCGCCTATACCGGGGAGTCGGACCCCGCAGATCACATAGAAAGTTTCAAAACTCTCATGATGATCCACCATGCTTCAGACGCCCTCCTCTGCAAGATCTTCCCTGCCACGCTGAAGGGGTCTGCACGAGAATGGTACTCTCGACTCGCCCCAGCCTCTATCTTCTCATTCGATCAGTTCGAAGGGCTCTTCCTTACTCATTTCGTGAGTAGCCGCCAAGCTGAGAAAACAAGTGTATCTCTGGTGACCCTCAACCAAGAAAAGGGTGAACGCCTAAGAGATTACATTCGACGCTTCACCGCCGAAGCCCGGTCCATTCCCTCCCTCAACCAGTC
Organism: Hemerocallis citrina; assembly: GCA_017893485.1. Classification (NCBI taxonomy): domain Eukaryota; kingdom Viridiplantae; phylum Streptophyta; class Magnoliopsida; order Asparagales; family Asphodelaceae; genus Hemerocallis; species Hemerocallis citrina. The sequence goes on from CM030366.1 coordinate 99,603,997, forward strand.
AGTAGCCTATGTCGCATTCGAGCGCAACATCACTAATGCCAACCTCAGGGCGTCCCTTGCCAAGAAGCCTCCTCGGAACTTCTCAGAGCTCCTACTTAGGGTGGAGAAGTACATACGGGCGGAAGAGGCTCTCGACCCCCTTGCTCTTGAGGAGACATCTTCCGGGAACAAACGGAAGAACACAAGTGAAGAGGGGTCCCAAAAATCCCAGAAGGACAGTAATGACCAGCGCCGCTCGACTCCACGTTTTGAGAAGTTCACTCCCCTCATTGCTAATATATCAGAAGTCATTATGGAGGTGGACAAGGAAGGACTACTCCGCGCTCCCCCTAGAATGAATACCCCTGGCAAGAAGAGAAACAAAGATAAGTGGTGCTGCTTTCACAGGGACCACGGCCACGACACGGATGATTGTCGGGCTCTGAAGGAGGAGATCGAAGAACTCATACAGCGGGGGCACCTGACCAAGTTTGTCCAAAAAGAGAGGGCCGAGCTTCCCCCCTGAGGAGCCAACAAACGAACCGAAGGGCCCGCCGAGCTTTAAGACTCAGAATCTCCCAGCTCCTCCCAAGAGGTCTTCACCTTATTGTAGCAGTAGGATCTTGATTTTCAATAAGGCCGAGGCTTGTAAATCGGCCAACAGTATGTAATAATGGCTCGCCTTATTGGAGCGGCCACTTAGTATATTTCAATAAAACTTTACATCTTTTCATTGAAAATTATTGCTCTTGCTTCTCTATCTCTCCGAGTCACGACTCGCTAAATGGTGAGTTTAGAGTCCAGCTTCTTCTACATGGCTGCTCCCGCAACTTACTGACCTTTAACAACGAGTTCGGAGTCCAATACTTGGCTCGATTCCGCTTCAAATAACTTGCTCTTCAGCGAGTTAGAAGTGGTTCGCCATTCGGAATTGCTCCCACAACCGTTGAATCCCTCTAACAACGAGTTCAGAGTCCAACACTTGGCTCGATTCTGCTTCAAATAACTTGCTCTTCAGCGAGTTAGAGGTGGTTTGCCATTCGGAATTGCTCCCACAACTGTTGAATCTCTCTAACGACGAGTTCGGAGTCCAACACTTGGCTCGATTCCGCTTCAAATAACTTGCTCTTCAGCGAGTTAGAAGTGGTCTGCCATTCGGAACTGCTCCCACAACCGTTGATACTCTCTTAAAAGACAAGTTCGGAGCACAACTCTCTCTTAGAGTTCCTCTTCACACTCGTCTCACAAATGGCTCTCTCCCAGAGCCGAGCTCTTCACTCCGCTCACCTCCGAAGCGGACCTCTTCTCAACGAGTTCGGGGCACAACTCTCTCCTAGAGTTCCTCCTCACACTCGTCTTCCAAATGGCTCTCTCTCAGAGCCGAGCTCTTCACTCCGCTCACCTCCGAAGCGGACTTCTTCTAAATGAGTTCGGAGCTTACAACTCTCCCCTAGAGTTCCTCCTCACACTCGTCTTCCAAATGGCTCTCTCCCAAAGCCGAGCTCCTCACTCCGCTCGCCTCCAAAGCGGACCTCTTCTCAACGAGTTCGGAGCTCACAACTCCCCCCTAGAGTTGCTCCTCAAACTCGTCTTCCAGATAGCTTTCTCTTAGAGCCAAACTCTTCACTTCGCTCGCCTCCGAAGCGGACCTCTTCTCAACGAGTTCGGAGCTCACAACTCTCTCCTAGAGTTGCTCCTCAAACTCGTCTTCCAAATAGGCTCTTCCCCAGAGCCGAGCTCTTCACTCCGCTCGCCTCCGAAGCGGACCTCTTCTCAACGAGTTCGAAGCTCACAACTCCCCCCTAGAGTTGCTCCTCAAACTCGTCTTCCAGATAGCTCTCTCCTAGTGCCGAGCTCTTCACTCCGCTCGCCTCCGAAGCAGACCTCTTCTCAACGGGTTCGGAGCTCACAACTCTCTCCTAGAGTTACTCCTCAAACTCGTCTTCCAAATGGCTCTTCCCCAGAGCCGAGCTCTTCACTCCGCTCGCCTCCGAAGTGGACCTCTTCTCAACGAGTTCAGGGCGCAATTCTCTCCTAGAGTTCCTCCTCACACTCGTCTTCCAAATGGCTCTCTCCCAGAGCCGAGATCTTCACTCCGCTCGCCTCCGAAGCGGACCTCTTCTCAACGGGTTCGGAGCTCACAACTCTCTCTTAGAGTTGCTCCTCAAACTCGTCTTCCAAATGGCTCTTCCCCAGAGCCGAGCTCTTCACTCCGCTCGCCTCCGAAGCGGACCTCTTCTCAACGAGTTCGGATCTCACAACTCTCTCCCATAGTTGCTCCTCAAACTCGTCTTCCAGATGGCTCTCTCCTAGAGCCGAGCTCTTCGCTCCGCTCACCTCCAAAGCGGATCTCTTCTCAATAAGTTCGGAGCTCACAACTCTCTCCTAGAATTGCTCCTCAAAACTCGTCTTCCAGATGGCTCTCTCCTAGAGTCGAGCTCTTCACTCTGCTTGCTTCCAAAGCAAACCTCTTCTAAGCGAGTTCGGAGCTCAAAACTCTCCCATAGAGTTGCTCCTTACACTCTCTTCAAAGAATGGGTCTTCCCATGGCTCTTAAGAGGATCTTCCTAGCACGTCTTCTCCACCCCTAGAAGTGGAGCTCCTCTTCAAAAATCTCCAAAACCAAACAGAGCATCACCTCTTCCATATGCCGACCCATCCCCTTCATCAACTCGCCGAGCTTCTCCTCGCGCTCGAGCCGTCCGAACTCCGAGCTCCACTACACCGAGCTACTACGGGCAGAGGGTGAACTACCGAGTCACCGAGCCTAGTGGACGAGGTACCGACCCCCACATATGGAGAAAAATTCTGCCGATCCTATCTCACCGTCGGATCGTCTCAAAATTCGTGCTAGAACATGATGAATGGCTCAGATCGTGCCACGTCTCCACAAAACGACAAGATAACGTTTTCTCGAAATGTGAGCCTCTTGTCTTGTGATTCGCGCCACGATCGTGATCAACCATCCAGATGGAGCCACGTTGCTCGGATCTGAAATCCGATCTACCGAACTGCAAAGTGGCAAAAATGCACCTCAAAATCCGTGCTCGGATCTGCCGAACAAGACGCATCTGCCGAGCAGCAAAGCAGTTGAAGAGGAAGAAAGAAAAAGAGGCTAACGGGTCGGGGTCGGATCCGATACCCATGGTTCGACCCATACCCTTCTTAGCTCCTTCATTCTTCTCCTTCTTCTTCAATCTTCCCGCCAAAAGTACCCAACACTTCTCCTCTTCTTCACTGTGTGAAAGAACAAGGCAGAGGAGAGAACCCAAATGCCTCTCCTCCCCTTCTTCTTTCTTCTCAGGGCCGAGCTCCCCCATGGCCAAGCTGCCAAGCCGAAGGGACGAGGTACCGACCTCCACATATGGAGAAAAATTCTGCCGATCCTATCTCACCGTCAGATCGTCTCAAAATTCATGCTAGAACATGATGAACGGCTCAGATCTTGCCACGTCTCCACAAAACGACAAGATAGCGTTTTCTCGAAATTTGAGCCTCTTGTCTCTTGATTCGCACCACGATCGTGATCAACTGTCCAGATTGAGCCACGTAGCTCGGATCTCACATCCGAGCTACCGAACTACTGAACTACAAAGTGGAAAAAATGCACCTTAAAATCTGTGCTCGGATCTGCCGAACAAGACGCATCTGCCTAGCAGCAAGGAAGAGAGAGAGAGAAAGAAAAGAGAGGAAAAAAAAAGGAGAGGTCGGGTTCGGACCCATTAAGGGGACCCAAACCCAAACCGAGCCAACCCCTCCTACTTCACTTCTCTTCTTCTCCACTCTCCCGCCAAAACAAACCAGAGAAAAAAAAACAGACCCAAAGCTTCGTTGCCGAACTCCAACGCAGGGCTCCACCTCGCCGACCGCCGAGTTCCCTCACTCCGTCGTCAAACTCCCAACATCGACTCCATCACCGTCATCATCCTCAGAGCCTCCCTCAACAACTCTGAGAACCCAAGCTCCAAACCCACTTGCCCGTTCGTAGAACTCCACGTAGACCTCGACCCTCCGTCGTCGAGCCCTCCTTCCACCTCGTCGAGCTCTCCTTCTCCCTCGAAGAGCTCTTCTCCTTCCTCGTCGAGCTCATCTCTGCATCACCGAATCCACCGAGCTCCAAGCTCCTCGCCACCTTCACCGGATAGGTCCTCGCCACCTTCTCCTCTAGATGAGCCCCGAACTCTGAGCTTGCCTCTCCTCCTCGCCGAGCATGCACCAGCAGCCGAAGCCCATCATCGAAGCTCGGAGCTTCGTCGAGCCCACTCACGGTCGCCATTAACCTCCATCGTCGAACACGAAGCTCCACTACAGGACCGAGCTCCACCCTCGTCAACTCAGTGAGCTCATCCTCATGGCAGCCGAGCTCGAGTTCCGACGTCCTCTTCGTCGAGCTCCGAAGCACCGAGCTCTTCAAAATGCCGAAGCTCCATTCCGTTGGCGGAGCTCCATTGAATACGCCGAAGCATCGAGCTCCGACGTCCCACTTCGCCGAGGCTTTATTCCAGTCGAGCTCCTTCTCCAAACTCGAACCCACCTCCTTGGCCGAGCTCGTCTCCCTTCGTTGCCAGCTACCTCTGCCGCCAAGCTCACAGCTCTCTCGCTCCGAGCTCCGCCACAGAGCTTCGAGCTCTTCTCCTTCGAGTTCCACGTCGCCAAGCTCCGTCCCCTCATCGCCGACCTCCCCGCCAGACGGAGTCGAAGAGATGGAGAACTTGGGGGCGAGATGGTAACGACAAAGGAAAAGAAGAACGAAGAGCTGAAGAACGAAGAGCGGAAGAAGAACGAACAGCCGAAGAAGGGAAGAGAAAGAACAGCAGCAGGGCCAGAAAGAAAAAGAAAAGAAAGGGGGGGGCACGTGGCATCATTTCGAAGGTCGGCAGATCCAAGCCGCCGAGCCGAAGTGCCGATTACCGATCCTGTAATTGGAGAAAAAACCCCGCCGACCCACATGATTCGTCCGATCTTCTCAAAAATCGCGCTACGACACGATCGACGCACAGAAACGCGCCACGTGTCCAGAAAGTGATCTGCTTTGCGATGCGCGAACATCTGATCATGATCGACGCTCAGAAACGCGCCACGTGTCCAGAGCGTGATCTGCTTTGCGATGCGTGCCATCTGATCACGATCGATGTCCAGAAATGTGCCACATGTCCAGGTAATATTTAATTTATTTATTTATTTATTTATTTGTTTTAATTATTTAAAAAATCCGAAAAAATAATTAAAAAATCGAAAAAAATTAATTAAAAATTCTTAAAATAATTATTAATTCAGAAAAATTATTTTTAAATTCTGAAAAAATAATTATTAAATTAGAATAATTAATTAATATTTTCGATAATTAATTACTTAATTCGAAAAATGAATAAAAAATTCAAAAAAATGAAAAAAAATTCAGAAAAATCTGGAAAAATCACCAAAAATCCAGAAAATTCTGAGGATATTTTTGGGTATTTTACAAGCCCAGAATAACACCGTTACACCCCAAGCAAGATTCCGAACTCCCTTAAGAACACCGATAAAATCTCCTACGCCATTAGAACAACAAAACTACTCATCGAAGACTATAAAACTCAGTCTCCAGGAGTGGGGGCTTGTGATATGGCTAAAAATAGGATTAAATTGGGACTGTTCACATCGGACTCGAATCTTAAAGCTCAGGGGTAAAACGGTAATTTCACATACAAATGGGTCTGAAATGGGTACTGGGTCTCCTTCTCATAGATCCAATAACCCGCGAACGGATCCATTTCAACTGGGTACGGGTCCCGACCCGATACAAACCCAGTCCGACAGGATAGAATTAGGGTCTCTGATTGAACCAAATCAACGGGCCTGGTTCGCGGCTATCCTCTCACCGAGAATTAAGGGATTACATTCCTAATCTGATTACGAGGATTTTACTCCTTATCAGATCACAGGAACTACATTCCTAATCTGATCCCTAAGGCGGCTATAAATACCCCCCACCCATCGCCATTAAGAGGTAATCAATCTTTTCCTAATTTACGCTCTTTCATAATCACTTCTGATTACTGACTTGAGCGTCGGAGGGTGCATCGCCGGGAACAACCCCGGTGTCTCGCACTTTTTGCAGGTGAACGGCGAGAGTCAACGATCAAACTCTGGCGGAACAGGTAACAGGCTTGCTGTTCAGTTTTCCTAAGAACCCACAAATACTATCTGTTTGCCCCCACACCGAATTTAGCGGCAACAATACCTAATGGCAAAAAGAAACTCAGACAAACTCTAAGGAAGAAGTGGCAGTGATATTATTCTAGTTGATGATGCACTTGTATATACACTTGAATATTGCATTATAGCAAAGAGATAAATATGATATATTAGAGAAAATTGTCAGAATGAATTGACGATGAATATATGCACATGAGAATACTAGTTGTAAACTTAAAATATAGAATAACCATATGCACTTGAAGATTTGGTTAGAAATTTATCATAAACAGATAAATACCATATACCATAGAACAATGAAAAAATATCATAAACTGGCATGAATGGACTAAGTGAAAAATAATATTAATCATAAAAGTAAAATGACATGTATGACTATGTGAAAAATAATTAGTTTTAAAAAAATAATTAAATAATTAATAAACCCATGCAAGTTTCAAACATATGACCTTCAAGCTATTAGCACAATGCTCTAACTAGATGAGCTAATAGACCAACTATTGTTTCAAATTTTAGATAATACGATGTAATCTTATCTGAAAACAATTGTTTTTTTTTTTAAAACATTGTAAATACTTAAAAATATGGGGCCTTAAAAAATTGGGGGTCCAAAGCAGTTACTTGTGCCCAGATCCGCCTTTGCTCACTCAAAAGAATTTATATGAAATTAAATATTGTGAGTGAGGTATAAGGAATTAAAATATTTGATAGTGACCTTTATGGATAAAACCCATTTCTTTAATGGGGGCCTACACTACATAGATGATATAAGAGATGACTCTCTTCTCGAAAAAGCACTCCCACTTGATCCAAGTCTTATCCCGATAGGTTTTATATTAAAAATTAGAAGAAGAAGAAGATGATAAAGAAGGTCGAGTATTCTTTTATAGTAGTTATTTTCTAACAATATGAACCTCCGATTTCTAAATTTGATTTGATTCTTACAGCATTCCGATTGGAGTTAAACCACTATTTAAAAAGTAAATATTGGCCCTTAAACCTAAGGCCCAAAGCACCAAAAGTAAACAAATTGTATTAGATCATCAATAGTCGTTGATTAGAGCATCTGTTGTCGTTAAGATTCAAAAATTTTATATTTGGGTTTTAGAAATATCGTTAAGATTCAAAAATTTTATATTTGGGTTTTAGAAATATAAATTTTGAGATGGGCTTGGAGTCGTTGAAATCCAAAATTTGGTCGAACGGTGGATGATATTTTGTTGGTTGAATCTCAGCCATTGATACAAATAAAAAAATAAAAATTGAGTACAACACATTTGTTAAAAAAAATTGTACGCAAAAGTACACATAACAATTCCTATAGGCTCATTCCATCCCAACCCATGATCAAAAAATTCACACCAATCTCAAATGAGGTAATTTAGCAAATGCTCCCATTCAAAATATAGAAACTAGCATATATGCCCACTATTTTTGTAACACCCTAGATTTTAATTATTGTTTTAATTTTAATAAATGAATTAAAATAATTTTTTGTGATTTAATAATTATTTTTCTGGAATTTACCTTTTGACACATGCAAATATTTTTTGGGAAGTTCAAAGTCAGAAATTATTTTGGGAAAACCTAACATTTATTAATAGGTATTATTTGTGAATTTTTTGGATTTTTCTGATAATTATTTTATTTATTTGCAAATAATATAAAAAGAGGGAGTTTTGTGCAAAATTACCACTTAGAGTAAAAATTCCAAATTATCTGATTTTTGGGCTGAGCATGATGGCTAGTCAACTTAGAGGTAAAGAGTTTACCTTTTATTTTAATATATTTTGTTTATTTTGCAAGTTTTGTTAAAGAAGGGTCTTTTCGCAAAATTGCCACTTAGAGGCAAAATTTACAAAATTTGTTTTCTGGATTTTACAAACAGTGTCGGCCAGATCTGGAGTATTTTTTTTTGTTTAAATTTAAATTGAATTGGTTTATCTAATTTCCAAGTATAAAGATTTATATATGTAAAAATATATTCAAAAGGGATATTTTACAAATCTATTCAAAAACCCTAATTACTTGAATGCCGGCCAATATAAGGTGAGGTGCAGCCATCTCTTTGTTGCACTACACAAAGGGTTTTCTTTATTATTATTTTCTTGGAGTTTTGAAACGAAGATCTTAGTTTTCTTGCGAAATGAAGGACTTTTCTTATTCTTTTATTATCTTCAAATGATTCCTCAATAAGGTGAGTGAAATATGTTTGTTTTCTTATTACTCTAAGCATGTTGTATGTGATGATTTATCTATTAGAAAGCATGTTAGGTGATTCTATGATGATATAATGAACTTGATGTACGAATGAATAAAAATTGAATCTTTTTCATGAAAACTACGCTTTTGATGATTAAAACCATAAATAGATGACTTGAGATTATTAAAAACCTAACAGAATCAATGGATAGGTTGTTTTCCTTCATAATCTTGCTGTTTTGATTACACCTACTGAGTTTGTATGTTGAGTGTTGCATATAGTGAATAATCAAATTCTTTACAGTGTATACATGTTCACGTTCATGTTCTGATGCTTTCGGATGAGCAAAAACTTAATGAAAGATGGTTGTAATTACTTACATTCATGGGTAAACTGATGTGGGTGAGTGTGTATATGTTTAAGAAAGATTCAAAGGAGTTTTGAAGTCGAAAGGATCAAGTTTTGAAAGAAAAAGGGTTTTGATATTTTCAGGTCTGATTGTACACAGATCGAAATTGATTTTTGTGTGTTTTGTGAAGTTTTCAACTGGATCCTGATTATTTTCATACTGGGATTGAATTAGATATTATACTCCTTCTATTTGATGAGTTTTAATGCTATAACTGATGCTTAAACCCTTATATGAACACACACATATATATATGTATATTGCTGTTTTGAAGAGTTTTTGTGAAGAATTACTCCTTTAAGATCTTGATGTGATTTTGATTTGTTTTATAAACTCCAGTATGGTTTACAAGTTGTATTCAATCATCTCAGAATTTGGTTTTACAAATTTGTGATTTTACAAAGTGTAATCACTGTATCAGTCGAAATGTGCACAAACTTTAAAACTGGCTGTATAGCAGCCAACGGTCGACTGAACGATCGACCGACATTCTTTAAATTGGGAATTTTCACTTGACATTCGACTGCCCTGTATTTGCACTGTTTGAGTGGTCGACCGTCGGTTGCTTTACTAGCTTTTTTTGTTGAATTTTCTTCGTTCTTTTTAAACGGTTATTTCTTCGATATTATGGACTATTGATCTACTATTTTAGATGAAGCTACAGATTACTGTATTTTACAGAAAGTTGTATTTTGATTATAATAGATTTTTAATTGTAAAGTGACATACATATTTTTTCTTGAAGAAATTGATAAATTGTGATATTCTACGATTTCAAAATATGATTCTCAGTTATCTAAATGGATTTAATATTTTATTTGAATTCTAAAATTTTATGAGTACATTAAATAAATTTGGATTTGTTAACTTTTAAGAAGTTTTCTTAATATGAGAGTATTGGTAATGGGATTAAGAGTTTTAATGAAAGATTTGGTATTGACGATGGAATTCTGAGTCTCTAGAGGGTGAGTGGGACCCTAGTACACCGGCAGTTGAGATTTTTGTGGTTTGGCTAGTTGTGGCCTTGTTATTGATCAGTTGAGTTAAGACCGGTAGGGTACATCAACTCTAGGAGATTCGTAATTAATTAATTAACTTAAAAGATAAGGACATGCACTAGATGATGATATGATGAAATGGGTGCAAACATGGGTTATGGACCTTAGTATGATCTGCAGTGTGAGATAATCTCCAGAATTATCGAGGTGTGAGTGAAATAGTCTCCGGAATTAACTGTGGTGTGGGATTGATCTCCAGAATTATCGGGGTCGAGGCGATGCTCATGGGGTATTCGTGTGATGAGGCATCATAGCTTGCGGTGTGGGGTATTCTCGAAGATTCCTAGGTGTAAGTGAAATAGTCTCCGGAATTATCTGTGGATAGAGATTGACCTTGGGCATGGGCTAAATACTCACAGTTTATCTAAATATCATAGTAGTCATCGTAGTAGGATTAGTTGCATAACGAGGGATTTAACCCTATTAAGTGGAGAACGTTAAGGGATTGCACCGGATCTATGTAGAGTGGGGAGCATAGATTCGACAAGTATGCATTAGAGAGTCATCATATAGCACTGGTGTTTTCTTGACTTAGTTTTATGCATGTTTCCTGTTTTCCTACACTTGACACTTAGTCTAGTTTCACTTGCTGTTTTCATGTTTTATCTATTTATTAACTCCTTCTTTTCATTTATTATTACTGTTGGTATATGTTGTTTATGACTTTATCCGTTATGTTTTATTTATATCGCATTTTCTCTTGATGTCACTCACACCGTTATGGCTGACCCCGTAGTTTAGGGGTTAGGGTTATCTCTAGCCTCATGTTTTACAGGAAGGTACCTATATCTTGGGATTTGGATGCATGTGGTAGAATGATAATGTAGCTTATGTAAATTGTAAAAGAATGTGTTGTAAAAGAAAGAATCTATAATTCAAGGTGTTTGTTTTCTGCTGTGTTTTGTAAAGAAATGATGTAATAAAAGTTGAAAATTTTATCTTTGTTTTGGCTATGTTTACTATTACATTGAGGTTGATGCTGGGAATCGTGTCATGTATTTCTGATATATTATATTGGAAATTCAGGGCGCTATAGAGATTGGTATCAGAGCATGCTTTAATAGTAATAATAAATATGGTATAAAAATAAACCTAGGTATGGACATTAGAGCGTGAGTACCTCGGTGTGGATATTAGAGTGTGAGTATCACATAGAATTAAAATAAGATGTATTGATTTGGGGTTTTATTGGGGTTTTTCCCTGAGGTATTAAGGTGAATATAAATTGTGCTGTAATGCTCTAACTTTTTCCTTATTTTGCAGTATTCAGTATAATCGTAGGATCCAGGACCAGGAATGGTGGAAATGGTGATGGGGCTGAGAGTTCCCGTGGGGCTGGACTTGATCTTGAGACTGAGATTGTCAGGGTGTATCAGACCTTCAATGCATTCATGGCAGCTAACATGGTACAGAATCAGAATCAGAATCAGAATCAAAGGGGCTGGACAAGTGTTTGTTAATGCTGATCCAATTAAGCAGGTTGAGTCCTTCAAGTGGATGAAGCCGCCCATTTTTTAGGGGCAGTCTGATCCAAATGAGGCTGATGATTGGATTAGACAGATGAAAATGGTCTTCGAAGTCTTGAAAACTCCGGCAGTCAATAAGGTGAAATTGGCTACGATGCGGTTAGAGAAGGATGCTGACGTCTGGTGGCAGTCAGTAAAGAGGACTTTTGGGAATCAGCAAGTGACTTGGAAGGCTTTTCTGGATGAATTCAATGATCGTTTCTTTCCTCTGGATATTCCAAAGAAGAAGGCAATAGAATTCTTTAATCTGCAGAAAGGCAGCATGTTAGTGCATGAATATGGGACTAAGTTCGCCCAGCTGTCAAGGTATGCATTGGAGTTGGTTGTTGATGAAGCAAAGAAGGCCAAGAAATTTGAGCAGGGTTAAGGTCGAATTTGAGGTCACGAATGATTCCGTTGGCCATCAGGAGGTTTGATAAGCTGGTCAGGAGGTCAGCAATAAATGAAGAAGATATGGATCAGTTCCAGAAGAAGTAGAAGACCTGGAACAGGAACAAGAGGCCAGCATTGGCCGGAGCGGGAAGAAGTTCCCAGTGAAGCAGGGCAGGTTCAGTAGGCCAAAGCAAAAGGCACCTGCAACTCAGGAGGTGGCTTGTTACTACTGTAAGGAGGCAGGTCACTTCAGGTCAGCATGTCCTAAACTGGCAAAGCAGACTTGTTTCCAGTGTGGGCGAGAGGGGCATACTAAGTCTTTATGCCCGCAACTTAAGAAGGATGGTGCAGGCGGAGGCAAATTTCAGAGGCAGAGGTGAGTGTTCGCATTAACTGAGGAGGTTGCAGGTAACTCAGAGGATGTTATCCAGGGTATGCAAGAATTTTAAATTTTATTTGATGTATTAAATAAAACTTTATTTGAGAATAAATTGGAGATTTGAGTATCATTCTTCTTGTAACATAATTTGTTTTGGTTAATGAAATAAAAGCAAAAGTTTTATTTGATACTGGCTCTTCGCATACATTTGTGTCGCCCAATTTTGCTAAAGTCTTAGGTGTGGAACCTAGGATGTTTTCAGACAGAGTCTTGTCAGTGACAACACCATCATGAGAAGAATTAATTGCTGATCGATATTGCGAGGCTGTGATATCAAGATTGGTGGAAGATTATTTGACATTGATCTCATCGAGCTGCAAGTTCTGGGCATGGATGTGATTGTGGGCATTGGTTGGATGGAAATATATAATGCCACAATTGAATGCAAGAAGAAAGAGGTTTTGGTAAAAGTACCAGGAGGTCCCGCAGTGACTTTTCAAGGGAAGAGGAAGGACCTGAAAGTAGCTGCAATGGTATCTAAGTTGATGATCCCAGATGAAGTCAGAAGCATTCCAGTTGTTAGGAATTTTCCTACGGTATTCTTAGAAGATTTTTCGGGATTACCGTCGCAGCGAGATGTTGAGTTCTGTATTAATGTTCAGACAGGGAGTGCTCCGATTTCTAAGGCTCCGTTCAGGATGGCACTTGTAGAGCAAGATGAAATTAAGAAGCAGATTAAGGAATTGCTGAGTAAGGGTTTCATCAGGCCGAGTTCTTCACCGTGGGGTGCGCCAGTGTTGTTGGTCAAGAAGAAGGATGGGCCAATGAAGATGTGCATTGACTATTAGGAGTTGAATAGGGTGACTATTCAGAACAAGTATCCACTTCCACAAATTGATGATCTGTTTGATAGGCTTCGGGGAGCAGTTGTGTTTTCGAAGATTAATCTGCGAGCAGGGTATCATCAGGTTCGAGTCGAAGGGGAAGATGTGAGTAAAACATCTTTCAGGACTCATCATGGACTCTATGAGTTTTTGGTAATGCCATTCGAAGTGACGAATGCACCGACAGTATTCATGGATATGATGAATCAGATTTTGCAGCCATTAATTGATTCATTCGTGGTGGTTTTTATTGATGATATTTTGGTATATTCGAAGTCGGAGGATGAGCATTCTATGCACTTGGCAGAGGTATTTAAGAAGTTGCAGAAGCATAGCTTGTATGCCAAGCTGTCGAAGTGTGAGTTTTGGAAGTTAGAGGTAGCTTTCCTTGGTCATATCCTTTCTAAGGAGGGAGTGGTCACTGATCCTCAGAAGGTTGAAGCAGTGAAGGATTGGCCCATGCCAACGACAGTGAAGGGTCAGAAGTTTCTTGGCTTTGGCTGGGTATTACAGGAGATTCATTCAGGGTTATGCACAAATTGCAGTTCCTTTGACAGGGTTAACTCGGAAGAATGTGGCATTCACATGGACTGATAAGTGTGAGGCGAGTTTCCTTGAGCTAAAGGAGAGGTTGACGACTGTGCCTATCTTAGCTTTACCACAAGATAGGAAGGATTATGGTATCTACAGTGATGCATTTCTCAGAGGTTTGGGGTGTGTCTTGATGCAGGAAGGCAAGGTTATTGCCTATAGTTCGAGGCAATTGCATCCGTATGAGAAGAATTATCTGACGCATAATTTGGAGTTGGCAGCTACTATCTTTGCCTTGAAGCAGTGGAGGCATTATGTATATGGAGAGAAGGTCAACATGTATACCGACCACAAGAGCTTGAAGTACATTTATCAATAGAAGGATCTCAATCTTCGGCAGAGAAGGTGGTTGGAAGTATTGGAAGACATTCGTCCTGAGATCAAGTATCATCCGGGCAAGGCGAATGTGGTGGCCGATGGGTTTAGTCGGAAGAGTAGTTTGTCGAGTTTGATTACTACTCAGAGGGAGTTGGCAGCAAAGTTTGATCAAGCAGGTATCAAGGTTGTACTGCAGGATTTGGGAGCGTCTTTGGTTCAGTTGAGGCTGCAGCCTTCTTTGAGATAGTATATTGTGGAAGGTCAGAAATCAGATGCAGAGATTCAGAAGATGTTGCAGCAGGTTTCCGATAGCAAGTTATCAGAGTTCCGTATCCAAGATAGAATTCTATGGATGGGTGAAAGGTTGTGTGTTCCGAAGAATGCAGATTTGAGGGAGAGTATCTTGCAGGAAGCACACAGTATTTTGTTGTTAGTACATCCTAGAAGCACAAAGATGTACAAGGACATCAAACAGCACTTTTGGTGGTCTGGTATGAAGAGGAATGTGGTAGATTTTGTAGCAAGGTGTCTGACTTGTCTGCAGATCAAAGCAGAGGATCAGAAGCATGGAGGTTTGTTACAACCTTTGCCTATTTCGGAATGGGAGTGGGAGAATATCAGCATGGATTTCATCTCAGGGTTGCCGAGGAGTCCGAAGGGAAATGACTCAATTTGGGTTATTGTAGACCATTTGACTAAGTCAGCTCACTTTTTGTCCATGAAGATTACTTGGTCGTTGGAGAAATTGGCAGAGCTGTACATTGATGAGATTGTGAGACTTCATGGAGTTCCTGTGTCAGTTGTTTCCGACAGGGATGCGAGGTTCACTTCGATGTTTTGAAGAGTTTACAAGCAGCTTTGGGTACCAGAACCGATTTCAGTACGGCTTTTCATCCACAGACTGATGGTCAGACTGAAAGGGTTGTTGATTCTTGATTTTGATGATCACAACACAGTGCCACATGTGTTTATATTATACAGCTAACAATGCAGTGTACATATCAAAAGACAATTCTAGCTGAACAAATGCACAAGGATACAGCTCAAGACAAGGATCAAGACTTTACTCAAAGCAAGGATCAAAGACTCAATTCAACTCAAGACTCAAGCTTAAATGTGTTATATTGTTGTGTCTTGTAAAAATTGTAATGTACTTTCCTGTTGAGTCTTTAGTCTGATGTAAAGCCTTGTCAACACACACACACACACACTTAACAATTTCATATTGTGTGTCTCTAAAAAACCCCTCAAAATAAGTCAAAACAGTTTGAAGAATTTTAGCTTTTAAGTACCAGTCGACTTAAGCCTATGCCAGTCGACTGATAAGTACGAAACTGTTTAAAATTATTCAAACTCTGATCAGTCGACTCATATGGCAACCCAGTCGACTGATCGAGAGCTTTTTGACCGTTTTCTGATTTTCAAAAACGAACTTTTTCAAATTTAAACGGTTTGATCCGTTGGTTGACAGTTATGTAACTGCTTTCCAACGTTCAGAAGTACAAAACTCTTTATATAGAGTTTCTTCTCAAAACAGAAACAATTCACTTGACTACTTGATTTCCAAAAAAAAAAAACACCCGAGCACTCTTGAGAAAAATTTAAGTGATTTTCTGTGAAGAACAAAGCTTTCAAGTTCACATACTTTGGTTCTCTACACTCAGTCCAGTATAGCATTGAATTCGCTTTGGACTGAGTATAGAAGTCAACCTATTGTTTTAGCCACGTGCATCAACACATACAACAACAAGGCTATAGGTTGATTGTAAAATTCCTCTTGTACTCTTGCTCTCGGTTGGAGAGTGTTTTTGACTCTTAGTTGTAGAGTCGGTGTCTTTTCATTCTTGGTTGAAGAGTGGGTCTGCTTTCTCTGGTTGAGAGAAAGGACTACGGGTTAGACAAGGTTGTTGTCTTGAACGCCGTAGGGTATTCTTGTATTTTTTTTCAAGAATAGTGGAAATCTCAAGTGGGTTGCTTGGGGACTGGATGTAGGTCGGGAGGACCGAACCAGGATATATCTTGTGTACTCTGTGATTGGTTGTCTTGTGATTGCATTTACTTTTGATCAATTATACTCTGCAAAACTAATCTGACCAGTCGACTCAGCTTCGTATCAGTCGACTGATCAGTCTCGTATTAGTTATTCTCTTTGTCTCATCAGTCGCCTGTATTATCTATCAGTCGACTGTTTCGAGAGGTTAAATTTATTTTATTTTTGGCTATATCAGTCGACTGGTTCCCCACTGAGTCGACTGTGCCGAAGAAATTTTTTATTCCGCAATTTATTTTCATTAACACTATTCACCCCCCCTCTAGTGTTTGTTGCTTAGCCTACAGGATCCAACACTTGGTATCAGAGCAAGGTTACAGGCAATGGCAACTACATCAAATACTAATCAGTACCATGAAGGACAATCTACACAACGACCACCACTATTTGATGGAACAAACTATAACTATTGGAAGTGCCGAATGCGAATCTATCTCCAATCAATCAACTACGAGATATGGCAAATGACAGAGACGGAACATACTGCTCCTACCATTCCATATGCACAATGGAATGATGATCAAAAGAGTCAGACTATGAACAATGCCAAAGCAATGAATGCCTTATTCTGTGCACTGACGAAGGAAGAATTCAACCGTGTATCCAATGCTACAACCGCATATCAAATTTGGCATACACTCGAGGTAACACATGAAGGAACGAATAAAGTAAAAGAATCTAAAATTTCTGTTCTTGTCCACAGGTTTGAAATGTTCAGAATGAAGGACAATGAGACTGTGTCTGAGATGATTACAAGATTCACAGACATTACCAACTCTCTTGTGGCGCTTGGAAAGACTTATACTCAAGCAGAGATGGTCAGAAAAGTTCTACGAGCACTCACTCCAGAATGGGAAAAGAAAACCACAGCAATAGAAGAGGCAAATGACTTGTCAACACTTACTCTCGAGAATCTTGTTGGTAATCTCATGGCATATGAGGTTCAACTTGAAGATCGAAAGAAAGATACTGAATCACACCAAGCAAAGAAGAAATCATTGGCTTTTAAAGCCATGACTGACTCAGAAGATGAGGAAGAAGATGAAGAAGAAATAGCAATGTTCACTCGGAGATTCAAGAAGTTCTTAAAGAAGGGTAAGTTTCATTCTAAGAGTAAAGATTCTAATGACCCTCCTACATGTTTCAGGTGCAATAAGATAGGTCACATGAAGAAGGACTGTCCCTTAGAAACTGCAAAGAACAAGGGAAAAACATCCAACTTCAAGAAAGACAAATATTCAAAGAACAAATTTGCCAAGAACAAAAAGGCGTATCAAGCCACATGGGATGATAGCGATTCATCTTCCGAAGAAGAAACGGATGAAAATAACGAAGTGGCAAATGTATGCTTTATGGCTGCACAAGAACATGTAAGTAATGATTATGATTCTGAAGATCTTCTTGATGCATTTAATGAAATATTCCAAGAATTAAAGAAAGAAAAGATTAGAGTTAAGAATCTTGAGAAAGTGAATCAAACACTTAATCAAGAAAATCTTAACCTTGATAAGGAAGTAAAATCCTTAAATTCTCGTCTTGCAAGTCTAGATACTGATCTTGAAACTCTCAAAAAGAATTATGAAGAGATTTCAAAGAATGTATCTAAGTTTAACAAAGGCAAAGAGAATTTAAATGATATGCTTCATCATCAAGTTGCATCTAGTCATAAATTTGGACTTGGTTTTAAGAAATCTTCTATAAAAGAATCTCCTGTTTTAAACACTAGTAATACTAAGTCAGCATCTATTTCTAGTGTTACACACAGGTTATATGATTTCTTTGCAAAACCACAGGTTGTTAAATTCAGTGATAAAAGTGATACTAACGTTCGGTTAAGTCGACTGAACCATAGTACCAGTCGTCTGTCCAGAGAAAGTGGATCTCATTCCACGGGATCAAAACCTCTTATAAGTCGACCTAGTGCATCTACCAGTCGACTGATACATACCAACAGTCGACTGATAAACACTGGTACCCAAGAAAGAACGCTGGATATTAGACAGCGGATGTTCAAAACACATGACAGGGCATGCCAACTTACTATCCACCATTCAGAATATAGATGGAGGAACCGTCACCTTTGGAGATAACAACAAAGGCAAAGTCATCGGTATTGGCATGGTCGGTAAAATATCTAACCCTATTATAGAAAATGTGCTTTTAGTTAATGGTTTAAAGCATAATCTCTTAAGTATTAGTCAATTGTGCGATAAAGGTTATAAAATAGTCTTTGAAAAAGATGCATGCTTAATTTATGATTCTACTATGGAAAATGTTATTTTTCAAGGTTGTCGCAAAAACAATATTTATGAATTATGTTTGAATGCAATTGATTTTTCAAATGATTTTTGTTTGATAGTCTCTAACAATGAACCTTGGTTATGGCATAGAAGATTTGGACATGTGAACATGAAAAATCTCTCAAAATTATCTAAATATAACCTAGTTAAAGGACTGCCAAAATTATCCTTTAAAAAGGATAAGTTATGTGATGCATGTCAACTAGGAAAACAAATCAAATCCACTTTTAAAACAAAAGATGTAATCTCTACAAGTAGGCCACTTGAATTAATCCATATGGACTTATTTGGCCCTACTAGAGTTGCTTCTTTAAATAAAAGTAGATATGTGTTTGTTTTAGTAGATGATTTTTCAAGATTTACTTGGACATTCTTTTTAAAACATAAAAATGATGCTTTTGAAGAATTTGCACATTTTTGTAAACGTGTTCAAAATCAAAGATCTCTAACCATAGTCACTATTAGAAGTGATCATGGTGGAGAATTTGAAAATGAAACATTTACAGAATACTGCAACAAGAATGGTATAACACACTCATTTGCATTTCCTAGAGCTTCACCACAAAATGGTGTGGTTGAAAGAAAGAATAGGACTTTGCAAGAATGCGCACGTACTATGCTTGTTGAAAGCAATCTACCAAAGCATTTTTGGGCTGAAGCTGTTGCTACAGCTTGTTATGTTTTGAATAGAATTCTTCTAAGATCTAAACTAAAGAAGACTTGTTACGAGTTATTTTTTAATAAAATTCCTAAAGTCTCTTACTTTAAAACATTTGGTTGTAAGTGTTTTATTCTAAACACAAAAGATAATTTAGACAAATTTGATCCTAGATCTAATGAGGGTATCTTTTTAGGATACTCAAATAGGAGTAAAGCATATAGAATTTTCAATAAGTCTACTATGACTATTGAAGAATCAATGCATGTTACATTCGATGAATCCTTACCTTCATCAACATTAAATAAGGATGATGAAACTGATTTATCACCTTTAGATAATGTGATTACATCCTTAGAGCAAACTAATCTATCTGATAAGTCGACTGATAAAGTCTCCAAGTCGACTGACTTAAACCAGTCGACTGAAGAACAAGTCAAGTCGACTGATCCGATTGTGATATCTTCAACTTTACCAAAGTCATTTGTTGAAGTTAAAGATCATCCTCATGACTTAATAATTGGTGACATCTCCCATGGTATTCAGACACGTTCACATATTAATATGATCTCTCATACAGCATTCTTGTCAGATTTTGAACCAAAGAATATACAAGAAGCATGTGAGAATGAATATTGGGTGAATGCCATGCAAGATGAACTAAACCAATTTGTAAGAAATGATGTATGGGATTTAGTTCCTAGACCTCCTGATCAGACTATCATTGGTACCAAATGGGTATTCAAGAATAAGTTAGATGAATCAGGACAAGTTGTAAGGAACAAGGCTAGATTAGTTGCCCAAGGATATAATCAAGAAGAAGGTATAGATTTTGATGAAACATATGCTCCTGTTGCTAGACTAGAATCTATTCGTATTTTATTATCTTTTGCCTGTTTTATGAATTTTATACTTTATCAAATGGATGTGAAAAGTGCCTTTCTTAATGGGTTCATTAAGGAAAATGTTTATGTTAAACAACCACCAGGTTTTGAACATGAACAATTTCCAGATCATGTTTATAAATTGAAAAAGGCTTTATACGGTCTTAAACAAGCACCTCGTGCTTGGTATGATCGTCTGAAAACTTTTCTTTTAGAAACAGGATTTGAAATAGGTAAAGTAGACACTACCTTGTTTATCAAAAGAGTTAAGAATGATATCTTAATCATACAAATATATGTTGATGATATAATTTTTGGTTCTACTAATAATAATCTATGTCAAGAATTTGCTAATACCATGAAAAATGAATTTGAGATGAGTCACATGGGTGAACTCAATTATTTCCTTGGATTGCAAATTAAACAATCTTCAAATGGCATATTTATCAATCAAGGCAAATATGCAAAGGAATTACTCAAACGTTTTCACATGGATAGTACTAGTAGTAAATCCACACCTATGGCTACTACTACTACTCTTGACAAAGATTTATTAGGTAAGAGTGTTGATCAAAAACTCTATCGAGGTATGATTGGTTCACTCTTATATATTACTGCAAGTAGACCAGATATTATGTTCAGCGTATGTTTATGTGCTAGATATCAATCTAGTCCTAAAGAATCTCATTTAAAAGCAGTGAAACGAATTTTAAGATATATTAAAGGCACATCTGAATATGGTTTATTTTATCCACGCACCGATATTTTTCAACTTTTGTCTTATAGCGATGCCGATTTTGCTGGAAGCAAAACTGATCGCAAGAGTACTAGTGGTACATGTCACTTTTTGGGACATTCCCTAGTATCTTGGTGCAGTAAAAAGCAAAATTTTGTATCCCTATCAACCACAGAAGCTGAATATATTGCTGCAAGTTTAGCATGCGCTCAAATTTTATGGATGAAACAAACTTTGTTAGATTATGGTATTTCATTTGAGAAACCCTCAATTATGTGTGATAATACCAGTGCAATTAATCTATCTAAAAATCCGATTCAACATTCACGTACGAAACATATTGATATTCGACATCATTTTCTACGTGATCATGTTTTAAAAGGAGATATATCTTTAGAATTTATCTCTACTGATCAACAAGTAGCAGATATATTTACCAAGCCCCTTAAAGAAGAAACTTTTATCAAGTTAAGAAGAGAACTTGGAATTTGTGATTTTATTGATATTTGTTGAAAATCACTCTGTTAAGTCGACTGTGTTTTGAATCAGTCGACTATACTGAATTGTTATATATACATATTTTGTTCTCGACTAAGTCGACTGATTATCAATCCAGTCGACTGGTCAGCAGATATAAGATGTTACTTTCTTCTCGACTCAGTCGACTGATATATCATACCAGTCGACTGTCGCGAGATCAATCTGTCTTCAGCGACTTTTCATCACAACTTTTGAGATAAAAGTTTTTCTCTATCTCACCCGTGACAACCCTATCTGACCGTTGATTTCATTTCCCTTTAATCTGAGCCGTCCTTTCTCTGTTAAAAACCCCTTCACCTGCCCCTCTTTCATACTCTTACCGATCTCTTTTTCACTTTTACCCCCAAATTGGAAACCCTAACGCAAGAAGAAGAAGAAGAGGCTCTAATCCGACAAGTCGACTGCTGTTTTTGTATCTATCTCTCTTCAATTTGGTAACATCTCCTCTTTTTGTTTCCTTTTCAAAACCCTAATGGCTCCCAAACGATCAAAAAGATCTCATGAGGGTTCTTCCTCTACACAGGAGTACACTCAATACCTTTTGAGCCCTGATCTCCTTGATCGTTGGTATTTATTTTGTACCATTCAAATCTTCCCTGGAAGATTTGTAAACTTTAATGATTTAGATCCTTTTAATCTCACTCCACTTTTTCAAAATTCTAGTCTTTATGATATCCTTTCATTATCTAATCAACCCAATTACTACCCCCAACTCATTTATTTGTTTTATACAAATATGAGGATTGTGAACAGACCTAATGGGGACGTACTAATCCGATCATCGGTGAAGAATGTTAGAATGCAACTCACACCGACTAGGATTAATGAAATTTTGGGTTTTGATGATGTCGGATCACCTCTTGATGACATTGTGTTAGATAACCCCTCTATTTTGTCTAGAATTCTTTTACCACATTCTCGACTACCCATGACAAGCAAAAATCTACAACCAATTGCTAAGCTAGTTGGTAGAATATTAGCATATAACATCCTTCCTAAAAAGGGAAGTTATGACCAATATTCTCTTGAACTACAAAAAGCTATATATGCAATTTTTGGTAGAATAGCTGTTAATTGGGGTCATGTCCTCTTTTCGAAACTCAATCAAGATCATACTCACTTTTTACCTTTTGGAGGACTTCTGACTAGAATCTTTTTCGCATATAAAATTGATCTTGAGTCTGAGACACATGTTGTCTCTAGATATGAGTGTTTCGATCGTGCTAGTTTGGCACGTATGAAACTTCTTGATGCACCTCCTCAATCACCACCTCGATCTCCTCCAATGTCCCAAGCACCTTTAGGTTCTTCTGCTAGACCTTCTGCCTCGTCTAGTTCATCTCTTCCCACAGCCAACTATGATGATCCACGTACCATGTATGAATGTGTCAACTACCTTATGAAACATTCACAGACTGTGGATACACATATTCACGCCCTTGATTCCAGACTTGATTCCTTTGATTCTCAACTCCACCACATTGATTCCAAGATTGACAACCTCACCAATCTCTTCACCTCTCAATTTCGTCCTCCTTCTCATGATGACGATGAAGACTCGGATGAAGGCGATTGAAGATTTTTATTATATGTACTCTTTAATGGACTTATTTCTGTATGCAACTTTCTATTAGTCTCTTTTCTATGAAAAAGATGGTTATTATGTGCTTTTTGATGATTACAAAGGGGGAGAGATCTCTGAGTTCTATTTATGCTTGCTTATATTATCTGTGTTATTTTGGCTATCTGTTCTATTTATGCTTGCTTATATTATCTGTGTTATTTTGGCTGTACTGTTGAAAATCTCTGGTCAGTCGACTGCTTCAAAGATTTAAGTCGACTGCTACTAAACTTCTGCTACTGTATCTGTACTGCTACTAAACTTCTGCTACTGTATCTGTACTTATGTTTTTTTTTATATAAACTATCTGATCAGTCGCCTGCCAGTTGACACAGTCGACTGATACTGGTTTAAGAAAATGCATTCTGTGTTTTTAATAGGGGGAGCATATCCTTACTGTGCCTATATACATATTATCTGTTATTATCAGCTATTGTGTTGTCATCATCAAAAAGGGGGAGAATGTTGATTCTTGATTTTGATGATCACAACACAGTGCCACATGTGTTTATATTATACAGCTAACAATGCAGTGTACATATCAAAAGACAATTCTAGCTGAACAAATGCACAAGGATACAGCTCAAGACAAGGATCAAGACTTTACTCAAAGCAAGGATCAAAGACTCAATTCAACTCAAGACTCAAGCTTAAATGTGTTATATTGTTGTGTCTTGTAAAAATTGTAATGTACTTTCCTGTTGAGTCTTTAGTCTGATGTAAAGCCTTGTCAACACACACACACACACTTAACAATTTCATATTGTGTGTCTCTAAAAAACCCCTCAAAATAAGTCAAAACAGTTTGAAGAATTTTAGCTTTTAAGTACCAGTCGACTTAAGCCTATGCCAGTCGACTGATAAGTACGAAACTGTTTAAAATTATTCAAACTCTGATCAGTCGACTCATATGGCAACCCAGTCGACTGATCGAGAGCTTTTTGACCGTTTTCTGATTTTCAAAAACGAACTTTTTCAAATTTAAACGGTTTGATCCGTTGGTTGACAGTTATGTAACTGCTTTCCAACGTTCAGAAGTACAAAACTCTTTATATAGAGTTTCTTCTCAAAACAGAAACAATTCACTTGACTACTTGATTTCCAAAAAAAAAAAACACCCGAGCACTCTTGAGAAAAATTTAAGTGATTTTCTGTGAAGAACAAAGCTTTCAAGTTCACATACTTTGGTTCTCTACACTCAGTCCAGTATAGCATTGAATTCGCTTTGGACTGAGTATAGAAGTCAACCTATTGTTTTAGCCACGTGCATCAACACATACAACAACAAGGCTATAGGTTGATTGTAAAATTCCTCTTGTACTCTTGCTCTCGGTTGGAGAGTGTTTTTGACTCTTAGTTGTAGAGTCGGTGTCTTTTCACTCTTGGTTGAAGAGTGGGTCTGCTTTCTCTGGTTGAGAGAAAGGACTACGGGTTAGACAAGGTTGTTGTCTTGAACGCCGTAGGGTATTCTTGTATTTTTTTTCAAGAATAGTGGAAATCTCAAGTGGGTTGCTTGGGGACTGGATGTAGGTCGGGAGGACCGAACCAGGATATATCTTGTGTACTCTGTGATTGGTTGTCTTGTGATTGCATTTACTTTTGATCAATTATACTCTGCAAAACTAATCTGACCAGTCGACTCAGCTTCGTATCAGTCGACTGATCAGTCTCGTATTAGTTATTCTCTTTGTCTCATCAGTCGCCTGTATTATCTATCAGTCGACTGTTTCGAGAGGTTAAATTTATTTTATTTTTGGCTATATCAGTCGACTGGTTCCCCACTGAGTCGACTGTGCCGAAGAAATTTTTTATTCCGCAATTTATTTTCATTAACACTATTCACCCCCCCCTCTAGTGTTTGTTGCTTAGCCTACAGGATCCAACAAGGGTGAATCAGATGTTGGAGGATATGCTGAGGGTTTGTGTTATGGATTTTGGTGGCAGTTGGGAGAGATACTTGGCATTGGTTGAGTTTGCCTATAACAACAGTTACCATGCAAGTATCGGGATGGCTCCGTATGAAGCATTGTTCGGGAGGAAGTGCAGGACACCCGTTTGTTGGTATGAAGTTGGCGAGAGGCAGATGTTTGGGCCTGAGATTGTGCAGTAGACATCGGAGAAAATCGAGTTGATTCATAAGAGGTTGGTCGAGGTTCAGAGTCGGCAGAAGAGTTATGCAGACACTCGAAGAAGTGACTTGGAGTTTAAGGTTGGGGATGCAGTTTTTCTCAAGGTGTCTTCGACTAAAGGGATGATCAGGTTTGGTAAGGGAGGCAAGTTGGCACCAAGGTACATTGGGCCATACAGGATTTTGAGGCGGATTGGTAAGACGGCATATAGGTCGGAGCTTCCGGAGGAATTGGCACAGGTGCATGATGTGTTCCGCATGTCAATGTTGGGGAAATATGTGCCGGATCAGAGTCATCAGTTGGTGGAAGTGCCTGAAGGTCTACAGCTGAACTTGAGTTACAAGAAACAGCCTGTAGAAATTGTTGATCGTAGGGAGAAGGTGTTGAGGAATAAGGTGATACCTATGGTCAAGGTATTGTGGAGAAACCAGCAGTTTGAGGAAGCTACTGGGAATCAGAGGATCGCATGCAAAAGGACTTTCCTGAGCTTTTTGTATGATTGTGTTCTTTTGTATGATTGTACTCTTTTGATTAAATTGTATTTCTTTTGTTAGATTACGTTCTCTTGTGTAATTGTATTCCTTAAACTATATTTCCATCTATGAGATTTCATTTTCTTTTGCTTATATTGTTTGGTCCCAATTAGTGGTAGTTCTGAGGACAGAACTATTCTAAGGAGGGAGTGATGTATCACCCTAGATTTTAATTATTGTTTTAAGATTAATAAATGAATTAAAATGATTTTTGGTGATTCAATAAATATTTTTCTGAAATTTACCTTTTGACACGTGCAAATATTTTCTTGGGAAGTTCAAAGTCAGAAACTATTTTGGGGAAACCTAACATTTATTAGTAGGTATTATTTTTGAATTTTTTGGATTTTTCTGGTAATTATTTGACCTATTTGCAAATAATACAAAAAGATGGGCTTTTGTGCAAAATTACCACTTGGAGTAAAAATTCCAGATTTTCAGATTTTTGGGCTGAGCATGATGGCTAGTCAACTCAGAGGTAAAGATTTTACCTTTTATTTTAATGGATTTGGTATATTTTGCAAGTTTTGTTAAAGAAGGGTCTTTTTGCAAAATTACCACTTAGAGGTAAAATTTACAAAATTCATTTTCTGGGTTTTACAAACAGTGCCGGCCAGATCTAGAGTATTTGTTTTGTTTTAAATTTAAATTGAATTGGTTTATCTAATTTCCGAGTATAAAGATTTATAAATGTAAAGATATATTCAAAAGGGATATTTTACAAATCTATTCAAAAACCCTAATTACTTGAATCCCGACCAATATAAGGTGAGGTGCAGCCGTCTCTTTGTTGCACTACACAAAGGGTTTTCTTTATTATTATTTTCTTGGAGTTTCGAAGTGAGGATCTTAGTTTTCTTGCGAAAGGAAGAACTTTTCATTTTCTTTTATTATCTTCGATTGATTCCTCAATAAGGTGAGTGACATATGTTTGTTTTCTTATTGTTCTAAGCATGTTGTATGGGATGGTTTATCTATTAGAAAGCATGTTAGGTGATTGTATGATGATATAATGAACTTGATGGACGAATGAATAAAAATTGAGTCTTTTTCATGAAAACTATGCTTTTGATGATTAAAACCCTAAATAGATGACTTGAGATTATTAAGAACCTAATAGAATTCATGGATAGGTTGTTTCCCTTCATAATCTTGTTGTTTTGATTACACCTACTGAGTTTGTATGTTGAGTATTGCATATAGTGAATAATCAAGTTATTTACCGTGCATACATGTTCACGTTCATGTTCTGATGCTTTCGGATGAGTAAAAACTTAATGAAAGATGGTTGTAATTGCTTTTATTCATGTATAAACTGATGTGGGTGAGTGTGTATATGTTTAACAAAGATTCAAGATGGGTTTTAAAGTCGAAAGGATCAAGTTTTGAAAGAAAAAGGGTTTTGATATTTTCAGGTCTGATTGTACACAGATCGAAATTGAGTTTTGTGTGTTTTGTGAAGTTTTCAACTGGATCCTGATTATTTTCATACTGAGATTGAATTAGATATTATACTTCTTCTATTTGATTAGTTTTAATGCTATAACTGATGCTTAAACCCTTATATGAACATATATATATATATATATATATATATATATATATATATATATATATATATATATATATATATATATATATTGCTATTTTTAAGAGTTTTTGTGAAGATTTACTCCTTTATGATCTTGATGTGATTTTGATTTTTTTTATAAACTCCAGTATGCTTTACAAGTTGTATTCAATAATCTCAGGAATTTGGTTTTACAAATTTGTGATTTTACAAAGTGTAATCAGTGTAACAGTCGAAATGTGCACAAACTTTAAAACTGGCTATATAGAAGCCAACGGTCGACTGGCATTCTTTAAATTGGGAATTTTCACTTGACAGTCGCTGCTCTGTATTTGCACTGTTTGAGCGGTTGACCGTCAGTTACTTTACTGGCTGTTTTTGTTGAATTTTCTTCGTTCTTTTTAAACGGTTATTTCTTCGATATTATGGACTATTGATCTACTGTTTTAGATGATGTCTTTGCTATAGGTTACTGTATTATATAGAGAGTTGTATTTTGATAGAGTTTTATTTGTAAAGTGACATACATATGTTTTCTTGAAGAAATTGATAAATTATGATATTCTACGATTTCAAAAAAATGATTCTTAGTTATCTAAATGGATTTAATATTTTATCTGAATTCTGAAATTTTATGAGTACATTAAATAAATTTGGATTTGTTAACTTTTAAGAAGTTTTCTTAATATGAGAGTATTGGTAATTGGATTAAGAGTTTTAATGAAAGATTTGGTATTGACGATGGAGTTATGAGTCTCTAGAGGGTGAGTGGGACCCTAGTACACTGGCAGTTGAGATTTTTGTGGTTTGTCTTGTTGTGGCCTTGTTATTGATCTGTTGAGTTAAGACCGATAGGGTACATCAACTCTAGGAGATTCGTAATTAATTAAATAACTTAAAAGATAAGGACATGCACTAGATGGTGATATGATGAAATGAGTGCAAATATGGGTTATGAACCTCAGTATGATCTGCTGTGTGAGATAATCCCCGAAATTATTGAGGTGTGAATGAAATAGTCTCCGGAATTACATGCGGTGTGGGATTGATCTCCGAAATTATCGGGGTCGAGACGACGCTCATGGGGTATTCATGTGATGAGGCGCCATAACTTGTGATGTGGGGTATTCTCGAAGATTCCCAGGTGTGAGTGAAATAGTCTCCGGAATTATTTGTGGATAAAGATTGACCTCCAGAATTATCTGGGCATGGGCTAGATACACACAGTTTATCTAAATCTCATAGTAATCATCGTAGTAGGATTAGTTGCATAACGAGGGATTTAACCCTATTAAGTGGAGAACGTTAAGGGCTTGCACCGGATCTATGTAGAGTGGGGAGCATAGATTCAAAAAGTATGCATTAGAGAGTCATCATATAGCACTGGTGTTTTCTTGACTTAGTTTTATGCATGTTGTTTCCTGTTTTCCTACACTTGACACTTAGTCTAGTTTCACTTGTTGTTTTCATGATTTATCTATTTATTAACTCCTTCTTTTCATTTATTATTACTGTTGGTATATGTTGTTTATGACTTTATCCATTATGTTTTATTTATATTGCCATTTTACTTGATGTCACTCACACCGTTATGGCTGACCCCGTAGTTTGGGGGTTAGGGTTATCTCTAGCCTCATGTTTTACAGGTAGGTACCTATAGCTTGGGATTTGGATGCATGTGGTAGAATGATAATGTAGCTTATGTAAATTATAAAAGAATGTGTTGTAAAAGAAAGAATATGTAATTCAAGGTATTTGTTTTCCGCTGTGTTTTATAAAGAAATGATGTAATAAAAGTTGAAAAATGTATCTATGTTTTGACTATGTTTACTATTACATTGAGATTGATGCTGGAAATCGTGCCACGTATTTCTGAGATATTATATTGGAAATTCGAGACGCTACAATTTTTAAAAACTAAGAAGTGCCCCCAGTTTGGACAGAACCGCTAAAATCTCCGTTAAGTGAACTCACGTGCATCACACGTGATATGTAAATGACCTAAATACCCATAATAAATGTATTTTAGCAAATGCGCCCATTCAGAATGTGGAAACTAGCATATATCCCCACTATTTAAAAAATAGATATTTGGGATATTTTAGAAAATGCCCTCATTCAAAATGCAGAAACTAACATTAAATTTGTATTCATTTCTTCCGAATATTGAATCTTGTCGAATTATTTATAAACGACGGATGTGTGACTCTGGGTAATACACAAGCTCCTGTTGAACCTATTGTAATACCCTGATTTTTCATTTATGAGAATTATTATTATTTTTGTATTATTAAATTGTACGTATTGTGCACGTGCAAATGTTGTTTGTATAAATTCTATTTTTATAAAGTTATTTTTCATTACATAAACAAATGAGTATACACACACACACACACACACACACACACACACACACACACACACACACACACACATATATATATATATTTGTCTTTTCTATTGTTTTTGTTAAAGCCTATTTTGATAAGCATAAGTATTTCTTTATTTTGAGCCCAATCTAATTTATTTTAAATGTAAACTATTTTGGCCCACTAAATAAAAGCCCATCAATTTATTTTCTCTTTTAATCCTCACAACTTGTAAGGTGGACATTTTCATAGACTTTTTATAATATGTGTATGTACAACTTTTTAGAATAGGGGGCTTTAGAGACACGTGCATTGCACTAGCACGTGTCTTTGTGCTTGCTCATTGGTTGACCGGGTAGGAATGGGAGGGGAAAAGAGAGAGTGGAGTTGTGGGAGGTGGTTTTGTGATCATGGTTGGTTACTACAACTTCCCATTAAATCCTAGCTCTTGTTTCTTAACTCCTAGATCAATCCTAGCCTTCTATTTGCCCCAAATTTATGTATAAATACCCCCCCCCCCCCCCCCCCCCCCCGCGCCTAATTCATCAAACCTATAGTGAAAAAAATACTTGTTAGTAGTTGATGTTGTGTTAGTAGAGAGTGATAGGGGTGGTATACCGTACCGTACCGTACCGTACAAAAATTACTCTACCGTCTACCGTACCGGAGTACTTGGTACACAAATTTCTCTACCATTACCGTACCAATATTTTGGTACTACCGAGTTCGGTAAAACCGAAATATCGGTATGGTAATGGTAGTACCGTGGTAGTACCGGACATCAAGAACCCTAGATATGTTCAATCTAGTTTTGTTGTTGGTCCCTTCTTGCTATCACCGAGAACTGGGAGAATGTCATTAAATACTTTCATTAATGAATGTAGCTACTAACAGACTTGCATTAACTACCAAATATTGATTTCTATTGAAGGTCAAATAGACTAGTCTCTCGACTCTCCCACAGGTCTTCTCATTGAATGGTAACCTCAGTTCCTTTAAAATTGAAATATAATTTGTAATTCCAATGTCATACGATACTGAATGCAAAAAAAATTAGGTCTTTCCACATAAAACACCCCATAAGGCATTAAATGATGAAAATACCTCAAGGATATGTCTGGTAAGAACCATAAGGCATTACATGATGAAAATACCTCAAGGCTATGTCTGGTAAGAACCAGAAGCTCTAGTTTATGTCTGGTAATGAAGTCTTTCACCCATATAGCATATACAGTTGCTAATAACTAATACAAAGCAAAAGATTTTCTGAGATCAATGAGTTAATGGCAACTACGGATCCTTCGATCACACAATTATAACTATCTATTTGTTTATTTATTTATAAAATTTCTTTAAAATTTACTAATGGTACTTAGCTTTGTTTTTGCTTTTGCACAAGGGTGTTTCTCAACATGAATACTCATTAACAGCAAGTCAGTATACCCCAACAAAAAACCTGAGGCCTGGATTTTAAAATAAAAATATTAGATTAAATGTATATTAAATATATTCGGTATGGTACGGTATACCAATGGTATAAACATTTTGTACCAGTACCGTACCATAAAAAATTGGTATGGTACAATACCGAAAAATTGGTACGGTATTACCAAGTTTCGGTATTTTTTGGT
Organism: Hemerocallis citrina; assembly: GCA_017893485.1. NCBI lineage: Eukaryota > Viridiplantae > Streptophyta > Magnoliopsida > Asparagales > Asphodelaceae > Hemerocallis > Hemerocallis citrina. Next base: position 99,634,935 of record CM030366.1, read on the forward strand.
ATGGTAATGGTATGGTACGGTATGGTACGGTAATATGGTATTTTTTGACACCCCTAGAGAGTGAGAATGAAAAATTTTGAGAGAGAGAGTTGAGTGTGCTTGCATTTGAAAGGAGGTCGGCAACACATCCAAGAAGGCTCGGGTTGCACTACAAGCAAGGAGGTGAAACACTTTGGAGTAAGCTCAAGCTAGGAGGAGAAGTGCTCTTTCATTCTAGGATTCGTTTTTGTGGTTTTCTCTCCAAAATAGGTGGGTGATTTTCCTTACTTCTAATTCTAGATACCGTGATAGGAATGATGATATAATTAGCATGAAAGAAACTAATAAGAATACATTTTTTTAACTTGAAAAAGGACTTGCTAGATGATTTATTAAATGCTTGGTGAATTGTATGATAATTTGTCATGAATCTTAATATTGTAGTAAAATTGCTTTGTAGTTATAAAAATGTTATTTTGGGACCATGATAATGTAGAAATCGATTATGAATTGCTAGTAGAATGAATTGTTGATTTTGTGCACTAAACGAACTATTGTGTTGCAAATTCTAAAGAATGAAACTTATCACGAGCATTGTTTGTTAATAAAAGAAAAGAACAGCAAATTATAGTTCTATTATGAGTGGTTTTGGTAGAGAAATTACTATCTTGAAATGTTGTTTATGTAGGCATAAGAATTTGTATTTTGCCATAAGAAATATATGTTTTAATGTCAAAAAATTATTTTAAAAATACTTGAGTGTTGATTCGAGATAAAATCAGTATTCTGGAGATTTTCGTAACAGTATGTGCAAGTAAAATGAAAATAAGAGCTTTTGAACATAAAAAATGTTTAATAAAACAGAGAGTCGAGGAAAATGGATTTCGAGTTGTAGTTGTGACAACTTGAGCTCGTAGCTCAAGTGGTCGGCGAGTCGGCACTGGCGCAACTGTAGCGTGGGCGCGTGTCTGGGGTCACTGATTCGATACCCTGCACTCACTCTTTTTGCGTGTTGGTTTAAATAATCCGAGACCGAAACCGAGAGTATATGACTCTCTGACTCCCCTTTATATCGCAAGCGCGCTTCGGCCTAGTGGTCGGTGCGTGGGGCTGTTTTCTTCAAGGTTGCTGGTTCGATTCTGGTTATAGCCAGATTTTATTTTTCTGACAATTCGATTTTTTTGGGACTTTCTTGACTTACAAAAATTCTAAAAAAATATCTTTATTATTCTAAATCATACACAACCTATGAAAATTAATTGGAAGTTGTTGGACTAAAATAAAGTATATTTTTGAGGTGAAATTGTATTCGAACTATTGTTTCTTACCTTTATAAATTTCATAAAAATATGTGATTTCATGAGGTGATTAGTATAAATGTTAAAAAGGAAGATTGATGGAAATAAAGTATAAAATCGACTTGTATGGGTTTATTTTGCCAAATGAGTAGTACGTGGTGATTATAACTTGGTGAATAGTTGAGTTAATTAATATGGAAATAGTTGTTGGGTATGAAATGCATGATTTATAATTGAACTATATGTATGAAATTTTGATTCATGGAAAAGATTAGAAATCATTTTTAAACGGAAAAGAGATTTTTGAGTATGATAACTCAACATCGTAATTGTGAATTGAAATTGAGAATAAGGGTATAGGCAAGACTCACATCGGCAATTGAAAGATATGAGATATGATAATTGATATGAAAAGGCCAAGTTTGGGTCATGATGAAATGAAAGAAATAAGACCGGTATTAGTGAGAGTGCTGACCTAAGAGATTGATTTTTGTTCATGATTTCATTAAATTAAGGACTAGTACATAGTGAAGATGTGATGAAAGTGAGAGAAAAACACAAGTATGAGGGCCTCGAGTCTACGATGTGGGTGTGATTCAGAATTTGTCTTCACGATGCATCATGACATGACGTGGGCACTACTCCGGAATTATCGGGATCTTGGCGATGCTTGTGGGGTGTTTGGTGACTGCGAGAGGATCGTGTGCCGTGACGGAGGCTGAATTGTCCATAGGTTGTCTTCACGATGCATCGTGACATGACGTGGGATTTCCCTCCAGGTTGTCTGTACATGAGCTCGTACTCATAAAACATCTCGGATACTTATCGTAGTTACAATAGTTGATTAAGTCATGACGAGGGATTGAACCCTACAAGATGAAGAACGATTAAGGGCTTGCCCTCGGATATATGTAGTATGGGATGCATAGAATCCGAACAAGTGCGCATTAGTGTCATATAATATAAATAACTGCATTAGGGACTAAGTGCACAATCACAACACGACATCAATAGGATATTCCCCTTAGTTAGATTTGTGAACAAGTTTGTATTTGTTAAGTATGGAAAATCATTATACTGTTTCCGGCATAGAGAGGATGACCGTGTATAATATTCGTCAGTTGAATAAACTGACGTGCCCACAGTTTCATATGCAGGATAAATGGCATGATAAAGATTAAAGAAGAACTGATGCATAGAAATTATTCAAATGTCGTTGTAATTTCATTCATGTAAATGTTGTATTTTTGCTTCCGCTGTAAAATGTAAAGATTCATTTGTAACTCTGATGTATAGTAAGAATTTTAAATTCCTTGTAAAATTGTACGAAGTGAAGTAAATATCCTGTGGAATCTCGAATTCAGTTGTATTTAGAATTCGGGGTGTTACACCTATAGTGAATGAAGATGATGAAATGATGATGCACATTCCAGAGTGGAACATAAGACCACACAATCTATTGTAATAGATGATGATACACACGCTAGTGATGATGCACAACAATCCGTTGTAATAGATGATGGTTTTTGTATTTTTTAGGATCAAAATCTGACATAGAACTTCTTTCCATTACATTGTTATCATCAGTAGATAAAGAAAGTTATTCAGAATGAGTAACAACACATAACACTTACATTTTTTACAACACCTAACACTGAAATAGTGCGGGTATATGCTAATTTCCACATTTTGAATAGGGGCATTTGTTAAAATATTCCAAATATCATTTATTTTTAAATAGTGGGGGTAAATGCTAGTTTTTACATTCTGGTTGGGGGCATTTGCTAAAATACATTTTATCGTAGGTGTTTAGGTCATTAACATATCATGTATGATGCACGTGTGTTCACTTAACGGGAATTTTAACGGTTCCGTCAAAATTGAGGATTATTTCTTTGTTTTTTAAAATAGTGGGGGTATATGCTAGTTTCCATATTTTGAATGGGGGCATTTGCTAAATTATCCCATCTCAATTTTACTTTATATGCATAATAATACTATAGACCATATTACATAGGAAAAAAACATACAAAATTGGAAGAGAAAAGTTCAAGGACAGAAGAACATCTTTCGTTCGTTCTATATGCCACTTTTCGAAACTATTTGCAGAAAGATGACATTTGCCAAAGTATTTGCGCTCATGGACTCAACAACTAAACTCACTGTTCCTAACGACGAGTTTAGTTGTTTCATGCTCGCCGTTGGGACATGACGAGTTTAGTGCTGATTTTTTGAGAAACTCGTCGTTCCCAACATCGAGTTCAGTTCAAAATTTTCAACGAAGACCCGCCGTTCCCAACGACGAAGACATTTTTACTAGACTCGCTGTTGGGAACAGCGAGTTTAATTCAAAATTTTCAATGAAGACTCGCCGTTCGTAACGGCGGGGGCATTTATAATAGACTCGCTGTTGGGAACGGTGAGGATGTAGGAAATTTTACAGAGAGTGAAACATTCTGTTGGACATTGTGAATTTTCGAAAAAAACTCCATAGATTTTTTTTGAACTAAACTCGCAGTTCTCAACAACGAGTCTAGTGTAAATGTCATCGCTGTTAGGAACGGCGAGTCTTCATTGAAAATTTTGAACTAAACTCGCCGTTCCCAATAACGAGTCTAGTATAAATGTCCTTGCAGTTAGGAACGATGAGTCTTCAATTAAATTTTTGAACTAACTCGCCGTTCCTAACAGCGAGTCTAGTATAAATGCCCTCGTTGTTGGGAACGAGTCTTCATTGAAAATTTTGAACTAAACTCGCTGTATTCCAACGGCGAGTATGAAACAACTAAACTCGCCGTTGAGAACGTCGAGTTTAGTTGTTGAGTTCATGAGCACCAATACTTTGGCCACTATCATCTTTTTGCAAATAGTTTCGAAAGTGGCGCAAAATTCGTCCGTTCCCCCTTTTTTTTATTTTTTATTTTAAAATTCTGGTTAGACGAAAGACGATATTTTGTCTGTTCACCGTTTGGGATTTTTTAAAAAAAATTTGGTCAAATGTAAGATGATCTTGCGTCCGACATTTAAAAAAAAAATGGATCGGACGCAAGATCATCTTGCGGCCGACACCCTCTTTTTAAATTTTTTATTTTTTTTTATCATACGCAAGATCATCTTTCGTATGAGAAATTTTTTTTAGAACAGACGGAGAATTATATTTCGATTCCTATATTTAGGAATATTGTTTCTCAAATATAGATGGATACTGTTCCTATATTTCCAAAAATTTTGGAAATATAGGGACGACTACAGCAGGTCGTTCCCTATATTTTCTAAAATTTGGAAATACAGGGAATGACTACAGATGCTCTTATTTTGCGAAATTTTGTAAAATTTGAAAAAAAAATAGCACGTAGTCATTGGCCAAATATTCAAATTTTGGGTTTGAGATGAGCATTAGTCGGCTATATTTGAGAGGAGAAATAACAATTTGTAAAATATAGCTAACAAAAGATAATCTTTCGTCAACTTTTTAACCCAAAAAGTATCGGACGAAAGATGATTTTTAGTCTCTATTTTTTTTAAAATTAAAAATCTATCGGACGGAAAATGATTTCCCGTCTTGATCGGAAGAAAAATCATTTCCGGTTTGACAATTTTAATAAAAAAATTGGCAGGGATGAAAGATGATTTCCCATCCCTTGTTAAAATAAAATAAAAATTCATCTGACGGTAAATTATTTCTCGTCCGAGATTTTTTATTTTTTATTTTTTGGTGGGACGATATTTCATTTACTGTTTAAACTATGGGACGATATGTTTAAACTACAACACTGACCCAAATTTCTTATTTTTAAATGTTAAATATCCAAGGTTCATAAATTTTGGGTTTGAACGACTATGCTCTCCATAAAACCTATTTGGCCATTTCCGACGCATTTTACCCCCAATTTGACCCGAAGTAAAGAGGAGGGAAAAAAAAACGAGAACATAAATCCCCAAATCGAGAGCTAGGGTTAGGGTTTTGAGTGGAATTTGGGAGATGGGTTCGCTTGAAAACCCCAATTGGGGCTTCGATTTCCATTTGATCGACGACATAACGGTCAACGCCGCCGATTTTGGAGCTCCCGACAATGGATTTATCTGGAACTCACCGGGGATAAACTGTTCCAACAACATTTGGTACTTCTTCTTGCTTGGGATTGTTAAAGATTTGGTTTTGTTTCTATTTATCATTTAATTGGTAGAGTTAATGATGTATTGATTATTTTTTTGATGTATTGATTATTAATGTTGAGTTTGTGATTAAAATGGTTCGAACGGTTTGGGTTTGAAGTTTGTTTGATATGTAGGTTGTAGAAACTAGCTAGAATTGGAATACATAGAGAGGAGTTACAAGATATGGGCAGTGTTCTAAAAATTCCCCTAGGTGCTAGGCCGACTCGCCTAAGGCATGGGCTTTTAGAAAATCGGTTTGGCTGCCTAGGCGGATCTGGCGCAGGTCGGGGAAGGTTTGGGCCGTTTTTTTTTGTTTTTTGTTTTTGGCTTTTGTTAAGTGACACAATTCATTTAAATCCCCACATTCTCAAACCCCCGTTCCCCCCCCCCCCCCCAAAAATCAAAATTTCCCCAAATTGCTCTTGCTTTCCCCAAATCGTCAAAATCTCAAATCGATCAACCCTTTCATTGGAATCTTGATAATCGGCAATACGCAAAATTAGCACTCTACCATTAAGCTAATTTATATTTATGATTTTTTTGAGTTATTTTTTTAGTATTATATATATCTTCTATTTTATGCAATATTATATTTTCTTATAAATATATTATATTTAAAAACACCCGCCTAGCACCTAGCTGCATAGGCCCCTATCGGCCACCCGACTATTGCCTAGCGACTTTTAGAACATTGGATATGGGCCAAAAATGGATAGAAAATTTCGTTCATTGTTGAACCCATCACGTGGGATAGTTGATGTGCCTCATTATGATCTTTATGCTTGACATATTTCACACGATAGTCCATACGATTCATTATGAGCTTCATACTTTTCATACTTTTAGATGAGAAATCACGGGTGTTGGTTACCTTTCGTGTATGCATGAAGTGGTTGTAAAATGAATACTTTTTGAGTTTTTCAGATTTCTAGGTGAACAATCATGGTGGTTGGTTACCTTATGTCGAGGCATCAAGTGGTTGTAAAATGAATAGTTTCAGAATTACACGATCCATGGCAAAAAGTTTGTGATTGAATTTTTATTCCCAGAAGTTTACAGGGGATTGCTTGTAATGATGAACTTGCTAAAAATATTCTCCTATCTGATAACATATTTTTGTTAGATAAATATAAATGTATATGGTATTTATGGGGATTAAGTTATCTACTTTGACATTAAGCAACTGTCTGTAGCGTAGCAAGCATAGATTCCCTTCTCACGGTTCAGTTACATGAGATTGATCCGAGTACTCTTCGTGCACTTTATGAGGTCCAATGTAGGGTACATAGTAAAAACTGAGCCGAGTACTATTCGTGCATTTTATGATGTCCACTGTAGGTCTGACTCCAAACACTTGATGCAGTCTAATAAGCATGTACACAATCACAGCTTCACAGGATATAGACACAACAGCTTACAACAGAACAAGAAATAAACATGTCGATAAGATACCTTCTTAGAAGGATGGAACTCAATGATGTTTCACATGTTGGAATAGATTATACTAGATTTATTTATACATGTCTTGTAGGTATTGTTTCTAATTCCAAGAATATATTGGGAATTATATACTTGCAATAAATTATAAAATATTTTAAAAAATTTCACTGCTTTTTCTTATGTTCGTGGAAAGATAAACTTCACATGCTGACACTTCTATGTTAATAAAGGATGAAAGAGGAAGGAGGAGAGAAGGCCAATGACGCACACTCCTCTCATCATATAGGAGTAATCATTTAGTAGTATAGATATGTAATACTAGCTGTGGAGTACAAACACTTACCTTTTGTGTTGTATCAAACAAGTCTATCACATGTGTTGGTCACATATATGTCACGATACTACCAATTTCAATGTCGTCTTGTGGAATTTTCTGAGTGTGTCGATTAATGTGTATATGTAGGTACGCCTGTGCTGTTTAGGATATATTTATTAATTACTGTAGTAAAAGTTCTAGTCGGCAAAGCTTTGGAATCACCTTTTGGTCAGTCATTCCAAGGATGATCTTCATCTACAGGACTCAACCAGTTCAAGAATTAGAGAACAATTGCTTGAGAAGATTTTTCTACTCATAAATAAAATGATATCAATTTCCTACGGCTGGAAGAGACATGTATTTGAAGAGCACTTCAATTTCTGTTTATTGTTCCATATTTAAAATTTAGTACTATCACCACACTGCGCCCTGTCTATAGATATGGAAAGGAGGACCTTGTGCAGATTGAATATTATCTTCAATATAGGTAAATGGTAGACTATTTTAGACAGATTAAATAGACAGATGGGGGTTAGATTACTTAATAATTAAATTGATGTTGCTTTGGCAAGTATTTTCCTATTTATAATAGTGAATTCCACTTTTTATTAATCTCAACTTTAATTAGAACATTATGAAGTGATGATCAAATTCCTTTTTTGGTATATTATGTTTCTCCAAGAGTATAGGCACAGGTATAGTTGATTTTCTGTGACAATTCTACAGGTAAATATGAAATTTAACTAATTGTGATATCAAACCATAACATTCTTATCCTCAGTTTGCTATCAAGTTTATGTTTTTATTTATCCATTCATTTCTTTATTTCCTCTTTCTTATTTGTTTTCCTCATTGGCATAATCATCTGTGATGCTCAGTGTGGAAAATGGATTTTTCCCCCAAAATGACCTACTTTTTGAAAGTATTTACCAAACTGACCAACTTTCGAAAGTATTTACCAAAATGACCCACTCGCTATCTCAGTCTGCGACTCTAGTGAAAACAGGGTCGCTAATGTATCTGACTGTTGTTTTCACCACCTTGGGAAAAACATGAAGAACAAAACCAAGTATACACTTGCTATCTTAGTTAGCGACCCTATTTTCACTAGGGTTGCTAACTGAGATAGCGAGTTTCGATTGGGAAATGATTCATGTGACGGGACCTCAAAATATTCAGGATAATAGAAAAGTTTTGGATTGTTCAAGAGTTTTCTTTACCTTCGATATCAACAGATTCACACATTCCAGCTGCTGTTTGGTGCTTTTCAAAAACCGTAACTCTGCTGTATCCAAGCGTGGCAAGGGCATAAGATGTTTGCCTCCAAAGACTAAATGTTCAAGTTTAGCTCTCTGTAAATGAACATCACCAACCATCAGTACACTTCAGAAACTATTTGTACTTTTAAATCGTTTAAGACTTGTGCAATTGCACGTTTAAAAAGTAAATTTTAAATATTTTGCACCTATACATATAATCAAGAGAGTTTAAATTGTTAAAGACTTGTGCAATTGCACATTTAAAAAGTAAATTTTAAATATTTTGTATCTATACATATAATCAAGAGAATTTTAAATATTTTGCAATTATAGCCATATGTAATCTTTTTTTATGCATTAGAATATTTTTGAGATTTTGAGAATATTCTGAAATTTGTATCTTGTTTTGTTTTGAGCCATATAAAGACCTTGAGATTAATGAGAAAGATATGCTATTCCTGATTAAAAATTATTGTATTGAAGTTTTGCTCTTCATCTCTCTTTGTGTGATACAATTGAGATCCAACTTGTTAGGGTTCGTGATAAATTGTAATACAATTTTAGGGTTAGTGATTAACTCTAAAATCTACTCCCAAATTAAAATCCCCAAATATAATTACCCAAATAAAAAAAACCTAATCCCTCATCCCCAAATCTCCATCGTCTTTTTCCCTGCATCTTCACCTCCTTCCTTCAAAATCCTGGCCCCCCATCCTCTCCCGAAACCGCCCAACTCTCCCCTCCCCCGTCGTCATCCCCGTCGACGAAACCCCTCACCTCCACCCCCAAATCGACGTCGACCCCACAGTTGCCCATCCTTTCCCTCACCCCCGTCGACCACCCCCTCTCACTTCCACCACAAAACCAACTCGCCCCAAGCTGCCCCACCTCAACGCTTCCGTCACTCGCCCTCTCCTTCGTCGAAACCCTAAAACCCAACCCCCTTCACTGAACCCCTTCCCAGGCCGACGCCAGCCTAGATTCACCTCGCTGCACCCGATCGAAACCCTAGCGGCGTCGCGCCCTATTGCACCCATCGCTCTTGCTGTTGCCATTGCTGGTTTGGATTGCGGCTGTCTCTCTCTTACTGTGGTTGCTGATTTGCCGTGGTCTGCCATTGCTGTGTTTTACCAGAGATCTACGCAATTGTTCTTCGAACCCTCGGTATATTCTTTCCACTTTTAAATATTTGTGTTATACTGCTCTATTATCACTATCATATTATCTAGTTTAACTGTCGACCACAAATATTGAGATTGAGTGTTCCACATGCTTGATTAGAGTACGAATCAATATTGAATCTATTACTTGCTAAGAACACTTAGGGATTTGATTATTGATTGTTATAATTGAATTATTAATTGGGATTGTTAAACGTGATTCAGTTTTTGAAAATCCATCACACCGGTTAACTGTTTAAAAATTCTAACTGTAATCCGCACTACGTGTTGGTAAAATTAATCCATTAAGAATCTTGGAAATTCTCTATTTTAAGGTTAGTTTTACATCATTTTGGTATCAGAGCGAAGGTTCCTAAAACCTTAGTTCTTACATCGTAGGCATTAATTTTGCATTCATTTAAGATTGTGTAGTCTTTTATTTTTCTTTCTTTATTTTAGATCATTTCAGATTTATTATTAAAAAAAAATTAGCACACACACGACTCCTAGTTTTCCACTTTTGGTGAGCGTCTTCGCAGCACCATCCCAAATTCTGAAGAGCCTTTCTTATCTTTTACAAATCACCCAACTAGGAATCCTAGACCTTCCCGAACTGAGATGGACAACTCTGATATTTCCGCTACCCTAGCTACCATTCAAGCAACTCTTGCCAATATCAATCAGAGGCTTGAGAAAGTGGAATTAAATCAAATTGTTATCCCTGAGCTTCATGCTAATCGTCAGATCCCTCAAGTGAATGTTCGTGACGATCGACGTCAAGAACGTGACTCTGACGAACAATATAAGAATGTTAAGGCTGACGTTCCCCATTTTGAAGGCCACATGGAACCCCAAGCTTTCCTTGATTGGATCCGTGCGATGGACCACTACTTTGTGTGGTTTGACATGAGCGAAGTCCTGGAAGTTAAATTTGCCATTATGAAATTGACGGGTAAAGCTCAACAATACTGGACCAATCTTGAATATGCCCGCAGAGGTCGAGGCCTGACACCTATAGCCACTTAGGAAGCCATGAAAGAGAAGCTCACTGAGAGATATGTACTGTTATCGTTCCACACCCGATTGCTAGATTCGTGGAACCAACTGTATCAAGAAAGTAAATCCACACAAGAATATGTTGATAAATTTGATGACTTCCTTATTCGGTGCAATGCTTTAGGTAAAAAGAGTGAAGAACAAACTCTCTCTAGGTTCAGGGCTGGATCACGAGCCGATCTGAGGAATGAGCTAATTCATAAAAATGTGAACTCATTAGCGGCAGCTTATGTTCTTGTCCTCAATATGGATTCCCTTAAAGCAAGTTTCCATTACAAGTCCAGCGATTCGATGGATCATTCCTCCAGAATGAATCCTCCTGACCGCTCTAGACCTGAGCACTCCTCTCCTCAGTACCCTAACAAGTCTTACCCAAACAAACATACTTCAAATTCCTATCCACTTAGAAATGACAACACGGGTAAGAACACTGAAACAGACTATTCTACGATTGATCCTCTCACTAAGTGCTATAAATGTAAGGGATACGGCCATGTTGCTGGCAACTGTCCTAACCCAAGTAGGATCAATATAGTAGAGGGTACCGCAGTCATTGCTGATGAGCCTGACAATGAGTTTACTTACGAACCTAATGTAAGTGATGACTTTGATGAAAAAGAGGATGACTAGTTTCTCAATTGTGTTCAGTCTGTCTAGTCACCTCCATTGAGTGTACCTGAGTCACCCATCCCTTCCCAAATCACTTGGCAACCCATAGATTTTACCCCTATGTTAGAACATCACAGAGTCACAGAGTCTGCATCCACATTTGCATTCTGTATTCATGATTTGAATAGAGAAATTTCCAAGGAAATTAATGAGATTAATTTTAACTACACGTTAATAACAGATACAAGAAGGAAATTTAAAACTCTTGATGTTGGTGACGAATTGATGGTTCGGATTCGTCCGGAACGGATTCCCGCTGGATCCGTTAAGAACTTGGACATAAGTGCTGCAGGCCCATTTAAGATTTTACAGACAATTAATGATAATACCTATGTCGTTGACCTTCCTGAAGGCTTTGGTATAAGACTTTCAATATTGAGGATCTAGTACTCTATGAAGACTCAAAATTCAACCATAGAATTTTTTTTATAGATGAGCCTACCTTGCAGCCTAAAGGTGAGATTTCCATGTTTACCCCTCAACCTTATACTACTTACCCACCGACAGAAGAATTGAATAATATTTTAGATGATCAGATAATTTCTACAAGAGATGGTGGTATGCACAAGTATTTGGTGAGGTGGAAGAACAAGCCGAAGTTGGATGACACTTGCATGATCGTGAGGAGCTCCCGCAACTGGATCCAGATCTTTTGGAGCACCATGACAGGATCACTGGTTTTGACTCGACTAGGTCGAGCTCTCTCTCACCCGGAGAGAATGATGAGGACATCCACTCTGATTAGTTTAATATTTTATTTCAGTACCATATTTATTTTGGCAATTATAGTCATATGTAATCTTTTTTATGCATTAGAATATTTTTGAGATTTTGAGAATATTCTGAAATTTGTATCTTGATTTGTTTTGAGCCTATATAAAGGCCTTGAGATTAATGAGAAAGATATGTTATTCCTGATTAAAAATTATTGTATTGAAGTTTTGCTCTTCATCTCTCTTTGTGTGATACAATTGAGATCCAACTTGTTAGGATTTGTGATAAATCCTAATACAATTTTAGGGTTAGGGATTAATTCTAAAATCTACCCCCAAATTAAAATTCCCAAATATGATTACCCAAATAAAAAAAACCTAATCCCTCATCCCCAAATCTCCATCGTCTTCTTCCCTACATCTTCACCTCCTTCCTTCAAAATCCCGCCCCCTATCCTCCCCCGAAACCGCCAAACTCTCCCCTCCCCCGTCGTCATCCTCGTCGACGAAACCCCTCACCTCCACCTCCAAATCGATGTCGACCCCACAGTCGCCCCTCCTTTCCCTCACCCCCGTCGACCACCCCCTCTCACTTCCACCACAAAACCAACTCGCCCCAAGCCATCCCACCTCAACGCCTCCGTCACTCCCTCTCCTTCGTCGAAACCTTAAAACCCAACCTCCTTCACTGAACCCCTTCCCAGGCTGACGCCAGCCTAGATTCACCTCGCTACACCCGATCGAAACCCTAGCGGCGCCACGCCCTATTGCACCCATCGCTCTTGCTGTTGCCATTGCTCGTTTGGATTGTGGCCGTCTCCCTCTTACTGTGGTTGCTGATTTGCCGTGGTCTGCCATTGCTGTGTTCTACCAGAGATCTACGCAATTGTTCTTCGAACCCTCGGTATATTCTTTTCACTTTTAAATATTTGTGTTATACTGCTCTATTATCTCTTATCATATTATCTAGTTTAACTGTCGACCACAGATATTGAGATTAAGTGTTCCACATGCTTGATTAGAGTACAAATCAATATTGAATCTATTACTTGCTAAGAACACTTAGGGATTTGATTATTGATTGTTATAATTGAATTATTAATTGGGATTGTTAAACGTGATTCAGTTCTTGAAAATCCATCATACCGGTTAACTATTTAAAAATTCAAACTTTGATCCGCACTACGTGTTGGTAAAATTAATCCATTAAGAATCTTAGAAATTCTCTATTTTAGTGTTAGTTTTACATCAAAAGTAAATATAAATATAATAAAGGCAACAAAAAAAACAAAACCAATGTTTCTCATTAATATATTTGTCCATGAGAACATGTATCACAGGAAGATATGGTAAATTAAAGAACAGTTATGAAGACAAATTAGGAAATGATGTTAACCAATCAATAAATTTAATTTTACTTAAAGTTATATGCTTTATTTTATGTTCATAAAAAAAATTCAATTAAATGTTTAGTTTTCCTGGTTAAGGGAGAATTTTGATCACAAATGGGTTTGGAGAATTCAAAACTTGCTTATAGTAGTGTAGATATATCAAGCTTAAACTTTAAATCCATAATGACTACAATTGTCGATTGAGCCTCCATGCTTCCACAACTCGATCATCAATCATCATGCCACAGAAATGCAAGAACTAATTCACCATTTATTTTTGCATTACCACCAACTTTACTGAAACGTGAGAATAACTCAATGATAAGAGAATAAATATTTGAATCGAATGAACTTCAATTCTTTGAGGGAACAAACGGAGTGAAACTTGCTAACAGAGAAGATCTTCTATTGATAGAAGAGAACATTTCGTCGAGACAATAAGAAACTTCCTAGAAATCGACATCTGAAACACTCCAAATTCATATAGAGGGAGGAAGAACATGCTGCAAACATCTCCAATACCACTCAAAAGTAATGGAGAATAGTGTCATCAATCAAAATGAAAGCTCACTAGTCTTTTTGACTTTTTTAAGATAAAAATTCAAATGAAAATAAATACGATAAAGATAAACTCGATAAACAGATCAGAGAAAAAATATTAAATATACCAAACCTGCACAATTTTCATCAGATAAAAACTCATCATCATCCCAGAGCTGCATACTTCAAACAAGCAATGCAAGACTTCCAATGCAGTATTTTCGGAAACAAGAAACTTGTGAAGCTAGACTAGACCCAATCACATCTACATTTCAATTATGATACTAAAAGAACGTAACGTATCGTCACCTTGATAGTAATCTGCAATATATGATTCTGATGCCAATCGACACTTGCTATCTCAGATAGCGAGTATAGTTAAAATAGGGTCGCTATCTGAGATAGCGACCCTATACTTGGGCTTTTCCCCCTGGTTTCACTTCAAAACAGCAGGCACATAGACTCCCTTTCTCAATTAGCGACCCTAGTGAAAATAGGGTCGCTAACTGAGATAGCGAGTGTATACTTGGCTTTTTTCTTCAGATTTTTTTCCATGTGGTTAAAACAACAAACATATAGACTCGCTATCTCAGTTAGCAACCCTGTTTTCACTAGGGTCACTAACTGAGATAGTGAGTGGGTCATTTCGGTAAATACTGTTGAAAGTGGGTCAGTTTGGTAAATACTTTCAAAAAGTGGGTCATTTTGGGAAAAAATTCTGGAAAATGGTGGCGCATTGGTCGATGCTGCAGTTGTTAATGAATCTAGCTCCAAGAAGCGGTTTGACATTATTTATTATAGTGAATTCCACTTTTTATTAATCTCAACTTTAATCAAAACATTATGATGTGATGATCAAATTCCTTTTTTTTGTATATTCTGTTTATCTAAGTGTATAGGTGCAGGTATAGTTGATTTTCTGTGACAATTCTACAGATTAATATCAAATTCAACTATGTTCAATTGTGATATCAAACCATAACATTCTTATCCTCAGTTTGCTTATCAAGTTTATGTTTTTCTTTATCCATTCAACCTTTTATTGCTTCTTTCTTATTTGTTTTCCTCATTGGCATAATAATCTGTGATGCGTCAGTGTGGAAAATGGTGGCTCCTTGGTCGATGCTGCTGTTGTTAATAAATCTAGCTCCAAGAAGCGGTTTGACATCATTTATTATAATTCCAACATTCTGATTATAGATTTCAGTTTTTTTTAATAAAAATTTGTTTGTTGGTAATCACAACGAACTTTTTGATTTGTAGTGGAAGGTCTGAATCCAGCAGTGCACCTAGTTCTAAAGCTTGTAGGGAGAAAATGAGGAGGGATAGGTTGAATGATAAGTATGTTAACTCCGTTCACGGTCCATAGCTTTTCCTTTAGATTTTTCTTTTTTCTTTTTGGTCATGTCGACTTGAACGCTAGGTTTATGGAGTTGGGTTCTATTTTGGAACCTGGAAAACCCCCAAAGATGGATAAGGCAGCAATTTTGAATGATGCCATCCGAATGGTGACCCAGTTGCGTACGGAAGCACAGAAGCTGAAAGATTCAAATGAGAATCTCCAGGAGAAGATCAAAGAGTTGAAGGTCAGCATGCACTTCTCTGTCATCCTGCTGTTTCATCTATTATTCATCTACTTGGGTGCATGTTAATTTGAACATTATATTAGCCTATTAATATTATAATATTGTAGGTAACAGGATTTGTATTTCCTAGCATGGTGTCTATTAGTTTATGCATTCCTGAATATTGAGATCCACTAGTAGTAGCATAACTAGTAGGAAAATCTAACCTACAACCACATCCTATAACTTTAAATCTTTATAACAACATGTCGAGAATTGGTTAAATGAACGAGAAATTCAGTAGATACCATGAGCTCCATTCTGTCTATGATCAGCAACTGCCCTTCCCCTTGGAATTTCTCTTTTTAGATGGCTGTTATATTCTTTATCTTGCAGGAAGAGAAAAATGATCTTCGTGACGAGAAGCAGAGGCTAAAGCAAGAGAAAGAGAACTTAGAGCAGCAAATTAAAATGTTGAATGCCCGGACAAGCTACGTGCCTCACCCTCCTATGATTCCAGCAACAGCTTATACTGCACCAGGGCAAGCAGCAGTCCCGAAGATGATGATGCCTTTTATTAGCTACCCTGGGTACCCAATGTGGCAGTTCATGCCACCTGCTGATGTTGATACTTCCCAGGATGCAGAATCTTGTCCCCCTGTTGCTTAATCAAAAAATTTGTTCAGTTTGTCTTTTAAGCCCAAGAGATCTGGAAGACATTTTGTTATGTTCTTTGTCCCGAGCTTGTAACTCGAAGCTCTTAACCTTGATTTGAACTTGTCTAGTTTGTTGTGTTCAATATCTGGTAAGACTGCTCTGTGGTTTAACTGTAAATTTTTTAAATGACAGATCCAGCATCTAGTTGTAAATAGATGTCAACTCTGGTACTGCTATTTAGTATTGTGAAATCTCCTGACATTGGTAAACTTGAAGGGAGGTAGCCTGTATTTCATCATCTTTACAAAGTACCGTTTAGTATGGTAGCACAGAATGATTCTATTTTCACTTTGAAGTAAACGGGCAACCATTAGCTTTTGTGTTATTCTGAAGTAGTTGACTTTCTTGTGCATTGCACATGTTTTGGCTTGATGTATAGAAACTGGGAGGTGATATACATCGAGAGTGTTGTAGTGCTACTTTGTTTGCTGTTATATTTCAGAGTTCAAACTTCAGTAGATATGGCGTGATAGATACATAGGATCAGGAAACAATTTGTAAGTATAGTTGAGAGTTATGTTAGTGTTTATATTTTGTTTTCCAATTTCAGTATGGTGGAACTCTTTTCTGATGATGGTTGTTTGATCAATTAATCAGACTCGTGGAAATTCTCAACATATTACAATGTACACCGCTTGCCATAGAATTCTAATTAGCCTGCAAGTAGGAATAGGAAATACATAAAAACATGTCGAAGTCTGCTCAAATAACACATAAATATTGTTCACGCATTCGATAGTAAAAGAACTTTACACATATTTGTAACAGTGCACTGATACATGTAGCCTATATTTCCCATCAAATTACAGGAAACTGCTTGCAATTGCATCCCTTCAAAGTACCAGAGCTACAACCATGCCTAGAGCCAGCAATAGTTGAACCTTCCTATGCTGATCTTTAAATCCATTAGCTGCAGAAAATTGCGATCTAGATCTTCCAAATGGCAAGTTTGGCTGAGAATTGCTTTTTGGACGAGGATTGGCAGCTGGCACATCTGTTATTGCTTGCGGAGATTCGCTTGCTGGAAGAGGGGGAGAGTCCACTGTAGGTGATGTAGTGGGGGCATCTGCTGCCACTGGCGGAGAATCGCTTGTTGGAGGAGAGTCCACTGTTGGTGAAGTAGTGGGGACATCTGCTGTTACTGGTGGAGAATCGCTTGTCAGAGGAGGGGAATCCACTGTTGGCGATGCACTGGGCACCACATTGCTTGCCGGAGGAGAAGGAGGAGGAGGAGAGTCTGCTGTTGGAGCTTCAATTGGTGAAATTGCAGGAGGAGAGGCTTGAGATGGAGTGTTGCCAGCTGTAGAAAGCGTGTCAACCTCCACCTTCATGCCAGCAGCGCAATGCCCTGGAGTTCCACAGATGAAGTATCGCGACCCTGAAGACGTGAGTGACACAAGTGTGTTCCCATCATTACCGCTAGCAATTGGATTGCTCAGTGAACATGCATCGTAGTCGTCCTTTGAAACCTCCACCACACTGTGCAGAGTATCGTCATACGAGAAAGCTGTTGAAAACATTGTTCGATATTTAAGAAGAGTGATATAAAAATGTACTGATCTTTCCAGAAAGTTAAAGCCATTGTTAACTTACTTAGAATGTCACCAGTTTGGAACGTTTGCGAGGAAGCCCACGATGCAAAGTCTGTGCCTAGACTCCACCCATCAGCCCCTCCAACTAGATAAGTATCGGCCATTGCCAAGTGAACCAGGATTGCTACAACTGTGAGGCCTAGGAAAAATCTCATTGCAGTCATTGTGCAGCCTGTATCAGAAACTACAACAAAGGAGGAGAGATTGGTTTGAAGTTAAAGGGATAGAGAAGACCTCTATATATAGTGGGATGTTAGTAGAGTAGTTATCAAGGAATGAATGACTTCACAAAGTCAGAAGCAGAAAGGTTGAAAAACGGGTAATGACAGATAGTTTGCTTAGAATGTTTAGGTGAATAGATGATTTAAAGTCTGCGAGGAGTTGGTAGATCTACTGCTTGTCTTGGCATTGATCTTCAATCTTCTCCCCCAGAGTGGTGCTGTTGACTGAGAACACAATTTGGGTAGTTGACTATGAAAGTTTGAAAGTTTCTGACAAATCATTGCAGGGATAATAACATCCAGTTAATTTGAACTATATATTCTGTGTGCATTAGCAAAAAAATATATTCTATGTGTATTATAAAGGTACTTACTATTCCTTTGGATTTTATAGACTTGATGTTTTTACAAAAATTTTTAAAAAATTACTCGTAGACCTTAAAATGTGAGGTTCCAAGAAAGTATGCGGTGTCTATTGTGTGCGTGGCTGGGTAGGAGAGTGTGTATGTTGAATGAGTTTTTGAGTGCTCTATCATGAATGAAAAAGGATCTGCTTTGCCATTGATTCGTTGGTAACATTTCCGAGGTACGAATTACCGAGGATGAATCTAGCTAAAAGACATGGAAATAGTTGTTATCTACAATTTGAGTCAATTCTAGGCAGAAAACTCGTATGAATATACCTCTCTTAAGCGAAGTTTATCATTGTGAATTCTTGCTATCAGAGTCTAGTCTACAATGTTTATAGGTCAAAGAAGTGCAAACTGGGTTTCAAATTCTTATGCCTGATTATAAAGTTAACCTAACAATCATTTATATACCGATGATAGATTGAATTAATAAGTGATAGCTTATAAAATGGAAAGTGGGTAGCACTATGGGTACATTGATACGTGAGAGCACATTGTTAATTGATTTGGTTATGTTTCATTTGGCAAGTCCATTAGTTCATAATTTTCCGTAGTAATCTTATCAAAATACATTCAATTATTACACAGCCCGTTCAATCTGACTCAGAGATGTTTAAATGATCATTTTGGATGGCTTGAATAAGTAAACTAGAAGAAAATATGGATATGAACTCTGTCTATAGTTTTCTCTAGCAATGTGGTAAGATACCAGGTTTGAAGTCTGATTGGTTTTCAATTATTGATTGGGTTGAAAAGAGGCTAGTGGGGTGGAAAACTAAAACTGTACCTCTGGCGGGAAAAGTCATGCTGGCGAGGTGAAAAAGTAAATCTCTATCTGGAGATATCTGGAGAGGGGGGGTTCTCCAATTTGCCTACATATTAGGTATCCTTCTTTGAAATGCCATTATCTGTTAATCATAGGATGGATCGGGTTCGTAAACGTTTCCTGTGGACAGTATTGACGAAGGAGGATACCATCTCATAGGGGTAGACAACTATTATCCGAACCGACCATTCCGAACCAATCCAACCTGAACCGATCGGTTTTAACCGAACCAATTGGGAGATCGGATTGGCCCGGTTCTTGATCTTCAATAACCAACTGGACTGGTTCGGTTATTGGATGGGGCTTTCAAATAACCGATAGAATCGAACCGAAGGTATCTCTATGCATTAGTCCGTAAAAAATCTAGTTTTCATTTAGTTTTTTGAATATACAAAGCATCATTTCTTGAAGGTACAGACAGTCTCTTTTAGGTTCAGTTCAAACCCTAAGTCCCACACTCCAAATTCCCTATCGTAGTGTTGTTGTTCGTGGCTTGGACTTGTAACTGTAACTTTTCCTGTCGTGGTTTTGTTTGTGTGGAACTATATTAAAATGGAAGAATTGTTTGCATACTATTGTGGCTTTTAAAGTAGTCTTCTTTGTTCCTTTAAATTTATTGGTAGACTAGGTTTGCCCGTGGACACATGCCTACGGCACGTTTCCGTGAACGATGCAGCTTATAAAAAGCACTGTACAAAATTAAATATATGCACGTCTTCGTGAAAAATAATTTATATAGATGTGTATTTGGCAGTAGACATTGATGTCTTCTAAATTAAGTTGTTTATTGGTTTATATCTTGCAGGATCATTTGTCAGGAGCTCGGAATTGAAAAAGTGTACTTTGAATCTACAACAATATGTGTGACATCATATTTGATTTGTAGCCTGCCATAAGTAGCAATTCAATTGCTAATACAGTTATCGCCTCAAACAGCATGAGTTAATTTCCCATTGTCATATTTTCATGTAGTTAACCATGTATGATTTTGAAAGAGGTTAAGATGTATGATTTTGAAAGAGGTTAAGATATATATATATATATATATATATATAGAGAGAGAGAGAGAGAGAGAGAGAGAGAGAGAGAGAGAGAGAGAGAGAGCTTGTTGTGATGTAAATGTGAAGATCTTTTATTAAATGTGATCAAGTACAATTACATCTCCATATTAATATATCTAGTATCCATATACTGAAGAGCCTACTGCAAATTTGATCTGAAATAGGCTTGTTGGCCCCAATTTTTGATATATTTCAGTGTATGAGAAATTTTACATTCTTGGGCTTATGTGTTTTGTGAGAGAGATGATAAAAAAATACATGCAGATAAAATTAATAACAGAGACGACAATATTAGTCCCAACGCCCCAAAATAATTACAGAGTGATTCACATAAAACACATAATCCCAACTATCAGTCAATTCAAACATTATGAAAACATGAAGATTGCAGATGGATTGACGACTAAACCCACCAAAAATCACTATCAATGATGAAAATCATTATAATAAAAAGTAATCAATCAAGTCAAAACCAATGGTCATTTCTATTCTAGAATACAAATAGGAATTTTTTAAAAAATTTCGTCAGAGTCTCTCCTAAAATATTAGCCATTTTATAGCAATTGTTACGGAATTCTGCTAACAATTAAAAATATAACATCACAGACAGTTAATATCAATCCTCCCCAGGCCAATCCAAGCAACATCACACATGCATCATATATATAAGGTTCTGGGGGCAAAAGTCTTCATTTGATGCAAGATACAAAATAAAAACCAAAATTTCGTCTGAAAACGAATGGATTTTTTGAAAAACCTTTGAAAAACCACATGCAGAACCCAATACTCCACAACTTTGCGGGTACAGGTTTTTACATCACTATATTATATCATCATCCTATACAGATACTTACATCATTTCCCAAAATACTAAATATTATACAGATTTACATAATCCCTCGTTCTACATCCACGGTTGGCGGAGAATCGCTTGTTGGAGGAGTCCACTGTTGGTGAAGTAGTGGGGACTTCTGCTATTACTGGTGGAGAATCGCTTGTCAGAGGAGGAGGGTCTGCTGTTGGAGCTTCAATTTGTGAAATTGCAGGAGGAGAGGCTTGAGATGGAGTGTCGCCTGCTGTAGAAAGCGTGTCGACCTCCACCTTCATGCCAGCAGCGCAATGCCCTGGAGTTCCACAGATGAAATATCGCGACCCTGAAGACGTAAGTGACACAAGTGTGTTCCCAAAAGTACCGCTAACAATTGGATTGCTCAGTGAACATGCATCGTAGTGTCTTTTGAAACCTCCACCACACTGTGCAGAGTATCGTCATACATGAAAGCTGTTGAAAACATTGTTCGATATATAAGAAGAGTGATATAAGTATGTACTGATCTTTCCAGAAAGTTAAAGCCATTGTTAACTTACCTAGAATGTCACCAGTTTGGAACGTTTGCGAGGAAGCCCACGATGGAAAGTCTGTGCCTAGACTCCACCCATCTGCACCTCCAACTGGATAAGTATCGGCCATTACCAAGTGAACCAGGATTGCTACAACTGTGAGGCCTAGGAAAAATCTCATTGCAGTCATTGTGCAGCCTGTATCAGAAACTACAACAAAGGAGGAGAGATTGGTTTGAAGTTAAAGGGATAGAGAAGACCTCTATATATAGTGGGATGTTAGTAGAGTAGTTATCAAGGAATGAATGACTTCACAAAGTCAGAAGCAGAAAAATTGAAAAACGGGTAATGACAGATAGTTTGCTTAGAATGTTTAGGTGAATAGATGATTTAAAGTCTGCGAGGAGTTGGTAGATCTACTGCTTGTCTTGGCATTGATCTTCAATCTTCTCCCCCAAAGTGGTGCTGTTGACTGAGAACACAATTTGGGTAGTTGACTATGAACGTTTGAAAGTTTCTGACAAATCATTGCAGGGATAATAACATCCAGTTAATTTGAACTATATATTCTGTGTGTATTAGCAAAAAAATATATTGTGTGTGTATTATAAAGGTACTTACTATTCCTTTGGATTTTATAGACTCGATGTTTTTCCAAAAATTTTAAAAATTACTGGTAGATCTTAAAATGTGAGGTTCCAAGAAAGTGTGCGGTGTCTATTGAGTTAGTGGCTAGGTAGGAGGGTGTGTATGTTGAATGAGTTTTTGCGTGCTCTATCATGAATGAAAAGGATCTGCTTTGCCATTGATTCGTTCAGAACATTTCTGAGGTACCCAAATGTCTACCGAATTACCGAGGATGAATCTAGCTAAAAGACATGGAAATAGATGTTATTCTACTGTTAAGATAAATGAGAGAGATGAAAACAATACTGAATATTGAATTGAGTTCAACCAAGTATAATACCACCTATATATAGGAGGAGAACAAATATCAAAACAACTATACAACCAATATGGGACTATAATAATATCTATCACCCCCACTCAAACTCACGACAGGTCAAATAGTGTGAGTTTGCTTTCTAAATATCGAAATCTCTGAACAGTATGAGATTTGGTGAAGAAGTCTGCAGTCCGCTGGGAAGAGGTAACAGAATGGAGAGAAATGGTCCGTGCCTCAAAGTGCTCACGAACATAATGGCAATCAATCTCTATATGCTTCGTTCGCTCATGGAAGACCGAGTTACTTGCAATGTGTAGTGCACTCCGGTTATCACAATAAAGAGGAGTAGGTTCTGAAAGAGTGACCCATATCTGATAAAAGCCAGCGAACATGAACAATCTCTCTAGTAGTAGCTGTCATTGCTCTGTACTCAGCTTCGGTCGAGGAACATGCAACAATTGCCTGTTTCTTACTTCTCCATGAGATCAGCGAATCCCCAAGAAATAAACAAAAATCGGTCGTAGACCGTCTGGTAGTAGGATCGCTTGCCCAATCTGAATCAGAATATGTACTCAGCTCTAGTTTAGATGTAGCAGGCATGAATAATGAGCGATTAATAGTACCTCGAAGATATCTGAGAATCCGAAGAAGAGCATCGTAGTGAACTGACGTAGGAGCAGAAATAATCCGACCGACGACACTGACTGCATGAGCAATATCGGGTATGGTCATGCATAAGTAGACAAGTTTCCAACAATCTGTTTGTATCTAGTGGGATCAGGAAGGAGCTCACTATCAGTGGGACGAAGCTTCACATGAAGCTCTAAGGGTGTATCGACTGATCACATGAAGCTTCACATGTAGTGAAAATAATATTTGATGTGTATTTCTGTTGAGAGATGAGTATCCCCCGAGATCCATAAGCAATCTCTAGACACAGAAAATAACGTAGTCTGCCAAGGTCTTTCATATGAAATTGCTGGTGAAGGTATTTCTGGGTGGATATAATGTCTGCAGAGTCATCCCCAGTAATGATTATATCATCAACATAAAGTAGTAGATGTACCCTCTCCTGCGGTGATGACCGCATAAATATAGAATGGTCCTGAGAACTCTGACTAAAACCTTCCTTGGTGATGACAAGGTGAAAACACTCAAATCAGGTGCAAGGGGCCTGCTTCAAACCATATATAGCCCGACGCAGTCAGCAAACATGATGAGGAGGAGTAGGGAGGCCAGGAGGAGGATCCATATAAACAACCTCAGATAAGGTACCATAAAGAAAAGTATTCTTCATGTCCATCTAGTATAACGACCACTGACGGATGGCGGCAACAGCAAGAAGAGTGCAAACAGTAGTCATCTATGCAACAGGAGCAAATGTCTCATCATAATCAATACCATGCTCCTGAGTAAATCCTCGGGCTACTAGACGAGCTTTGTGCCGCTCAATATATCCATCAGGTTGATATTTGACCTTGAAGATCCACTTGCAGCTAATATGCTGAATGCCCTCTGGCAGAGGAACGACATCCCAAGTGCCAGTCTGATCAAATGCACTGAATTCCTCTGCAATAGATTTCCTCCACTCGGGATATTAAATTGCGTCCTGATATGTTCTGGGCTCATGTGTAGAGTGTATAGCAGTGAGATATGCATGAAACTGTGGTGAGTAGAAAGCGAGGGTGGCAAAACCAAACTGGTTAGAAGGACCAGTGGCATACCAGAAGTGGAACGTGTAGATTGACGAAGCGGTGGTGAACTGACTGGGAGTGGAGGTGAGGACAGTGGAGTGGGTGCATGATTCGGTAGGAAAGTAGGTGGGGTGGGTGCTGGCAACTTTGGGGATGCAGGTGGTGTTTCAGTAGGGGGCAATAGGGGTAAGAACAACAGGAGATGTGAATGGAGCCAGAGGAGTGGTATTAAAAGTAATGTGGGAAGAGGAGGTCGGGGAGCTAGTAACAACTGGGGAATCGAGAAATCTAGCATCCTCAGGAAGAGTCAGTTAGTAAGAAGTGTCTTCCACAAAGGATACATATCGAGAAATGCGGACACGACCCACCGATGGATCAAAACAACGATAACCTTTGTGTTCGGGACTGAGGCCTAGGTGAACACACTTAGCAGCACGAGCGGAGAGCTTCGTGCTCTCAGTAGGAGGAAGAAGGATGTAACAGGTGCACCTAAAGGTACGGAGCATACTGTAGTCAGGAGGGGAGTGATAAAGAGCCTCATAAGGCATCGTACCGGCTAGGGCAGACGAGGGAGTAATGTTAATGAGACTGATAGAGGTCCTAACAGCTTCAGCACAGAAAGTACGAGAGGCGGAAGAGGAGAGTAAAAGAGCGCAAGCTGCCTCAAGAATGTGACGATTCTTGCATCCAGCTACACCATTCTGCTCATGAGTGTGAGGGCATAATTACTGAAAAAGGTTGCTGTGAGACTAAAGGATCGGCCTCATAGTGGTGGAAGTGTACTCACTAGCACCGTCCAATCGAAAAATCTTAATGCGCACACCGAACTGAGTGTGAACCATAGTCGTAAAGAACCGATAAAAATCAGGTATCTCTGATCGCTGACGCATAAGAAAAATCCATGTATGTCTAGTGAAGTCATCGATGAATGCAACATAATAGAGATAGTCTTTCCACGAAGGTACAGGAGAGGGTCCCCATATGTCAGAATGAACAAGTTGAAAAGGATGGATAGTTTGAGAAGTACTTTTATGACTAAAGGGCAGTACGATATGTTTGGCCAAGTGACAACCCTGACAATCAGATAAATGTTTAAAAGTAAGAGAACCAAGGGCACCACTACGAGCTAAAGTCTGGAGACGAGACGCATTAATATGACTTAATCGTCTGTGCCACAGATCAGCATCAGAAGAAACAATACTGACAAAACTAGAAGTAGAGTGATGTGCACGAAGAAAATCTAGATGATATAGACAACCCTGACGAGTAGCATGCCCAAACTCCTTACCGGTGCATGAATCAGTAATAGAACAACCGGAAGAGTCAAAAGTAACAACAAGACCACTATCGCATGATGCACTAATAGAAATAATGTTTATGGATAAATGAGGAGCATAAAGAACATATGGTAATGTGAGAGTGGGAGAACTAATTGTCCCTGAATGTGTAACGAGAAGTTGTGAGCCATCAGCTGTGTGTAGAGATGGAGAGTGAGAGGGAAGTGTAGTGCAGGTGGTGAACAGTGTCTGATTACTAGTGAGATGATGTGATGCACCAGAATCTAAAATCCAGAACGAATTCATATCGGGAGCGACAGAGAAGGCAGGAGCAGAGGAGCCAGCATTGATAGACTGATCCATGAGTTGTAGTTCCAGCTGAGTGAGGCGTTGCTGAAGAATAGCCCAATCAGTAGGAGATGACAAGACTGAAGTGACAGGCATGGCCGAGGATGTAAAGGAAGAAGCATTGCGAGGAGGAATAAGACTAGTGCTGCTGTGACTGAGAGCATAATGAGGAGGAATATGCTGTTGGTGTCTGGATTGGGGTAGAGGACAGGACGGTGCTACCGGTGTTGGAAGTAGATGTGGGGTAGGGTGAGAAATGATGTTAGGAGAAGGTAGGAGGCCGGAAGCAGAATGAAAGTGACGCTACTGCTGTTTGAATCTGGAGGAGGCGGTTCCATCGGGGAAGTCAGTGGAGGCAGAAATATGTGGGAGAGACTGAGATTCCATCAAGTAGAAGTACCTGTATGATAATAATAATAATAATAATAATAATAATAATAATAATAATAATAATAATAATAATAATAATAATAATAATAAATATTATTATTATTATTATTATTATTATTATTATTATTATTATTATTATTTTTGATTTTTTTTTGAATTTTTATTGGAATTTTTTTTGGAATTTTTTTTCCTCAGAGAGGGGGCTAGGTAAGTAAAAAGGGAATATAGAGGAATAGGGATAGGGTTTTTTTTTCAGAGAGAGCAGGGAGGAGGTTGCCTCGGTGGTAACTTTGGCGTGGGAGGAGGCTGAGATGGCGGTGGCTACAGGACGGCGGCGCGACGGGAAGGGGAGAGCAGCGAGGGATTTGGGATTTGGGCATTGCTGTCGATCGAACCGGAGGAAATCTACTGCAACAGGAGGGCGGCGACGAGGGCCAAGGGACACGGTGGACGGGAGCGGCGACTAGGGGATCGCCTGCGCGTCAGCTGAGGGACACAAGGGGCGGCGGGGAGGAGGAGAGCGTGTTTGGGATTTGGGATTTAGGCGTTGTTGTCGATCAAAATTGAGGAAGGCGACGACAACAGGAGGGCGGCGACGAGGGCCAGGGGACACGATGGACAGGAGCGGCGGCCAGGGGATCGCCTGTGCGTCGATTGAGGTTGAAGCTTGACACGACTGAAGTTGACACGACTAAAGTTGGCACAGGGTTTCGGGGATTCTTCTGAAGGTTGCTGATGAGGTTTTTTTTTTTTTTTTGTTTTTTGTTTTTTGGAATTCTAGGGTTTTGGAAAAAATGAAAATTTTGTATAACATGGCTTTAATATCATGTTAAGATAAATCAGAGAGATGAAAACAATACTTAATATTGAATTGAGTTCAACCAAGTACAATTCCATCTATATATAAAAGGAGAACAAATATCAAAACATCTATACAATCAATATGGGACTATAATAATATCTAACATCTACAATTTGAGTCAATTCTAGGTAGATAACTCGTATGAATACCTCTCTTAAGCGAAGTTTATCATTGTGAATTCTTGCCATCAGAGTCTAGTCTACAATGTTAATTTATAGGTCAAAAAAGTGCAACTGGGTTTCAAATTCTTATGCCTGATTATAAAGTAACCTAACAATCATTTATACCGATGATAGATTGAATTAATAAGTGATAGCTTATAAAATGGAAAGTGGGTAGCACTATGGGTACATTGATACATGAGAGCACATTGTCAATTGATTTGGTTATGTTTCATTTGGCAAGTCCATTAGTTCATAATTTTCCGTAGTAATCTTATGAAAATACATTCAATTATTACACAGTCCGTTCAATCTGACTCAGAGATGTTTAAAATTTAAATGATTATTTTGGATGGCTTGAATTAGTAAACTAGAAGAAAATATGGATATGAACTCTGTCTATAGTTTTCTCTAGCAATATGGTAAGAACCCAGGTTTGAAGTCTGATTGGTTTTCAATTATTGATTGGGTTGAAAAGAGGCTAGTGGGGTGGAAAATAATAAAACTGTACCTGATGCGAGTACAATAGGATTTGGAAAAGAAGTTGTGACTAGGATAAGAGATTGAAGAAATGGGATCAAGAAATGGAGAATTGGAGACGAATTGAGAAGAACAGAGGAAGGAGAGGAAGAATAGAGCAGGAGGAATTCAAGAATCAATTTCATTCATATTATCCCCATCTATTACAATAGTGTGCTATTTATAATAGCTATAGACCCAAAAAGCAATTACATCCCTCCTTTCTCATTTCATGTGCACTACCCATGAATTACAACTATACTGATACACCCCCATCGCAGCTGCACTTGTACTAATGTACTCATCATGAACACCATTTGCTATCAGATGCACTTGTACTCTTATAAACACATTATTCCCCGTATCGTATCATTGTCTTCCCCTTAAAAGAAACTTGTCCTCAAGGTTCATATAGGTTTAGGTAGAGATCACGAAATGAGAATTGAAAATAAGAACTGAACTTGCACTAAAACATCAAGAGCATTCATGCCAAATTTATTTCCATATTCCCAATATTTTGAAGCTCTCTTGACCCATATGTGATTTGAATGTGACCCAAAATTGACAGAAGAGATAATGAAATCTTTAGTGTGCAGCAAGAGTCCAATTGCAAGGTTGAAGCTTGTGCAAGTAAGATGATGATACAAGGCAGCCCGAGGAGGAACTGGTGGAAGTCGACAATTCAAGACCTCAAGCTACAATTCAAGATCCTCATGACCCACAAACTCATCCAGCATGAACAGTAGTTACAGGTTTGCAGAATGGTGAGGACGATCAAACAACTGTATCGCTGAAAGAAAAGGAATGAAATAAAATGATGCATTGGCTTCCAGTCCATTTGATAATTTTGAAGCATATGCATTTACTTACAGACCATAGTTTCCTGGTCCTTCATACCAATTCCAAACATCAGTAGTTTGTCGCTTGTTAGCTGAAAACTTTCAGAAGCTATTTGCATTCTGGATGAAGCATCTAAGTGCTTGTACTACCAAATCTGAACAAATGTATATACGGAAATTGTTTGATTTATAACAAGATGTCGAACAGTAGTCATTTTGGCTGTGCCCAATGATTCGTTGACCTCCTTTACTCATGCAATTATATGAGTGAACATCATTAACTAATTCCTCATCATGTTTTACTTTTATGATCAGAGTATGATCAATTTCCTTGCAAAATTTTGAGGTTGAGTCCTTTTTACCAACAGGAATCCACTTATATGAATGGGTCCCAAGAGTTTGAGGTTGAGTTCTCACTTCCACCCTGCTATCTTTTACTTCAGACTCGTTTGCACCTAAAGAGTTTTCGAACAGTAAGGTTGTAGTGGACTCACTGACTACTGCACATTGGTTGCTATCAGCTTTCTGTACACCTGGTTCTTCTGTTCCAAAATTGATTCCCTTTGAACCTTGCTCACAGCTTTCACCACCATCAATTAGATTCATGACCGAAAGAGAGGAGTAGTTGCATCCACCGGGATCAAAAGTGAACATATTACTCTTCGCTAACTTAATTGTTTCTCCGTAGAACCACATATAGGCAACTGTAACCCCTTTACTTATTGCCTTCACCGCTGTCTTGATACGTGCAGTTTCACAGTGCAACTCTACAAGTTTGAAAGCATATGCAAAAGCATCCCGTGTCACAACTGCATCATTGAGAAAGTCCATCATACACATGTCTAGCTCTCTAGATCCAATCTCAGTTTGCTCATTCCCAATTGGATCAAGAACAAAAAGATATGGTACTCCTTCATTAGAAACTTTATGATTTGTCATATAATCTTCTTGTTGAAAGTTTGACTCATCCATTTCTAGTTCTTGGTTGTTTTTATGCAACTTAGCATCTTCAACATCAAGATCGGATGGCCTTAATTCATCCATTTCCAGTATTTCATTTTCAAGATTTAATTGGCTGAAATTCACTTGAACATTTTGACAAACACTTTGTGAGAAATCTGATAAACATTTAGTTTTGTTCACCAAATCATCAAAGTGAACACCAAATCTAATATCCAACTCTTTAGTGAACACCCCCCAACTCACAAATTCACCATTACTAAATTTATATTGAAACCACGTCAATGCCTCTCCATCCATAGAAAAAGAGATTATATTCAACTTCTGCTCATAAGGTATTCGATGATATGCAAAGAATTCATTGACCTTAAAGAGCCATGCCATCGGATTGCTGCCATTAAATCTAGGGAAATCCAACCTAGAATTCTTGAATGAACTTGCATTATTTGGAGTTGTGTTAGGATTTCTTACAATGATCGAAATTTCTGACGAAGAAACCTCTAATGTATTAAATCCATTCACAACCTGATCAAGCTTCTCTTTGATTAAGGTTGCTGGTCGTAGAAGATTATCGAGCTTCATCTCAATCAACGTACACAGACGCATCATCTCCGCCTTCAGCTCATCCCACGATCTGTTTTTAGTTGCCATTGCCGAAGCTCCAATCTGGGAGATGAAGATCAAATTGCTAAATTCAAATCGGTGAAAGCACCAATTGATGTGAGTACAATAGGATTTGGAAAAGAAGTTGTGACTAGGGATAAGAGATTGAAGAAATGGGATCAAGAAATGGAGAATTGGAGACGAATTGAGAAGAACAGGGGAAGGAAAGGAAGAATAGAGCAGGAAGAATTCAAGAATCAATTTCATTCATATTATCCCCATCTACTACAATAGTGTGCTATTTATAATAGCTACAGACCCAAAAAGCAATTACATCCCTCCTTTCTCATTTCATGCACTACCCGTGAATTACAACTATACTGATACACTCCCATCGCAGCTGCACTTGTACTAATGCACTCATCATGAACACCATTTGCTATCAGATGCACTTGTACTCTCATAAACACATTATTCCTTATATCGTATCAGTACCTTTGGCGGGAAAAGTCATGCTGCTGAGGTGAAAAAGTAAATCTCTATCTCGAGAAGGGGGGGGGGGGGGGGGGGGGGGGGGGGGGAGGGGTCATTTCGTATCAATCCAGTTATCTCCAATTTGCCTACATATTATGTATCCTTCTTGGAAATGCCATGATCTGTTAATCATAGGATAGGTCGGGTTCGTAAATGCTTCCTGTGGATGGTATTGACAAAGGAGGATACCATCTTATAGGGGTGGACAACTATTATCCGAATCGACCAATCCGAACCAATCCAACCTGAACCGATCGGTTTTAACCAAACCAATTGGGGGATTGGATTGGCCCGGTTCTTGATCTTCAATAACCAACTTGACTGGTTCGGTTGTTGGATGGGGCTTTCAAATAACCGATAGAACCGAACCGACGGTATCTCTATGCATTAGTCCGTAAAAAATCTAGTTTTCATTTAATTTCTTGAATATACAAAGCATCATTTCTTGAAGGTACAAACAATCTCTTTTAAGTTCAGTTCAAACCCTAAGTCCCACACTCCAAATTCCCTATCGTAGTGTTGTTGTTCGTGGCTTGGACTTGTAACTGTAACTTTTCTTGTCGTAGTTTTGTTTGTGTGGAACTATATTAAAATGGAAGAATTGTTTGCATACTATTGTGGCTTTTAGAGTAGTCTTCTCTGTTCCTTTAAATTTATTGGTAGACTAGGTTTGCCCGTGGACACATGCCTACGACATGTTTTCGTGAACGATATAGCTTATAAAAAGCACTGTACAAAATTATATATATGCACGTCTTCGTGAAGAACGATTTATATAGATGTGTATTTGGCAGTAGATATTGATGTATTCTAAATTAAGTTGTTTATTGGTTTATATCTTGTAGGATCATTTATCAGGAGCTCGGAATTGAAAAAGTGTACTTTGAATCTACAACAATATGTGTGACTTCATATTTGATTTGTAGCCTGCCATAAGTAGCAATTCAGTTGGTAATGCAGTTATCGCCTCAAACTGTATGAGTTAATTCCCCATAGTTATATTTTCATGTAGTTAACCATGTATGATTTTAAAAGATGTTAAGAGAGAGAGAGAGAGAGAGCTTGTTGTGATGTACATGTGAAGACCTTTTGTTAAATGTGATCAAGTACAATTACATCTCCATATTAATATATCTAGTATCCATATACTGGAGAGCCTACTGCAAATTTGATCTGAAACAGGCTTGTTGGCCCCAATTTTTGATATATTTCAGTGTATGAGAAATTTTACATTCTTGGGCTTATGTGTTTTGTGAGAGAGATGATGTAAGTTATATATTAAAAAAAAATACATGCAGGTAAAATTAATAACAGAGACGACAACATTAGCGCCAACTCTCCAAAATAATTACAGAGTGATTCACACAAAACACATAAACCCAACTATCAGTCAATTCAAACATTATGAAAACATGAAGATTGCAGATGGATTGACGACTAAACCCGCCAAAAATCACGATCAAAGATGAAAATCATTATAATAAAAAAGTAATCAATCAAGTCAAAACCAATGGTCATTTCTATTCTAGAATACAAATAGAAATTTTAGTAAAAATTTCGACAGAGTCTCCCCTAAATTATTAGCCCTTTTACAGCAATTCCTTACGGAATTTTGCTAACAATTAAAAATATAACATCACAGGCAGTTAATATCAATCCTCCACAGGCCAATCCAACCAACATCACACAGGCATCATATATATAAGGCTCTAGGCACAAAAATCTTCATATGATGCAAGATACAAAATAAAAACCAAGATTTCATCTGAAAATGAATGGATTTTTTGAAAAACCTTTGAAAAACCACACAGAACCCAATACTCCACAACTTTGCGGGTATGGGTTTTAACATCACTATATTATATCATCATCATATACAGATACTTACATCATCTCCCAAAATACTAAATATTATACAGATTTACATAATTCCTCATTTTACATCCACCAATCCTACTACCAAAATAAATCATACATGGTTACTCAAATATACAACTAATACATCATCCACCAACCCTACTACAAAAAAAAAGATTACAGGGTTGTTACAATAAGATAAAACACACAATGCATCATGTCTTCAATATGGATAGTTTCATCACAAAAAAGTGTGCCAAAACAAACAATAAGAGTTTTCGAGAATCAATCAAAACCAATGATAATTTAAAAAACAAACAGTAAGAATTAAAAAATATCAATAATGAGCATCTAATATAATAAGGAGTTAAGCTTACCTTGCGAAGGGATATCAGATTAAGCTCGCGTTCTTCTCGAATGGTAACCCCTACATTTTTTTTGTCGAAGAAATTGCACCTGTAATGGGAAAATAATAATTTTAAATCTAAGTGGACAATTAATTAATTTGATAAAAAGACAATGAAAAGCTTCACTTACCACAAACATGCAGGATTCAAAAGAGTACTATTCCTATGTTGGTTCAGAGCATAATGTATAATTTCTTCACTCTCCAATATGGGTTTAGCTAAGAATCTACAAAATCTCAAGGAAATATGCACAAAACTGGATAGTAGTGTGAGTACCTCTACAATTAACCCTGCCAAAAGGGAGGAGTACTTATCATAGATATTAAATCAAGTTTTAATGGAACTTAATGGAGCTGAGTTTATGTCCACATTTGAGTTTATTGAGAGTGGATTATCCAGTCTATTTCTCCGGCATGATTAATTTATTCTCACTCTTTGTGATATTAGAGAGTTCCTCCTGCAAAACCCTTAAACATGACTTCCCATCAAATAACCATCAAGGAAAAATATCCAGAGATTTATCCACACATCAATAATTTCAATTTTCAAGAACCTCATCCTGTAGATATTGTTGTTAAAAACCCCGCTAACGCTTTCATTAAATCATTCTAGAGCACTAAAAGCCTATGCCTTGCCTTCACACTGTCTATTTCAATGTCAACACAATTATACTAAATACTACACTCAATTCCTCAACCCAACAAAACTAATCAACTTCTGTATTCAACTTCTATGTAATAAATCTAACTCTTCACACCTAACTCATCACATGTGGAAGACTTTGACTTTGAGAGTAGGCAATACATTTTAAATCGTGGACCCACCCATAACTCATCATAAGTATCGGGACCCAATCCACACCTCACTCTAGCCATTTGAAGATTTTGACCTTAAGGGGTGTCGTGGCCTTCCGCACAATCGACGATCAAGAAGGTCTACACGCGCTGGAATTAATGCATGAGTAAAGTGAGGGAACTGAGAAGGATCCCTTTGGTTCCAGTTCCCATGCTCGCTATCAGGACTTGATCCACACCTCACTCAAACCCAGTTTATGTGCAGACACAACTCCTCTAACCGCAGTTGTAGCGTTTACATTAACCTTTTTTTGAACCTAGGACTCCATTTCCCTTGCC
This sequence comes from Hemerocallis citrina, assembly GCA_017893485.1. Lineage (NCBI taxonomy): Eukaryota > Viridiplantae > Streptophyta > Magnoliopsida > Asparagales > Asphodelaceae > Hemerocallis > Hemerocallis citrina. The sequence continues at coordinate 99,669,177 of CM030366.1, forward strand.
GCCACGTTTTCCCTAAGCGGGTGAGCCCCACAACATCTATCCCACCATAACATAGCTGTAGTAATGTTCCGGAGATATGATGTGGATCCCTTACTGACTGGATCGTATGCCTTCGTGATACCCTAATCAGTCTTTCTTTTTGCTCAGTGGATCAATGATTGTGGTGGAAGTGACAGTGTCAAGCTTATAGTTTCTTTGTTGCTGTTCATTTTCTGAAGCAGCTCAATTGCCTTGGTGGTGCTCCCAATCCTAGAGAAGCCTTTGATTAGAGTATTGTAAGCGATGATTTCAGGCATGTAAGATACTACCAATTGTCTGATTCATCTTGGTAAAGAGGGATATGACTACTATAGTATGGTATTTGCTGGAATTTTGAGTTTAGGCAATTCGAGTGAGCAGGACGAGCTGATGGAAGGCTTTGGGTTGGCATGAAGAAGTGTTTTTCGAACAGGTGGAGTGCATCTTCAAGCCCAAGATTGGCAGATTGAAGAAATTGTTGTCTAAATTCAACTTCTAATCTCATTTTTTGATGATGATGATGAGAAGGTATTCGAACACTACTAAGTAGGGCCTTTGAAAGACATGAAGAAGAAGAAGAGAGAAGCAGCAGCAAATTTCTTCATGTTGCAAAGTAGTCAAATAGGAACTTTAGAGAGAGAAGGTTTTGCTAATGTTTGAGTGTTGCAAAACATCAATGTTTGTATTTTTCTACTTTAAAATGTGGTAAATTGGGTTAATGATTTAAATCACGAACCCTCGTGAAGGATCAGACACATTATCTCTACTTGCAGAGCTCTGATAAAAGGATATTCCAAACCATAGTCTTTCATTCATGAGAAGTGATTCTCTATTGCACCATGTAGTAAAATTGTTAAAGTAGACAATTTAGAATATCATCTCATAGGATGAGCTGAATCACTATTAAAATACCCTCACTGCTTACTGAGACTGATCAAAGTAAAGCAAAACAAAAAGAATAGAAACCCATTCATCACATCCGCTGAGGTAGACAACAAGTATTACCAACTTCCATCCTATTTCTATGTGTGGCTATTCCCCTATGGTATGTGGAATTTTGATAAGAGATTGATATTAAATTAGGACAAAAGGCTAACCAAATATGCCATTTTAGTGTGTTCTAAGCATCAGTATGAAATTCCATCAAGAGAGTGCTTAACCCAGTATATTGAGACCTGATATTACAAATTGCAAATGGTGTAATATGTAAGTTTCACCAAGCAAAATGCATCACTGCTAGACCAATTGTATGCAAAATGACAGTTACAACCACGATCCATAAAACATAGTTAATGTAAAGGCTCACTTTTAAAGTAGAAATAAGCAGTGGATCTCGACATGAACTAATTTAAATTTCATAAAATCATCTGGTAAAAAACTTAGTGAGAAAGGACGAATAGTAACATCTCTTCAAATTAACAACCCACATGCACAAATTAGTGTGTAAAAATGGAGAAAAGAAATAGAGAAAAATGAGAAGCTAACCTTAGAGAACATATACCCAGCCTTCAATTTCGCCACATTGGCATTGCGAGCAACTTTTGTTGTGTAAGCTGAAACAAAATAAATCCAAAAAACATTGTTAAAAAAGAGCCATACATTACCATAGAAATAATTAACCAAACATAATAAATATAACCCTACTTAAGATCCAACAGCAATAACATAATTAAGCTCCGACAACAATAACAACAATAACAGTAACCATACGCTATTATCTATATACAATCTTAAGATCCAACAACAACCATACTTCACCATAAAAAAAGGTGATTCACCACCTCAGGTGTCTTATTGTCAAGTTTTTCTCTATTATTATATCTTTAATTGTAACCCCTATTTTCATAATTAAATATCTCTCGTATATTTTATTTATTTCGAATAATTGTATATTTTGATGTTAATTTCTATTTCTATATGATCAACTATTTATAATATATAATGTTTGGATTATTTTGATGAATTTGTTAAACTTGAATCCCATCCTGATATATATATTATTTTATTTACTGTTATTGTTATTATCGTTATTAGTACTGTTATTATTATTATTTTTATTGCTATTAATATCATTAAACTCTTTGATTTATTTATTTTAGAAACCCTGTAGATCGTAATCTATATTCTGTGATTATTGGAATATGGATTTGCATACATTTTGATTTAAATTAAATTAATTATTGTTTAATGTATTTTAGCCCAAATTAATCCCGATTTTGTTTATTCCGTGAATCCGTATATTCTATTGTGTTATTAGTATTTGAGTATTAACATGATGTATACTTTTTGATTCATTTGTACTATTGTACTACTATTTAATTATTTGTTTAACTATTTGTTTTCAATCTCCATAACCCAATTTTCTTATGATAATCCAATACCCTATTAACCCAAAACCCTATAACCCTATTTATATAAATAACCCTAAACCTAACGTAACCTTACCCCCTACTGTTTTACCCCAAACACCCAGCCGCCTCTCTTCTCTCCCACTCCGTCATCTTTCTACCGCTCTCTGTTCCTTCACCAACGCCCAAACCCACTCCCATTCCCTCCGCCGCATCGCCTCACTCCCCTTCTCGCCATCGCCCCAGCCCCTGGCATCCACCGAACCCAACACCACTGCAACTCCATCGCCATCATCGTCCCCAACTCTCGAAACCCATTTCGCCATCACCCCCCATCGTCGTTTTCCTCTCCCCCCGCCATTAACCACTGCACGATCGCCGGCACCATCTCCTTAGCACCCTTGACCTCCGCTCTGACCACCATCATCAACCGCCTACACCCCGAACCCATTTTCCCGTTCTCCTCCTCTGTTTCGTCGCAGAACAGAGCTCCTCGCCGTGCCACCAAACTCGACGCGCACCGCCCCGTCGCCGCCATCGCCTCCCTGCACCATCGTCTCTCTCGACATTGCCTCCAATTAGCCACGCCAACGTCACAGTCCCCCCCTCTCTCTCTTTGCCGTAGTAAGGAGGGAGACGAGAAACCATTGGTCATTCCCGTTGTCCTGTGTTCAGCCACAGCAGATCCAGACTCGCTATCCCGTGTTTTCCCCCGATCCACTGCGTAGGAGGTTTCCTATTGGGTGAGTTCGCTGTTCTGTGTTCTGGGCGCAGCGGATCCGACCGCTGTTTTCTGTTCTGGGCAGATCCGGTGTGAAGCTCTCTTAGTTGCTGTTGGTTTCTTCGCACGGTCTTCACACGTGCTTTTGGGATATTTTGCCCAGAATTTTCGATCTCATTACTCCCAAATTATCGGATCTAATCGTCTTATTAACGGCAAGTATTCTCCTTGTACAATTTATTGTCCTAGTACAAGCATTTAATTGAAAATACCGCAAATAGGTTGTAGTTGTGACTCCTTCTTGTCTCATCATTTGTTGATCTTGAATTATTCATCATTGGTTCCATAATCTTAAGAGTCACAACCCTTTCGTTGTTATATTTACAAACTAGTTGGACTCATTTTATTTCCTAGTCACTTGAACACATGAAACTAAGAAACACTAGGCTTGTAGATGTGTGTTGTATCATGTATGTGATGATCTTGCATTCCTTGAGTTGAGAAATATATGTTGCTTGCTGATTTGATAACCACTACATCCATTTTGTGTCACATGCTAATCTAGACTCATAATAACCAATTATCATGCAACTTATATATGAAAAATATTCACACTTGTTGCTGTCCTGAACTTTACTTGCTGTTTCGACCCCTTAAAAATAAAAATCTGAACTTGATTCCTGAATATGAAATGTATCTCTGAATGTCTAGTTGTCGATAGCATCCAAATTTTTTGAATTCCGAGTTACGGTCTAGGAGATATTGCAGTTTTACTGCTGCTATGTCGGTAGTCGCAGATTCACAAAAAACTGCTGCACTTCTTTAGTTTACAAATTATTTTAGCTATGCTACCAGTAAGCAATTGACCTGAAACTTTACATGCTGTTGCTGGACATCCTAGAGAACATTCCCTAATTTTCTCAGAATTAATTAGTAATGTTTCAACCCTGTTTCATATGTATAAACTCAGATTCACAAATTCTGGCTGAATATAAAAACTGTATAGTTTTCTATTTTGACACATGTTATCACAACTTTTATGTACCTTAATTATATGCGTTGGAACCGGGCAGGAGTCTAATTTCTAGATCTTCTGACGGATCCACTTTTGCTATCTTGTAACAATGGGAATAGCAGTTTTGGTGCAGCAACCTTATGTTGTCCAGATTTGAGATTTTCGTTGTTCTTAATATTTTGATTTGTTTTGACCCTCAAACTTGAATCCTATCTAGCCTAAACTTGTTTCATGTTCATGATTATGTTTACTTGACTTGTTTCACATACTTTCATGCTTGGTTTATAATAATAATAAATAACAAGCTGGGTTTAAGGGAAAGACCATAGTAGTGGGCAATATAGGTAAGAGTGTACTCGGAAAGGGGCCCGTATTTTCCAATACTTGGTTCATGAACTTGTTGTATTTTGATTGATTCATGGAGCCATCACTTGGCTCATGAACTTGTTGGATTCTTGGACCCACTGTGCGGTTCTTGAACTTGTTAGTGGATTCGCGAACTTGTTTCGTGAACTTGTTATTTATTTTCCGATTCATGAACCATGCTTGCTTGATACTTGATATCTGAGTATGCCGCCCTATAAAATCCATGATGTGCTACCTAGATAGAATTAAACATTAAACTTAAGAATAACTTGTCACTTGTACACACTTGACACCCTATTTGAGACTTGATACTTGACAACTTGTTACTTGAGACTTGATACTTGAATATAATTCTTGACACATGCAACTTGATACTTGTACTTGACAACTTGACACTAGGCTTGAGACTTATTACTTGACTCTTGTACTTGATACTTGTCACTTGATGTTGGATACCCTTACATGTTCACTTACCACTTACTCCACTATTAGTATTTGTTACCCAACCTGATCATTTGAGTTGTCCTTCTTACTAGCTAGTTTCTTGAATCGCCACTACTTGTTGTATCCCTATTATATTCTTAATTCTAAATTAATTTTGTTCCATATTTCTTGTACTCGCTTTTACTATTTGTGGCCCTAACTTGCACTAAGGGCATTTCTCTTGTTTTCTCCATTTTCTCCTTTTATTTATATTAAACAGATTTTGGAGACGTGTTGCCTGCTGGAATTGGTGAGAAGACATTCTAGGCTTCAATTGGAGAAAGGACGTGCTTAAATTATTGTTTTCTTTGAGTTATTTATTTCTTTGCTAATCAAAACTTGTAACGGGCTTATGTTCCCGAGTTTTATCTTTTGATCCAGATTTGAAAACTATTTGGGATATTATTATTTGTTTCAATTATTTTCTGTTGTTTAATAAATTATTCATGCATGTGTGGTTATGAATACTTGTTATATTCTTGTTATGATGCTGAGTCGATCCTACAGCTTATAGATGATGTTAAAATCATTCGCTGGGCTTCGTCACGCGCTTGTATTCCATATTTTTGGGAAGAGGGCGTGACAAAGTTTTTAGTGGTATCAGAGCTAGGTTTGGCTAATGTGTTAGTTTGACTAATACATTAGACAGACTTGACTCAGTCAGGATTAACTCAGCATTAAACAGACCATGCAACCACATGAATAATTTGATAATCAACTCGATCTGAACACTAGTCTTATCCCATTCATTTTGATTCCTTCATATTCAATTCTTTGATTCCTTGTTTCCTTCCATCTCTTACAGTCATCCTCCTGATTTGTTGATTCCTTATTGGGTACAAATTTATTCTTTCTGTACCCATATTATTTTGATTTCGGTGCAAGCAATCTCATATTTCTGCTTGCCTCGTTGAGCCCTTCTTATTTCAGCTCGTGTACCATTCATTGTTTACCGTGCCTTGCATTCGTCTTCGTTGTTGATTCATATTGTGTATCTAACTAGTTGTTCCTTCCCTATCCCGTTCTCCTTAAATTCCGGTGCTATCCATTCTCTTCTTTCCGCTTGGTTCGTCGATCGGCATCGGTGGATCTTCAACGACGTGTCAGAGGCTTGATTAATTCTTACGTTAATATATATTTTTATGATATATATATTGTGTAAATTTGCTGTACTGCATATTTATTTTCTCATTTCCTTTGCATTGTGCATATGCATGTATTTCATTCCGTTTTCTCCCTACTTTTATAAATTATTTTCACTACTATTATTTTGTACTATTGTGTTGGATATTTATAATCTATATATCTATTTTGATATTCCATTGTGTGACTTTCAACTCTATTTCTTACTCTTCTACTATTTTCATATCACGAATTTTGAAACATAACATCTTACTTAAATTAAATGTTCCATAATTGGTGCATATGGAAGGTTACATCTTCCATTTCACCATTTTGGTGCAACCTAATGTCGAGATGGCAAATATGCAACTCGATGTCAATGGAGGAAAATTGCAACTGGATGTCGGGAAGGCAAAATGTGCAACCGAATATCCAGACGGCAACCTGCAACCTGATGTTGTGAAGGCAAACATGCAACTTGATGTTAAGGAGGCAATTTTTTTTACTTATTTGCTAATTGATATTTCAAGACTTTTTAGTAAATAAATATTTTCTTTATAACATTTTGTTTATACAATTACACTTTACGTTTTCATACAATTTGAACTAGTATAGTTGATTTATTTATAGAGTTGATAAGCCAATTCTTAATTTTGTTTTATAATGCTATTTTTTATTTTTGCTAATGTTTTCGTTATTATTATTGGTATTATTATTATTATTGTCATTTCTATTGCTGTTATTATTATTGTTTCCTTATCTTTATTGCTATTATTATTATTATTATTATTATTATTATTATTATTATTATTATTATTACTATTATTATTATTATTATTATTACTGTTACTTTATTATTATTGATATTATTATTATTGTTGCTATTATAATTATAATTATTATTGTTATTATTTTTAATGCTATTATTGTCACTATTATTGCATTATTTTCATGAATATGTTGAATCGAATAATATCGTGTATGTATTATCATTATTATCAGTATTGTAAATATTTTATTGCATTATATTATTATTACCTGTATGATCATGATAATTTTGATTACTGTTACTATTATTGTTATTATTATTTTGTTATTATTATTTTATTATTATGGTTATTATTACTTGTATCATTATTGTTGCTATTATTTTTAATATTATTTTAATTATTATCTTTTATTATTAATATGCATTGTTATCATTATTGTTACTATTATTTTTTTTATTATTGTTATTATTATTCAATTATTCTTGATATTATTATTTTTAATATTAACATTTGTTGTTATTGTTATTTTTGTTAAAACCCATTAGTTTTGATCTATAGCATATCTTTTAATTATTTAAATTGAAGCCAAACTTTATATTCATTTTGCATTATTTATTTATATCTATCTTGAGTCCATACTCTCCTTGATCCTGGTGTCTCAGTCTTGTTTTCTTGCTCGGTTCGTTGATTGGCGACATGTGGCCTACAATGACATGTATGTTGCTTGGGACATCACCAACGGAGTAGCACAGCGAAAGCGTGGTGGGCCCCTAACCCACAGGTCTCAGGATCCCCTTGTTGCTTCTAGATCTTTGTATTGTTTGCTTCCTCTATCCCTTATATTCGTCCTCATCCGTTGACTCACTGCTTGGTTGAACTCTTCCTTGTCCATCCTTTCTTCGATTCCAGCTCTATCTACTTCTTCATCTTTTGCTTGGTTATCTTGCGTTGTTGCTCCCCTTCTGATACTGTCTTTTTTCCTTCATGTATTCCACCTGACATCGTTGTTACCCACTTCCTTCTTTCCTGTTATAGCCACTGCCTTATTTCCTTCTTCTTTAGTTCTCTGTTTTGATTACCCCAAGTTTGTTTGCTTTTGCCCTGTTCTGTGTACCGCCTAAGCAAATTTTGAGGACGAAATTTTGTTGTAAGGTGGGTAGAATTTGTAACCCCTGTTTTCATAATTAAATATTTCTTGTATATTTTATTTATTTCGAATAATTGTATATTTTGACGTTAATTTCTATTTCTATATGATCAATTATTTATAATATATAATGTTTGGATTATTTTGATGAATTTGTTAAACTCGAATCCCATCCTGATATATATATTATTTTATTTACTGTTATTATTATTATCGTTATTATTACTGTTATTATTATTATTATTTTTATTGTTAATACTATCATTAAACTCTTTGATTTATTAATTTTAGAAACCCTGTAGATCGTAATCTATATTTTGTGATTATTGGAATATGGATTTACTTACATTTTGATTTAAATTAAATTAATTATTGTTTAATGTATTTTAGCCCAAATTAATCTCGATTTTTTTTTATTCCGTGAATCCGTATATTCTATTGTGTTATTAGTATTTGAGTATAAACATAATGTATACTTTTTGATTCATTTGTACTATTGTACTACTATTTAATTATTTGTTTAATTATTTGTTTTTAATCTAAAAATTACTATTCATACCCAAAATCCATAACCCATTTTTCTTATTGGATAATCCAATACCCTATTAACCCAAAACCCTATAACCCTTTTTATATGAATAACCCTAAATATTAAACTTTTAAGTTATTGAACAACAATGAGATCAAATAACACATAATGTACAATGAGATAAAATAACATTTTTCAGTGTAAATAATGTTATTCAAATGAGATCAAATAACATCAAATAATATTTTCCCACTAATTGACCAAATAACATGGTAAATAATTACTAAATTCTATACACTAACATTGTAAACAGTATATACTAAATTCTATATACTGTAAACAATGAGATCAAATAATTGACCAAATAAAACTATATACTGTAAACTGTATGCTAAAAAAGAACCATACTTCACCATACTTCACCATAGAAATAATTAACCATACATAATTAATACAACCTTACTTAAGTTCCGACAACAATAACATAATTAAGCTCCGACAAAAATAACAACAATAACAATAACCATACACTATTATCTATATACAATCTTAAGATCCAACAACAACCATTTCACCATAGAAAAACCAGTGCACCAATTTGTAGTATATTTTCTCAGAAATTTTTTTGACATCATTTATTGACATAATTTTTATTGACATCATTTTTTTAAAAGTAGAGAATTATGATCAATTATTCTTCCCTGATATTGAAATTAACTTATCACAAATTCTAATTTACAAATTGTAAAGTTCTTCTTCAACCACCCATCTTCAATTACTTAACGACAACTATGTAACAATGCTACAATGTTAAACACAAAAACATCATCATTCTCAGTGCTTCAACTACCAAATTGTTGTTGTATTTTTTATATATAATAGTAAATTGTTGTTGTAAACTTGGTCGATCTTTTGATGCTTACATTGAGTTTTTAGTGAAAGAATCAACAGATTTAGTACTAAGTAACTAATCGAATAATTCAATTGATATCATTCTTTAAAAATGTGCTACATTCGTAGCTTCTAACCATTCTCCTGAAAGAAGCATATCCTGATGATATGTTTTGTTTATCCGGCTGTTAAACATGTGTCTAACATGATACGACCCCTAGATAGAAACGTATGTGCTTCAAAGTTCCCAAGTATGTTTAAAAGGAAAATGAATAACCATGAAACCCAGTACAGACAAAAGTGACCTCTAAAGATAATTTTGTGCATAAACAAAATGGAAAGAACCAAATTTGAAATAGGTAAAGAAAGATTCACAAGCTCACATTTGAAGGTTTGTCATCGCCATTCTCACTTTTCTTCTTTCCACCAAATAGACCAAGTACACGAAAAGATGATGTTCTCATGTGGCTCTTTCTGCTACAATGCCAGTGATGGAATGACATTTAGTTGACCTAAAACATGAGCTTGTGATATAAATAAATTTAATCTCATACCGGTTAATGCTAGAATTACAAATAAATGACCAAGATATAGTATGAAAGATTAATCATGTTTTGGGTGAGAATGATAATGAATGAAAAACAATAAAGTGTCATAAGAGTAATATATTCTTTTCGTATGCATCATTATTGAAGTAATTGAATTGGTTTCCTTATCAACCAACCATAAATAGATATAGAATGCCCAAACACATGACACAACCTTTGAGCATGCATGTAGATGCAAGCAGAAATAAGAACGGGAAATGTATACATGCTACATGCATGCAGAAAATAGAAATAACAAAGGGAAATGTATATACTGTACACATAAACTCTACGCACAGCGTGAAAAATATACTAAACAACATCTACATGGATTCAGGTTGTTCTAGATCTTAAACTGATCCTAGAACCTCGAAGAAGGAAAAGAATGACATACACTTATTAGTTTTGTCACTTTAGTCCTTGATGAGACATTATTCCATGCTACAATGACTTTACGAAGAATGGTACTTTCTAGAACCCACACTCTTCAGCCTTTGTTGTGAAGTTCAACTATAGATTAAAAGTTAAAGCAAAGCACTAAGAACTAAAGACTACCATGTTTAGTTAGACCAACTCTAATAGACTATTGACTTACCCATCCAGTCCAGGTACCTAACTCTGTTTTATTACATAGATGCGTCTATCTAACATACCTTTGGATATCCTAGTTTTGAACTGTTCTGGTGACTCTTCAAAATTGACACACCAGTAGTTAACTGAACCCAAAATTTGAGATATATTCGACATCTAAACTAAAATTAGACTACAGCTTTTCCTACTCTCCCTACCTCAACTTCGTTCTAAACCCATTAAAAAGGATAACTTTAGTTATACTAAAGGTTATGCAAAAGATGGATATTGACATACTTTTATTGACATCATTTTTTTTAAAAGTAGAGAATTATGATCAATTATTCTTCCCTAATATTGAAATTAACTTATCACAAATTCTAATTTACAAATTGTAAAGTTCTTCTTCAACCACCCATCTTCAATTACTTAACGACAACTATGAAACAATGCTACAATCTCAAACACAAAAACACCCGATACGAAACAATAATCATCTCAAATGATTTAGCCATCATTAGTAGAACTAAATATCAACCTATTGACAACATAATTCTAATTTCAAGTGATGCATTTTGATCCCAAATTTCCAAAAAATAAAGATTAGTTTCGCAGAGATTAAAACTCTAATTTTTCAAAGAAAATTGTTTGAAATTTGATTTATTAAATTATGGCAAAAATTAAATTACTCATAGATTAAAACCCTGATTTTTTCAAGGAAGATGAAAGCTGGAATCGCCCATGTCATAAAAACCGATGCTTTTCTGATGAGGAGGAGGAGAAGTGCAAGCGGAAGCAGCGGTGGCAGCGGCGCTGCTTTTTTGATGAGGATTAGGAGAAGTGCAAGCGGAAGCAGCGGTTTGCAACCTTGAATAAAAGTAAGGTATAATATAAAGAAACTATTGCAAGTTTAGTTAGAAACTTAGAATGAGAACTAACAACCAGAATTCTATGTATATATGGTAGTGTGCATGTACAAACAGAAAATACTTTTAAAAAAAAGGAAATTTCCAGTCACCAATTTTAACTAATCTAAGCTTCAATACAATCCCAAAATCACTACCATTATAACCCCTTTCTCCATCATTAAAAAAACTCCTATTCTCCAAAAACCTAATAATTGCTTCTGAAACCTCAGTCACCTTATAATTCGATCATCAACAGAAGTCCAAGCAAACTAAACAACATCGAAATCAAAACCCTAATTTGATGAGATACCTTGATAACGAAGATGGAGGGGGCAACGCACGCAGATGCAGCAACCCTAATTTCTCTTTTTCAGACAGAGGAGGGCAGCGCCAGGAGGTAGTGCATCGGGGCTGGCTTCAGGAGGCGGGCTGCCGAGGTGGTGGCTGTAGGAGTAGGGGCATTGGGGCATCGGGGCTTCGGGGCTGGCTTCAGGAGGTGGGGCATGGAGAGAGAGAGTGGGGGCAGGGCTTCACGGCATCGAGAGAGAGAGAGAGGGGGGGTCGGGAAGTGACTCGAGAGAGAGAAGGGGGGGGGGTCGGGATGTGAGGAAAGGGGGGGTGGGGAAATGATCTGAGAGAGAGAGATGGGAGTCGGATCGATGAGAGAGAGAGCGAGGGAAGAAAGAAAGACAGTATGAGCGGGAAGAGAGCGAGACAGAGAGAAAGAGAGAGAGATAAGGGGGAAGAGAGCGAGGGGTATTTAAAATTGGGGTTTGAAATTTTGGGCGGATAAATATGTTTTGTGAGAATCAATCTGAGCCATTGATTTTAGGGGATATTGAAGGAGAGACGCATGATAGCTTTCTTTGTAATTTATTATATAGATCTGTTGTCCAAATATTTATATACTAGGAACTCTTTGCAATTCTGCGGACATGTGGTATCAACAAAGGCATTTTGGTTTTGTTCTGTATTTAATTTTTTTGTTCCTGGAAATTTTGGTGCAATAAAAGGTCTAGTATGGACTTGCTCAGCACTTGCATTGCCAATATCAATTTTATTTACTATGTACTGAATTTGACCAAACTTTTGTTCTTTTAATCTCTTCCTAAGTAGATCTTTTAATCTTCATTTGAAATTCATTTCTGATCAACAATTAACAGTTTGCTAGCATTTTGTTTCTTAAGATTAATTGAAGTTGATCTTTTAAATTTCAACGAAATTGTGAATAATATTGGAGGCGAAAAGTAATACGCTAAGCCGACCATCCAATTCAATCCAAACCAAGCTGAATTGGCTTGAATGGAAACCGATCCAATTAAGGCTCGGATTGGTTGCTAATGAAAAAAATAAAAAAACTGTTCTTCTTTAGTTCGGTGGGGGATGGTCCATATTTGGTCGGATTTCGACCGATGCCCACCCCTACTGATATGGCTAAAAATGGGGTTAAATCGAGACCGTCCAGATCGAGCGCGAATCTTGAAGCACGGGGGTAAAAGGGTAATTTCACATACAAATGGATCCTAAATGGGTATTGAGTCCCCTTCTCACAGGACCAATCACCCGCGAACGGACCCTCTCTTATTGGGTTCGGGTTCCGACCCGAAGAAAACCCACATCAGCAAGAGACAAATCAGGATCCCTGATTTGACCAAATCAGCATGCCTGATTTGCTCTCACCGGGAATTAGGAGATCTACTTTCCTTAACAAACTGTGAGGATTTTGCTCCAAACAGTTATACAAGGAATCAAGCCCCTAATCTCTCTCTTGGCGACTATAAATACAACCCCTCTACCACCAAGACGAGGTTAATCACTTTTTCACCACTTAAGCTCTTTCTTAATCTTTTCCTGATTACTGACAAGAGCGTCGGAGGGTGCGTCGCCGGAATCAACCCCGGTGTTTCGCACTTCCTTGCAGGTTGTGCCAGGAGCAAGAAGGCCGAGTCAATCGTTCAGGTGTATCCCGGACTCACAAATTCTATCTGTTTACCCCCACACCGAAATCAGCGGTAACAGATTGGCGCCGTCTGTGGGAAGAGTACCACACGAACGACCTCAGTTTCTCCTTCATCGCCTCCCATCGCCATGCCTCCGAAGAAGAACAGATCCAAAGGATCCAACCGGGTGACCAACCCAGCCGACCCTACGGAGGATACCCCCGTTAACCAAATTCCCCAATCTGGGCTTCCTCCGCCGACCCAACCGGTCCAGCCTCCTCGTCCTCAGCAGCAACCCAACAATGGTCCCGCCGGTCTCAACGGCCAGAAGCTGAAGCAGCCCATCCAGGACCATGTCTCGGTCCGTAACGGGTCCTCGGACTCGATGGCCTCCCATCACCCCGACCGGAGCCGCCAGAAGGAGAATGATCTCCGCACGCACCTTGAAGAGAGGCGGGCCCGAGCGGAGGCCTCCCGACAGCGTCCGGGCGAGCGGTCACCTCGTCACCGGGATAGACAGAGATCTCCGTACCGGAGAGGCCGGGCGGCATCTCCCGAACACCGAAGGAGGAGGCCGCGTTCCCCCGAGGATCGGCATCGTACGAGGGGCCGTGAGGTACCTATCAGCCGTGCCGAGTTCCTCCAGTTTCAGGAGACTGTGCTGCAGGCCCTGAACGCCCGTGCCAACAACCAAAACCCCCCGAGGGTCCCAACGCCCCCTCGGATTCCCAGTCCTCACCGCCGGTCACGGAGTCCTTTCCAGGCTCCCAGTCGTCAGCAACATTACAGTCCCCGCCGATCCGAGGGATACCGGCGCCGAAGTCCACGCTCTCCCTCTTATGATGAAGAGTCCGAAGGGTCATACGGTTACCGGCGAGGGGACGATGCCTTTGACCGCCGCCTCCATGAGGTGGAGAGGCGCATTGTCCGTATGGACCGAGAAGAGGAGTCCAGAGCAGGGACTGTTCGCCCAAACCGACCGCCCTTCTCTCGGACAATCATGGAAGCTCGCGTACCGAGGGGTTTCAAACCTCCGCAGTTTGAAACGTACTCAGGCGAGTCCGACCCAGTAGACCACGTCGAGAGTTTTAAGACTCTGATGCTGATCCACCAAGTCTCCGATGCCATACTCTGCAGGACCTTCCCGGCCACCCTTCGGGGTTCGGCTCGGGAATGGTATTCCCGGCTTGCCCCCGCCTCCATCTTCTCATTTGAGCAGTTTGAGACACTGTTCATAACTCACTTTGTGAGCAGCCGACGTGCCGAGAAGACGAGTCTCTCCCTTCTGAACCTCCGATAGGAAAGGGGAGAGAAGCTGCGTGACTATGTGAAGAGGTTCACCGCAGAAGTCAGGTCGATCGCCTCCTTAGACCAATCCGTGGCAACAGTGGCGTTCCAGTCGAACGTCCTCAACTCCAACCTCCGCTCGTCCCTAGCAAAGAAGCCGCCTACCAACTTCGCCGACCTCCTACTGAGGTGCGAGAAATACATCCGAGCCGAGGAGGCCGAGTCCCTCCCGAATTTCGGAGGACCCTCCTCCGGCTCGAAAAGGAAGGCAACGGAGGAAGAGGGGGCCAAGAAGACTATGAAGGACGGAGGCGGCCAGCGTCGTCCTCCCCCCAGGTTCGAGAAATTCACGCCCCTCACAACTAATGTCTCCACCATCCTCATGGAAGTAGAGAAGGAGGGGGTCCTCCCTCCAGCCCCGAGGATGCACAAACCGGCGAAGAGGAGGGACAAAGACAAGTGGTGTCGGTATCACCGGGACCACGGGCACGAGACGAATGACTGTCGGGCTTTGAGAGATGAGATCGAAGCCCTCATCCGAAGGGGGCAGTTGGCGAAGTTCGTGAAGGCTAATGATCGGGCAGATCGGAACTCTCCTCCCCCTCGGGGGGCTAACAAGCGGCGCGAAGTAACGCCTGAGTTCGAAGAAGAAAGGGTTCTACATATGATCCACGGGGGTCCCATGGGCGGCCCCTCTAATACGACCCGAAAAGCCTTTGTCCGAGAGGTCAACTCGGTCCACAGTGCTCCTCCTCCCAAGGGCTTCGGTGTGCCCGTGTCTTTCTCCGACGCTGATCTCGAGGGAGTCCGAACCCCTCACTGTGATGCCCTCGTCATCGACCTCCGCATGGCCAACTACAAAGTGCAGAGAATTTTGGTTGACAACGGGAGTTCGGTCAACATTCTATTCCTCTCGGCCTTCCAGGGCCTCCAGCTGTCCCGAGACCGTCTCAAACCGGCCGGATACACTCTCCACGGGTTCACGGGGGTCCCGGTAACCATCGAAGGGGTGATAACCCTCGATGTTACTGCGGGAAGCACCCCTACTACCCGGACCGAGCCCATGGACTTCATGGTCGTTGACGTCCCGGCAGCTTACAATGTCATCCTCGGTCGCCCCGGCCTAGCCGCCCTTGAGGCCGTCCCATCAGCGTACCATTTGAAGATGAAGTTCCCCACTCGGTCGGGGGTAGGGGAAGTCAAGGGGAGCCAGGAAACAGCTCGGAAGTGCTACATGACTTCCACCGGGGGACCAGTGCTCTCGCTCGAGACCCTCGAGATCCCCGAGCCGAAGGCTCGCCCAACGTCCGAACCAGCGGACGAGTTAGAAGAAGTACTCTTCTCCGACGAGGATCCGAGCCGAAAATTCCTCGTCAGCAAGTCCTTACCGACCGTGCTATTCTCCGACCTTGTGAGATGCATCCGGGGTAATCGCGACCTATTTGCTTGGTCGGCCGCGGATATGCCCGGTATCTCCGAAGACTTGCTCGTCCACCGCCTAAGTGTCGAGCCGGGGTGCAGACCGGTTCAGCAGAAGAGGCGAAAGTTCGCTCCCGAACGACAGCAGGCGATCAAGGAGGAAGTGAACAAGCTGTTGAAGGCCAAATTCATCCAGGAGGTGAATTATCCCGAGTGGTTGTCGAATGTTGTGATGGTCAAGAAGTCCAACGGCTCGTGGAGGATATGCATCGACTTCACCGACCTCAACAAAGCGTGTCCGAAGGATCCCTTCCCTCTCCCGAACATCGACACCCTAATCGACGCCACCTCGGGCCATGAGCTCCTCAGCTTCATGGATGCCTTCTCGGGCTACAACCAAATCCGGATGTTCCCTCCGGACATCCCGAAGACCTCCTTCGTCACCGACCAAGGTCTCTACTGCTACCGAGTAATGCCGTTCGGTTTGAAGAACGCGGGAGCCACCTACCAGCGCCTCGTCAACAAGGTCTTTCAGCATCAGATCGGCCGAAATATGGAGGTGTACGTCGATGACATGCTCGTCAAGAGCATCCACGGCACCGACCATGTAGCCGACCTCCAAGAAGCGTTCGGCGTGTTGAGGAAGTACAACATGCGGCTGAACCCGAACAAATGCGCGTTCGGAGTCTCCTCTGGCAAGTTCCTCGGCTTCATGGTGAGCCAGCGAGGGATTGAAGCTAACCCCGAAAAGATCAAAGCCATATTAGACATGGCCCCGCCTCGGAACGTCAGAGAAGTACAGAAGCTCACCGGTCGGCTCGCAGCCATCGGTCGGTTCCTCTCCAAGTCAGGGGAAAAGTGCCTCCCCTTCTTCAAGGCACTCCGAGGCGCTAAGGGATTTGAATGGGGCGAGGCACAGCAAGCGTCGTTCGACCAGCTGAAAGCCTATCTGGTGAACCCCCCTCTGCTCAGTAAGCCGGTCCCAGGCGAGCCTCTCTTTCTCTACTTGGCGGCCTCCGAGCAGTCCCTGAGCGCTGTCCTGGTCAGAGAAGAGGACCGGACCCAGAGGCCAATTTACTACGTGAGCAAGATACTTCGGGATGCCGAGCTCCGTTATCCGGGGATAGAAAAGATAGCCTACGCCCTCGTCATGGCCGCAAGAAAGCTTCGGCCCTACTTCCAATCTCATTCAGTCATAGTCCTCACCGACCAACCGCTCAAGCAAGTCCTCCATAAACCCGAAACCTCGGGCCGGCTGATGAAGTGGTCGATAGAGCTGAGTCAGCACGACATCTCCTATCAACCTCGGACGGCAATTAAGGCACAGGCCCTCGCCGACTTCATTGTAGAGTCCACCATCCCCGAGGTCGGCCACGTCCCGAGCGGACCCCCCATTTGGACAGTCTTTGTGGACGGATCCTCTTGCAGTGAGGGAAGCGGCGCCGGCATCATCCTGAACGGCCCTGATGGCTTCGTCCTACAGTACGCGATCCGCATGAGCTTCAAGGCTTCGAACAACGAGGCGGAGTACGAGGCACTCATAGCCGGCCTCGGACTCGCGCGAAGCGCTGGGGCACATCGTCTCCGGATTCACAGTGATTCCCAGCTGGTTGTGAACCAGGTCTTGGGCGAATATGAAGCCCGGGACGAGCGGATGGCGAAGTACCTCGCCAAGGTCCGGGATCTCATGGGTCGGTTCGAGGAAGCCATCATCCAGCGGGTCCCTCGGGAAGAAAACGCACAGGCCGATGCACTTTCCAAGTTGGCCTCGTCCTCTTTACAAGGACTCGAGCAGACCGTACTAATTGAAGTCCTCACTAAGCCGAGCATCGAAGACGAGGCACTAGGCTCAGCGGAGTCGTTGCCAGTCATGCTGCAAGACAACTGGATGAAGCCACTGGTAGAATTTCTAAGGGATGGAGTTCTGCCCTCAGATCCCAAAGAAGCTCGCCGAGTTAGAACCCGAGCCGAGCGCTATGTCTTAATCGAGGGCATCCTATACAAGCGCTCTTTCTCCCAACTGGACGGCCGGCCATATCTACGATGCCTCTCTCCGGAACAGGCCGAATATGCCCTACAGGAGCTCCATGAAGGGGTCGGCGGGGCACACTCGGGATTTAGGTCCCTGGCCCGAAAGGCTCTGAATTATGGGTACTTCTGGCCGACACTTCTCCAAGACGCCGAGCGACACGTTCGGCAGTGCAGCTCCTGCCAGAGACACTCCAGCATCCGACGCCTCCCTCAAGCCAACCTCGCCTCCCTATCGAGCCCTATCCCCTTCGCGATGTGGGGAATGGACTTAGTAGGGCCTTTCCCTCCAGCTCCGGGTCAGCTCAAGTTTTTAGTCATAGCTATCGACTACTTCTCGAAGTGGGTTGAGGCCGAGCCCCTCGCCACGATAACCGAGAACAAAGTGGTGCAGTTCTTCTGGAGGAACATTATATGTAGATTCGGCGTCCCGCGCGTCCTCGTGACAGATAATGGGACCCAGTTCACTGGCTCGGCATTCCGAACCCTGTGCGACGACCTCGTCATTCAACAGCGTTTCTCGTCCGTCTCGCACCCCCAGTCGAACGGACAAGCCGAGAACGCTAATAAGCAGATCCTTGCGGGGATCAAGAAGAGGCTGCACAAGTGCTCCAAAGGACAGTGGGTCGATCAACTCCCTAATGTGTTGTGGAACTACCGCACGAGCAAGCGGACGCCCACTGGAGAGTCCCCTTTCAGCCTGACTTATGGGGCCGAAGCCGTAATACCCCTCGAGGTCGGAATTCCTTCCCCTCGGCTCATCGCCTATGACGAGGCACAGAATGCCAGGGAACTCAGAGGGAACTTGGACCTGATAGATGAACTGAGGGAGAGGGCATCGATTCGGCAGCAGAATTACAGAAGGAGAGTCGAGCTAGCCTACAACAAGAAAGTCCGACCCGCCAACCTTGAACAGGGAGACCTAGTGTTGAGAAAGCTAGCCATATCCCTCCCCAGTCAGAAGGGCAAGCTAGCTCCGAATTGGGAAGGGCCATACCGGGTCGCAAAAGTT
Source organism: Hemerocallis citrina (assembly GCA_017893485.1). Lineage (NCBI taxonomy): Eukaryota > Viridiplantae > Streptophyta > Magnoliopsida > Asparagales > Asphodelaceae > Hemerocallis > Hemerocallis citrina. The sequence goes on from CM030366.1 coordinate 99,688,338, forward strand.
GTTCGGCCTGGAGCATATCGACTTGAGGACATGGATGGTAGAGAGCTCCCGAGGACCTGGAATGCCGATCACCTCCTGAAATACCAAGATAGCGCCCCGGCGCCTCTCTAAGTAATCCGAGGTGTCGCGCCATTCCTCTCCTTTACACTTGTAACCTGTTCTATGAATCCTACTATGTAAAACGGTTCGCCGTCAAATATCAATAAAGAAAAGTTCTATTATGTTTGTGAATTTGCATGTTTCTCTCCCCTCTTATTTAACCAATGATTCGGAGTCCAACACTCGGCTCGACTTTACCTCCTCGGCTCGTCTCCGGACGAGCCAGGGGTAGATCGCCGTTCGGAATTGCTCCCACAGCCGTTGAACTATACCGATGGTTCGGAGTCCAACACTCGGCTCGACTTTACCTCCTCGGCTCGTCTCCGGACGAGCCAGGGGTAGATCGCCGTTCGGAATTGCTCCCACAGCCGTTGAACTATACCGATGGTTCGGAGTCCAACACTCGGCTCGACTTTACTTCCTCGGTTCGTCTCCGGACGAACCAGGGGTAGATCGCCGTTCGGAATTGCTCCCACAGCCGTTGAACTATACCGATGGTTCGGAGTCCAACACTCGGCTCGACTTTACCTCCTCGGCTCGTCTCCGGACGAGCCAGGGGTAGATCGCCGTTCGGAATTGCTCCCACAGCCGTTGAACTATACCGATGGTTCGGAGTCCAACACTCGGCTCGACTTTACTTCCTCGGTTCGTCTCCGGACGAACCAGGGGTAGATCGCCGTTCGGAATTGCTCCCACAGCCGTTGAACTATACCGATGGTTCGGAGTCCAACACTCGGCTCGACTTTACCTCCTCGGCTCGTCTCCGGACGAACCAGGGGTAGATCGCCGTTCGGAATTGCTCCCACAGCCGTTGAACTATACCGATGGTTCGGAGTCCAACACTCGGCTCGACTTTACTTCCTCGGTTCGTCTCCGGACGAACCAGGGGCAGATCGCCGTTCGGAATTGCTCCCACAGCCGTTGAACTCTACCGATGGTTCGGAGTCCAACACTCGGCTCGACTTTACCTCCTCTTCGTCTCCGGACGAATCAGTGGTAGATCGCCGTTCGGAATTGCTCCCGCAACCGTTGGACTATGCCTAAGGTCCGGAACACGCATCCAGACCACTCCTGACTGACAGCCGAGGGTCGAAGGCAGACATATCCGGTCGGCATCCGAGCAAGAGCCTTCCCGAGCTGGTAAACGGGGAAAACAAACTTCCTCCTCAACTTTCGCGCCTGATCTTCATCAGACGGCTCAGATCGTGTCACTCGCGCAAGACGACAAGATAACGTTTTCTGGGAGACTGAGCCGCCTCGAGATTCGCGCCTACACTCGACGGCTCAGATCTAGCCACCTACTCTAAGCGACAAAATGACGCTTTTATGGGTACGGAGCCTTGTCGTACTGTTCCGGATCCACTCAACGACAGAGGGCCGCACTCCGGATCCATTCAGCTAAACAGACGCGCTCGGTTCAAAGATCCCGGCACGACCGATACGATTACAAGCGAAGGGCAAACATACGAAGCGACGAAAGGGAAATTTTATTAATTGTCGGCACGTAATACAAAACATCCCATTACAAAGTGTTGGCAAACAAAACACACAATGCCCGACCCACTACACTTGTCTCTCATACCAAAACATCCTCACTAAACTGTCCGTCCTCCTCGACGGACGACTCCTCCTTCTCCCCCCGGAGCCTCGCCATCACGCCACGCAGATGCCACATCTCGGAGAGCAGGTCGTCTCGCTCGGCGATGATCTTCGACTGAATGTGCCGAATGCTTTTGACCCGAAGAGCACTGCTGAATGCGGTCTGCGGGTCTTCATCCTCCCCTACGGAGTTCAGCTCGGCGACCTTGCTCTCCAAGCGTTGAATCTCGGCTTCCCGGAGACTGAGGACCAACGAAAGGTGCTCCCACTCACTCTCGGCTCGGCGCAACTTCATATTCGTGCTCCTAGGGCTCAGCACCACTGTTCCAGAAGTAGCCTCGGATTCAGAGCCATCATTCGAACGTCCGGAGTCCGAGCTATGGATCGTCGCGACGAGCTGAAAAGAAGAGAAAACGAATAACACAGTTTCAATACTCTGCCGGAGTCTAACACTTGAGAGTTCTTCAGAATTATTTGCATTCAGACATGATAGTGTTACAGACGGTCGGTCAACCCTACGGCCAAGTTATTACAACAATCAACAAAAGTAGAAAAGCGGCCAAATCAGAGCCTCTTCGGAAGGGGAATGCTTCGGTTTAGGGAAACGCGAGGACGTCGAGGTCTGCCCTCCGAACCCGACCCTAGACCAACGAAGCGCGACCCCCCTTCGCTGCTAGCCCTAACGGCGACGCCGACCGAAGCCCCGCTCGACGAGGCTGCCGCGCTACTCTGAGCATCGGCTGGACTTCCCCTGGTCAACGGTGAGCGCGTCGCAAGCTCGTAAAACGTAACCCCCCTCTCGCTCTCTTCGCGAGTGCACGAAGTGCTGCGAACGTTAGCCCTGACCGGTGCCGGCTTGAGCGACGCGATCTCTTCCTCCAGTTCGATGATCCTACCCATCAGGACATCGTCCTTCGCCAACTTCTTCGGTCGAGGCGCTGTCAACGAGCCCGAGGCATCGGCATTATCAGTTGCAAGCCGTCGGTAGTAGGTCACTTCGATCCCCCTATCTACCGTGATCCTTCTGAGCCTATCGACTTCAGCCGATAGCCTCTTGCGCTCGGTTGACGCTTTCTCCAGTTCGGAAGCCAGCTTCTCCAGCCCTGCCGAACGCTCTTTTTCCGCTAGCTCCAAGCTTTGGACCCCGGCCAAAAGGTCGTCATTCTTCCGCCCAGCGGCGGCGAGCTCTTTACGGAGGCTCTCAACTTCGCCTTCGGGATAGGGGGCTGAAGGGCGCTTCCGGTACTGGTACAGCTCGCGACCGTACCTCCGCAGAGCCGCCTTCGTATCCTCGAGCCTGCCGAGCAGGAGATACCGTCTATACCGGCTCAGAGAGAGCTCGTCCTTCGTTTTCACCAGCTCCAGCCGAAGGTATTCGGCCTCCGTGATCGGACCGAATCTTACCTGAAATGCAGAGATAAATCCGAGGGCCAACACGCCAAAACAAACTCTAAGTCCGAGACTCGACACTTGGGCAAATTTTGGCCAAACAAAACATTTTTTTTATTATTATTATTCAAAACTCGAGAGGTTCTACAGCAGCGGTGGCCAGTCCGCAGTTAGGCTTACAGAAAAAAAAAAAAAAAAAAAGAGATAAAAGAAGACAACCGAGTCAGGGGTCGACCTTTTTGTCGTTTGGGTCCATCGACCCCTCGGCCTTGTCCTTGCCGTCGCCTCCGCCACCTCCTTCGCTCCAGCTCTCCTCCCCCTCGGAGTCGTCTTCCTTTTCCTCCTCGGTCGCGGCCTTCCACGGATCGTCGACGGGCTCGGTCTCCCCCTCGGGCCCGATCAACTCCTCGGGGACAACCTCCTCCCCCTCCACGAGGTCATAGAAGTTGTAGGTGGACGTGTCAAAGCCCGGGTTCTTGGCGACCACATGTTGCAAGGCCCGGCCGTAGGCGTCCAGCATGTTCTGGGTCATGTGCATCGCGGCCTCCTCCTGCACGGCTTTCTTCACCCTCTTCACCTTCCTGAGATGCTTGGCCTTGAGCCTCTCGGCCCTCTTCCGAGCACCCTCCGCCTCCGACCGAGCCTTGGCCAACTCCTCCCTCAGATCGGCAGCCTCCTTCACCGACGCCTCGAGCTTGGCCGCTGAGTCCTTCAGCTCGGAGACCTCCTTCTTCGCGGCCTCGAGCTTGGCCGCCTCATCCTTTGACAGCTGAATAGCATCGGTCAGCTGCTTCTCCAGCCCAGAGACTTCGGCGGCCCTCTTCACCGAAAGAAGCAATTCGGAATCGAGCTGCTTCGCGACCTTGACGCGCTCCGTCCTCTCCTTCTCCTTCTCCTGTTCCTTCTTCGCCATCTCCTCAAGCAGGAAGTTGAAGTGGCAGATGATCTGAAAGTGAGCAACGGAGTTACGATCCGAACCTAAATACTTAGAAAATTTTCTAAAAAATTCAGATGAAGAAGAAATCAGCCAACTTACCGACATGGAATCCCGGGCAACCTGCATCACGGAGTCACCTGCCATCCCGGCCTTCAAGGTAGCCCGATCCTTCGGGGTCGGCAGATGCCTTATCGCCTCCATACAGATGTTCCCGTCGCCCAGGAAACCATCGGCATTCATCACCTGCCAGTCGGGGACGAAGATCTGCTTGTGACGCTCGGATAAGATCTTCTCCGCCTCGGCAGTGAGGGGCGGGACCGGCATGGACAGCACATCCTTAACCCCGAAGACGCTGCTCGACGAACCCGGAGCGTCCGTTCCCGAGGTCGGCACAGGTGCGTCCGGGGCAGGGGGATCGGAGACATTGACCTCGCCCTGGTCGGGGATCACGACCTTCGTCGGAGAGACGAGGACCTCGATCTCCCCCTCCTTGAGGACCGCGACCTTCGGCTGCTCGGCAGTCTTCGCGACCGAAGGCTTCTTCGCTGGCCGGCTCTCCTGAGTCTCCGCCGCCGACCTCTTCTTCTTCTCCTGCTCTGCCCGGCCCTTCGCCACCAGAGCCTTGTAATCAAGCTTCATTGTCTCTGCAAAAGCCGGATGGAAAAACTTAGAAAATTTTTCATGAACTTTAAACGGGGAGTATAAATACCAGAAGCATACGAGGGTCGATCGGACTGAGACCCCCACGGAACAGATGCTCCTCGGTAATATCTTTCCAGCTTAGCGCCGGCAGGGCTAGAAGCTTCCTCTGGACCTCAGCCTCCTCGGCATTCAATGGGGCGTCCTTCTTTGTACGCTTAGGCAAGCCGTCCGTCGCCCAAGCTGTCGGTATCACCCACGGCGTCAGACTTCGGACGAGGAAGTATTTGTCCTTCCAATGCTTGATCGAGTCCGGGTTCTCGATCAACTTAACTCCCGTCCTAGGAGACAGGAAAAACCTCTGTTCATGACGCCTCGGCTGACAAGGTTTGTAAAGACTCCGAAAGAGAAACATAGTCGGCTTGGCGTCGACCTCTTGACATCGGAGGAGGAACGCCACGACATGCCTCCAAGTGTTCGGCATCAGTTGGGCAGGACTCAGACCGTACCAGACCAGAACTTCGACCACAAACGGGTGTAGGGGGAACCGGAGCCCGGCAATGAGGGAATCGACCGGGAAGACGCATATATCCGGCGAGGACTTGGTGTTAGCTCGGAATCCCGGTCCAGGAAGAAGCAACGCATACTCGAGCGGGATTCGGAAACCCTCTCGGATCGTGCGGAGATCGGCCTCGGTGAGAGTCGATATCCTGTGGTCGACCTCGGACAGCTCCCTAGGCTCGTTCTCCTCCACCAGTTTTGCCGTACCTTGAGTGACCCTCTCCAAGTCCTCCTCGGTATAATCCCGAACACCTCCCACGGTCGATACTGCAATGAGTTGCCGACCGAACGCCCCCGCTCTCTTCGGCGTTTCCACTATCGTGATTACGGCTTTACCCTTCCGGGACTCCGCCGCGACCTCCTCAGGCACTTCGGCCACCTCGCCCTCCTTATCCGGACGAACGACATCTTGTTCGCTCGGCTCCATTTGTCCCTTCCCTTTGTCCCCTCGGCCAACAGCTTGTTCCGAGGTGGGGGTCTCATCCGAGAGTGTAATCTTAACCATTTTATAAAGAGTAGGGAAAGAGACTGACCTTGAAGTGACAAGTACGGTCGGAAAACTCGCCGGGAATCGGAACGCTACCGCGACAGCTAGCAACACCACCAGGGAGGTAAAAACTTCGAAGCGGAGTAAAAGCTGAAGAGAGAGAGTAAAAATGAAAAGTGAGACTTAGTCTCAAGGGGGGTGGAGATTTATAGCTAAACTGAGACGCCCCTTGGACTTCCAAACCAAAGTTCGCAACTTTTGGGCTGCCTCCGGAACGTCACCAAGGCCCATCACCACTACTCCTCCCACCAGGTCCGACCACCGAGCAATCCAAACACGCCGACAGCAGGGACCGGTCGGAATCCGAGCAAGTGCCCTCCCGAACTGGTAAATGGGGAAAACACACCTCTCCCTCAACTTTCGTACGTGATCTCGATCAGACGGCTCAGATCAAGCCACCCGCGCAAAACGACAAGATAACGTTTTCTGGGAAACTGAGCCGCCTCGAGATTCACGCCTACGTTCGACGGTCCAGATCTCGCCAAGAGCACTAAACGACAAGATAGTGTCTTCTTGGGGAACGCGCCCCATCTCGAGATACGTGTCAGCATCCGGCGGCTCAGATAGCGCCACGTCGCTCGGACGATCGGGACCTCGGACGCCTCGCCTATGCATGAAAGAACCTGGAAAAGTTTTGATTATGTTTTAAGGCGCCGCCCTCGGCAGGCGCCCCCCGGGTCCCGTGCCTCGGTTGGTATAACCCCGACCACAGGCCCCGGTCAGAAGCAGAGCAGAAACAGATCGGCACTCCCCCATCTCTAACTCCCCCGGGCTGACCTAAAAGCCATCAGCCCGCGAAGGAAGACAGAGATGGGGGGGAACCCACCAACACTCAGAGGTCGGAAGAGACGCACCATCCCGAGCTAGTTTGTTGCAACTGGAAGGCTCGGCTTGTCGAAAGACTCTAACAGCGGCGCCTTCACGGTTGCAACAAACGGACTCAGATGGCCCGGAGATCGACATCAGACAGGGGTCGTCACTCTCCCACCAAGATCTCCGCCTACTTCAACACTCACTTCGGAGCAACCGAAGAAGGCCGAAGATCTTGGTGAGAGAACGAAGACCCGTCCTTCGAAAGAGGCCCGCACCCCTGGGTCCGGACCATGGCCGTCGACGCCAATGTCTTGTTGCCCCCACCCCTCACACCCCTTCGGAGCAGGGAGGGATGGGGAAACAACAAGACAGCGGGGCGACCGCCCGTCCTTCCGGGAAGGCCCATCCCTCGGATCCGGACTACGGTCGTCACCGCTCTTGCCTTATTCTCCTCCGCTCCCGACACCCACTTAGGGACCGTCCGGAACGGGAGAAGAATAAGGTAAGAGAGCGACCACCCGTCCTTCGGAGGTAACTCATTCCCCGAGCGCGGACTACGGTCGTCACCGCTACTGCCTCGTTCCCCCTCGCTCCTGACATCCACTTTGGGGCCGTCAGGAACAAAGGGAAAACCAGGCAGAAGAGAGGCCACCACTCCGAACTTCGAGAGAGAAGCTACCCAAGGCAGATGCCTCCGAGGTCTGGAACCCAATTTGGTTGTGACGAAAATGACAAAAGGGGTGGGGTACTTATAGCCTGCCTCCTATAACCAGCCATTATGATCCTCGGAAGTTGAAGCGACCGCGCATTAATTAAAGGAACTATCCTTAATGACCTCGAGAAGGCGAAACGCCGCGCAAGTCACGAAGCGCCATTAACACAATTGATAACAGAGCCATCTCAAGTTGCCGAACACCGATGCCTTCGGTCGGCATCCGAGCAAGAGCCTTCCCGAGCTGGCAAACGGGGAAAACCCACTTTTTCCTCAACTTTCGCGTCTGATCTCAATCAGACGGCCCAAATCCCGCCGAGAGCACTAAAAGACAAGATAGTGTTTTCTTGGGAACTGCGCCCGTCTCGAGATGCGCGTCCGCATCCAACAGCTCAGGTGAAGCCACGCCCCTCGGATTGCCGAACATCAGTGCCTTCGGTCGGCATCCGAGCAGGCGCCTTCCCGAACTGGTAAATGGGGAAAAAAAGACGCCGAGCCACTTGAACCGCCGGATCTCTCAGAAATTCGTGCACCTTATGATGAACGGACCGGATCGCACCACGTGCGCTAAAGGACAAGATAGTGTTTTTTGGGGAACCGTGCCTGTTTCGAGATGCGCGCCACCATCCGATGGCTCAGATTGAGCCACGTCGCTCGGTAGGCCGAGTTCTCCTGGCCCCCGGTCGGCAGCCGAGAAAGTGCCCTCCCGAACTCGAAAACGGAGAAAACAGCTTCCGAACCCCGACAACCGTCGGATCTCTCGGAAACCCGAGCTCGTCCATGATCGACGTCTCAGATCCAGCCACGTCATAAATCGAATATTTAAAACCTTTTTTCTCTTCTATCTTAATCGTTTTATTTATTTAAATTGCGAAAAATTGCTAAAAATTCTGGAAAATAATTAAAAATTCGGGAGTACATTTTCGAGCTCCTGAACGAACAATTATTGCCTAGAATACATCGTTAAGGCCCCCGAACGATTAGCAAACGCATCGCAAAATTAAATAAATAGTCCGAAGAAAGTAGACGAAAACTACCAAATACTCGATATGGCCTGAGAACAGCAAGCAGCATCAGAAACTTCCTCACTACCCCCTTTCTAGATTCAAGATCCTACATCTGGACTTCGATACGACCCTACCAGCCACTAAAACAGTTAAACTACTCCTCAAAGTCTGATCACGCTCAGTCTTTAGGAGTGGGGGGCTCGTGATATGGCTAAAAATGGGGTTAAATCGAGACCGTCCAGATCGAGCGCGAATCTTGAAGCACGGGGGTAAAAGGGTAATTTCACATACAAATGGATCCTAAATGGGTATTGAGTCCCCTTCTCACAGGACCAATCACCCGCGAACGGACCCTCTCTTATTGGGTTCGGGTTCCGACCCGAAGAAAACCCACATCAGCAAGAGACAAATCAGGATCCCTGATTTGACCAAATCAGCATGCCTGATTTGCTCTCACCGGGAATTAGGAGATCTACTTTCCTTAACAAACTGTGAGGATTTTGCTCCAAACAGTTATACAAGGAATCAAGCCCCTAATCTCTCTCTTGGCGACTATAAATACAACCCCTCTACCACCAAGACGAGGTTAATCACTTTTTCACCACTTAAGCTCTTTCTTAATCTTTTCCTGATTACTGACAAGAGCGTCGGAGGGTGCGTCGCCGGAATCAACCCCGGTGTTTCGCACTTCCTTGCAGGTTGTGCCAGGAGCAAGAAGGCCGAGTCAATCGTTCAGGTGTATCCCGGACTCACAAATTCTATCTGTTTACCCCCACACCGAAATCAGCGGTAACACCTACCATCTTATAAGGTGGGGAAAAAGCTTGTTTGAAGAAAGCTCATGGTGGTCTAGGAATCATTGATCTGAAAGACATGAACTTGGCCCTACTCAAAAAATGGTGGTGGAGAGTGTTCCATCCGAACGGCGAAGGGTGGCAAGACTTCATCTATTCTTACTTGCATGGAAGAGTGTAATCCCTATTTTTTATTTTATATATTTTGGAGTGTATTTTTCATTTTTGTGTATTTATATCTCTCTTGTATTTTTCTGAACCATATATTGGATTTATTTTCAATATATATTCATTTTATTTCATTTGAGCTCCTTGTGTCGTTTGATCGTCTCTTTTTGTTCGTTTTCTTCATTTTGGATATTTTCCTCATTTTTTTGGCCTCGTTATCTCATTTTTATATTTTGGTGATGTGATGGAATTTTTGGTGGTGATTTTTCAAACCTATGATTTTTGACCCCTAATGAGATTTTTAGAAGTCATAGAATTCACACTAAATTGTATCCCCATTTGTTATTTACCCAATATCCATTACCCATTTGTATACCTATTACTACATACTAATACCCACAACCCATTAACCCACATTAACCCCTTTATATAAATCCCAAACCGCTAAGAAACCCTAACCCTAAACATAATCTCTCTCTCTCCCTCTTCCTTTGGATTGCCGGCCTCCATACACCACCTAGCACCACCATCAACATCAACATCATCACAAACCTCTTCTCTTTGTGTTTCTCAAAGTGGGTATTTTCCACTTTGGTTCGTTGCATCAAGGAGTTCGTTCGTGAGTTTGCTTGGATTCGCGTTTGGAGAGGATTCGTTCGTGGATTTTTCTCCTAAGGTAATTTGCATCGTGTTCGTCTCCATAACAAGGCAAGTAACTTGTACTACAATTCATTAGGTTGGTACAAGTCAAAAAGTTCACATCTAGTGTAGTTGGGTCTAGAGATAACCCGAATTTGTGTTTTCCTTGATGTGTTTTGTCTCTATTGTGTTAATTTGGCCATAGATGACTTATGACACCAATCTTGATAGGAGATAACCTAGGTTATGCCCAAAACTTGATTTTGATGCATGTATGTGATTATTTGCATGAATTGTGTTTGACTGAATGCCCATGGGAAAATAATAGGTGTGGACATGTTAGTAACTCTCAATCATAATGTTTAGATGTTTGGTAGGTTGTATTTCAAGTTTGGAGGTGTTTGGATCAATATTGTGAAAGTTATGATGTTCTTGATTAGAGGTGTGAAATTTGTATTTGCTGCTTGTTCTGTTTTGATTGCTGTTTTCGTCCATGCTACAATTAGTATTTGAATTCCAAAATGAAAGATGAATTTTAGAATTTTTTTTCTATTTTCAAACCCCACTGGTTTTACTTGATTTGGATTTCGTATGACTGAGTTATGTATGTTTTGGTACAGGCATGTCGATAGATTCTAGATTCTATTTTGAGTTAATTTTATTAACAAATTATTTTCAAGAACTATCCTATACATAATATCTTGGTATAATATTTTTCTCAGTGTTTCCATATGATATTAGGGACTACGCAGATTTTTGATGAATTTTCAAGATAAGTTTTGTGTGGTATTTCATGTTCTTTTTTAAAACCTACTTATGCTCTAATTTGCGCGCTGATCAGTAAAGAATCATGTTTTCGCTATAATTCTTTATACTGTATGAAATTTTTTGTGAAATATGAAAGTCATTATAATCTAACTATTTTCATGTCCTTTTGGCGGATTTGGATTTTGATTCACTGATTGCGAGATATCCTAGTTTTCGTACAGCAGTGTTGAGAATTCCAGATTCATTAAACTATGTTTTCTTAATGCTTTGATATTTTTGATGGCTGATCTATACTTACTGGAATATTACGAAACAAGTTATTTTGAGTCTATACCTGTAGGGAAATACCTCAGATTTTTCATGGAATTATTTGATGTGTTTTCAAGCTTTTGAAGTTGTTCCCCTGTTTTCTGGATGAACCTAAATTCTGTATTCAAATCAGTTTTGAGTTGAGATGTTGTGAACTAGTATGTGACTTTATTATACTCGTTGGTTGCATATGGATGTCTAGTTTCCAGATCCTTCGACGGATCTAGGTTTGCATTTCTGTAGAGACCAGAATCCCTATTTTAGTACTGATCTGTCATGCTGTCCTGATTATAAGCATACACCATTTTGCTCGATTATGTGACTGTATATTGTCCATGCACGCTGTTTGTTTTCCTGAACCTAATACTGATTATACCATGTTAGTTTGATACTATTTCGCACACATTTATGTCTGTTTGATAACCATAATAAAAGTAACCAAGCCGGGGTTAATGGGAAAGATCTAGTAGTGGATAATTCAGAAATGTGTACTCGGAAGGGGGCCCGTGTTTCCCATATTTGGAATTTGGTATATGATTTGGATTATTTGGAATTTCTTATATGATTTGGATTATTTGAAATTTGGTATATGATTTGGATTACTGTTCCTGAGTACTGCCCTCTATGGTCCACTATGAAATCTAAAACGAAATTGCTTTGACTGTAGCAACCATGTAGTAAAAGTATGGATGCATGAAGTGCTACCTAGATAGTAATAACTACAAGACTTAACACATGAGACCTGAACATGCTACTTGATCACATAATACATACCCACTTGATACTTGACTACATGATACATGAGATTTGATACCTGATACATATTTATCCTGTTACTTGATTACTTGTTTACCTGATTACCTGATAATTGATACATATTTACCTGTTTACTTGGTTTACTTGATACTTGACACATGTTTACCTGCTTACCTGCTTACTTGACACATGTTACATGTAACTGTTAGTATACCATGTTGTTAGTCAGTTTCCCCATGTGCTTATATCCTACATTATTTGTGACCCGCAACTTGCAATTAACGGGTACTTGTGTTTTCTCTTTTCCTCTTTCCTACATTCGTTGAATTGGAGATTTTGGAGGACAGGTTCCAGACGGTATTGGTGACATGATGTACTAGATGCTGGAATTTTGCTATTATTATTTCTTGTTGCTTATTTTGGACAATAATTGTATTTTGAGACTTGGATTTTTCTTGTATTTGGGCAATGTGACCCAGGATTATTTGTGTTTTTTAGATCATGACTATTTAATATTAATATATTTTATTTCAAGTATTCTTGTTGGTATTTGGTTCATATGTGCATGTGGTTGACTTTTCTGGCTTCCGACTCTGATTATTTCTGTGATATGTTGTAAAGAACTCTTGAACAGCTTATGGATGATGAAAATCATTCGCTGGGCCAATGTTACGTGCTCGTATTCGGTATTTTTGGGAAGCAGGGCGTGACAGAGAAGAACATGGAACTTGGTTTTTGGGGTGGGTCCTAGAGTTTCTTGGTTCTGGAGAGGGGTTGTGAAAGCATTCTACTCATTTAATAGCTGCGTAACTTCGTTCATTGGCAATGGTCGTTTGACTAGATTCTGGTGAGATAAATGGTGTGGACCACATATGTTCAAAGAACTATTCCCAGACCTGTATGAACAGGTGACACAACCATGCAACACGTTCACGAAGTCATGGAAAAGGGGTCGTGGAGGCCTACCTTTGAACATCGTATGAACCAGGTTTCCCAGCTAAGGCTGGTGGAGCTCCCAACTTATATCATCATTCAAGGGTAAAATGCAAGCATGGCCCAGACCGAAAATCCCGGGGACCTAAAAAGGAGGGGTCCTTTTCGGTTTGGTCACTCTACAACCAGATCCATTTTCGATGGTGCAGTTCGAATTGGTCTGCTGTGATTTGGAAAGCCAAAGCACCCCTCAAAGTAAGGATTTTTCTCTGGCCAGTCCTCAATGATGCTATCTTGACTAGGGAGAATCTAGATAAACGATAGCCTAACATTGTGACCAATTGTTGTAACGCCCCGAATCCCAAATACATTGAATTCGAGATGTTCTACAGGATCTTTTCGCTTCCTTTAGTACAATTTTACAAGGAAATTTGAACTTTTCACTTTAAATCAGAGTTTACATGAATATATTTACAATTTACACTGCACACCGGAAGTAAACTTTACAACAACGAAACAAATGTACAACAATATTGAATAATCTTTAAGCATCTATTCCTCTTTAATCTTTATCATGTCATTTACCTGCATATAAGACTGTGGGTACGTCAGTTTATTCAACCAACGAACATTATACACGGCCATCCTCTCTATGCCGGAAATAGTATAACTTATTTTTCATATTTAGCAAACACAAACTTGTCACATAACAAACTAAAGGGACTACCCTATTGATGTCGTGTTGTGATTGTGCACTTAGTCCTTAATGCATTTATTTTTATTACATGACACTAATGCGCACTTGTTCGGATTCTATGCATCTCATACTACATAGGTCCGAGGGCAAGCCCTTAATCGTTCTTCATCTTTGTAGGGTTCAATCCCTCGCCATGACATAATCTACTACTGTAATTACGGTAAGTATCTTAGATGATCTATGAGTATAAGCACGTGTACAGAAAATTCTGGAGGGGAATCCCACGTCATGTTACGACGCATCGTGAAGACAGCCTGTGGCAATTCAGCCTCACTTCATGGCACATGATCCTCTTGCAGTCACCAAACATCCCACAAGCGTCGCCACCGGGACGATAATTCTGGAGTAGTGCCCACGCCATGTCTTGACGCATCAAGCAGGCAGCCTGTGGATCACTCTCACATCGCCAATCCGATGGCCCTCATACTCGTGTTTTTCTCCTACTTTCATCACGTCTCCACTATGTACTAATCCTTAGTTTTTATCAAAATTATGAACAAAAATCAAAGCTCTAGAGTTAGTCTCTCCACTAAACCGGACTTATTCATTCATTCAACTTGACCAACCTTGGTCTTTCTTTTCAGTTTTCATTTCATTTATTTCTAAATGCCGGGAGAGACTTAGCTACTCTTTTTGTTTCAATTTTCAATTCACAATTTCCAATTTGAGCATTTCCAACTCATAAATTCATTTCCATAATCACAGTAGATTTTCCTTTTCATATTCATAGCTTTTACATTCATATAACTTTCACAAATTCTAATAAATAATTCACTTCATATAAATTCATGCAAAGACAAATTGAGTTTACTTCTTCTAAACTGTCACAAGCAATATTCAACATAAGATTCACAATCTTTATCATAACACAAATCATAGAATTTCTGATATGCCAAAAGGTGATCGGGACAGTCGACTTAGAGCATACTCAGTCGACTTGTTCAGCCAAAGAAGGTTCTTCAATAATCGCTCGGAAGAGTCGACTGCTGCACATGGCCGGTCGACTGTTTCGCAGCATTCGAAGTTAAAATATAAATTACGCAGAATTTGACTGTCGTTCATGTCAGTCGGCTGTTCTGGGTAATTCAATTACATAACTTTTCATGTTCAGTGCAGTCGACTGCTACATATATTTGGTCGACTGAATAGAGTTAAATTTCAAATTGTTCTTACTAACCTATAAAAAAACTCCAGGTTATTCCTTTCCATCATGGACTACACTCCAGTATACGAGAATAATTTTCTCAAATAATTAAACATATTTTTCCCAATAATTAATACAAATCTACCATACAATTTGGTTAATTTGATATACTATCACTAATACATTCTTTTTCGACATCATAGTTCCATTAATCTCTATACTACTTTTCTACTCTTATTTATTCCACGAACCTAACAATTGTATCGTAATTTTAATCATTACAACATCATAACAAAATTTCCAATTTAGCACATAAAGCGACATAGTCAATATACTAATCTTTGCACATAATTTTTCATGCTACTAACGAAGATTCCTTTACCCAATTCATAGCCATACTCATATCGCACACAACTTGAATTTTAATAATAGAAACATATATAATTTGCATATCAACAAATCAATCAATTAGGGATCATTTTTCCAATTAAATGTGCATTCTTATTAATCATTTTCATGCATCATTTTTCTAATTAAATCTAGCATGCATTCCTTATTTAGAAATAGGGAAAATTTACCCACCTCAAATGGAGAGACAAACACAATTAGCAACTTGCTAAACAAAAGTCCTTGCACACGAATGGTCCTCCTCCTAGAAGCGCGCACTCGAACCTCCAAGAACACCGAAACCGAGCACCTCCACAAGCTAACCGAGAATTCTCCCTATGCCGGCCTCCTCTCCTTGTTGATGCAAGCACAACTCCCACACACAACTCAATCTTTTAACTCACTAAAATAACTACTAGATAAGGTTTTTTGAACTATAGGTTGGAGAAAATAATTTGCACAAGACTAACTGGCCATGGGGAGGGGGGGGGGGGTATTTATACTAAAAATCAAAGAGAATGGAGGGCTAGGATCGAGTAGTTGGTTATAAAATGGAGGGCTAAGATAAAAGTAGGAGTTGCATTAACTACCCACAACCAAGTAACCACCAAGCATGATCTCCACCAAAATTTTGATTTTCCCTCCAAAAGATTGCAACCGGCCATGCTAGGAATGTGCATATTGCACGTGTACGTGCAATGCACGTGCATGCCACTTGGTCCAAAAATTGTGCATTAAATTTTTGTATAAAAATAAAATAGTCTTTAAATTATATTCTACATGACAAGTTGTATAAAAATAGTTCATGGGCTTTAGTTTATGGGCCAAAATAATTATTATAAAAATAATAAATTAAATTAACTTTGGGCTTTAAAAGAAAATGCTTTTTGTCTAATTGAATTAAAGGCACATATTTAAATATCTATACTCATCATGATGAAAATACTTACCAAAAATATTGCACATGCACACTACGTGCAAAATAAATATAATTTTTCATTATATGAAAAATCAGGGCATTACAACACTTCCTCCTTAGAATAGTTCCGTCCCCGGAACTACAGTCAAGAGTGAGAAATAAAATACAACACAACAACAAGAAAAAAAAGATACAAAGATACGATCAAGCAAAAAGCTCAGGATAGTCCTTCAACATCCTCTCCTCAGACTCCCAAGTAGCCTCTTCAACCAAATAGTTTCTCCAGACTACCTTGACCATCGGTATCGTCTTGTTTCTCAAGACTTTCTTTCGACGGTCAACAATCTCGACAGGAGACTCGATGTAATTCAGATCCAACTGCAAACCTTCCGGCACTTCAGACAAATGATGACTCGGATCTGGAATATAACCTCTCAGCATAGACACATGAAAGACATTGTGCACCTGAGATAACTCTTCCGGTAATTCAAGCCGGTAAGCAGTTTTCCCGATCCTTTTCAATATCTTGTACGGGCCTATAAACCTCGGGGCTAATTTCCCGCCTTTGCCAAATCGAACCACAACTTTACTGGGGGATACTTTCAGAAAGACGAAGTCACCAACCTCAAACTCAAGGTCCCTTCTCCGGTTGTTTGCATAGCTTTTCTGCCTGCTCTGAGCTTCCACTAACCTTTTCCTGATCAAAATAATCTTCTCAGAGGTTTGCGGCACAAGCTCAGGACCAAACAACTGACGCTCCCCAACTTCAAACCAACAAACAGGTGTCCTGCACTTCCTGCCATACAGAGCTTCGTACGGCGCCATCCCGATGCTAGTCTGAAAACTGTTGTTATAGGCAAACTCTACCAAAGGTAAATGCCTTTTCCAACTGCCTCGAAAGTCTAGTATACAACACCGAAACATATCCTCAAGAATACTGTTGACTCTCTCGGTCTGCCCATCGGTTTGCAGATGAAAAGCAGTGCTGAAATCTGTCTCGGTACCCAAAGCTGTCTGAAGACTCCTCTAGAAATGCGAAGTAAACCGCGCATCTCGATCAGACACAATAGTTGACGGAAAACCATGAAGCCTGACGATCTCGCCAACATACAACTCAGCCAACTTGTCCATCGAAGCAGTGAGTTTCATCGCCAAAAAGTGAGCGGACTTGGTTAGTCGATCGACTATAACCCAAATCGCATCATTGCCTTTAGAACTCTTAGGCAATTCCGTAATGAAATCCATACTAATGTTATCCCACTTCCATTCCGGAATAGGTAACGGTTGTAATAGACCTCCGGGTCTCTGATTTTCGGCTTTGACTTGCTGACAAACCTCACACTTCGCTACAAATTCAGCCACATCCCGCTTCAAACCTGACCACCAGAAATGCTGTTTGATGTTTTTGTACATCTTAGTACTCCCAAGATGTACTGACAAAAGAGTAGCATATGCCTCCTGAAGAATACTCTCTTTCAGGTCCGTCTAATTTGGAACACATAGCCTCTCTCCGAACCACAGCACTCCATTCCTGATTTGAAATCCGGGCAACCTGCCAGCACCAACCTGCTCCTTCATCTCCAAGATATCAACATCAACCTCTTAACTTGCAATGATCCTTGCATTCAGAGTAGGCTGAAGCATCAGCTGAGCCAAAGATGCTCCCAATCCTTGCAAGACAACTTCAATACCTGCTCGGTCCAATTCCTCAATCAGATGCTTCTGAGTCGTAATCAAACTGGCTAAGCTGCTCTTGCGACTAAGTGCATCGGCCACAACATTAGCCTTCCCAGGATGATACTTGATCTCAGGTCGCATGTCCTCAAGCACTTCCAACCATCTCCGCTGCCTCAGATTCAGATCCCTCTGCTGATATATATACTTCAAGCTCTTGTGGTCCGTGTACATGTTCAACTTCTCCCCGTACACGTAGTGCCTCCATTGCTTCAGAGCAAAGATAATCGCAGCCAACTCTAGATCATGAGTCGGGTAATTCTTCTCATGTGGTCGTAGTTGCCTAGACCCATAAGCGATTACTCTTCCCTCTTGCATTAAGACACAACCAAGCCCACGATGTGAAGCATCGCTATAAACATCATACTCAACACCTGCTCTAGGCAAAGCCAAAATAGGTGCAGTAGTCAGCTTATCTTTCAACTCCTGAAAGCTTGCCTCACATTGCTCAGTCCACTTGAAGTTCACATTCTTCTTGGTCAGACCAGTAAGCGGCATGGCTATCTGAGCATAACCTTGAATGAATCTCCGGTAGTATCCAGTCATTCCAAGAAAACTTCTGACTTCCTTCACTGTAGTAGGCCTAGCCCAATCTCTCATTGCCTCTATCTTCTGAGGGTCAGTTGCCACTCCCTCCTTAGAAAGGATGTGACCTAGGAATGCCACTTCAGATTTCCATAAATCACACTTGGATAACTTGGCATACAACTTCTGCTCTTCTAGCTTCTTCAAAATTGCTGCTAGATGCTCGGTGTGCTCCTCTTCTGACTTGGAGTACACGAGAATATCATCGATAAACACCACGATGAAAGAATCAATGAACGGCCTCAGAACTCTGTTCATCAAATCCATGAAGATTGCGGGTGCATTCGTCACTCCGAATGGCATAACTAAGAATTCGTAATGCCCATGTCGAGTTCTAAATGCAGTTTTGTGCACGTCTTCAGCTTTCACTCGAACTTGGTGATATCCTGATCGAAGATCTATTTTGGAGAATACAGCTGCTCCTTGTAGACGATCGAACAAGTCATCAATTCGAGGAATAGGATACTTATTCTGAACAGTGACCTTATTCAGCTCTCGGTAATCGATACACATTCTCATCGATCCATCCTTCTTCTTTACCAAAAGCACTGGTGCTCCCCAAGGTGACGCACTAGGTTGAATAAAGCCTTTCTCCAACAGTTCCTCAATCTGCCGTTTCACCTCATCCTTTTCCACTGGAGCCATCCTATATGGTGCCTTAGAAATGGGTGCACTTTCCGGTTGAACAGTGATGCTGAACTCTGCATCACGATACGGGGGTAACCCAGGAAAATCATCCAAGAACACAGTCGGATAGTCCCGAACCACAGGAATCCCTTGCACTTCCACAGGAGTCTCTTCCTTGCGGATAGCTGCCACCAGCCTAGAACACTTCTTTTTCCCTTGGAAAGTGACTTCAGGTCCACCTAGAGCCTTCACTGTTACCGTCTTGGTTTTGCACTCGATGCTTGCACTATACACCGACATCCAATCAATGCCAATGATAACATCAACTCCCAAGATAGTCAGCTCGATCAGATCAATCCCAAAGATTCGATCTCCAATCACAATCTCGCAATCAGCTTAGTACCAATCAGTGGTTAAAGTTTCCCCTGATGGAGTAGCTACTGCTAAGATCTTGCCTGGAAAAATCTTCGGTTCAACTCCCAACACTTTAGCAAATTTTGGAGACACAAAAGTATGAGAGGATCCAGTATCGAACAACACAACAGCTTTCATTCCATTAAGATAAAGTTCTCCTGTTACATAATACACACTCATTACGTAACAGTTCACTAAACAGCGGGAAAAAGAAATGACAAAAACCACTAAACATCAGCCCTCGTACCAGTGATGACATGATCGACCTCATCAGCATCAGCTTCTGTCAAGGCAAATACTCGCCCTGATTGGTACGGTCTCTTCCCATTCTGCTGCGTTGGTATATTGCGATCACCATTCTGTAGTTTGAGACATTGAGATCGGTAACGTCCTATTTCACCACAGTTGTAGCAAGTTACCGCAGGAGGTCTTACCACATTGTTCCCAGGTCCTCCAGCTACACTAATAGCATTCGCCCCTGTCGGTTTGAACCTTTGTGCAGATGGTTGCCCCTTGAAACTCCCAGAATTGGCGGGCCTCTTTCCAGACTGCCAGTTGTTCCTCTGGTTCTGAACAACATGGAACTGCTCCATATCTGCTTCCGTCGCTGCTGCCCTCTTGACCAACTTGTCAAATCTTCTGATACCAAGAGGTATCATCCGGGACCTCAAGCTTGGCCTCAATCCATGCTCGAACTTATGAGCCTTCTTAGCTTCATCCATCACTAGTTCAGGAGCATACCTAGAGAGCTGAGTAAATTTGGTCTCGTACTCTCTCACTGACATACTACCTTACTGTAGTGACAGAAACTCCATAGCCTTCTTTTCTTGAACATCGGAGGGGAAATAGTGACTGCAGAATTCTTCCAAAAATTCCTCCCAGCCAAGAACTATGCCTCCCATGGTCCTCTTCATCGACTGCCACCAAACAGCCGCATCCTTCTCAAGTTGCAGAGTTGCCAACTTCACCTTACTGCCTTCAGGGGTCTCCAGTACTTCGAAGATTGTCTCCACTTGACGAATCCAGTTGTCAGCCGCATCAGGGTCTGACTTTTCTTCGAACACAGGTGGTTTCATTCGCTTGAACGATTCCACTAGTTTAATCGCTTCAGGTACCGGATTCGCAGGTCCCCTTCCTTGGTTCTGATTCATAGCCACGGCGTTGAGCGTCTGATAGACACTCGCAAGTTCAGTTTTTAGATGCAGACCTTTCCCATTTCTAGTTTCTCTTCTAGACATATTCTGATGCAAAAGATCCATTAAATTCGAAGTATAAGACATGAATTTTAAATCAACTTGCATTTTATTAAATTCCAAACTTTATACATTCGAATTGAAAAACATTTTTTGGCATCAGAATGAAAATAGTAGAAGCTACAACAGTCTAACTCCTACGGTTCCTCTTCGCTTCTCGAAGTTCTCCTCGTAGTTCATCAACTTCATCCTTCAGCACATCTGTCAAATTCTTCCTCTTCTCGAGTTCCCATATACGATGACTGAGAACAGAATGATCGTCCTTGCACTTTGCCAGTTGAGCCTCCAATAATCCGACTCTCTCTCACAGTGTTTCTACCTGCCTCTGAAGAGAAGTCACAAGACTATTTGGAACTGGTTCTTCTTCTTCGTCAGAAGAAGAGTCATCAGATGAATCCGGAGGTGGGGTGATCTCTCGGGATTCAGGCCATTCTTCTCCGTCCGAATCTGCTTGCCCTGAGTAGTACTCATCCTCGGAATCTGCCTGTCCAGGATGGTACTCTTTCTCGATGATATGCTAGTCGTTGTCTCCAGCAGGATCGAAGTGATCAGCCATCTTAGAAATAGAGAGGAAGAAGCATAAGTCATAGAGCAACATAAATGTAAGTCACTTACATTTAAATCTCTAGACTCAAACACACACTCTAATGTCCACTACTAGGGTGTCGTTCCTTATAAATTTGCACAAGTGTGGAAAGTGTGGCTCTGATACCACTCTGTAACACCCTGAATCCCAAATACACTGAATTCGAGATGTTTTACAGGATCTTTTCGCTTTCTTTAGTACAATTTTATAAGAAAATTTGAACTTTTCACTTTACATCAGAGTTTACATGAATACATTTACAATTTACACTGCACAGCGGAAGTAAACTTTACAACAATGAAACAAATGTACAACAACATTGAATAATCTTTAAGCATCTGTTCCTCTTTAATCTTTATCATGTCATTTACCTGCATATAAGACTGTGGGTACGTCAGTTTATTCAACCGACGAACATTATACACGGCCATCCTCTCTATGCCGGAAATAGTATAACTTATTTTCCATATTTAGCAAACACAAACTTGTCACATAACAAACTAAAGGGACTACCCTATTGATGTCATGTTGTGATTGTGCACTTAGTCCTTAATGCATTTATTTTTATTACATGACACTAATGCGCACCTGTTCGGATTCTATGCATCTCATACTATATAGGTCCGAGGGTAAACCCTTAATCGTTCTTCATCTTTGTAGGGTTCAATCCCTCGCCATGACTTAATCTACTACTGTAATTACGGTATGTATCTTAGATGATCTATGAGTATAAGCACGTGTACAGAAAATTCTGGAGGGGAATCCCACGTCATGTCACGACGCATCGTGAAGATAGCCTGTGGCAATTCAGCCTCATTTCATGGCACACGATCCTCTTGCAGTCACCAAACATCCCACAAGCGTCGCCACTGGAATGATAATTCTGGAGTAGTGCCCACGCCATGTCTTGACGTATCAAGCAGGCAGCCTGTGGATCACTCTCACACCGCCAATCCGATGGTCCTCATACTCGTGTTTTTCTCCTATTTTCATCACGTCTCCACTATGTACTAATCCTTAGTTTTTATCAAAATTATGAACAAAAATCAAAGCTCTAGAGTTAGCCTCTCTACTAAACCGGACTTATTCATTCATTCAACTTGACCAACCTTGGTCCTTCTTTTCAATTTTCATTTTATTTATTTCCAAATGCCGGGGGAGACTTAGCTACTCTTTTTGTTTCAATTTTTTAATCACAATTTCCAATTTGAGCATTTCCAACTCATAAATTCATTTCCATAATCACAGTAGATTTCCCTTTTCATATTCATAGCTTTTACATTCATATAACTTTCACAAATTCTAATAAATGATTCACTTCATATAAATTCATGCAAAGACAAATTGAGTTTACTTCTTCTAAACTGTTACAAGCAATATTCAACATAAGATTCACAATCTTTATCATAACACAAATCATAGAATTTCTGATATGCCAAAAGGTGATCTGGACAGTCGACTTAGAGCATACTCAGTCGACTTGTTCAGCCAAAGAAGGTTCTTCAATAATCGCTCGGAAGAGTCGACTGCTGCACATGGCCGGTCGACTGTTTTGCAGCATTCGAAGTTAAAATATAAATTACGCAGAATTTGACTGTCGTTCATGTCAGTCGGCTGTTCTGGGTAATTCAATTACATAACTTTTCATGTTTAGTGCAGTCGACTGCTACATATATTTGGTTCGACTGAATAGAGTTAAATTTCAAATTGTTTTTACTAACCTATAAAAAAACTCCAGGTTATTCCTTTCCATCATGGACTACACTCCAGTATACGAGAATAATTTTCTGAAATAATTAAACATATTTTTCCCAATAATTAATACAAATCTACCATACAATTTGGTTAATTTGATATACTATCACTAATACATTCTTTTTCGACATTATAGTTCCATTAATCTCTATACTACTTTTCTACTCTTATTTATTCCACGAACCTAACAATTGTATCGTAATTTTAATCATTACAACATCATAACAAAATTTCCAATTTAGCACATAAAGCGACATAGTCAATATACTAATCTTTGCACATAATTTTTCATGCTACTAACGAAGATTCCTTTACCCAATTTATGGCCATACTCATACCGCACACAACTTGAATTTTAATAATAGAAACACATATAATTTGCATATCAACAAATCAATCAATTAGGGATCATTTTTTCAATTAAATGTGCATTTTTATTAATCATTTTCATGCATCATTTTTCTAATTAAATCTAGCATGTATTCCTTATTTAGAAATAGGAAAAATTTACCCACCTCAAATGGAGAGACAAACACAATTAGCAACTTGCTAAACAAAAGTCCTTGCACACGAATGGTCCTCCTCCTAGAAGCGCGCACTCGAACCTCCAAGAACACCAAAACCGAGCACCTCCACAAGCCAACCGAGAGCTCTCCCTATGCCGGCTTCCTCTTCTTCTTGATGCAAGCACAACTCCCACACACAAATCAATCTTTTAACTCACTAAAATAACTACTAGATAAGGTATTTTGAACTATAGGTTGGAGAAAATAATTTGCACAAGACTAACTAGCCATGGGGGGGTGGGGGGGGGGGGGGTATTTATACTAAAAATCAAAGAGAATGGAAGGCTAGGATCAAGTAGTTGGTTATAAAATGGAGGGCTAAGATGAAAGTAGGAGTTGCATTAACTACCCACAACTAAGTAACCACCAAGCATGATCTCCACCAAAATTTTGATTTTCCCTCCAAAAGATTGCAACCGGCCATGCTAGGAATGTGCATATTGCACGTGTACGTGCAATGCACGTGCATGCCACTTGGTCCAAAAATTGTGCATTAAATTTTTGTATAAAAATAAAATAGTCTTTAAATTGTATTCTACATGACAAGTTGTATAAAAATAGTTCATGGGCTTTAGTTTATGGGCCAAAATAATTATTATAAAAATAATAAATTAAATTAACTTTGGGCTTTTAAAGAAAATGCTTTTTGTCTAATTGAATTAAAGGCACATATTTAAATATCTATACTCATCATGATGAAAATATTTACCAAAAATATTGCACGTGCACACTACGTGCAAAATAAAAATAATTTTTTATTAAATAAAAAATCAGGGCATTACAACACTTCTTCCTTAGAATAGTTCCGTCCCCGGAACTACAGTCAAGAGTGAGAAATAAAATACAACACAACAACAAGAAAAAAAAGATACAAAGATACAATCAAGCAAAAAGCTCAGGATAGTCCTTCAACATCCTCTCCTCAGACTCCCAAGTAGCCTCTTCAACCAAATGGTTTCTCCAGACTACCTTGACCATCGGTATCGTCTTGTTTCTCAGGACTTTCTTTCGACGGTCAACAATCTCGACAGGAGACTCGATGTAATTCAGATCCAACTGCAAACCTTCCGGCACTTCAGACAAATGATGACTCGGATCTGGAATATAACCTCTCAGCATAGACACATGAAAGACATTGTGCACCTGAGATAACTCTTCCGGTAATTCAAACCGGTAAGCAGTTTTTCCGATCCTTTTCAATATCTTGTACGGGCCTATAAAATTCTTATAAAATTCTTATAAAATTCTTATAAACGACTGCAGCGCTGCATTCTTATAAAATTCTCATAAAATGAGAATATGGGAAATATAGCAAACGTCTGTGGATGCTCTTATTACTCAAGTTAGTATTATTCCTATAAAATCCCAATGGTATATTTTTTTTTATTTGTTGTTTATTTATTTATTTATTTTCAAAACCCAATTAAATTTTATTTTTAAAAATCAATTCACATGAACCCATATCCATTATACCCTAGTAAACCCAATTACCCATTCAATTAAACTACCCCCAAACCCAATAACCCGGTTGCACAATCCCTACCCGAAACCCTATTCCCCTTATATATTAACCTGTCCCCATGCCTCTTCATATTCCCTTCCGCCGCTATTCATCTATAACCCGTCTATTCTCCTGTTCAACTTCTTCCCCATCATACTGCCTTTTCATCTTCTCCCATCCCTTAGCCGCCCTATACCCTGTCCTCCTACCTTCCCCTGAGCTCCACCCCGAGCACACCCCGACCTCGTCCGCCCTGTGCCTCACCCGACCACCCCACCTGTATCTCCCGCTCTCTCTCCCGACCCTATGTTTCCCCTCCGCGTCGCGTCCCCGTGCTCCGCTCCACCCCGTCGACTACAGCAGCTAGTCGCAATCGCGCAGGCCAACAGCCACCTCAGGCGACGCCTGCCGCCTTGACCAGTTGACGCCCAGCGGTGCCTTACCTCATGTTGCAACAGCCCAGCACCCAGTGGCCACCACCGCGCCATCCCTGTCGCGTCGCACTCTCGGTGGTGCTCAGTCGACCCCCAGTGCAGGTGCCAGCCAGCAACAGCCGGCAGCGCCTCCCCACTGCCTCGAATGCAGTAGCAAACTCTCTATCTCCCCGGTCTCCTCTCCCTGCCGCGACACTCCATTGCACCGTTCTCCGTCGCTGCAGCCACCTGCGGTCGCCGCCCCGTGTCCCCTGGCTGCCGTCGCTGTCGGAGCCAGTGGATGTATACATTGATGGGTTACTATTGTATTAATTTGGAGGGATTGATTCTCGGCCGTAGATCTTCATCATGATCATCATGATCATCAAGTTGTGATATGGCCGTCGGATCCCATCATCATCAACTATCATGGGTTTTGATCTCTTTGTTTGGAGCAGCCTGATTGATATTGATTCTTGATCTCTTGTTATGGACCGTTGGATTGCACCATCATCATCTTGGGGTACTTTGATGGCTTTGTTTGGTGGTCGTCCGATCGTCGATCTGATCCGATCATCATCCTCATCATCAAGATACTGATCACATCTCGATCTTGATCTTGATCTTCGATCAGAGTCGTCCGATCTGATCTGATCGCCTTGATATCATGATCCCTTGAATCTCAGCCATCCGATCGTGTCCGTGATCGATTGTTCTTTGGATTTGTGATCTTGCTCGTGGTCATTCGTGGTGTCGTGTTCGTGCCCAGGAATATGTTCCTGTTATTCTTGCTCTTTGCTCCGTTGGTTTTGTCCTCTTCCATTCAAGTAACTTGTACTACAATTCATTAGTTTGATACAAGTCAAAAAGTTCACATCTAGTGTAGTTGGGTTGAGAGACAACTAAAATTTGTGTTTTCCTTGATGGAGTTTGTCTCTATTGTGATAATTTGGTCATAGATGACTTATGACACCAATCTTGATAAGAGAGAACCTAGGTTTTGCCCAATTCTTTATTTTTAGGCATGTATGTGATTATTTGTGTAAATTTGTGTTTGGATAGGCTTTGACATGTTAGGAACCTTAAATCATGATGATTAGATGTTTGGTAGGTTGTATTTCAAGTTTGGATGTGTTTGGATCAAAATTCTTAAAGTTATGATGTTCTTGACTAGAAGTGTGAAATCTCTGTATTTACTGGGTGTTCTGTTTTGATTGCTGTTTTCGTCCATGCTACAGTCCGAATCTTGATTCCAAAATAAAAGATGAATTTTAGATAATTTTTTCTATTGTCAAATCCCACTGATTTTGCTTGATTTGGATTTCGTATGACTGAGTTATGTGTGTTTTGGTACAAACTTGTGGATTAATTCCAGATTCTGTTTTAAGTTGATTTTGTTAACAAACTATTTTTAAGAACTATTCTATACATATTTTCTTGATTCAATATTTTGCTCATTGTTTCTTTATGATATTAGGGACTACCTAAATTTTTGATGAATTTTAAAGATAAGTTTTATGTGGTGTTTCATACTCTTTTCTAAAATCTTCTCATGCTGTATTTTGCGCGCTGTTCAGTAAAAAATCTTGTTTTCACTATGATTCCTTATACTGTATGAAAATTCATTGTGAAATGTGAAGGTTAGTAAAATCTATCTATTTTCATGTCCCTTTGGCGGAATTGGATTTTGATTCACTGGTTGCGAGATATCTTAGTTTTCGTACAGCAGTGTTGAGATTTCCATATTCGTTAAACTATATTTTCTTGATGCTTTGGTATTTTTGATGGATGATTTATACTTACTGGAATATTATGAAACTTGTTATTTTGAATCTAGACATATAGGGGATTACCCCAGATTTTTCATGGAATTATTTGATGTGTTTTCATGTTTTTGAAGTTGTTTTCCCGTTTTCTGGCTGAAACTAAATTCTGTATTCAAATTAGTTTTGAGCTGAGATGTTGTGAATTATACTCGTTGGATTCGTATGGATGTCTAGTTTCCAGATCCTTTGACGGATTTAGGTTTGCATTTCTGTAGAGACCAGAATCTCTGTTTTAGTACTGATTGGTCTTGCTATCTTGATTATGAATATAGACTATTTTGCTCGTATATGTGAATGTATATCATCCATGCATGATGACTTGTTTCCCTGAACCTAAACCTGATTATATCATGTTTATTTGACACTAGTTCGCACACATTCATGTCCGTATGATAGCAATAATGAAAGTAACCAAGACGAGGTTTATGGGTAAGATCTAGTAGTGGATAGTGCAGAAACGTGTACTCGGAAGAACCTAGTAGTTATTGGAGCTTATTTACATGTGGAGCTTGACATGATTTACATGACACGTACACACATGACACTGGAGCTTGTTTGGGTTTTGGAGCTTGTTTACATGATACATGATTACATGATACTTGGAGCTTATCCCTGAGTAAACTGTCCTGTACGGTCCCTTACAAAATATAAAACGAAACTATTGTGTTGTAGCAACCATGTAGTAAAAACCGGGATGAATGAAGTGCTACATAGATAGTAAATCACTATAAGACTTGGTACATGCTACTTAATACATGATGTTTGAACATGATACTTGCTTGCTTGATACTTGACTACATGATACATGAGATTTGATACTTGATACATGTTACATGATTACCTGTATACCTGTTACCTGATACCTATTACATGTTTATCTGTTTACTTAATTTCTTGATACTTGATTTATGCCATGTACACTTGATCACCTTACCATGCTAGTTATTTATTTGGACATCACACTTAAACCATGTTGCTAGTTAGTTTCCCCATGTGCTTGGATCCTACATTATTTGTGACTCGTAACTTGCAATTGACGGGTACTTATTTTTCTCTTTTTCTCTTTCTTGCATTCGTTGAATTGTAGATTTTGGAGAACATGTTTCAGACGGTATTGGTGACATGATGTACTAGATGCTGGAATTTTGCTATTATTATTCTTGTTGTTTATTTTAGACAATATTGTATTCATGTATTTGGATTTATTCTTGTATTTGGGCAATGTGACCCAGGATTATTTGTGTATCTCAGATCAGGACTATTTGAGATTAATATATTTTATTTCAAGTATTCTTGATGGTATTTGGTTCATATGTGCATGTGGTTAACTTTTCTGGCTTCCGACTTTGATTAATTTTGTGATATATTGTAAAAATTCTTGAACAGCTTATGGATGATGAAGATCATTCGTTGGGCTTTTGTCGCGTATCCGTATTTCGTATTCTTTTTGGGAAGCGGGGCATGACATGAACAATTGGACTTTTTCTTCCAATCTGACCTACATGCAGAATTTAAATCGTTAATGTCTATCGACTTGTGTTACTGGCCAAGTGTGAATATAACCGTAGCAATCCTGAGCAGACAGAAATAATGCATGTGCATTGCACATGTCATAAATCTAGTCGACAAATAGATGCTAAAGGGTCTCTGGTCTTCAGTCTCCACTTAGTTGAACCAAATCGGGACTATTCAAATTGGACATGAAATTTAAAGCTCTTAGGGGTAAAACGGTAAATTTTGATAGAAATGGGCCCGTAAAAATGGAGTTGGGACTCTTTCAAGCCCAACAACCCACAGGCTTGACATATTAGCTTACCATACCAGCCCAACATGAAAGAGTTCATTATTATCTAAAATATCATTTTAAACTCATAATTATCCATAAGAGACGGTTTAAAAAACCCTATGTCTTTTTAAAGAGAAGATATCTAACTCTATCTCCACAACTAGTTTTATCTCCTCATGAAGAAGACAGTCAACTAACTTTATATCTTTATGAAGATAAGAGTAAACGACCATATCTCTTCATGAAGAAGAGAATAACCAACTTTATCAAAACACTAGGAAGTAGAGATTAATCAATATCTTGAAACTGGCCCCTTAGCGACTATGAATACCTCATGATCTCCACAGAAACTAGGTAATCAGTATTTTGTCAATTAAAACTCTCATATATTTATGAGTTCTGACTAAAGTGTAGGAGGGCTATCACCGAAGCCAACCCCGGTGTTACAGTCTTTTGCAAGTCAATCAAAGTGATCGCCACCGTTCAAATCAGATCCAACCGTTCAAACGAGTCATACTTCAAAATCAAGATCAGTTTGCAGCAATCAATATTAGCAAAAACTAAAAGGTCAGTTCTTTTATTATTTCTAAAAAGAGTTCACAACCTATGTTTGCTCCTACAAAGAAAATAGCAGCAATGGCTCCGTCTGTGGGAAACAGAAAAGGAATCCGACCAAAATTTTGCTGGTAAAAACTATTTTCTGCCATGCCTCGGCGACTTCAAGCCGACGAGCCAACTCTCTTCCTCCAACTTCTCCTCATAAGGATGCCCCTCCTACAACTCAACAAGATCAACCCCCCTCAAGTGGATCAACCTCTTCAGCCAAAACAGCCCCCTCAACAGCCTACCCAGCCTCCATCCAAAGAGGCTGCATTAGGGGGGTTTCAAAGAAGTCAGCGCCATGTGTAGTATATTGGTTAGAATAGAGGGTTGGTCTACACCCCGACACCCTCCCCCCTTTTCCTCTCAAGCACAGCTGGACCTTTGCCAGATCATACTCTCCCAACAGCAGGGGTCTGACCTTCGAGTTTGCTTGAATGGAAGGTGAGTTCAGGATGTGGTCCCCCATCCAGCACTCAAGTAATGCAACAGGGGTCACTCTCCTTGAAGATAGAGACGCAAAAGAACCCCCTTCCCCAGTGGACAAAAAAGCTACCACTATCCCAGGAGACAAAGAATAACTTCTCCTCCTTGCCGGAGAAGGAACACTAACTCCAATAAGCTGATCAGCCCCCAGGAGAGATAGCGAGGAAGAACCACTTGTTACTATAGCAAAATTCCGAAAATTCAAAGATGAGATCATTCAGGTCTTCAACTTCGTCCCTTGTAGAACCCGACAAACCAGCCTTCACTCTACTCCACGATATGAGGAGTCCCGTAGGTCCACTGGGTTCGAAGAACAAGACAACACCATCCTCCAGCACCTTCATGAGATGGAGGACTATCTAGAACTAATAAAACAAGAAGAGGAAAGACATGAGGGAACAAACTGCCTGATCCGACCCCCCCGATCAAAAAGTCCTCGAGGCTCATGTTCCAGTAAACTTCAAAATTTCAGCTTTTGAGTCATACAATGGAGAATCCGAACCGTTAGATGACCTTGAGAGTTTTAAAACCCTCATGATGATCCATTATGCATTCGAATTGAAGTAAAGGGATGGGTAGTCCCTCAAGAGTTATGTTCTGTACTTCAAAGAGTCGAGAAGTACATCCAAGTGAAAGATGATATTAATCTCTAATAACAGAAGGTGTCATCATCCAGTAACAAAGGGAAAAGCACCAATGAAGATGGACTCAAGAAGACCCAGAAGGATGCCATGGGTCAATGCCGCCCTCCTCCAGTGCCTTATTTTGAGAAGTACACTCTGCTAAATGCCAGTAACTCTGAAATTCTCATGGAAATTGGTAAGGACAAATTCCTTTAACACCCTCCTAAGATGAATGCCTCAACTAGAAGAAGAAATAGGAACAAGTGATGCACATTCCACAAAGACCATAAAAATCTCACTGATCACCGTAGAGCTCTCAAAGACGAGCTTGAAGCTCTGCTATGATGAAGCTACCTCACCAAGTTCGCCCAAAGGAACAACACAGAGCCTCCTACCATAAGAGGAGCCAACAAGCGGCCAGAAAGACACAATCGTAATCAGCTTATGCATGGAAAATCATGAGGTGCGTCATGTCCTGGTAAACATCCTCTTCCTGGATGTATTTGATGGCCTTAAGCTCACAAGGGACTGTCTCAAACCCGCGAGGTATACCCTTCATGGATTCTCTAGAGCTCCAGTTCAGATTGAAGGAATAGAGATGTGAATGTGGGGAAAGCTCTAGCTACTCGTATGGAAGCACTCGACTTCATGGTTGTCGACATGAAATCCGCTTACAATGCCATCTTTGGTCACCCAGAGCTAGCTGCCCTTCACGCAGTTACCCTAGCCATCCACATGAAAATGAAGTTCCCTACAATAGCAGGGGTAGAGAAAGTCAAAGGAATCCAAGAAGCTGCTCTGGTGTGTTACACTGCCACTATGTGGGGCTTGGTCCTCCCCCTCGACACCAAGCAACTCCCACAACATAGGGATCAACCCAGCTTCGAACCTGTAGACGAACTAGAAGAAATCTCATTCTCTGAAGAAGACCAAGATAAATGCTTCTGGGTAAGCAAAGCTCTCCCCATCAAGTCAAGGAACAACTCGTCTCTTGCACCAGGGGGAACCGAGATCTCTTTTCCTGTACTGCCTATGACATGCCGGACATCTCCGAAGATCTAATCATGCACCAATTAAGTGTGAATCTGGAAGTTAGGCCCATCCAACAGAAGCGTCATAAGTTTGCCCCCCGAACGACAACAAGCAGTCAAGGAAGAAGTGGAGAAGCTCCTTGCCGGCTGCTTCATTCAAGATGTTAGCTACCTCGAGGGGCTAGCAAATGTGGTAATGGTGAAGAAAGCTAACAAAAAATGGAGAATCTGCATAGATTTCACTGACCTCATCAAATTTTTTCTGAAGGACCCTTTCCCTCTACCAAGCATAGACGCCTTAATCGACGCCACATCAGACCATGAGAGCTTATTTTTTATTGACACCCTTCTAGGGATACAACCAGATCCAAATGTTTCTACCATACATCACGAAAATGTTCTTCATCACCGACCAAGATCTCTAATGCAACCGAGTCATGCCCTTCGGGTTAAAGAACGCCGGAGCTACATATCAATGCTTAGTGAACCAAGTCTTCAAGGAGAAAATTAGCTGAAACATGGAAGTCTATATGGAAAATATGCTCATCAAGAGCCTTAAGAAAGACGACCGCGTGGCCAATCTCCAAGATGTCGTTGTGTACTGCGGAGACATAACGGGAGACTGAATCCCTCGAAATGTGCCTTCAGGGTCTCCTCAGGGAAGTTTCTAGGATTCATGGTCAGCCAAAGAGGAATCAAATTCAACCCTGAAAAGATAATAGCAATACTCGACATATCTCCCAAGACTACCATCAAAGAAGTCCAAAAGCTTACGGGCCGCCTCACTGCCATTGGGCACTTCCTTTACAAGTATGGGGAAAAGTCCCTCCCACTTTTCAAGGCTCTTCGAAGAGAAAAGAATTTTGAATTGGGAGAGAAACAACAGATAGCCTTCGAACATCTCAAAGCACACATCATCAATCCGCCACTCCTTAACAATCTCGAGCCGAGAGAGGTCCTCTACCTCCACTTTGCTACCTCAAATCAAATACTTAGTGCCATCTTTGTAAGGGAAGAAGATATGGTAGAAGCCAATCTACTAAATAAGAAAGGTACTTTACGATGCCGAACTTTGATACTCAAAGATGGAGAAGATGGCCTGTGCTAGTCACATCCGCCCGAAAAGCTCCACTTATATTTCCGAGAGCACTCCATTTGTGTCCTCACCGATCAATAAGCAAGTGCTCCATAAGCGAGAAAGTCCTAGAAGACTTGCAAAGTAGTCTATTCAGTTAAGTCAACATGATATCACTTACCGATCGAGAACAACAATCAAGGCCCAAGCCTTAGCCGAATTCATCAGCAAAAGCACCATCCCTGATCCCTTTGAGGAAGGAGACAACCACACACTTTAGAATGTCTATGTGGAAGAGTCCTCCTGCCTTGAAGGGAGTGGTGCCAGAGTTATCTTGCTCGGTTCGGATGAGTTCACTCTCCAGTACTCGTTGTGCATCAACTTTCCTTCCTCCAACAATGAGGCCGAGTATGAATCCCTCATCGCTAAGCTCCTCTTAGCACGAAAGGTAGGGGCACGAAGAATCGGGGTATTCAGCGACTCCCAATTGGTTGTGAATCAAATATGGGACGAATATGAGGCCATAGATGACCGCATGATAAAATACTTGGCCTACGTGAAGAAACTCATGTCCACTTTCAAAGATACCAAACTCACTCGCATCCCACAAGAGGAAAGAAGGGCACCCTCTCCAAGCTAGCCTCACCATTCGATGGACTCGACCATACTGTACTCATTAAGGTTTTACTTAAGCCAAGCATCGAGGAGGAGACACCAGAGCTCATGATCATCACACCTTAAACACCCATAGACCTGTCTAGCGATTCCTGTAAAGAAATATGTCCTACGTCATTGTTGGACGAAACCCTTTATCGACTTCCTCTACAAGGGATTCCTCCCATTGAACCCCAAAGAAGCAAGAAAGATCCGAGTGAGGGATGAAAGATATACACTTGTCAAAGGAGTTCTCTACAAGAGATCCTACACCCAGGTTGACATCCGTCCTTACTTATGATGCCTCTCCCCCGAAGAGGTCGATTACGATCTCAAAGATGTACATGGAGTAGGAGTCAACCACCTAGGCGCGAGGTCTCTTGCACTGAAAGTTCTCAATCATGGATACTATTGGAACAGTCTTCTCAATGATGCCCAAGCATACGTTCGTCAATGCTCCCTTGCTAGAAGTACTCTTTCATTAAGTGGGTCCAAGCCAACCTTAGCTCAATGTCAAGCCCCATCCCCTTCGCCATGTGGGGAATGGACTTTCTTGGACCATTTCCTCCTGCTAGTGGACAACGGAACTTCCTAGTGGTAGCGATTAACCACAAAGTGGGTCGAAGCAGAACCGCTAGCATCCATTACAGAGCATAAGATTCAGCAATTCTTCTAGAAGAACATAGTCTGCCAGTTCGGGATCCCCCATACAATAGTCATCAACAATTGAACTCAATTCACTGGCAAGGGAATCCATAAGTTTTGCACCGATCTGGGAGCTGAACAATGCTTCTCCTCTATCTCACACCCCCAGACCAACTACTAAGCCGAGAACCCCAATCAACAAAACCTGGATGACATTAAGAAGAGACTTGGTGAAGCTCTGAAGGAGCTATGGGTCAAAGAACTCCCAAGCGTGCTCGGGTCCTATATAACCACAAAGAGAATCCCCATTCACCATTCAGCACGGAAGCACTCATCCTTTGGAAGTAGGATTATCTTTCTTCGCCTTCTCTCCTTCAACGAAGAGCATAAAATGACTTCCGGGCCAATCTTGATCTCGTTGAAGAAGTGCAAGAGAAGTCCGCCCAACGAAGATATATCTACCAACAGAGGGTAGAGAAGTTCTACAACAAAAATGTCAGCTTGGCTAACTTCAGAGAGGGGGACCTTGTCCTTCGAAAGCTCGAGATATCCATCCCACGCAAGAAGGGAAAACTCGCCCCTAACAGAGAGGGATCATATACGGTCTCACAAGTGGTCCGCCCATGAGCATATCGACTTGAAGACCTGGGAGAGAAGAAGATATCAAAGACTTGGAACACTGAACACCTGATGAAGTAAAACAAGGGAGCTTAACATGCCCCCAGTAGTTTGTTTCAAACTTGTAATAGAAACCAAAACTTATAACGACCACATCATCCAATAAAGACTAGCAATCAAAGCAGCCATCTAGTTTTATTTTTAACTAAAAAATTAGTCTGATGTTTTGTTGTATTCATGTACAACTCCCTGGATGCAAACAATAAGTCAGAAACTTGGTCAGCCCCCGAGAAACACCAACTACTCATTAAGCACCATAACAGACAAGTTTGGAGTCCATACTCTTGGTTCAAGAATCTCTCTAGCAGCTTGCCATTAAGCAAGTGCGAGGCTCGACTCGCCATTCGGTTTGCTTCCCAAACTCATCGTCAACCTGTTCGGAGTCCATACTCGTGGTCCATAGAGTTGGTCTAGTAGCATGCACCCGAGCAAGCTCGGAGGCTTAAATCGCCACTCGATCTGCTCCTAAAATAACCAACAGACAAGTTCGGAGTCCATACTCATGTTTAAAAGTCGCTCTAGCAGCTTGCCACCAATTAAGTCTAGGGCTAGACTTGCCATTCGATCTGCTCCCAAAACTCTTCGTCAACTTGTTCAGAGTCCATACTCATCGTTCATAGAGTTGGTATAGTAGCATGCGCCCGAGTAAGCTGAGAGGCTCAACTCGCCACTCGATCTGCACTTGAAACAACCAACAAACAAGTTCGGAGTCCATACTCATGGTTCAAGAGTCACTCTAGTAGCTCGCTGCCGAGTAAGTGTTGGGTTTGACTCACCTTTTGATCTGCTCCCAAAACTCGTCATCGACAAGTTTGAAGTCCATACTCATGGTTCAAAAGTTGCTCTAGCAACTTGCCACTGAGCAAATGCAGGGCTCGACTCGCCATTCGATCTGCTCCCAAAACTCGTCATCAACCTGTTCAGAGTCTATACTCATGGTTTATATAGTTGGTTTAGTAGCATGCTTCTGAGTAAGCTCAGAGATTCAACTCGCCACTCGATTTTCTCCTGAAACACCTAACAGACAAGTTCACAGTCCATGTTCATGGTTCAAAAGTTGTTCTAGTAACTTGCCACCGAGCAAATGCAGGGCTCGAATCGCCATTTGATTTGCTCCTGAAACTCATTGCCAACCTATTCGGAGTCCATAGTCGTGGTTTATAGAGTTATTCTAGTAGCATGCACCCGAGCAAGCTCAGAGTCTCAACTCGCCACTCGATCTGCTCCTGAAAAAACTAAAGGACAAGTTCGGAATCAGTACTCATGGTTCAAGAGTTGCTATAACAGCTTGCCACCGAGCAAGTGTGTGTCACAGTTGCCTCAACTACCCTGACACGAAGATCTACTACTCAAAGAGGACAAGAGACAATGCTTGAACATTTAGAAAACTTTCATTTCATATTAATATCTCAATACAAGTTCAAAAAAAAAAAAAAAAAAAACAATCAATAAGATTACAAGTCTCCATCAGAGTCATCTCTAGTCCCTCGAGGCAAGGGAATTTTCCTGTTAAGGGACACGCATAGCCTATATCCCCTCTGGCTATCGAAGAACTGCCCCGATCTCTCAAACGGTCTGAGGGAAATACCAAACCCACAGATTGAGTCTGAGCCATGTGACCACCAACAAACGCTGCCCATTCAATCGAAGCAACACTTGACGAACCAGCCAACCCGCTCTAGAGTAGTTTGAACTTGTTCGTCGATGCTAAGTCAAACTTGTTGTTCGATGATATATATTTTGCATACTTTGTCTTGAACAATGTGAAAATTTTTTACATACATTTTTTTAATGTATGGGGGGCCAATTTTGGGAGATCGTCTCAGGTCCCATGAACTTAGGACCGGCCATTCTCCCAACAAGGGTGGGAGGCAGATCAACTCCCTTGATAATGGGTTTGAGTGATAATTATCCTCAAGATCTTTGACAAGACCAACCAGTTGCCCAAGGTGCAAAATAGGTGTAGGGAATGGCTCAACTTTAGTTTCGAGAGCATGGTTTTTGACTTACCAACAACATCCGGACTAACGTACAAGAGACTTGTGTCATTTGAGTAATAATCTAAGCTCAGACGCAAAGGCGGAGGCCGATAAAGGTTGCAAACGGAGCACCATGACCTACACACCCTTCCGAAACGGGCACAGTTGTCTGGATATTGTATGCATTAGAAGATTTGGTGGAGAAGTTCTTGTCGTCTGGATATTGTATGCATTGAAAGATTTGGTGGAGAAGTTCTTCCAAAAGATGAGACCATCTTACTTTTTTTATTTTTTAAAAAGCTATATCTACCTACCATGTCCCCCAGGCAAGTGAAACGTAGAAAATGTGTAGAATAAAGAATAAAAACGAAATCCCTAATAAGAGAACAAAAGGTTTGTTGCCAAATTTAAACTTCTAAAGTAAAATAGAATAATAAATATGAAGTGATATTTCTGATATCTTAATCCTGAAATTGTCAGTTTCTTATTATAATAAATAAAAATATTTGTTGCATAACTGTGGATATAGATAAGAACGCAAACAAAATCTCTTTTGAGATTAGTTATTGCTTCCTAACAAATGCTGACTAATACTTGTGTTAAGATTATTGGATGTGGAGAAAAGGGGGTGGTGGTGAAGAACAGGGTTAAGAAGAAGATCTGATGGGTTTTGGTTGTGCTGAATTTGGGGGTTGGAGGTCTTCGAGGGATGGCAGTGTGCCATGGTCGGTAGGGGACTCATCCCCTAGCGTGCGATGCTCGTGCCTGGAGCCTTGGATCTCTTGTTGTGGTCCCACTGGAGGAGGACATCGCCGGGGATGGAGCAGCGGGCATCGACTTCGACTTCGGAGGGGTTTGGGTCGGGTGATAGAGCAGAGTCATTGGTGATGGGGTGAGTCGGTGGATCTGAAGATTGAGTTCTTGAAGATGATGGCGATTGGGTTGTTGAGGAAAGTCGATGGCTAGGAGAGTTGGTTTGGGTGTTGTTTGATCTTGCTGATCCCGGAGTTGGGCAGCGTTGACGGCGGGGAGAGTTGCCGGTGTTGATGATGATGA
This sequence comes from Hemerocallis citrina, assembly GCA_017893485.1. Classification (NCBI taxonomy): domain Eukaryota; kingdom Viridiplantae; phylum Streptophyta; class Magnoliopsida; order Asparagales; family Asphodelaceae; genus Hemerocallis; species Hemerocallis citrina. The sequence continues at coordinate 99,726,088 of CM030366.1, forward strand.
TCTGATTCTGACGTTAATGATGACGGGTAGGGTTTTGGATCTTGTTGTTAGATGACGGCTAGGGTTTTGGGGGAGATTAGGATTTTGATCAAAGATCGGGAGAGGAATGTCAGGAGGTGGAGTGATTCTGATGAATAAGAGAACCACCACACCTCGACGACGAGGATCAAATTAGTATAGGCCTTATAGGACGATAGACTTTGATACCATGTTTAGATTATTGGATAAGAATAATTCTTTATTAATTGATTGAATAAACTGAATATGACTCATATATATAGGAGATAATAGAAGACTAAACTGATACATAACCAATGTGGGATTCAACTAATATATCACCTAACAACTTGGATAAAATCAGAATTAATTTCAGTGTTTTATAAACCACTCAGAATGATGAGGCTATCAAGTATGAGGAGAAATTGGTTAGGCACAAAGAAGAGGTTGTGTCTTTGATTCAAGCAACAGTAGATTTCTTGGTGGAGCGAAATCCTGAAGGGAGGGTTGCCATGGCTCTCTTTACAGAGAGGCCATGCAGAGTGCCCGGAATTAGGATCTGTGTGGATACGTTTCTGACAACTCCGAGCTTTTATGTTCCAGTTGTGTAAGATTGTTGATCCTAAGTTTCGTGTGTACAAAACATACTCTTGTGACTCAGATTTTCAGTTAAGATAACTACATGACAATAAGGGATTCAAAATTCAAGTGAATATTTAAAAAATATATGGAATCAACTTAAAAGGATCGCAAGTATGAAGTGGGATGTGAATATTTTGATTCAAGCGGGAGAGTATCGAAAAGATTGCAAAATATCAAAGATATTCTCACACAATAAATATGTGTTCAAGTCCTCAAGAAGTCAGTAAGACCTAAAATATTTACTTCTGTAATTGTGAGAAATATATATGTGAAGGATCGTTGATAGAATATTACAACAACTACAACAACAACAAGCTTTTTTCCCCAATTAGTTGGGGTCTGCTATATGAATCATGGTTTTTCATTCTGATCGGTTTAGCGCAATATCTTCTGTAAGGCCACAAACTATCATATATTTTCTCACTTTTTTCACCCAAATAAGTTTAGGCCTTTTCCTATCCCTTACTCTACCACTACAAAAGAAACTCGCTTTCCCGGCATTTTTTTACGTCTTTACCGAGTTTTTTTACACCGGTAAAACTTTCCCCGGCGTTTATAATAGCGCCGGTCCAAATGCCGCCGAAACGAGCGTCGCGGAAAGGAAGGGGTCTACACCGGCGGTTTTACTGGGCGCCGGTAAATGTGATACCTACACCGGCGGCCTAAAAATGCCGGTGTATGGGGTCCTCTGAGTGCCGTCTTTTACCCCCCAATATACATTCACCGGCGGCTATAAACCGCCGGTGTTCATCAATTTACTGGCATTTATGGAAACGCCGGTGTAGAATGAACGTACACCGCCGGTGTATGTGCGTTTATGACTGCCCGCTTTTCCCTACTCACAAGCACCGGCGTTATCAAAAACGCCGGTAAACCCAACTACACCGGCGTTTTATCAAACACCGGTGTTCCTTTTTGCCTTACATCTGACGGTATTCACCGGCGTCTAGCGGCATACACCGGCATTTGTGTGACCACCGGTCTATCGCATACTGCAACTAATTCAATAGATAAACCGGCGTTTTATAAAAATCCGGTCTAGCTATGCCCGTTTGTATTCATTTCTCCGTTTTCCGTTCGATTTCAATTCACAGTTTCTTTTACAAAACCTGTAAACTAATTCATAACTGATTCAACCAATTTCATTTCATATTAATGCGCAAATGACAACCAAACACAAGAATAATAAAGTTTAACACGTGTCATATCCCAAATATCTCAACAAACTAATTAACAGTGTCATAATCACAACCAAATTTACCGCAAAATTAACAGTCATAATCATAACCAAATTAATAGACCGACGAACATCCCAAATATCTCAACATCCCAAATATCTCAAGTCTGACAAATATCACAACTAAACCGTCTGACATAACTCTCATCCAAAAAAAACAGTCTGACATAACAGCAAGGAGGACATAAGAACAATCATACAGCAAGGACACAAGAACAGCAAGGAGGACCACGGATTCATACCCTCGAGGAGCTTCAGTTCTGATCATCAGAATTTTCTTCATCTGGGCGACCGCTCTGTGAACAAAAAAAACAATAGTTTAGTTCAACAGTATACCACAATACAGAATATACATATTGTTGATTCTTGATTTTGATGATCACAACACAGTGCAACATGTGTCTATGTTATACAGCTGACATTGCAATGCAGAGACTAAAGACAATTCTAGCTGAACAAACAAACAAGCTCAAACAGATACAGATGAAGAAGACAAGGATCAAGTTTTAATTCAAGACTCAAGACTCAAGACTTCAAGCTCAAATGTGTTATATTATTTTGTCTTGTAAACATTGTATTTTATTTCTTGTTGAGTCTTAGTCTGATGTAAAGCCTTGTCAACACACACACACACACACTACTCAAAATTTCATAATGTGTGTCTCTTAAAACCCCCCAAAATAAGTCAAAACAGTTTGAAGAATTTTAACTTTTAAGTACCAGTCGACTTAAGCTTTTGCCAGTCGACTGATAAGTACAAAACTGTTTAAAATTATTCAAACTCTGATCAGTCGACTCATATGGCAACCCAGTCGACTGTTCGAGAGCTTTTAACCGTTTTCTGATTTTCAAAATCGAATTTTTTCAAACTCAAAAGTTCTGATCCGTTGGTTGACAGTTGTGTAACTGTTTTCCAACGTTCAGGAGATCAAAACTCCTTATATAGAGTTTCTTATCTCACAGAAAAGAAGAACTTGATTTTACATACACCCGAGCATTCTGTGAAAAACTTTTTAAGAGATTTTTCTGTAAGAAACAAAGCTTTCAAAGTTCATACACTTTGGTTCTCTACATTCAGTCCAGTATAGCAGTGAATTCGCTCTGGACTGAGTATAGAAGTCAACCTTGTGATTTAGCCTCGTGCATCAACACATACACCAACAAGGCTATAGGTTGATTGTAAAAATTCTTCTTGTACCTTTGCTCTCGGTTGGAGAGTGGTTGTTGACTCTTGGTTGTAGAGTCGGTGTCTTTTCACTCTTGGTAGTAGAGTGGGTTGCTTTCTCTGGTTGAGAGAAAGGACTACGGGTTAGACAAGGTTGTTGTCGTAACGCCGTAGGGTATTCTTGTAATTTTTCAAGAATAGTGGAAATCTCAAGTGGGTTGCTTGGGGACTGGATGTAGGTCGGGAGGACCGAACCAGGATATATCTTGTGTACTCTGTGTTTTATTATCTTGTGTCTACATTTACTTTTACTTATTTAAACTCTGCAAAACTTGTCTGGCCAGTCGACTTAGATTCGTATCAGTCGACTGCTCAGTCTTGTATTAGTTGTTCTCTTTGCTTCATCAGTCGCCTGCCTTATCTATAAGTCGACTGCATCGAGAGTTTAAATTTATTTTATTCTTGCTATATCAGTCGACTGGTTCACCACTAAGTCGACTGTGCCGAGAGAAATTATTTATTCTGCAATTTATTTTTGATAAACACTATTCACCCCCCCTCTAGTGTTTGTTGCTTAGCCTACAGGATCCAACACTTGGTATCAGAGCAAGGTTACAGGCTATGGCAACTACTTCAAATACAAATCAGTACCATGAAGGCCAATCTACACAACGGCCACCACTATTTGATGGAACGAACTACAATTATTGGAAGTGCCGAATGCGAATCTATCTCCAATCAATCAACTACGAGATATGGCAAATGACAGAGACGGAATACACTGCCCCTACCATTCCATATGCACAATGGAATTATGATCAAAAGATTCAGACTATGAACAATGCCAAAGCAATGAATGCTTTATTCTGTGCACTGACGAAGGAAGAATTCAACCGTGTATCCAATGCTACAACCGCACATCAAATTTGGCATACACTCGAGGTAGCACATGAAGGAACAAATAAAGTAAAAGAGTCTAAAATTTCTGTTCTTGTCCACAGGTTTGAGATGTTCAGAATGAAGGACAATGAGACTGTGTCCGAGATGATTACAAGATTCACAGACATCACAAACTCTCTTGTGGCGCTTGGAAAGATCTATACCCAAGCAGAGATGGTCAGAAAAGTTCTACGTGCACTCACTCCAGAATGGGAGAAGAAAACCACAGCAATAGAGGAGGCGAATGATTTGTCAACACTTACTCTCGAGAATCTTGTTGGTAATCTCATGGCATATGAGGTCCAACTTGAAGATCGAAAGAAAGATACTGAATCACACTAAGCAAAGAAGAAATCATTGGCTTTTAAAGCCATGACTGACTCAGAAGATGAGGAAGAAGATGAAGAAGAAATAGCAATGTTCACTCGGAAATTCAAGAAGTTCTTAAAGAAGGGTAAGTTTCATTCTAAAAGTAAAGATTCTAATGACCCTCCTACATGTTTCAGGTGCAATAAAATAGGTCACATGAAGAAGGATTGTCCCTTAGAAAATGCAAAGAACAAGGGAAAATCATCCAACTTCAAGAAGGACAAATATCCAAAGAACAAATTTGCCAAGAACAAAAAGGCCTATCAAGCTACATGGGATGATAGTGATTCATCTTCCGAAGAAGAAACGGATGAAAATAAAGAAGTGGCAAATGTGTGTTTTATGGCTGCACAAGAACATGTAAGTAATGATTATGATCCCGAAGATCTTCTCGATGCTTTTAATGAAATATTCCAAGAGTTAAAGAAAGAAAAGATTAGAGTTAAGAATCTTGAGAAAGTGAATCAAACACTTAATCAAGAAAATCTTAATCTTGATAAGGAAGTAAAATCCTTAAATTCTCGCATTGCAAGTTTAGATACTGATCTTGAAACTCTCAAAAAGAATTATGAAGAGATTTCAAAGAACGTATCTAAGTTTAACAAAGGCAAAGAGAATTTAAATGATATGCTTCATCATCAAGTTACATCTAGTCAAAAATTTGGACTTGGTTTTAAAAAACCTTCTGTAAAAGAATCTCCTGTTTTAAACACTAGTAAGAATAAATCAGCATCTATTTCTAGTGTTACACACAAGTTGTATGATTTCTTTGCAAAACCAAAGGTTGTTAATTTCAGTGATAAAAGCAAAACTAACATTCGGGTAAGTCGACTGAACCATACCACCAGTCGTCTGTCCAGAGAAAGTGGATCTTATCCCATGAGATCAAAACCTCCTATAAGTCGACCTAGTGCATCTACCAGTCGACTGATGTACACCAACAGTCGACTGAGCAACACTGGTAAGTCGACTGGACAGAACAAACTAGTATGGGTTCCAGTCAGTCTTAATCAGAATGATAGAATTGCTTATATCAATTCTTATATGCTGAATGTGTGTAATTCTACCTATTATATTCCTGCTTATGGAGGAAGATCAAACTCTTCATGGGTTTGGTTTCCCCCAAACTAATGTGCTTTGGACCTAATAAAAAGGGTACCATATTTACCTTAAATTTTTTATAGGTACCCAAGAAAGAACGCTGGATATTAGACAGCGGATGTTCAAAACACATGACAGGGCATGCCAACTTACTATCCACCATTCAAAATATAGATGGAGGAACCGTCACCTTTGGAGATAACAACAAAGGCAGAGTCATCGGTATTGGCATGGTCGGTAAAATATCTAACCCTATTATAGAAAATGTGCTTTTGGTTAATGGCTTAAAGCATAATCTCTTAAGCATTAGTCAATTGTGTGATAAAGGTTATAAAATAGTTTTTGAAAAAGATGCATGCTTAATTTATGATTCTACTATGCAAAATGTTGTTTTTCAAGGCTTTCGTAAAAATAATATTTATGAATTATGTTTGAATGCAATTGATTTTTCAAATAATTTTTGTTTGATAGCCTCTAACAATGAATCTTGGTTATGGCATAGAAGATTTGGACATGTGAACATGAAAAATCTCTCAAAATTATCTAAATATAACCTAGTTAAAGGACTGCCAAAACTATCCTTTAAAAAGGATAAGTTATGTGATGCATGTCAACTAGGAAAACAAATCAAATTCACTTTTAAAACAAAAGACGTAATCTCTACTAGTAGGCCACTTGAATTAAATCATATGGATTTATTTGGCCCTACTAGAGTTGCTTCTTTAAATAAAAGTAGATATGTGTTTGTTTTAGTAGATGATTTTTCAAGATTCACTTGGACATTCTTTTTAAAACATAAAAATGATGCTTTTGAAGAGTTTGCACATTTTTGTAAACGTGTTCAAAATCAAAGATCTCTAACCATAGTCACTATTAGAAGTGATCATGGTGGAGAATTTGAAAATGAAACATTTACAGAATATTGCAACAAGAATGATATAACACATTCATTTGCATTTCCTAGAGCTTCACCACAAAATGGTGTGGTTGAAAGAAAAAATAGGACTTTGCAAGAATGCGCACGTACTATGCTTGTTGAAAGCAATCTACCAAAGCATTTTTGGGCTGAAGCTGTTGCTACAGCTTGTTATGTTTTGAATAGAATTCTTCTAAGACCTAAACTAAAGAAGACTTGTTACGAGTTATTTTTTAATAAAATTCCTAAAGTCTCTTACTTTAAGACATTTGGTTGCAAGTGTTTTATTCTAAACACAAAAGATAATTTAGACAAATTTGATCCTAGATCTAATGAGGGTATCTTTTTGGGATACTCAAATAGGAGTAATGCATATAGAATTTTCAATAAGTCTACAATGACTATTGAAGAATCAATGCATGTTACATTCGATGAATCCTTACCTTCATCAACATTAAATAAAGATGATGAAACTGATTTATCACCGTTAGATAATGTGATTAAATCCTTAGAGCAAACTAATCTATCTGATAAGTCGACTAATAAGGTCTCCCAGTCGACTGACGTAAAGCAGTCGACTGAAGAACCAGTCAAGTCGACTGGTCCGATTGAGATATCTTCAACTTTACCAAAGTCATTTGTTGAAGTTAAAGATCATCCTCATGACTTAATAATTGGTGACATCTCCCATGGTATTCAGACACGTTCACATGTTAATATGATCTCTCATACAGCATTCTTGTCGGATTTTGAACCGAAAAATATACAAGAAGCTTGTGAGAATGAATATTGGATGAATGCCATGCAAGATGAACTAAACCAATTTATAAGGAATGATGTATGGGATTTAGTTCCTAGACCTCCTGATCAGACTATCATTGGTACCAAATGGGTATTCAAGAATAAGTTAGATGAATCAGGACAAGTTGTAAGGAACAAGGCTAGATTAGTTGCCCAAGGATATAATCAAGAAGAATGTATAGATTTTGATGAAACATATGCTCCTGTTGCTAGACTAGAATCTATTCGAATTTTATTATCTTTTGCTTGTTTCATGAATTTTATACTTTATCAAATGGATGTGAAAAGTGCTTTTCTTAATGGGTTTATTAAGGAAAATGTTTATGTTAAACAACCACCAGGTTTTGAACATGAACAATTTCCAGATCATGTTTATAAATTGAAAAAGGCTTTATACGGTCTTAAACAAGCACCTCGTGCTTGGTATGATCGTTTAAAAACTTTTCTTTTAGAAACAGGATTTGAAATAGGTAAAGTAGACACTACTTTGTTTATCAAAAGAGTTGAGAATGATATCTTAATCATACAAATATATGTTGATGATATAATTTTTGGTTCTACAAATAATAATCTATGTCAAGAATTTGCTAATACCATGAAAAATGAATTTGAGATGAGTCACATGGGTGAACTCAATTATTTCCTTGGATTGCAAATTAAACAGTCCTCAAATGGCATATTTATCAATCAAGGGAAATATGCAAAAGAATTACTCAAACGTTTTCACATGGATAGTACTAGTAGTAAATCCACACCTATGGCTACTACTACTACTCTTGACAAAGACTTATTAGGTAAGAATGTTGATCAAAAACTCTATCGAGGTATGATTGGTTCACTCTTATATATTACTGCAAGTAGACCAGATATTATGTTCAGCGTATGTTTATGTGCTAGATATCAATCTAGTCCTAAAGAGTCTCATTTAAAAGCAGTGAAATGAATTTTAAGATATATTAAAGGCACATCTGAATATGGTTTATTTTATCCACGCACCGATAATTTTCAACTTTTGTCTTATAGCGATGCCGATTTTGCTGGAAGCAAAACTGATCGCAAGAGTACTAGTGGTACATGTCACTTTTTGGGACATTCCCTAGTATCTTAGTGCAGTAAAAAGCAAAACTCCGTATCCCTATCAACAACAGAAGCTAAATATATCGCTGCAAGTTTGGCATGTGCACAAATTTTATGGATGAAACAAACCTTGTTAGATTATGGTATTTCATTTGGGAAACCCTCAATTATGTGTGATAATACCAGTGCAATTAATCTATCTAAAAATCCGATTCAACATTCACGTACGAAACATATTGATATTCGACATCATTTTCTACGTGATCATGTTTTAAAAGGAGATATATCTTTAGACTTTATCTCTACTGATAAACAAGTAGCAGATATATTTACCAAGCCCCTTAAAGAAGATACTTTCATTAAATTAAGGAGAGAACTTGGAATTTGTGATTTTATTGATACTTGTTGAACATGGCTTCTGATAAGTCGACTGTCTTTGTATAAGTCGACTGAACCTTTTTTTTTACATATACATTTTTTTATCTTACCAGTCGCCTGATTCATATACCAGTCGACTGATTAGTAGATATAACATTTTTATTTTCTTCTCGACTCAGTCGACTGATAACCCCTACCAGTCGACTGTCGAGAGATCAATTGTTTTCAGCGAGTCTTCATCACAGTTTTGAGATAAAACTGTTCAATTTCTCACCCGTGACTTCTTATCTCAGCCGTTGATATCTCTTCTTTGCATCTGAGCCGTCTATTCTCTGTTAAAAACCCTTTACCAGCCCCTCTTTCTCACTTTTACCGATCTCTAATTTCATCTCCAATTTCAAAACCCTAAGGCAGGAGAAGAAGAAGCTCAATTCGACCAGATTTCAAGTCGACTGCTGGCTGCTAATTCTCTCATCTGTGATTGTCTCTCTCTTCCATCTTGGTAAATCTCGATTTTTTGTCTCCTTCCAAAACCCTAATGGCACCCAAAAGATCTAAGAGAACTCACGAGGGTACATCTTCTTCACAAGAACATACCCAATATCTCTTGAGTCCCGATCTTCTTGATCGTTGATATCTCTTTTGCACCATTCAAATCTTCCCTGGAAGATTTGTAAATTTTGGTGACTTAGATCGTTTTAACCTCATTCCACTTTTTCAAAATTGTAGTCTCTATGACTTTCTATCATTATCTAACCAACCAAATTACTATCCCCAACTCATTTATTTGTTTTATACAAATATGACCGTTGTTCAAAAAACAAATGGAGATGTATTAATCCGTTCGTCAGTGAAAAATATTAAAATGACTATAACACCGACTAGGATTAATGCGATGTTAGGTATAGATGATGGTAGAATTCATCTTGATGAAGTTATTTTAGATGATGCTTCTATATTGTCTAAAATTCTCTTACCTAATTCTCGACTTCTAATGACAAGCAGAAATCTAAGACCAATTGCTAAGCTTGTCGGTAGAATATTAGCTTATAACATCCTTCCTAAAAAGGGGAGTTATGACCAATATTCTATTGAGTTACAAAAAGCTATATATGCAATTTTTGGTAGGATAGCTGTTGATTGGGGTCAAGTTATTTTTTCCAAACTTTATCAAGACCACACTCATTTTCTACCCTTTGGAGGTTTCCTTACTAGAGTCTTTACAGCTTTTAAAGTTGATCTTGAGTCGGAGACAAATGTTGTTTCTAGATATGAGTGTTTCGATCGTGCTAGTTTGGCACGCATGAAACTGCTTGATGCTCCTACTCACTCACCCCCTAGGTCTCCTCCAATGTCCCAAGCTCCCTTAGGTTCATCTTCTAGACCTAGAGCCTCTCAACCTTCTACATCTGATGATCCACCTCTCCCTCAAGCCAATTATGATGACCCTCGAACCATGTACGACTGTGTGTCTTACCTAATGAACCATTCAGTCACAGTCGATAGACATCTTTCTTCCCTTGGTTCCAAACTAGACCATATTGGTTCTGAGGTAGCCCATCTCTCTCATCTCTTCACTTCTCAGTTTCATCCTCCTTCTCGAGATGATGACGAAGACTCCGAAGAAGATGATTGAAGATTATTTTTTTATTATTATTATTTATGTAATTTTTTTTAAATGCAGTTTGTTTCTATGTATTAGACATTCTTTTTAATGCAAAATCTTGTTACTTTATGCTTTTTGATGATTCCAAAGGGGGAGAGAAAGAATGTTCTCAGTTATATTTTATCTATGTGTTACATTTTGCCTGTGTGTTATGTTCTATCTGTGCTGCATTTGTTACATTCAAAATATCTCTCTGGTCAGTCGACTTACCCAAGGATACAGTCGACTGCTGCTGCAGCTGTGATACTTGCTGCATCTGTGATATTTGTTAAACTGCTTTCATGTTCTGGTCAGTCGCCTGATCTATTTTCTAGTCGCTTGATACATTCTGTATATCAAGATTTTATTTTATGTATGCATATTGTGTTTTTAATAGGGGGAGCTTTCAAAATCTATGCTTGTATGTCTGTTTATAAACTGTTATCAGCTATTGTGTTGTCATCATCAAAAAGGGGGAGAATGTTAATTCTTGATTTTGATGATCACAACACAGTGCAACATGTGTCTATGTTATACAGCTTACACTGCAATGCAGAGACTAAAGACAATTCTAGCTGAACAAACAAACAAGCTCAAACAGATACAGATGAAGAAGACAAGGATCAAGTTTTAATTCAAGACTCAAGACTCAAGACTTCAAGCTCAAATGTGTTATATTATTTTGTCTTGTAAACATTGTATTTTATTTCTTGTTGAGTCTTAGTCTGATGTAAAGCCTTGTCAACACACACACACACACTACTCAAAATTTCATAATGTGTGTCTCTTAAAACCCCCAAAAATAAGTCAAAACAGTTTGAAGAATTTTAACTTTTAAGTACCAGTCGACTTAAGCTTTTGCCAGTCAACTGATAAGTACAAAACTGTTTAAAATTATTCAAACTCTGATCAGTCGACTCATATGGCAACCTAGTCGACTGTTCGAGAGCTTTTGACCGTTTTCTGATTTTCAAAATCGAATTTTTTCAAACTCAAAAGTTCTGATCCTTTGGTTGACAGTTGTGTAACTGTTTTCCAACGTCCAGGAGATCAAAACTCCTTATATAGAGTTTCTTATCTCACAGAAAAGAAGAACTTGATTTTACATACACCCGAGCATTCTGTGAAAAACTTTTTAAGAGATTTTTCTGTGAGAAACAAAGCTTTCAAAGTTCATACACTTTGGTTCTCTACATTCAGTCCAGTATAGCAGTGAATTCGCTCTGGACTGAGTATAGAAGTCAACCTTGTGATTTAGCCTCGTGCATCAACACATACACCAACAAGGCTATAGGTTGATTGTAAAAATTCTTCTTGTACCTTTGCTCTCGGTTGGAGAGTGGTTGTTGACTCTTGGTTGTAGAGTCGGTGTCTTTTCACTCTTGGTAGTAGAGTGGGTTGCTTTCTCTGGTTGAGAGAAAGGACTACGGGTTAGACAAGGTTGTTGTCGTAACGCCGTAGGGTATTCTTGTAATTTTTCAAGAATAGTGGAAATCTCAAGTGGGTTGCTTGGGGACTGGATGTAGGTCGGGAGGACCGAACCAGGATATATCTTGTGTACTCTGTGTTTTATTATCTTGTGTCTGCATTTACTTTTACTTATTTAAACTCTGCAAAACTTGTCTGGCCAGTCGACTCAGATTCGTATCAGTCGACTGCTCAGTCTTGTATTAGTTGTTCTCTTTGCTTCATCAGTCGTCTGCCTTATCTATAAGTCGACTGCATCGAGAGTTTAAATTTATTTTATTCTTGCTATATCAGTCGACTGGTTCACCACTAAGTCGACTGTGCCGAGAGAAATTATTTATTCCGCAATTTATTTTTGATAAACACTATTCACCCTCCCCTCTAGTGTTTGTTGCTTAGCCTACAGGATCCAACACATATTTTTTGAACTTGCAAAAAAAATCTAACTGTATCTTAAATTATAAGATCAAAGTGCCAATTGCAAATGGAATTGTTGATGATATATAGAGAGGTAAAATAATTACATTGCAATGCTAAAAATCCGGATTGCAATGCTAAAAATCCGGTACTTAATTTTGTTTTTTAAATATATCTAAAATAACAAAACAAATGAAAATTCAGTATCTAACTTGAAAACTCTATATTCTCTCCCTTGATTGGGAATATCCACTACCTAAAACAGTAAAACAAATAAAAATTCAGTATCTAAGCATCTCTTTCATGGATTGTTCAGACAATCCATGAAACTGTCATCGTGGACGGAAACCAAATATAAGAAAAATAAGAAAAATAAGATAGGGCTCATATCAAGTGTATTTTTAGGGAACTGTCATCGTGGAAGGAAACCAAATATAGAAGCTAGAAATGAAAACAGAAAGAAGAATGGTAGAGACTTTGGATACAACAGGCTAACATAGCGGCATTTTCCTCATCTCTCTCATCCCTTCTTTCCCTTCAACACACGAACACAAAGAGACATCAGCAACAACAACAAGAACGACAAGAACAACAATAATAATAAATCATTATGAAGAATATGTCTCTATATGGGTTTCCAGATCTCCACTCGAGCCCTCTCGTTCTAATCACAGCCCAACTAAGAACATAGACAACAGCCACTGAACAATCCAATCACAGCCCAATCAAAATTTGCCATCCTAGATCTTAATGAAATAAGCTTCAGTAGTAGTAAAAGAAGATGTGGATGCTAGCAGCAAACTCAGTTTGGAAGTGAACCCTTTTTTGGTTAAAAAATCATGCCAAAGATGGCAAACAGGTTACTTTAACAGTATCTTGAAAAGAAAATTTCCAAAGATACCTCAGTTCACAGTAAACCCATTTATTATCAAAAAAACATGCCAAGAAGACAAGCAGATGCATGAAATGAGCTTCATTAACAGTGAAAGAGGATGGGGATGCTAGCAGCATACTCAGTTTGGTGGTGAACCCATTATTTGATCAAAAAATCATGCAAAAGAGGGCAATCTGCAGGATACTTTAACAGTACCTTAAAATGAAAATTTCCATTAACTGAGCTTAATTATATGTTGCTCCACTAATTGTTGTGCCCAACTAAATCTAAAACCAACTTGTTGTCCAAATCACAGACCATTTTGGCGTACGTAGGTATAGCATCCTCAGTTCACACTAAACCCATTTAGTATCAAGAAAACATGCCAAGAAGACAAGCAGATGCATGAAATGAGCTTCATTAACAGTGAAAGAGGATGGGGATGCTAGCAACATACTCAGTTTGGTGGTGAACCCATTATTTGATCAAAAAATCATGCAAAAGAGGGCAATCTGCAGGATACCTTAACAGTACCTTAAAATGAAAATTTACATTAACTGAGCTTAATTATATGTTGCTCCACTAATTGTTGTGCCCAACTAAATCTAAAACCAACTTGTTGTGCAAATCACAGACCATTTTGGCGTACGTAGCTATAGCATCCTCAGTTCACAGTAAACCCATTTATTATCAAAAAAACATGCCAAGAAGACAAGCAGATGCATGAAATGAGCTTCATTAACAGTGAAAGAGGATGGGGATGGTAGCAGCATACTCAGTTTGGTGGTGAACCCATTATTTGATCAAAAAATCATGCAAAATAGGGCAATCTGCAGGATACCTTAACAGTACCTTAAAATGAAAATTTCCATTAACTGAGCTTAATTATATGTTGCTCCACTAATTGTTGTGCCCAACTAAATCTAAAACCAACTTGTTGTGCAAATCACAGACCATTTTGGCGTACGTAGGTATAGCATCCTCAGTTCACACTAAACCCATTTAGTATCAAAAAAACATGCCAAGAAGATAAGCAGATGCATGAAATAAGCTTCATTAACAGTGAAAGAGGATGGGGATGGTAGCAGCATACTCAGTTTGGTGGTGAACCCATTATTTGATCAAAAAATCATGCAAAATAGGGCAATCTGCAGGATACCTTAACAGTACCTTAAAATGAAAATTTCCATTAACTGAGCTTAATTATATGTTGCTCCACTAATTGTTGTGCCCAACTAAATCTAAAACCAACTTGTTGTGCAAATCACAGACCATTTTGGCGTACGTAGGTATAGCATCGTCAGTTCACACTAAACCCATTTAGTATCAAAAAAACATGCCAAGAAGACAATCAGATGCATGAAATGAGCTTCATTAACAGTGAAAGAGGATGGGGATGCTAGCAGCATACTCAGTTTGGTGGTGAACCCATTATTTGATCAAAAAATCATGCAAAAGAGGGCAATCTGCAGGATACCTTAACAGTACCTTAAAATGAAAATTTACATTAACTGAGCTTAATTATATGTTGCTCCACTAATTGTTGTGCCCAACTAAATCTAAAACCAACTTGTTGTCCAAATCACAGACCATTTTGGCGTACGTAGGTATAGCATCCTCAGTTCACACTAAACCCATTTAGTATCAAGAAAACATGCCAAGAAGACAAGCAGATGCATGAAATGAGCTTCATTAACAGTGAAAGAGGATGGGGATGCTAGCAGCATACTCAGTTTGGTGGTGAACCCATTATTTGATCAAAAAATCATGCAAAAGAGGGCAATCTGCAGGATACCTTAACAGTACCTTAAAATGAAAATTTACATTAACTGAGCTTAATTATATGTTGCTCCACTAATTGTTGTGCCCAACTAAATCTAAAACCAACTTGTTGTCCAAATCACAGACCATTTTGGCGTACGTAGGTATAGCATGCTCAGTTCACACTAAACCCATTTAGTATCAAAAAAACATGCCAAGACGACAATCAGATGCATGAAATGAGCTTCATTAATAGTGAAAGAGGATGGGGATGCTAGCAGCATACTCAGTTTGGTGGTGAACCCATTATTTGATCAAAAAATCATGCAAAAGAGGGCAATCTGCAGGATACTTTAACAGTACCTTAAAATGAAAATTTCCATTAACTGAGCTTAATTATATGTTGCTCCACTAATTGTTGTGCCCAACTAAATCTAAAACCAACTTGTTGTCCAAATCACAGACCATTTTGGCGTACGTAGGTATAGCATCCTCAGTTCACACTAAACCCATTTAGTATCAAGAAAACATGCCAAGAAGACAAGCAGATGCATGAAATGAGCTTCATTAACAGTGAAAGAGGATGGGGATGCTAGCAGCATACTCAGTTTGGTGGTGAACCCATTATTTGATCAAAAAATCATGCAAAAGAGGGCAATCTGCAGGATACCTTAACAGTCACTTAAAATGAAAATTTCCATTAACTGAGCTTAATTATATGTTGCTCCACTAATTGTTGTGCCCAACTAAATCTAAAACCAACTTGTTGTCCAAATCACAGACCATTTTGGCGTACGTAGGTATAGCATCCTCAGTTCACACTAAACCCATTTAGTATCAAGAAAACATGCCAAGAAGACAATCAGATGCATGAAATGAGCTTCATTAACAGTAAAAGACCATGAAAATTTCCAGTATCTAAGCATTTATTTTTCTATTAATTCTTTATCCCAACTAAACCATTCAAGTTAAGGAAATCAAGATGCATCTATCTGAAAAATATGCTAAGTTTGGAAAATAAGGGAAATCAAGAAATGATACCGAAGAGAGCGAGAGAGAGAGCGGAGGAGGGAAATCGAAAATGACGAATAGGGCTCATATCAAGTGTAGTTTTATGAAATTGTCATCGTGGAAAGAAACTAAATATAGAAGCCAGAAAGAGGAATGGTAGAGAATGAGGATACACCAGGCTAACATAGCAGCATTTTCCTCATTTCTCTCTCATCCCTTCTTTTCCTTCAACACACGGACACATAGAGACATCAGCAACAACAGCAAGATCGACAAGAACAACAATAATAATAAATTATTATGAACGAGATGTCTCTATATGGGTTTCCAGATCTCCACTCCAACTCGTCTCTTTCTAATCACAGCCCAATTAAGAACAATTGGTCACAGTCACTTTTAAAGAAACATATATGCTCAGATAATGGAAATTTTCATTTTAAGATACTTTTAAAGTAACCTGATTGCCATCTTTGGCATGATTGCCATCCTCATCTTCTTTTACTGTTAATGAAGCTTATCTCATGCATCTGATTGTCATCTTGGCATGTTTTTATTAACAAAATGGGTTCACTGTGAACTGAGGATGCTATAGGTACGTATGCCAAAATCCTCCGGATATGCACAACAATTGGGTATTAGATTTAGTGTAGCGATGAACAGGGCTCATATCAAGTATAGTATTACGGACTGTCATCGTGGAAGGAAACCCATTTAATATATAAGCCATATATGGAGCCAAAAAGAGGGATGGTAGAGAATGAGGATACACCAGGCTAACATAGCGGCATTTTCCTCATCTCTCTCTCATCCCTTCTTTCCCTTCAACACACGGACACATGGAGACATCAGCAACAACAACAAGAGGGGATTGGTCCAACAAAAAGTATAGATTATAATAAACGAGATGTCTCTATTTGGGTTTCCAGATCTCCACTCCAGCCCTTTCTTTCTAATCACAGCCCACTTAAGAAAATTAGATTTAGTTGGGCTCAAGAATTAGTAGAGCAACATATAAGCTCAGGTACTGTTAAAGTAACCTGCAGATTGCCATCTTTGGCATGATTTTGTAACAAAAAATGGGTTCACTGCGAAACTAAGTATGCTGCTAGCATACCAAAATCCTCCAAATCAGTACAACAACGCGGCTGAACAAACCTTATCAGCAGGTCAAACAATGTCATCTAAGCATGTTATGTGCCAAAGTGGGATTGGTAATACAATGCATGAACGACACGTATTAGTTGTTTGTGAGTATGCAATAGGGTGCAGCTATGAACAGGGCTCATATCAAGTGTAGTATTACGGACTGTCATCATGGAAGGAAACCCATTTAATATATAAGCCATATATGGAGCCAAAAAGAGGGATGGTAGAGAATGAGGATACACCAGGCTAACATAGCGGCATTTTCCTCATCTCTCCCCTCATCCCTTCTTTCCCTTCAACACACGGACACATAGAGACATCAGCAACAACAACAAGAGGGGATTGGTCCAACAAAAAGTATAGATTATAATAAACGAGATGTCTCTATTTGGGTTTCCAGATCTCCACTCCAGCCCTTTCTTTCTAATCACAGCCCACTTAAGAAAATTAGATTTAGTTGGGCTCAAGAATTAGTAGAGCAACATATAAGCTCAGGTATTGTTAAAGTAACCTGCAGATTGCCATCTTTGGCATGATTTTGTAACAAAAAATGGGTTCACTGTGAAACTAAGTATGCTGCTAGCATACCAAAATCCTCCAAATCAGTACAACAACGCGGCTGAACAAACCTTATCAGCAGGTCATACAATGTCATCTAAGCATGTTATGTGCCAAAGTGGGATTGGTAATACAATGCATGAACGACACGTATTAGTTGTTTGTGAGTATGCAATAGGGTGCAGCTATGAACAGGGCTCATATCAAGTGTAGTATTACGGACTGTCATCGTGGAAGGAAACCCAATTAATATATAAGCCATATATGGAGCCAAAAAAGGGATGGTAGAGAATGAGGATACACCATGCTAACATAGCGGCATTTTCCTCATCTCTCCCCTCATCCCTTCTTTCCCTTCAACACACGGACACATAGAGACATCAGCAACAACAACAAGAGGGGATTGGTCCAACAAAAAGTATAGATTATAATAAATGAGATGTCTCTATTTGGGTTTCCAGATCTTCACTCCAGCCCTTTCTTTCTAATCACAGCCCACTTAAGAAACATAGACGAAATACTTATAGACGACAGCCACAATGCACACTCACAAACACTAGTACGTGTCTTTCATGCATTCAAGACCATAATCTCTTTAAAAAAAACCAATTTAAATACTTACCCTGGGTGGGACTTGGGACTGCTGCCCTATTAAATTGGCCATTTGTTCTTGGAGTAGTGCAACTTGTGCCTTTAAGGCAGTCATCTCCTTGTCCCGATTGCCACTTGAACTAGATTCACTCCGTCCAAATAGCCGCGAGGGGGTTGGTCCTAGGCCCATACCACGGACACGTCCATGCCTCTCCTTTCCCCTAACATCGGTCAAGGCAACTCTCTACCGGGTACGCCAATCTGGGCGTGCCGCCGTAGGGTCCGAATCTGAAGCAGAGGAGATTTCATCATACCTTTTCCGAGCGTTAGTCTGTAAAAGGACATAACAATCAGAGTTAAAAGCAGATGAGATTTCGACTACTCATTAGATATTAGTTCACAAATTACCAGAATCCGTGCTGCCTCAGGGCTCGCATACGTCCCATCCTTTGATTTGTGGGTGGCATCAAAAAAGTCAATGTCCCCAAACTCCGTAGGCCCCCCCAAATCTTCTGCCTATATATTAGTAAGATGAAATGGTTATAAACAAATAACTGTAAGTAAAAAATGTTCAATACTATTGCGCCTGCCAATTCTTCCCGAACCAGAGCGAAGCTCTGTGTACCAGCGGTGTGCAGCACTAGCTGCTTTGACCGACTGGCAGCTCCCACCTCCGCCCTTTTCTGTACATGCCACAATGAAGTTAGCAGAAAAATTCATTACAGTAGCCATACAACCACCTACTCATTAGATTTTTGTGTGTTTAATGTAAATACCTGACCGATCGCCGAACTCCAGTAGTGCACAAGAAATTGCCAATCTGAAGGCTCCACATTTTCTGGCACATTCATTGCATTCTCCTCCTCTGAAAGGTCTTTGTCATAAAACTTCGATTTCAATTCACTCTTGTGGTCCCTCCACTTCTTGGAGAGTGACTTTTCAACCCAAGGCGTAAGGGAGTAGGCGAACGAGAAGTATTGCTGCAAAATTTATTACCCATCACTAAAAATACATATTTCAATAATAATTTTTCGTCGACCAATTATGTATTTTAGATGAGAAATACCTTGATTGTCGTAATAGCAGTGGCCTTTGTGGTGGTTGGCACCTTCGGCCAACTCTCGTATGACAAAGGAAGTATCCGGGGGTTCCTTGCTATAACCCCAATGAAGGAAGAAAATTTGCTGGCGTTATCGCCAACCGGTTGCCCAACACCGTTCGCCTCCACCTCGATCCTTTCGTCATTCTGAAGCCTCCAAATATTCGTCATCTTAGTCCGTCCACGATGTTTTTTGACAGTGGGCGGCGTGCTACCCTCACCCTCTTCTGTTTGACTGCCACTATTATGTAGTGGCTGCTCATTCCCATGGCTCTCGTTGCCATCATTTATATTTAACCTCTTTCCACGCCTCGGCATGTTGTACCTGTCAAGGATTCAAATAAACACATGCCAAGAAGACAATCAGATGCATGAAATCAGCTTCATTAACAGTGAAAGAAGATGAGGCCTATGCTAGCAGCATACTTAGTTTGGAAGTGAACACATTTTTGGTTAAAAAATCATGCCAAAGAGGGCAATCAGGTTACTTTAACAGTATCTTAAAATGAAAATTTCCATTATCCGAGCTTATATGTTGCTCTACTAATTCTTGAGCCCAACTAAATCTAAAACCCAATTGTTGTGCATATCCGGAGGATTTTGGCATACAGCTATAGCATCCTCAGTTCACAGTGAACCCATTTAATATCAAAAAAACATGCCAAGAAGGCAATCAGATGCATGAAATAAGCTTCATTAACAGTAAAAGAAGATGAAAATTCTAGCAGCATACTTAGTTAGGAAGTGAACCCATTTTTTGTTAAAAAATCATGCCAAAGATGGCAAACAGGTTACTTTAACAGTATCTTGAAATGAACATTTTCATTATCTGAGCATATATGTTGCTCTACTAATTCTTTAGCCCAACTAAATCTAAAACCCAATTGTTCAGCATATCCGGAGGATTTTGGCATACGTAGCTATAACATCCTCAGTTCACAGTGAACCCATTTTGGTTAAAAAAACATGCCAAGATGACTATCAGATGCATGGAATAAGCTTCTTTAACAATAAAAGAAGATGAAATTTCTAGCAGCATACTTAGTTTGGAAGTGAACCCATTTTTGGTTAAAAAATCATGCCAAAGAGGGCAATATGCAGGTAACTTTAATAGTTTCTTGAAATGAAAATTTACATTATCTGAGCATATATGTTGCTCCACTAATGGTTGTGCCCAACTAAATCTAAAACCCAATTGTTGTGCATATCCGGACCATTTAGGCATACGTAGCTATAGCATCGTCAGTTCACAGTGAACCCATTTTATATCAAAAAAACATGCCAAGAAGACAATCAGATGCATGAAATCAGCTTCATTAACAGTATAAGAACATGAAAATTTCCATTACCTAATCATATATTTTTCTATTAATTCTTCATCCCAACTAAACCATTCATGTTAAGGAAATCAACATGCATCTATCAGAAAAAAACATGCTAAGTTTCAAAAATTAGGGGAATCAACAGATGATACCGAAGAGAGAGAGAGAGCGGGGCGACGAGCGCGGGGGGAGGAGATAGAGAGAGAGCGGGGCGACACGGTCGTTTCCGTTCGCCGATTCACCTCTAAATCGGGATAGGGAGGAGGGAAATCGAAAATGGCAAAGGGAAGAAGGGACGATGACGAATGTTCGAAGGCCGTCGAAGAGGACGAAGCGGCGGAGTCAAACATGCGGAAAGTAGAGCGAGGAAGGAGAGAAAACGAAGCGCCTTGTTTTTTATTTTTTTGGGGTTTGGGGAAATGGCGAGCGAAAGGTTAGGGTAGATGGGATTTATCGCAGCTTTTCACCGGCGTTTTAATTAGACACGCCGGTGAATCATACACTTCACCGGCGTTTTTAAATAAAATGCCGGTGAATACGCGGATTCACCAGCGTTTTAATTCGGCCGCCGGTATATAACCATCCCATCTGGTGCCCCATTCCTAATCGCTACCTACCCCGGCGCTACTAGTAAAACGCCGGGGAAAATTTGCCGGTAAATCGAGTTTCTTTTGTAGTGTACTCTCAATACTTATCAAATTACTCTTTTTAACGGGGGAACTACTAGGTCTACGTGTGATATGTCCAAACCACCTGAGGCAATTCTCTCTTATTTATCTTGGATAGGAGCTACCTTTACCATGTTTTGTATATGCTCGTTTCTAATTCTATCCTTCTTGGTTTTACCACATATCCATCTTAGCATATTCATCTCCGCTTCACTCATTTCTTGGATTGTTTCTTTGTTGCCCAAAATCTGCTCCATACATAAAAAAAATTCTTCAACTTCAAAGGTATATACGTTTGTCATACAAAACACGACTGACGCTTCTCCACTTAAGCCACCCTGCTTGGATCATATGCATAACATCTTCACAAATCTCTCCATTTCTCAGTATAATTGAGCCTAAATATCGGACTCGGTCTCGCAGGTATCTTTTGACCATCAAGCTTCACTACTTCCTTATTTGTGTTCCGAATATCACTAAAATTATACTCAATATACTATGTTTTAGTTCTGCTTGTTCTAAAACCTCCAGCTTCCAAAGTTTCGCTCCACAATTCTAATTTAACATTGATTCCTACTCTAGTCTTGTCCACTAAGACGACGTCATCGGCAAAAAACATACATCAAGCCATCTCATCTTATATTCCTTGCATCAATTCATCCATAACCAAAGCAAAGATGTAGGGGCTTAAAGCCAAATCTTAGTGTAAACCTACTGTAACAGAAAAATCACTGGTCTCTCTTGTGGTTGTTCTAATTGTGGTCGTTGCCTCTTTATACATATCCTTAATTACCTCAATATACCGAATAGTTACTATTTTATTATTTAACGTCCATCATACTATGTCGCTAGGGACTTGATCATATAATTTTTCTAAGATCTATAAACCCCATATGTAGATCTTTCTTATTCTCTATATATTTTTCCATTAGTCTCCTCAGTATATAAATTACTTTCATTGTTAACCTCCCAGGCAAAAATCCAAACTGATTCTCAGACATTGTAACTTCTAGTCTCAGTTTATGTTCGATCACTCTTCCAAATTTTCATTGTGTTACTCATTAATTTAATCCTTCGGTAGTTTGAGCAACTTTGTAGATCTCCTTTATTTTTATATATATATGTACTAAAATACTCTTCCTCCATTCATCGGGTATTTTCTTACTCCTCAAAATCTCATTAAATAATTTTGTTAGTTAACTCACTCCTACACCCCCAAAGATACTTCCAAACTTAAATGGTATACCATCCGGTCCTAAAATTTTCAACATTCTTGGAGCATTTCGAACCTCTGAGGTCCTAATTCTACAGAAAAACATATGCTATCGACTCTCCCTCGAGTCATCTATATTTAAGTTGCTCATAACTTTTTTATTTAATAACTTCTCAAAGTAATTTTGTCATATTTCATTAATTTCCTCATCATTTACTAAGACTCTTGACTCTTGACTCTTAATACACCTAGTTGTATCTAAATCTTTTGTTTTTTATATCCTTTTGTTTAGCAAGTTTATAGTTGTTATTTTCTCATTCTTTTGCTCCTAATTTTGTGTATAAATCATAAGTTTTTTCTTTTGCATTTCTTATCCTTTTTTTAACTTTTCATTCTAACAGTCTTATATCTCTCCAAATTCTCTTTATTTCTACGGTTTTGCCATATTTTGAAGGTTGATCTTTTCTCTCAGACAATATTTTGGATTTTTTTTGCTACCACCATGTTTCTTTAGTTTGCAACCCTCTACCTTTAGATTCTTCAGGTACGTCCTTTGAGATTTTTCTTATGCATGTAGCTATTTTAGTCCACATCATATTTGTCTCTCCTTCTCAATTCTATGTTGCTCCTTTAAGGACTTCATCTTTAAAAACCACTATTTTCTCTCCCTTCAAATTTCACCACTTAATTCTTAGGTTCCTAGTCTCCTTCCCCGCACATATGTGTTTCTCAATCTTAACATCCAACACCATTAATTTATGTTGTGAGGTTAACCACTTTCCCGGTACAAGTTTACAATCTTTTCATGTCAAGCATTCCACCTTCTGGTAATGAAAATCAATCTGGCTCTTATTTACCCCACTTTAAAGGCTATCAATTGTTCCTCATTCTTCTTAAAATAAGTATTTGTTAGTATAAGATCATACGAAGCCACAAAATCTAATATAGCCTATCCACAATCGTTCTTATTTTCAAATCCATGTCCTCCATGGGCCCTCTCATATCCCTTGTTATCTTCTTCTGAATGTTCATTGAAATCTCCTCCTATAAATAATTTCTCACCTAAGGGTACTTTTTGAATTAACTCATCCATATCTTTAAAATTTTATTTTTAGCTTGTGCATCTAATCCTATTTGGGGCGCATAAGCAATAATGATATTAATTATGATTTTCCATAATATAAGCTTAATTTGTATTATTCTATATCCTTTCCTATTAACATCTACTACCTCTCCTTTGAATTTCTTATCTACTAAAATTTATAATCTATTTCTATTTCTAATTTTATCTATATAATATAATTTAAAACCATCTATCTCTTTAGCTTTATCCCCTACTCATTTTTTTCCTTGTAAACAAGTTATATTAATATTCTTTCTACTCATGATATCTACTAGTTTTATACATTTTATTGTCGATGTTCCTATGTTCTAAGTTGTTAATCTAAGCCTATTTCCCTGGACTAGCTTCTTTACCTGCACACGTCCAGATTGATGCAGGAACCGTTGCCCATTTTTCACCGCACCCGAGTGTCGGTGCGACGCCCCTTGCATATTTTTCGAAGCACCTAGAGGCAAGTATAATGCATCGCTTTCGTGGAATGCTCTAGCATTTGCATATATATATTTTTTGGATACATGTTCATAGGATTTGATAAAATTTTATGTTGTATGTCATCTACCTAACGCAACCTCCTCCTACCCGGTTTGTGGCCGAATTCCTATCTTGGGACAGGAAATGGCAGAGTTCTTTGATAGAATATTGAGTGAAGGAAAAATATAAAGTGGATTCACCAAATAATATATTTTTGGTAAGTCACGGTCGACCACACAATCGATTGTCTGAACAGAAGACCACACTTCAAGTGCAATTTTTTATGCAATCAACTATCAACATCTCTGATTTCGTTTGAGAGTTTGACGGTCGACTTCACATAATTGCACTCGACCGATAACTGCACAAAAATAGCTTTTGACATTTGTTTCCATTGTTTTGGAAAAAAATATTTTTCACCCTATAAATAGAGATAAATTCACTAAGTATTCTTCATCTCTTTCAACTCTAATTCTTCTGAACTCAATACCTTATCAACAATCAAGAGTGTGCACTTTTATTGTTTTCTTAGTCAAGACGTCGATCTAACTAATTTTCTTTTTCTTCAATAAGAGGTGGTTTTATGGGGCTTAAACATAGAAGTCATGTGGGTGTAATAGGACTCTCGGCCTGAATACTGTATGAGGTTTTAAGTATAAAGAAACGCTTGTGGTGGAGAATTGCTACAAGTAGGAGGTGTGGACGTAAACCTGGGGGTCGAACCATGTTATATCTCTGTCATGCGCGCTTACTCTGTTTGCTTTCTCTAACTCTATCTTTTTTACTTTACACATTTATTTTAAATTTTAAATTTCCACACAATCACCCTATTCAACCCCTCTCCCCCCTATGGTTATTTACAGTGATATTAGAGCGAGGTGATAATAGCTTAAAATCTAAGAGAAAAAGGTCCAATGGCCGAAATCCCTCCTCGTGAAGACTTGTACACATCGGAGTCATCTAACTCCAATGGACCAAGTATCACACGCTCAACTTATTTTGATGGAAAATGTTATGATGTTTGGAAAATTCGCATGTCTCATTTTTGCAGATGCTTGGAGAAAAAGTATCGAACATTTTTGTAAACAAAATAGATATCCCCATCAATTATGAAAGGAGGACCTTCATAAAAGCTGAAGTGTCACTGAAGACTGCTAACTCCAAAGCCATGACCACACTATATGTAGGCATGAACAATGAAGAACTTATGTAATGTGAGCGCAATTGCAAAATGACTTACAAGATCTGGAACAATATTCTAAAATGTCATGAAGGAAACACGCCTGAGGTAAAAGCCAAAGTCACATTGTGTTTTTATAAGTTTGATGTTCGCTTTGACATAATTGCCCAAGAACTTGATAGCTTAAGTAAGGGGTTAGTTGATGACCAAAATGTCGGAAAACTCATATATTGTCTCACACCAAAATGGGAAATCAAAGCTGCTGCAACGAGGGAGACACTTGAAGAGAAGGGATTCGATTATTATATTTTTCAGGGAAAACTAAAAACGTATGAAATGGAGATGGTGGAGACGAAAAGATACAGGCAAAACATTGGGATCATTCCCAAAATCAAAGAGAAGATTATAACTCCGAAAGTTGCAACCTCACGACATACAAATTCAGAATCAGGCCATGAAGGATCTGATAAGAATATCGTGTTATTGACCAAACAATTCAGTAAGTATCTTAAACATAAGAAATATGACATGTTTTAGGGAGGAAGAAACAAAGACAAGGATGATGTGTGCAATAAATGTAAGAAGGCAGGGCATATCCGTGCAAGCTGTCATCTATCTCAAGACAGGAACAAAATATACATTTCAAATCCAAGTTACAGAAAGAAGGCGTTGAAGGCAACTTGGCTTGATTCAGACTCAAGCGACAACGATAATGAGCATGCACTCAGTGACTTCGGATTTATGGCTCTTGGAAATGGTCAAGGGAAATCGCCAATCCAAGAAGAGGTAATTGAAGAACCAACTTATGATGAGTTAATAGATATTTGTAATGACCTAAAACATTATGAAAACAAACTTAATCGTGAGCTGAAACAATATAAGCGAAGATCTAATGAATCACATGACTCATGTATTGCTAAAAACAAAAGTTTGAAAAATGTAAATTCCTCAGTCAATAAAAAACCTGAGTCATTTAGGAAAGATTATGATTTATTGATAGAGAAAAATGAACGTTTGAATGAACAAATTCAAAAATCTCTGGTAATAAATAATATAAATCTAAAAGTAATTCATGAGAAATCCGCCCATATTGCTAAGCTCACTATTGATCTTGATGAATGCAAAAATAAGTTTAACAAAGTAGTGGATGGTTGTAAAGAAGCCCTAGAACAGAATAAACCACTTGATGCAACTCTATATATCATTCTTTGGAATACCAAAGATGATTATCACACAAGAAAAATGCTTTGTCATAGAATAATTGAGCTCAAAAAAGCTATTAAAAATACGAAGGGCCCAATTATTTTATGACAAAGAATTTAATGTCTTTTCATTATAACTGAGGACTTGGTTACAACAAGCCACAAGAATGTCTAACTCCCAAGCAATCTTGTCGTACGCATTCATAGCCACCCAAATGAATACAAACCAAAACACAACTATTCAAATGTGCATGATCCAAGGTATAATCGAATTACTTGTCACTGTTGTTGTAAATTATGGCATATTTATTATAACTGCACTTTAAAAAGGAAAACTAATTTTGTTTGGGTGAAGAAGAATGCAATTGCAGGAACAACACAAACCTTGACACTCAAAGTTACACCTACTAATTTTACTGTAGGTGCATCAATGCGCCAAACCTAAAGAGCGGTGGTACCGTAATAGTGGATGTTCGAATCATATGACTGGCAATAGCAATTATTTTGCAACACTATCAAAGGAAAAGGGGAAAGACATCATCTTTGGAGATATTAGCACTGGTCAAAATATTGGTAAGGTAAAATCAATTTTGGTTCTTCTTGCTCCATTGATGATGTGTTTTGTATTATGTTTAAAACATAACTTACTTAGTGTCAGCCAATTAAGTGATAAAGGTTACACTGTTATGTTTAACAAACATGCATGCACTGTATTAGATTATAATAATTCTCGTCTACTTCTTACTAATCGTTGCAATAATGTTTATATTATTAATTCTAATGAATTAGCACAAGGAAATATGAAGTGTTTTGTATCTAGAAATGAAGACGGTTGGCTATGGCATCGACGGCTTGGACATATGGCAATGGACAACTTCAACAAATTGGTAACCAAAGAACTTGTACGAGGAATTCCAAAGATCAAATTTGAGAAGGAAAAGTCATGTGACTCGTGTCAATTTGGTAAGCAAACCAAGAGTTCTCACAAGCCTAAGAAAGTGGTATCAATTCTAGACCTCTTGAACTTTGCACATTGATCTTTTTGGACCATCACGTACACGGAGTATTGGAGGCATACGATATGCTTTCGTTATTGTTGATGATTAAATTAGATTTATTTGGTTTTTTTTATCACAAAATGATGACACTCCTCATGTCTTTCAAAAATTCTATCGTAGAGTTGAAAATGAGAAAAGCCTTATCATTGTAACTATTTGTAATGACCATGGTGGGGAATTTCAAAATGAACTCTTCACATATTTTTATGATGAAAAAGGAATAAAACATGAGTTCACTTATCCTCACACTCCTAAACAAAAATCAAGTTTTTGAGAGAAAAAATCGATCTCTTCAAGAAATGGCTCGCACCACACTCAGTCAAAACGAACTTCATATATCTTTTTTGGCAGAAGCTGTCGATACAATATGATACACTATCAACCAAGTAATAAATAGAAATCATCCTAAGAAATGCCTTTTGAACTATATTATGAAAAATATCCAAACTTAAGTTATTTTTGTGTTTTTAGATGCAAAGTTTTCATTTTAAATACCGTAGATGACGTAGGAAAATTTGATCGTAAAAGTGATGAAGACATATTCTTAGAATATTCTCTAAGTAGCGAGGCATATTATCTTACACATTCGAGTGTTCAATACTATTATCAAACTAGCATTTATGGTCAGTCACAGCCAACACTTACGGTACACAGTAAGGTGTTTATAGCAATTTTACCGCACGATTGACATCGTGACAGCTTATGTTACAATATTTATATGAATTAATCAGAAGCTCAAATTGCCATATGCTTTCCATAAGATGTAGCTATACACAGTTATCTATATAATAAAACACAAAGAAAGCTATCAAGTGACTCTCATTCAATAGGGTTGAAATCAATGGTCCAGATCTAACCTCACAAAACATATTTTTCCCCCCAAAACTCAAATTCAAATCTCCTCAAAACAACTCCTTTATTTATTTATTTATTTTTTTTCTCTCTCTCTCTCTCTCTCTCTCTCTCATTCTCTCTCTATTTACTCAAAAATTTATATTTTCAGATTTTAGGTTTATAAATTTTCATATTTTTTATGCATTTTTTTATTGTTCCTGTTACATTGAAAATAGAAAATATTTCATCAACAATTAAATTTCATCATTTTCCACACTCAAAGTTCTAAGAAGTTGGATTTTACACCCCATTTATAATTATTTTTCAACATATACTAATGGACACATTGTTCCTCCTCAACTTCTCCTCATTATTGACATTCTCAATTCAAAAAATCAGGAAATGTGAATTCAAGCTCCTACCTACTCCCTCTCCCTTTTCCCCACCCTATCTCCTCTCCGGATTCCGACGCCAACCTCCTCCTTTCACCTGAACCACCTTCTCAACCCCAGAGAACACTCCTCTCAACCTTCATTCCCCTCCTCTTACCCCACCGCAACTTCACAAAGTGCTAGCTCCTTCATCCGACCAAGCTATCGGTCCTCGAACTCAGTGGGTGCGGGCCTAATGAGAGGGTCCGCCACCCACCGGCTCCAACATCAACGGAGTCACCAGCATCAACACCATTATCAGAGACCACTTCTAACCTCTCACCACCACAGCAACCACCAATTCCATCCACACTACCCATACTCGACACCACAATGCAGACCCCCCCTCTTCCACCGCTGCAGTCACCATCCCAACAGCCCCAACGCTGGCCCCTTCACTCTTGATCCCAAATCCCGATGAGAGAGGAAATCGAGAGCTCAGACGCACTCGCTCCCCGACGCGTACACACCAACGTGCACATCAATGCCGTGAGGGGAGGAGATACGTTCATCACCGCTATGGAGAGGGCACTGCCAGGGACTATGGGTTCCAACACCGATAAGGGGAGTCTAATGAGGGAAGGGCCCAAAGATGGGGTCCTCCTAGTAGCCATTATAGGCGTAAGAAAACCCCGCCTTAAGATCATTGTCACCAGCACTCCAGGGGATACTCTCAGAGAGGTTATGAAAGTGTTGCTCGCAGACAAAAACTCCCCCTACCAACACACACTCCAAACCATTTTATCTACCGCAACACCGTCCTCAGCATGCTAGTATGCAATACCAACACGGGCTATCAGATGAACAACTCAGGGGCACTAACTCACCTCATCACCACAACAATCACAGGGAGCTCCATGAACCTCAACATACTGCTCTGACCAACCCCCCCAATCCCAGCACCTACCGTCGCGACATCCCACCACCACAGGCGAACCATTCCTTTAAATCCAGCGTCGAGCGAACCCATGAAGGGGCTGCGCTCAACGGGATTACAGTGGAAGGTAACACCGGTAATGAGGCAGAGGAGGGGCACTGGGTTCAAGTAAGGGGAAAGAAAAACAAGTCTCAAGCCACTAACCTTCGAACCGAACCGCTCCCATATAGTAAGAAGCAGAGGAAGGGCAAGCGTAAGCCGGTTCCACGCTTCAACTGCGGTGATCTTGGACATTACAGAAGTGAATGCACCAAAGAAGTAAGGTGCCTCAAGTGCATGAAGTGGGGACATCTCTCCTATGTTTTCACCAATGTGGTGGAAACCCACAGCGACGAAGGATACCCTGTGATTCGTGGAAGATCACCTGAGAACCCCATAGTGATTCGATTGGCAAAAATCCTTGAAACTATCAAAAGCGAAGAACGGTGGCTGCGGCAATGGTGCGCTATTGCCAAGGTCAAAGCAGGTAGGCCGTCGGAGGTGCATTTAATGCAAGCTCTTGCTGATAAATGGCCAATGTGAGCCCATAGATATTGGGTCGCTAAGAAATTGTGCCACTTACAATTCTTGGTCTCATTCCCTTCACCCGAGAAAGTCGCTGAAGTCGTTAGCATAGGGACGGTCGACTTTGGACATTTCCAACTCGAATTTAGCGCTTGGATGCCTACTTTCAGAGCAGAGCTCCCACAGGGAGACAAATACTGGATCTGGATACACAACGTCCCCCTACACTTTTGGAAGAGATAAGCTCTTCAAGAGATTGTAGCGGAATTTGGGACGGTGGAAGAGATACGGTGCACCGATCAGAATTAGTCTCAGCGAGAACACTCATCAGAAGCACCGATATCTCTTTGATGCCGCGCTTCGCAAAAGTGTTCTCCTTTGAAGAATCCTATCTAATAAGATTCGTGCTCGACAAGAGAGAAGAAGCACAGCGAGAACAGGCGGCCGCCATCCCCCCTCTCCCACATCAGTACTCAGAGACAGCAGATCCTATAGGCAAGTGGTCTCGCCGATAAAGGACCTGACAATAGATGGAATCCATGAAGTAGAAAGGGCTCACTGGGAGGTCATCAAGGCGGCGAGGGGGCAGGAGCAGCGTCAGGGTACTCTGGTGGAGGGTCAAGGGCCGAAGAAAGACCCTCCGTACAAAGCTGGTCGAGACAGGGGTCTCTCTGTAAGATCCAACAGTCAAAAGCCCTCAAGGACCTCCAACTCATCAGATCGAACTGCGGATATGCTTAACCCCCCTGATTTGGAAGGGAACACTGCTCAAGGAAAAAAGGCACTTAGGGAAGACCAACCCAAAGCTCAAAATGGCAATCTTTGTTTGGGAGTTGGTAGGGAAATGGCCAGAGAGGGCCATAGAGAGCAAAAGGGCAAAAGTGCTTCAAGAAGAGACATACAAGGCGGCCCAGATCTGCGCAACCACCCCCAAAAGAGGTGAGAGTGGGTACTGTTGGGTCAAGAATCGAAACAAGAAGTTTCCTGTTTGAAGCAAGCAAGCAGCAGAAGTATCAGCGACAGAACCCATGCCCCAAAAAGGAGGGATTCGGTAGGCGAGACAGCTGAGCAGCAAAAGGGGAGAGCACAGGGGAGAGCGCAGAGGGGCAACAGAGAAGTGGTTGGAGAAGAGGAGTTCTCAAAGAGATCTGAGACAATACAAAGAGAGAAAGTGAACTCAAAGAGAACAGAAGGTCGATTGGTGCAGCACTCGTTAATGTCGCCCCCCTCTCTCAAGGGGACACATGGAGAAGGCGACAAGAACGAATAGGCTCCCTTCACACATGGCCTCTTAGTATCAGCGGTGGAATCGTTTTTCAAGATGGAGCATATGCTCACTCGTGGAGGAGGTCAAGGGTTATCCATCTCTAGCGGTGAGCCTAGGGATAAGGACGCGTTGTTTGGTGTGAAGGGTGGTATGTTGCATGGCGGTACAACTCAGCTGATATGTGGGGCCAGCGGTGCTGAGGAGGAAGTTGAGGGGGTATTTATAAGGATATTTGTGTGCCCAAAGAGGGGTCTAAATGCAATTTGTTACAGCTATCGGCATGCAGTGGGCCCATTGAGGGATCCACTGTGGGCAACCAAGATAATCTGGATAGTCAATCTCTGATTAGTGGGCTCAATGAGGAGTCCGAGATAAGAGCACCTATGGAGCTAGATATTCAGCAGGTAGACAGTGATGAGGAGCTGGAAGGACGTCTAAATCTGGACGAAGAATTCACATTTACGGATGAGGAGTTAGAAGATCTAGATTTTATTGCTGACACAGAGAGAGAGAGAGAGAGAGAGATCTCGAGAGATAGTCTTATCCACCCTTCCACTGACAGCGACGGGTTTCAGCACGGGCACATCTAGCAGGGCAGAGGGATTCAGGGTTGAGCGTTCACTTAAAAGGGCTCATTTGGAGTCCTTGGATGACTATCTAGAGGTAGCAGCGGCAGCCAAAGCCATAAAATTTGATGATGGAGGTACGAAAAGTTTTTTAGCATCCATTTTAAATTTCATGTCAGATTCAGATGTTTTTATTCTAGCTCAAACTTGTGGTTTAGAACTTTGTGACAGAGAGCACAACGCTCTTCTGCTTAACAAAATCAGGGGTTGGGAAACTGAACGGGCTATGACGAACCCTCAGAAGGACATAAGTTCTTGCTCTGGGTTGATAGTGGTTGGGGAGGAAATACCCCAACCCACACCCACGATCACCCTTAGCCCACTCCCCCAATGAATACACTTTTCTGGAATGTTCGGGAATTAGGGGGTATGGGGAAGAGAGAGATGGTTAGGGACGTTATTATGACGTCCAGAGCGGAAGTGGTAGGGCTACAGGAGACAAAACTCACGAATGGGTTTAAACTCAAAAGAGTAGGGGGCACCAGAATCAAGGAATGGGTGCTACGACCGTTCGTAGGAGCTTCGGGGGGGATAGCTATCGGATTCAGTCTAGATATCTTTGTCTGCTCTGAGGAGTACAGCAGAGCATTTTCTCTGTCTATCCGATTAAAGCGAAGATCCGATAACTGGGTGCAAACGGTCACCATGGTCTATGGGCCAAATGTGGCGGCAGACCGCGCCGCCTTTTGGCAAGAACTTATCGATATTCGCCACAGGTGGTCGGGAGCTTGGATGGTCGGGGGAGACTTCAACATCACCAGATTTGCTTTTGAACACAAAGGAAGAGGCTCCGGCGACAGACACAGGGAAGAATTCAATAGGGTGATCATGGAACTAGAGCTAATCGACATCCCTATCAATGATAGATTATTTACTTGGTCAAACATGCAAGAAACCCTGATTATGGCCAAATTGGACAGGATTCTGGTATCGATGCATTGGGAGGCTAAATTCCCGTTAGCAAGCGCTAAATCGATCCTAAGACCTACGTTTGACCACACCCCGATCCTACTTGATGTCGGGATGCAGGGAACTCAAAGACCAAGGAAGTTCAGATTTGAGAAGGCCTGACTAAAAATCCAAGGTTTTCACCACATGGTGATGGAGAACTGGTCGCTCCCTACAACTGAGACGGATGCAGCATCCCGATGGTGTGAAAAAGTGCGTCGATTGAGAAAACGGCTGCGTATATGGAACATATCTAGATTTTCGACCATCTGGCGTGCAAAAGACTCCTTCTTTGAAGGTATTGATGAGTTAGAGAGATTAGAAGAGGCGAGAGTCCTGTCACAAGGGGAAAGAAACAAGCTGCTAGAGCTCCTTCAAAACATTTCTAATCTTTATATGCTAGAGGAGATCAGATGGCAACAAAGGTCGAGAATCTCGTGGCTCAAAGAGGGAGACGCGAATACGGCCTACTTCCACCGAGTCGCAAGCGCAAGACGTAGATCTAACCTAATAGTGTCACTACAAACAGACTCGGGAACATCGCAAGATGAAAATGTGATCTCCAAGACCTTTCAAGACTACTACAAAGGAATCTTTGGGAAGAAGAACGACTTCAGGATCCCGATTAGGAAAGACTTCTGGCAGGCTGGGAGGACCGAAACAGCACAATCTTTCTCCAACTTGGAAGCACCTTTCTCGGAAATGGAAGTGAAAAATGCCATTAAGAAAATGGGAGCAGACAAATCACCTGGGCCGAATGGATTCCCAATATTATTCTACAAGGTGTTCTGCGAGGAAATAAAAGGGGACTTTATGACGTTGCTGGATGATTTCTTCCACCACAATCTCAGACTGGGCATGTTCAACTTTGCAGAGGTAGTTATAATACCCAAAAGGGCGGAATCGTCGAGGGTGGGGGATTTCAGGCCGATTAACCTCATAAACTGCTCGGCTAAGATCATCACCAAGGTCCTGGCCATTCGGTTGGGTAGTACCATGTACTGTTTAATTAACAAAACACGGTCTGGCTTCATTAAGGGTAGATGTATCTTGGATTGCGTGGCGACCGCTGAACAAGTTATCCACCATTGCTACACTGGCCAATCTAAGAACTTCCTCCTTAAACTGGACTTCGATAAAGCATATGACTCAGTAGACTGGGAATGTTTGTTGGAAGCCCTCAGAGGAAGGGGCTTCGGGGATAAATGGATCAGGTGGATTAAACAATGTCTATACACCAGCAAAATAGCTATCTCGGTGAATGGTCGGTCAGGTCAACCATTCCCTTGCAAGAAGGGGCTACGCCAGGGGGATCCACTGTCACCTCTACTATTCACTATTGTAGCAGATGTACTGAGGAGCATGCTAGACAACTGTCAGAGCAAGGGCTGGATTACACCAGTGGCGAGAATTCATGCTAATCAAGGGTGCACGATTCTTCAGTATGCTGTTGACACCCTTCTTTTCGGTAATGGGAATCGATTAGAGACAATCTACTTTAAAGGGTACTATACTGTTTTGAGGTATGGTCAGGTCTCAGGATTAACTTTCACAAGAGTGCACTGATCCCAATTGCACTTTCCTATAGTGAGGCACAAGACCACGCAACCATTCTTAACTGCATGACGGATGAGTTCCTAATCAAATATTTTGGTCTCCCACTCAGGCCAGGGAAGCTAAATAAGACGAATTGGCTACCCATAATTGACAGGGTGGAGGACAGATTATCTGGGTGGAAAGGCAAATCGCTGTCCCTCGGTGGCAGAGTGGTTCTCATCAACTCAGTGTTGTCTAATCTGCCCATTTACTATATGTCGTTTATTGAGCTTCCGAAATGGGTAATCCAGAGGATTGACCGAATCCAAAAACGATTCCTCTGGAAAGGAGCAGACGCGAATAGGGGAGGATATCACCTGATAAAATGGAGCATCGCTTGCATGAAGAAGAGTCATGGGGGGCTCGGCATAATCGACCTGAGAGATATGAATCTTGCCCTGCTGGGAAAATGGTGGTGGAAGGTCTTTCACCACAGCGGAGAAGGATGGCAGGACTTCATTCAGCCATACCTTCGGGGTAAAGGTACGAGAAGTTTAGGCTTCCGAGTGGGACCGAAAGTTTCTCGATTCTGGAAAGGAATTACCAAAGCTAGCGGGCCATTCAACTCAGCAGTTATTTCGACTATTGGTAATGGACGTTCCACCAGATTTTAGTGGGATAAATGGTGTGGTGCACATAACCTTAAGGAGACCTTCCTAGAGCTTTATGAGAAAACAAATCGTCCAAACATATCTGTGGCCGAGACTTGGAAAAGGGGCACCTGGAAACCGTCTTTCCGAGGAACTCTTACCCCATGGCTTCATCAGCAACTGTTGGAACTTTGAATGCATATAGCAAGGTCCGGTGCGATGTATGCTCAAGGTCCAAACCAGATGCGATGGGCCCTTGAGACCAAGGGAGCGTTCACAGTGAGATCTCTGTACAACCGGATTCACTTTCGAGGATGCAGACCTAGCTGGGCAAAGGTTCTTTGGAAGGCGAAAACCCCCCTTAAAGTTAGAGTCTTCCTCTAGTTAGTGCTCAATAACGCGATCCTCACCAGAGAAAACCTGGCCAAAAGACAACCCCAGATAGCGATCAATTGCGGATTCTGTAACACACACACGGAGACTCTGAACCACCTTTTCATTCACTGTCAGAGGAGTAAGGCAATCATGGTTGAGGTTTTAAGGACCTTAGGGACAAGTGACTACCCAAACGAATACGAGGATTTGTGGATCGGTCCCAAATTTGCCTCGGTACGCCCCGAGATGAAGGATGCTTGGTACATTGCCATTGCGGTAACTACTTGGGTGTTATGGTTGGACAGGAATAGTTTTTACTTTCGTGCTTCATGTAATAGTATTTCTGGTAATCTTACTCATATTATGCACCTGATTTCTTTTTGGGCCACAGCTGCTGTCACAGGGGCGAGAGGGAGAATTGCCAGAGTCTTCCAGGTGGAAGAATTTGATGACGAGGAGGTCGAGTTTGGACCGATTCTGGATTGAGGGGTAGGTGACCCTATGGCTCACTTGACACAGCAGGTTCCAGCTGGCAGCACCTATCTCTAGTTTGTTTTTTGGGTTCGAGCTATTGTACTTTTTGTTGTATTTTGTTTGGATAGTTAGACCCAACCCCCAGAGTGTTGTTGGGAGGCGATGGTTTATTTCCTGCACTGTACTTTTGTTTTTCCCTGGTTTACTGAGATTGTTTTATTAGCTTCTTATTAATGAAACATGGTGGATTTATCCCACCTTTTACCTAAAAAAAAAACATATACTAACGGAAACATGGACTTTTATTTACAACTAATTATGGTTTTACTATTCAAACTTGAGCTACATAATTGTTGTTTAGTGTTTACAAAACTTTCATATGCTGTATCGTTCCGAAGACGTACCATAGGCACGTGCCCACGGCCAAATCTAGTACATGGACAAAAGACTAACTAATTAATTATTGATGCATAGTTTTAGAAGTATTTTTGCATCCCTCAAGTATCACCCAGTAGATTGGGCAGCTCAGTCGCACTGCGCAGTCGGCTCAGGCGCAAACAGTTTAAAAAATTCACCCGATTTAATCAGCTCGAGTTATACATGAAAACAGTAGATAACACACGGATAAACATGAATACATTATTAATTAATTAATACTTCATGACTTACAATCGGTTATGAATGTCTCTAGTAGCAACCAGTGAATGAGATTGACTCGTTTTTCTCATAACTAAACTATAGTTGCTCACAATTGTGAAAATCTTAAAAAATCATATACTTATAAAAAAACTCACTCTTAGCTTAAATTGTAGAATTGAAAGTCTACTAAATTTGTTTATTTCCTCATAATACTATATATAAGAGGTGAAAATGCTCGCAATGAAGTAGGTATACAGTAATTATAAAACTACTCAGTTATGCAGTTTATTTATACCTGTGAAAATCACCATAAATTCCACACTTGATCAATTTTGATTTTCTTTAGCTCAGTTTAAAGCTATACAAGTTGACTCCAACTTTGTACTTATAAGTTTTTATAAATTATTGCATCTATTTTCCCAAAATCTCTCAATACTACAATAAGGTGAGAATGTGACTGTATAGAAATTTTTAGGGCAGTAATCATTTTTGGATCTATTTAAAATACTGCTGAAATCCAAATTTTATGAATTTTTGTAGGAATGTTATAAACACAGTAGATTCACATATATAAGTTTCACCTTCAACTTCCATGTATTTAAGAAAAAATAATTTTTGGAAGTTCATGACTAAAACTATAAGTTGATCTCTTACTTCATCAATTTCGAATTCATTTTACTATCATAATTTTACACAAATAATTAACACAACCTACACATAATTCAATAAATCTAGCATGAATATTAATTAATAGATAAAGAAATAGTTACCCACTTGTAATTTATCCTTCTAGTTGTGATCTTTTCTTCTCCTTGCAATCTCTCAAACCCTCAATTAACCTCTTAACACAATTAAGATTCAAGACACAAAAGAGTTAATAATAATACATGCAATTACTCTATTTTAGAAGCCAAATATATAACTATACCTTATAGAAATCACCACCCTGATCTCCCTGATAACCATGGGAGCTCCATCACAATTTTCACCACCATCATCAACCTCATCACCATTATCTCTAGCTCCTTCAAACTCTCCTTGAATTCCCTTCTCTCTTGTTTCTCTGTTTCTCTTTCTATCTTACTCATATTGCTTCTAAATAAACCCACAAAATAATTTGCTAATTCCTGTTGAAGAAACTACCACAACTCGTAGTACTAATAGCGGAAGTGCACCACAAGCAATAGAAACCACCAAGACTTAGATGAACCAAGAACAAGGCACCACAATATATGTAAGATCTCACAAGAACACAATCAATATGCAAAGATAACCAATACTTCTTATTTCCCAAGAAATACAAAGATTACAAAAGAGATTACAACTCTCAATCTCTCTCCCTCACCTTTGAAACACTCGGCACAATCCCCTCTTGAAGTTGAACAATGATAACGACACACCTCTTGATTACACAAATTGATCTTTTTAGATGATTCAAACCCTAGAGTCTACAGCCATATATATAGCCCCAAGTAAATCCTAAAAAATAAACACAAATCCAAGAATTGGGCATTAAACTTGTAAGCCCAAAAACAATCAGCACCGAATTCAATCGACCGCACCCCTAAGGTCGGTCGCCCGCAACGTGTAGAGCCAAACCCAAGACATGACCGGTCGACTGCATGGTCGAGACCGTCACCCCCTCTATTCGACCCTGTACACTTGAAGAACCCTCAGTAGTTTGGGTCGATCGACCGCAACTCTCCAGACTATACTTCTTCTACTTGCTGTTGTCTTCAATTACTGTCTTTGTCTTCTCATCTTCTTCTCCAACTTCAAGTACTCCGTGCCTACGTTATTTGAGGCAAAAATCCTAACAATCTCCCACTTGGACTAAATACACAACGCCTCAAAGTTATTGCAATTTTTACCTCGCATTATCTCTACCAATCTCCCACTTTTATGGAAGACCCAAGTACTCCCCACTCTCATGAAGAGCACCTCCGCCACTCCACCACGTGAAGAGCACCAACCACCCTTCATCGCCTCATGAAGGATGTGCTCCACCAATCGCATCGAGCACGAATACCGGAGAAACAACTTTCCGTGTCGGATTCTGTGTTACAAGACTCCCCAACTCACAGAATCTCTATCAACACTGAACATGATTCAAAGCCTCTCAATGCACCCTCTGCACTAGAAACCTCTGTGGACGACACCTCCACAATATCCGCAGACTGTTCAACCCCTACAGTTCCAATTCGGTTACCACTCATCGACATCACCCCACATATTAATACCAGTGCTCTCTACCACACAAGAGTGACTTGAAGCTTCGACTTCCATATCACAAAATACCTTACCGCAACAACATCTTTCCCTTTAGGATCACTTTCATGGCCAGCAGCTTCCACTAAATTAGCAACCTCCTCACCACAACTGAAAGAACTTGGTTGCACCCCACACAACCTACCACTCGATTCCGACTGAGAGTCAACTACAGAAGAAACTCCTCTCATGTTTCTAAGCAAATGCAGAGTTCCCTCACACTTTCCTTTTGCAATCACCCTTGAACCTGCAACTATACACTACTCCCTACTACCAATTGTAGTAGACAACCCTTCTTTGTCTATCCTTTCAATCGAGATAAGATTTTTCTTCATGTCTGGAACATGCACTGTTTTCCGCAAGACAACACACTATCATCATTGGCTTTCACGCGAATAGTACCAATCCAACGTATAGGACACCGATGACCATTCCCCACGATCACATCTCCAAAAGAACCCTCCTCGTAGTCATCAAACACCTCTCTCCTCGGAGTGCAATGAAAAAAAGCTCCCGAATCAATACACCAATCTTGAGTGCCCAACTCCTCATGAGCTGATAAGCATAACTCTTCAACAAGCCCCACCTGAGCTTCCTTTGGGGTATCTCTCTTCGGTTTCTCCTGCTTCTTCTTCTTCATATAAGCCTTGCAACTGCGCATCATGTGACCCTTCTTGTCACAATACCAATACTCAGGCCCATATTTCTCATCGCTGTCATCAGACCCACTCTCAAATGAAGTACTCTGATCATCTTCTTCGACTACTCTTAGATCTCTCACGTCTCTTCTCAACGTACAATGTGGAATCTCTAGAAGATGTTGATGGATATCCCCCATTTCTCACCCTTCTCACCTCCTCGTTCAGAATGCTACTCACCACATCCTGTAGAGTCGTCGAATCTGTTATAGTGCCTGTAATAATCTGTTCCACCATACCATAACTATCGGGTAAAGTAGATAGAAGTAACAATGACTGCCCCCTTTCTGAAAATTTCAAACCTGCAGCTTCCATCTGGTTATAAACTATACAGTAATTGTTCACATGCTCAGCTACTAAACCCCCTTTCTTCAACATCATATTAACCAATTTTTTCAGATGAAGAATTTGATTAGATGTCGACGGTTTCTCATACATATCCGTGAGAATCTCCATAGACTCCCTTGTGGTATTTTGCCTTCGAGATATAAAATAATGCCTTCATACTCAGCCCCAACTGAATCTGCCTCAGTGCCTTCTGATCTAAATGATTCCAATCTGCCAAGATCTTCTCATCCTTTTCTGCACCTACCGGCTTCTCATCAAACAACAGACCATCAAGATCTTTCTGACGAAGATACGCTATCAATTGAATCTTCCACATCGCGAAGTTACTCTCATCGAATCTCTCAATCTTCGACTTGTTATCGGCCATCTTGAACCTATCTGCTCTGATAGCACTTGTTGAAGAATCTACCATAACTCGTAGTGCTAATAGCGGAAGTGCACCACAAGCATTAGAAACCACCAAGACTTAGATGAACCAAGAACAAGCCACCACAATATATGTAAGATCTCACAAGAAAACAATCAATATGCATATATAACCAATACTTCTTATTTCCCAAGAAATACAACGATTACAAAAGAGATTAAAACTCTCAATCTCTCTCCCTCACCTTTCAAACACTCGGCACAATCCCTTCTTGAAGTTGAACAATGATAACGGCTCACCTCTTGATTACACAAATTGATCTTTTCAGATGACTCAAACCCTAGAGTCTACAGCCATATATATAGCCTCAAAGTAAATCCTAAAAGATAAACACAAATCCAACAATTGGGCCTAAAACTCTTAAGCCTAAAACAATCAGCGTCGAAGTCGGTCGACCGCACCCCCAAGGTCGGTCGACCGCAACGTGTAGAGCCAAACCCAAGACACGACCATTCGACTCCATGGTCGACCGTCACCCCTATCTTGGACCCTCTACACTCGAAGAGTTCTCAGCAGTTTGGGTCGATCGACCGCACCCCCAGGTCGATCGACCGCAACTCTCCAGACTACACTTCTTCTATTTGTTGCTGTCT
The DNA here is from genome assembly GCA_017893485.1 of Hemerocallis citrina. Taxonomy (NCBI): domain Eukaryota; kingdom Viridiplantae; phylum Streptophyta; class Magnoliopsida; order Asparagales; family Asphodelaceae; genus Hemerocallis; species Hemerocallis citrina. Next base: position 99,767,071 of record CM030366.1, read on the forward strand.
TCTCTTGCTGTCTTTGTTTTTCCCTCTTCTTCTCCAACTTCAAGTACGCAGTGCCTACGTGTATTTGAGGCTAAAACCCTAACAATTCCCTAATATTACTCAGCCTAATTTATTACATCATTCATGCCTAAGAGTCCCACATCTCTCTTTCCGAAAATAAATGGGCTTGCGGCAGTAGAAAAGCACACCACCTCACTGGAAAGGATTCACTTCATGCTTAAGGGATGAGTTTAGAGGGTAAAATTATGATGAAGTCCTTTAACTTAATGTAAATTTGTTTTAAACCCAACTAACTAATTCATCACTCAACTTCTAAAATACATGAAAGTAATCATATGACACATTACAAAATAAACCCCCAAACTATCTAATTTTACTTATTATTCCTATCCTTTTATTCTCTACTTAGGCCTCTAAAGTCTATACTATGAGATATTAGTTATTTAGGAATATTTCTAATTTACAAACTAACACCTAAAAATAATCGAGGTATTATACTAGTCCTCTCGAAAGAGAGATATTACATGTTATTGATGATAATGAGACATATATTTGGCTTGAGAAAAGACAGGTAGCACAAAGAGGAGTTGCATGAGGATCCTCAAAACAACTCAACACATCTTGGCAAATCCTCCGCACAACAAGTAAACAACAATAACACTAATGAACCATTGACAAAAGAGATGGACTCACCAGAAAATGACCAAGTGGAAGATGGTCACACCCATTGTCACGTCCCGCTTCTCAAAAAGAGAATACGAAATACGGATACGTGACTAAGCCCAGCGAATAATTTTTATCATCCATAAACTGTCAGGATCTTTACAATATTTCACAAGAATATCAGAGTAGGAAGCAATGAAGTCAACCACGCATGCATATATGAATCAAAATATCAACAGGATTACTTGAAATGAAATTTAATAATCTCAAATAAACCAGATCTAAACAAATCAAAAATCCTGGGTCACATTGCCCAATACAAATAATCCAGGTAACTAAGTATAATTATTCAAGATAAGCAACAAGAAATAAATAGATATAGCAAGAACTCCAGCTAACTAGAATCTTAGATCACCTACTCCATCGGTAGCTGATCTCCAAAATCTGCAATTTAATAAATTGCAGGAAAAGAAAAAAGAAAACAAACTTCCGTCAATGCAAGTTACGGGCTGCTTATAGTGCAGGCACAAGTACCAGAAAAGAATAAACAGATAGCATGGAATAGACATGACAACAAAATAGAACAACTAGCATGAATCATGAAAAGAATCAAGTGATGAGATAACAGGTGTATATAACATGTAACAGGTAACAGGTATATGCAAGCAGGTAAACATGTAACAGGTGTCAAGTAGCATGTACAGGTAATCATGTAACAGGTAAGCATGTAATAGGTATTATGTCATGTCAAGTCTTGTATTTATTACTATCTAAGTAGTACTTCATGCGTCCCAAGTTTTAACCACATGGTTGCTACTAACGTACAAATTTCGTTTAGGCCTAGTGGTGGATTTCTATAGGGCTGTATACTTAGGCGTCTGGTAATAGGTAATAGGAATAGGTTCATGAATCAAACAGGTACACGAATCAACTGATTCATGCATCAACAAGTTCATGAATCAACAGGTAACAAGCACACGAACCAACAGGTCCATGCATCAATAGATAACAGTTACACGAACTAACAGGTCCATGCATCAAAAGGTACAAGTACACAAACCAACAGGTCCATACATTAACAGGTAACAGGTACACGAACCAATAGGTCCATGCATCAACAGGTAACAGGTACATGAACCAATAAGTCCATGCATCAATAGGTAACAGGTACACGAACAAACAGGTCCATGCATCAACAGGTAATAGGTACATTAACCAACAGGTTCATGCATCAACAGGTTCATGTATCAACATGAATCAAATATAAAATGGAAAACACGTGCCCCCTTCTGAGTACACATTCCTATATTGTCCACTACTAAGATCTTTCCCCTTAACTCCGGCTTGATTACTTGTTATTATTATCAATCAGACATATACATGCACAAAACAGAGCAAGAATAACATGACATGAACAAGTAACATGTTCAGGTCGAAAGATAAACATGCATAGGTGAAAGACAACTCATAAAGGATTGGGACAACGAAAATTCTAGTTCAGGACAGCAAGACAGTGCTGCACTAAATTTGGGATTTCCGTTATCACAAACATGCAAACCAGGATCCATCAAAGAATCTGGAAAATAGACTCCCGACCGAATCAAGCAAATATATATAAGTCATATAGTATTTCACAAAAACAGGTCTCAAAGCAGATTTGTATCCAGAAAATGTGTTCAACCAGAAATCAGAAGTAAACAGGAAAATGACATCATGACTTACTGATTAATGCAAGAAAAATATGGGGTATTCCCTAGCATGTTTAGTAACAAAAAATAAAGTTTCATAATTTTCCAACATCGATAGAGTAGTGAAGAAAAATCAGAAAACAGCAAGATACAGTAGTTTTGTAAATCTGGAATCATAAACACTGCAGTACTAAAACAGCAATATCTCACAAAATATAAATCAAAATCCAGATCCGTCAAAAAGGTGATAAAATAGATACAGTAGACTATATTTTATATTCACAAAGTTTTTATAGACAACAAATATAATCAGGTTGATATTATGTATCTTTACAGAACAGCATGAAATTTATGCAAATATAGTAGTTGTTTGCAAGTATAGAATAGTTTGTAAAAGTCATTAATTAAATCCACAAAAATAAGGGGTTACTTTCAATCAAGTATAGTTGTACTCAGGAAAATATCGGATCAAAATATTGTCTTTAACATCAGTAGAAAAATAAATTACAAGAAAGAATTCATATAAAACTGGATCTGGAATTTTAAATACATCTGTAGTAAAATAGTCATAACTCGCAACTCATAAATCGAAACTGAGATCTGTCAGAAAATCTAGAAAGTAGACAGAATTCTCTATAATTCATATTCACAAATGATTTTCATATACCGACCTTAATAGGGTCTAAAATATTGATAAAAAATGGAAAACCGGCAAAAACAGAAAAATCCTTCATGCACAAATCAACATATATCATATGAAATTCATCCAAATCATAACCAAACATGAAATAAGGTATACTAGATGTCCAAGCAACATGATATAGAGTATTTTAACACGTCTACAACATATATACTACAAATAACACAACCAAACATATGATATCATACGAACAACATGCATGTACACATCAAGAAGTGGTCATCCCTAAGTTATTTCATGTCATGTGTGTAATGAGGCAACTACGGGCGGGTCAACACAATAGAGACAAGATATAACTGGGGTTTTGCACAAGAATTGCCTCTAGAACACAACTACACTACAGGCGGTATTTAGTACTTGTTTTACACAAAAAAAGAATACAAGTTACTTTCCTTATAGTCGATGACAGAAATGGTGATGCAAAGAGAATAACGGGAACAGATTCCCGGGAACGAACTCAACGAACGAGTCACGAACAAACCACGAACATAATCGGACGGCTAGATCCAAGAGAACAAAATCGATCGAATAGTCACGATCCAAGTGATCACGATCAAGATGATCGAATCAGATCGGACGGCTATATCATATAATGGAGATCATGATGATCAAGATGATCAAGTTGATCGGATGGCTCAAATTCAAAGCCATTACAAAACAGAGCAAGGATGGAGGGAGTGCTCTGCGAGAGGGAGAGCGGCGGCCAGGGGTGTCGACGCTACTGCCGTGGCGTCAGGGTGAGCTCAGCACAGGGAGGAGGGAGCACTAGGATTATCAGTGCTGGCTGCTGTCGGGATCGCTGGCTGCGCTACTGCAACGGGAGAGGAGAAGGGAAGGAGGGGGTTGTCGAAATGGGGTCACTGGGAGAGGCTAGGAGTAGGGCAGCGTTGAGTCGAGGCTTCGACAGGTGAGGAGGAGCCCAGGGGAGAGGCAGACTACGGCTGTGGTGTAGGGCGGCGCTACAGGAGGGGAACACTGGGGAGAGGCGAAATGCGCTAGTGTAGAGGCGTCGGGGGGTTTGGTCGCCGAGGAGTCGCGACACAGGAGAGGAGGTCGGGAGAGGGAAGGCGGCAGATGGCGAGGGTGCACAGAGGATGGGTTAATCGGGAGGACAGGGACAAAGGCGGCTAGGGCAGAACAGGTGATAGGGTAAAAGCGGGGGGAGGTCTGGATATATATATAGGGTAAATATATAATGGGTTAGGGTTAGATGCTGATAGGGTGCAAACGGGTTTAATGAGATAGTTATTGGGGTTATAGGGTATGCAGGGGATCCAATAGGGAATTGGGTTAGGAATAATTGGGTTTTTGGGTATGGATCCATTAGGAAATAATAGGATAGGGTTTAGGGTATTAAATCCAATAGAAAAATAATTATAATCTTTTTTAGATAAATTAAAGTATGTTCAAGCTAAAAATAAAACAATAATAATGATAATATTAACAATAAAAATAATAATAACGCAAATAATAACACTAACAAAATAATACGGATAGTAACAACAATAATAATAACAATATTAGTAATTAGAATAATGATAAAATAATGATAGTAATAAAAATAGAAATCAAGGTAATAATAACAATAATAAGATTTGTATTACAATATAAAAATAATAGAAAATAGTTACAAATAAAATTATTGACCAAAAATAGATTTTAATAGAAGATCCAACAATACATTTTGACAAAAATAATTTGAAAGCGGAAAACTAATATACAAAAATTGAAATACCGAAAATACACAGAATATATGTATTTATGAAAATAGGGGTTACACCCACACAACCGTTCCACTCCCATCATCAAAAAATGTCCTACTTGAAAAATCATGGTCAGTCATCCCTCAAAACTAATATGCAACGATATGATAAAGGAGGTAACTACTTGTATTCAAGCAAAAAAATTGTGTTTTTCTCATTCATATCCATACTTGAACCTAAAAATATTAAAAAAGTTTTGCAAGACAATGATTGGATCATTGTCATGCAAGAAGAACTTAACCAATTTGAAAGGAATCAAGTACGGCGACTTGTTCCAAGACCCCATAGTAGAACCGTTCTCTGGACGAAATGGGTGTTTAGAAACAAATTGGATGAATTCGGAACCATTGTTAGGAATAAAATGTAGCGCCTCGAATTTTCAATATAATATCTCAGAAATATGTGGCACAATTTTCAGGATCTACCTCAATGTAATAGTAAACATAGCCAAACACAGAAAAATTTTCAACTTTATTACATCATTTCTTTACAAAGCACATCGAAAAATTAAACACCTTGAATTAAAATATCTTTCTTTTACAACACATTCTTTTATAATTTGCTTAAGCCACATTATCATTCTACCATATGCATCCAAATTCCAAGCTATAAGTACCTACTTGTAAAATATGAGGCTAGAGATAACCCTAACCCCCAAAACTATAAGGGTCAGACATAACGGTGTGAGTGACATAAAAAAATACGACATAAAAAAATACAACATAAATAAAACAAAAGAATAAAGTTATAATCAACACATACAAACAGTAGTAACGAATGAAAATGAAATAACAATAAATAAAGTATAAAAACATCAAGTGAAACTAGACTGTGTCAAGTGTAGGAAAATAGAAAACAAACATGCATAAAAACAAGTCAAGAAAACACAAATGCATTATGATGACTCTCTAATGCATACTTGTCAGATTCTATGCATTCCATACTACATAGGTCCGGTGCAAGCCCTTATCGTTCTCCACTTTATAGGGTTAGATCCCTCGTTATGCAACTAATCCTACTACGGTGATAGAAATAATATCTAGATTACTCCGTGAATAGGCCTGACAACCCTCGACGCGCAAGCATCATGTAAGAATATCTATAAAAAAAACCGGAGAATCACCTCCCTGCCGTGTACCCCACGAATAGGTCTGTCGACTCTCGATGTGCAGATACACAAGTACATCCCGTGAATAGGCCTATCGACCCTCGACACGTGAATGCACCCATATGTTCCATGAATAGGCCTGCAGACCCTCGACACGTGCACATACCAATTGTCCTCTCGAGACAGAACAACACACAGTCCTGGAATGCATTCGTTGGACTGGACCCCTAAAACATATACTTACATTTTCCAAGTTCGATCACATCCCCACTAGTGCATGTCCTTAAGTTGATTATTATTAATTAAAACACAATTTTCCCTTCTCTAGAGTTAGTGTATCCTGCCGGACTTAATCCCACAAAACAACCCCAAGACCCCAACTGGTCAGAATCCACAAAATCTCATTTGGCGGTTCACAGGAATCCCACTCAACTCCTAGAGACTCACAAATCAAATATCAATGCAAAATCTTCAATACAGCTCTTAATTCCATCATCAAAACGTTTATATCAAGAAAATTTCTTTAATCAACAAAAATCCAAATTTATTCAATATACTCACAAATTTTCAGAACTGAAATAAGATATTAAATCCATTAAATAACTGAAGATCATATTTTGAAGTCATAGAAAATCTCATAGCATCAATTCTTTTGAAAACCGTATATATTTCACTTTATAAAGTCATAAAAATACAATTTAAATTCTATTATGATCAAAATATAAATCTTTGTAAAATACTATAATCTGTAGCCAAAACATCATCTAAAACGGTAGGTAAGTAATCCATAAGTTCAAAGAAATAATCATTCAAGAAAACGACGAAAAACTCAACCAAAACAATCAGTGAAACCACTGACGGTTGACTATCAAAAGTAGTTCAAAATGCGACGGTCGACTGTCGAGTAAAAATCCAAAAGTAAAGAATTTACAGCTGACTGATATTTTTAGTTCAAAATCGAGTGATCAACTGACAACGCTTTAATATTCGTGCCCTTTTTAACTAATACTTCGTTTAACCTTTGTAAAATCATAAATTTGTAAAACAGAATTCCTAAGATGACCAAATACAACTTGTCTAACATACTAGAGCTTATAAAACATATCAAAACCTCATCAATTCCATAAAAGATCAATTTTTGATAAAACTTATTCAAAATAGGATATGTGAATATATAAGTGTATATAGGTGTGTGTTTGCATCAGTTAAAGCATCAAAATCAATCAATTTGAGTAGTATAATGCCTCAATTCAATCTCAGTATTAATATAAATCAAGATCCAATCGAAAACATCACAAAAACACAAAATCCACTTTTCGGCTGTACAATCAGACCCGAAACATCAAACCCCTACAAAAACTTCAAAGCTTGATCTTTTGATACTTAAAACTCTTTGCAACTTGTTATACACATACCCCAACTGATTATATTAGTTTACCCCTTGATTACTATCATCTACAACACTTTTTCATCAAGTTTTACTCCTCACAAACTCTCAACAGATCATTTATTCAAGCATACACAGTAAAGAACTCAACCATATTCACTTTTATGCAATTTACATCATACAAATCTCATTATATATAACCAAATCAACAAGCGTATGAAATAAAGCAACATATCCATGATTTCTATTAGGTTCTTAACAATCTCTAGTCATCTATATAAAATTTTAATCATCAGTTGTATAATTTTCATGAAAAGTAAAATCTTTATTCATCCATCCATCAATAATTTATTATATCATCATACAATCCTCTAACATGCTTTCTAATAGACAAATCATCACATGCAACATGTATAGAACAGTAAGAAAGCAAACATATGTCACTCACCTTATTGAAGAATCAACCGAAATAATAAAGAGAATAAGAAAAGTCATTCCTTTCGCAAGAAATCCAAGATCCTCGCTTCGAAACTCCAAGAAATCAATAATAAAGAATACCCCTTTGTTTAGTGCAACAAAGAGACGCCTCCACTTCTCTTTTAATAGGCTGGAATTCAGGTATTAGGGTTTTGAGAAGATTTTGCAAATTATCCCTTTAGAATATATCTTTACATATATAAATATTTATACTAGGAAATTAGATTAACCAATTCAATTGAGATTTAAAATATTAAATAAATATCCTGATCTGGCCAGCACTGTTTTCAAATCCAGAAAAAAAATTTGTAATTTTTGCCTCTAAGTGGCAGTTTTGCAAAAAGACTCTTCTTTAACAAATTTGTAAAATGAACCAAATCTATTAGAAAGAATAGTAAACTCTTTACCACTAAGTTGGATAGCCATCATGCTTAGCCCAGAAAACCAAAATTCTGGAGTTTTTACTCTAAGTGGTAATTTTGCACAAAGCCCCTCTTTTTGTAATATTTGCAAATATGCCAAATAAATATCAGAAAAAATCAGAAAATTCATAAATAATACCTACTAATAAATATTAGGTTTTTGCAAAATAATTTTTGACTTTGAACTTCCCAAGAAAATATTTGCATATGTTTTGCACGTGTAAAAGATAAATTTCAGAAAAATGTTTATTAAATCATAAAAAATCATTTTAATTCATTTATTAACGTCAAAAACATTATTTAAAAATCTGGGGTGTTAAATAAAGCCCAACTTTTTGTTCAAGGTTATAACCAACAAGAAGGGGTTGATTTTGATGAGACTTTTGCTCCTGTGCCACGGCTTGAGGCCATTCGTATTTTATTAGCCTATGCGTCCTATATGGGTCTTACTCTTTTTCAAATGGATCTTAAAATTACCATTTCTAATGATTTTATTTCTGAAGAAGTTTATGTTGAACAGCCAATAAGGTTCACTAACCCAACACACCCAAATCATGTATTTCGTCTTGATAAGGTGGCATATGGTTTGAAGCAAGCTAGCCGTGCTAAGCTTGTTTCTTATTCACATAGATTTTTCCAAAGAAAAAGTAAATAATACAATGTTTATCAAACATCACTCCAAAGATAGTTTGATTGTTCAGATTTATGTTGATGATATTATCTTTGAATCTACTAATGAAAATCTATGCAGAGAGTTTTCTAAGCAAATGCAGGACGAATATCAAATGAGTATGAAGGGTGAATTTAATTACTTCTTTGTTCTCCAAGTACAATAATGAAAGAATGTCATCTTTATTAATCAATCCAAGTATGCAAAAGAACTTTTCAAAAAGTTTGGACTAGAAAATGTCAATGCATATAAAATGCCCATGACAGCCACTACTAAACTCTCCAAAGACGAATCCGGTAAAAACGTTGATATTTCTACCTATCATGGTATGATAGGTAGTTTACTTTATATTACTGCTTCTCGTCTTAATATTATGTTTAGTGTTTGTTTATGTGCTCAATTTCAATCGTGTCCAAAAGAGTCGCACTTGGTTGCCGTTAAGTATATCATTCAATATCTTAAAGGTGCTCTAAATGTCGGTCTTTAGTACCCGTAAATCAGGATTTTTTCTTTTGTAGGATATTCGTATGCTGGCAACCTCACCGATAGAAAAAAGCACCAGTGGTACATGCCACTTGTTGGTAAACTGACTGATCTCATGGGCGTCAAAGAAACAAAACTTAGTAAACTTGTCCACCGTCGAAGCCGCATATATAGCTCAAGGGTCTTGCCGTGCACATGTATTATGGATAAAACATATACTAGAAGACTACAAGGTATTTCTTGATCATATCCTTATCAAATGCAATAACACTAGCACGATTCACGTGATAAAAATTCTTAGCAACACAGTCGCACAAAGCATGTAGAAATTCGCTATCATTTCATTAAAGATTATTTTCAAATATGAGATATTATTCTTGAGTATGTTTCAACGGATTTACAATTAGCTGATATTTTTACAAAACCATTAAATAAAAATGTTTTCATTCCTTGAGAGGAGAATTGAATGTAATTGATATTTCTGTCTAATTTCTTGACATTATATATATTTTTATGCATGAACTTGCTTCGGTTGGACATCACTCTTGCTTGATTTTTGTATGACCTTGCTTCAACACCTGAGAGTTGCGAGGTCAACTGCACAGTCAACCATATCTATCTCAACTCATACCCAAGTATTGTCCGGTCGACTGCACAGTCGACCGTCTTCATCCACTTTCCAACCCGAATGTTGTGCGATCGACTACGCAATCGACCGCCCTACTATGATTCTAACACATGCTTTCCTATTTATTTCCATGGCATGTGGGGCCCTATTTCTATTATATATATCTTTTTTCCTTCTTCCTCGCTCCTCACACCCGAATCCAGCGTCTCACCTCTTGAACCCATCTCAAAACCCTTAACGTTCTCACCAAATTCTTTCAATTTTTCATTGGATCTTTCATCAATTTTTTCTCACTTCTTCAATGGATTCTCGGCGTCCTACTCGAACTTCAGTTTCCTCTTCCGTTGCAGCCAAGTCTTCTAAATCTAAGGGTAAGAAACCTGTCTTCTCATCGAATTTTCTCTATAACTACAACTTTGCATTTAGAAACCAACTATGTGCTAACTAACCTATACATGAAAAACCTAGCCTCTAAAGCTATTGTTCCTAGTTGGGCCATCAATCTAGGTGCTCTTGGTGACCAATTTAGGGTTTTGGTTTTAAGAAAATGATATTTTGAATGGGAGGTCTATTTGAGTACCCCTAGAATTTATTCTGAATCTATCACCCGTCAATTCTTTGCCAATCTTGATGGAATTAAAGACAATGATCTCTTTCTCTCCTCTATTATACTTAGCAAACCTGTTAAATTAACCCCCCCCCCCCGATCTCCGATCTAAATACTTTCTTCCCGTAGAAGAATCTGATGCCTATTCCCTTGATTTTAGCACTCTCGAATACAAGCCTGGACATGGAAAAAATGTCGTCTATACTATGCTTCTTGAACCCCATGCTCGGTTCCTCACTAAACCTAAACCTACTGACTTTACTGATACTACTCGCTTCTTAAATAAAATTTTGAATGCCAATGTTTGGCCTAAGGGCAAAGACAAGACCGAGATTCACGTCGAACAATCGTTTGTTCTCTTTCTTATTCTTGGTCAGTATAATTTTGATCTCACAACCTTTATCATACGAACCATGAATTATGAAACTTCCCAGAATCACACTCTCCTCTTTAGCACCCTCATTTATAATCTATCTATTGATTTCGGCATTTTCATTGGAAAATTTCTCCTAAGAAAACCTAATAAACCTATCCTTTTGTCTTAAGTGGGCTATGATGTGCCTCAGTCAAAGTGTTCTCGTCTGAAGCCCGCCGCTCCTTCATCCCAACCACAACTTTCTGCTCCCTTTGGTTTTATAACAAGCCAACAATTCGATGTTCACCGAATGTAAGTGTATGGCGATTACGTCAGTACTATCAAATTCTTCCAACACTGCGAAGACTGGGCATTTCTTCCCCCTCCTCGCCGAACTAGCACTGTTGCCGACAGAGAAGATGATGGTGATGATGAAGACGATGACGACGATGGAGACAATGAGAAATAGGTCCCCTTTTTTGTGTTCCAAAAAGGGGGAGTAAACTTAGGGCATTAGAATTTAAAATATGTTGCTTTATTTTAATTATGGGGTATGTATTTTGTAAAGGATTATCTCTAATCCATGATATCAAAAAGTATCACAATCAATGATATCATGTAAGAAGATCTATGTCATGGATCCAAATTTGTAAGAGTTGAATCTCTATTATTCATGTTTGTGCACTTCTATTGTATTTTCTTTTTTTAATGATATATCTCCTTAAATTGCAAACATTTTTTAATCTATGAGTCCATATATGTATGTGCTTGATTTGTGTATGTTTTTTTAATTTTGTTTTTTGCATATAGGGTTCATCATATTCACATATACTCTTATTACTTCATATGTTCATGGATTTAGGGGGAGTATCAGATTAAGGGGGAGACTTTATCTTTGAATTTTGAAGTATGTTATATTCACACCAAAATGGAGAGATTGTTGACCCTAAGTTTGGTGTGTACAAAACATGCTCTTGTGATTAATATTTTCAGTTAACATATGTACAAGATAATAGGGATTCAAAATTCAAATAAAGATTAAAAAAATATTCAGAATCAATTTAAAAGAGAATGTATCGAAAAGATTGCAAAATATCTAAGATAGTCTCACACAAGAAACATGTGCTCAAATCCTCAAGAAGTCAGCAAGATCAAGAATATTTACTTCTGTAATTATGAGAAATATATCTATAACAAATTGTTCATAGAATACTGAGTGAAGAAAAGAATATAAAGTAGATTCACCAAATAATATGCTTTTGGTAAGTCACGGTCGACTGTGCGACCGCACAGTCGACCACACTTCAAGTGCAATTTTTTATGCAGTCGACTGTCAACATCTCGGACTTCAGTTGAGAGTTTGACGATCGACTACACATAATTGCAATTGACCAGTGCCTGGACAAAAACAACTTTCGGCATTTCTTTTCATTATTTTGGAAAGAAATTATTTTTCACCTTTTAAATAAAGTTGAATTCACCGATTATTATGCATCTCTTTCAACCTTAATTCCTCTAAACTCAATTTAGGATTGTGGCCTCAAATACATGTCGGCACTGAGTACTTGAAGTTGGAGAAGAAGAGGAGAAGTCGAAGACAACAAGAGACAACAACAACAAGCAGAAGATGTGCAGTCTGGAGAGTTGCGGCTGACCGACAGGGGGTGCGGTCGACGACCCTGATTGTAAGAGGTTCTTCGAGTGTACAGGGTCCAACAAAGAGCGGGAATGTCGACTGTGCGGTCGATCGTATTGAAAAATCTACCACAACTCGTAGTGCTACTAGCGAAAGTACACCACAAGCAATAGAAACTACCAAGACTTAAATGAACCAAGAACAAGCTACCACAATATATGCAAGATCTCACAAGAACACAATCAATATGAAGAGATAACCAATACTTCTTATTCCTTAAGAAATACAAAGATTACAAAAGAGATTACAACTCTCATTCCCTCTCCCTCATCTTTGAAATGCATGGCACAATTCCCTCTTGAAGTTGAACAATGATAACAACTCACCAATTCTCTCTCATCAGTTATACAAATCCCAGAGTCTACCGCCATATATATAGCCCCCAAGTAAACCATACAAGATAAACACAAATCCAGCTTATTGGGCCTTAAACTCGTCAGCCCAAAAAACACACAGTGTCGCTGTCGGTCGACCGCAACGTGTAAAGTCCACACCGAGACATGATTGGTCGAACGTCCCCTTCTCTGTTGAATCATGTACACTCGAAGATACCTAGCAGTCTCGTTGCGATCGGGTGGTCGGTCGACCGCACCACAGGAGAGTCGACCGCAACTCTCCAGACTGGACATCTTCTACTTGCTGTTGTCTTCTCTTGCTATCTTTGTATCATCTTCTTCTTCTCTAACTTCAAGAATTCTGTGCCTAAGTGTATTTGAGGCCACGATCCTAACAATCTCCCACTTGGACCAAATACACAATGCTTCAATGTTATTGTAATCTTTTCCTCGCATTATCTCTGCCAATCTCCCACTCTCATGAAGTGTACCTCCGCCACTACACCATGTGGAGTGTACCAACCACCCCTTATTGCCTCATGAAGGATGTGCTCCACCAATCGCATAGAGCCCGAATACCGGAGAAACAACCTCCCATGTCAGATTCCGTGTTACAAGACTTCCCAACTCGCAGAATCTTCATCAACACTGTACATGGTTCAAAGTCTCTCAATGCACCCTCTGCACTAGAAGCCTTCATGGAAGATACCTCCATAATATCCGCAGACTGTACAACCCCTAAATTCTCATTAGGTTACCATCATTTACATTACCCCATATATTGATACCAGTGCTCTCTACCTCACAAGAGCAATTTGAAGCTTCATCTACCATATCGCAAAGTACCCTCACCGTAGCAACGTAATACCCTCTAGGATAACTTCCATGGCCAGCATCTTCCACTAAATTAGTAACATTCCCTCCACAACTGAAAGAACTCGGTTGCACCCCACATAACCTACTACTCGATTTCGGCTGAGAGTCAACTACAGTAGAAACACCTCTCGCGTCTCTAAGCAAATACAATATTTCTTCACGCTTTCTTTTTGCAATCACCTTTGAACCTGAAGCTATACACTACTTGTTACTACCAACTGTAGTAGACAACCCATCTTTGTCTAGCTTTCCAATCGAGATAAGATTTTTCTTCATGTCTGGAACATGCCTTGTCCCTCGCAAGACAAGATAAGGCAAGACAACACAATGATCATCATTGGCTTTCACACGAACAATACCAACCCCACGTACAGGATACTGGTGACCATTCCCCACGATCACATCTCCAAAAGAACCCTCCTCGTAGTCATCAAAAATCTCTCTCCTCGGAGTGCAATGAAAAGAAGCTCCTGAATCAATACACCAATATTGAGTGCCCAACTCTTTCCGAGCTGATAAGCATAACTCTTCAACAAGCTGCACTTGAGCTTCCTTTGGGATATCTCTCTTCAGTTTCTCCTGTTTTCTCTTCATATAAACCTTGTAAGTGCGCATCATGTGACCTCTCTTGTGACCATACCAGCACTCAGGCTCATGTCCCCCATCGCTGTCATTAGACCCACTCTCAAATGAACTACTCTGATCTTTTCTTCTTCGACTATTCTTAGATCTCCCATGTCTCCTCTCAACAGACATTACGGAATCTCTTGAAGATGTTGATGGATATCTCCCATTTCTCTCCCTTCTCACCTCATTATTCAGATTGCTATTCACCATATCTTGTAGAGTCGTCAAATCTGTCATAGTGCCTATAATAGTCTGTTCCACTGTCCCATAACTATCGAGTAAAGTAGATAGAAGAAACAATGACTTCCCCCTCTCTGAATCAAAACTGCAGCTTCCATCTGGTTATAAACTATACAATAATTGTTCACATGTTCTGCTATTGAACCCTTTTCCTTCAAATTCATATTAACCAATTTCTTCAGATGAAGAATTTGATTAGATGCTGAAGGTTTCTCATACATATCCGTGAGAATTTCCATAGCCTCCTTTGTGATCTTTGCCTTTGAGATATGAAATAACGCCTTCCTACTCAGCCTTAACTAAATTTGTCCTAGCGTCTTCTGATCCAAACGATTCCAGTCCGACACGACCTTCGCATCCTTATCTCCACCTTCCGTCTTCTCATCAAACAACGTACCGTCAAGATCTTTTTGACGATGATACGCTATCATCTGAATCTTCCACATCGCGAAGTCACTCCCATCGATTTTCTCGATCTTCGACTTGCTATCGACCATCTCATACCTAGAGTTCTGATACCACTTGTTGAAGAATCTACCACAACTCATAGTGCTAATAGCGAAAGTACACAACAGGCAATAGAAACTACCAAGACTTAGATGAACCACGAACAAGCCCGCACGATATATGCAAGATCTCACAAGAACACAATCAATATGCAGAGATAACCAATATTTCTTATTTCCTAATAAATACAAAGATTACAAAAAAGAATATAACTTTCAATCTCTTTTCCTCACATTTGAAATACTTTGCACAATCCTCTCTTAAAGTTGAAAAATGATAACGACTCACAAATTCTCTCTCATCGGTTATACAAACCATAGAGTCTACAACCATATATATAGCCCCCAAGTAAACCCTAAATGATAAACACAAATTCAGCTTATTGGGTCTTAAACTCATCAACCCAAAAAATACACAATGCCACTATCGATCGACCGCACCCCCAGGTTGGTCGGCCGCAATGTGTAAAGCCCACATCAAAGACATGACCGGTCGACTGTATGGTCGACCGTCCCCTTTTCTGTTGAACCATGTACACTCGAAGATACCTAGCAGCCTAGTTGCGGTCGGGTGGTTGGTCTACCGCACCACAGGATAGTCGACCGCAACTCTCTAGACTGCACATCTTCTACTTGCTATTGTCTTTTCTTACTGTCTTTGTCTTCTCTTCTTCTTCTGCAACTTCAAGTACTCTGTGCATAAGTGTATTTGAGACCACAATCCAAACAGACCAGTCTAGAGTTTAGGAGTTGGCTTTAGACATTGCAGTCGACCGACCTGGGGGTGCGAACGACCGATAGCGGTGCTATGTGTTATTTTGGCTGACGAGTTTAAGGCTCAATGAACTGGATTTTTGTTTATCTTTTAGGGTTTACTTGGAGTCTATATATATGGCTGTAGACTCTACAGTTTTTATCACTGATGATATCAAGAGGTGAGCCGTTATCATTGTTCAACTTCAGGAGGGGATTGTACCGAGTGTTTCAAAGGTGAGGGACAAAGATTGAGAGTTATAATCTCTTTGTAATCTTTGTATTTCTTGGGGAATAAGAAGTATTGGTTATCTCTGCACATTGGTTGTGTTCTTGTGAGATCTTGCATATATTGTGGTGGCTTGTTCTTGGTTCATCTAAGACTTGGTAGTTTTTATTGCTTGTGGTATACTTCCGCTATTAGCACTACGAGTTGTGGTAGTTTCTTCAACACTCAATACTTTCTCAACAATCAAGAGAGTGCACTTTTATTATTTTGTTAGTCAAGACGTTGACCTTGCTATTTTTCTTTCTCTCGCTTCAATAAGAGGCGATTTTACATGGCTTATACATAGAAGTTATGTTGGTATAATAGGACTCTCGGCCTAAATACTGAGAACTCATTGTACAGGATTTTAAGTATAGTGGAACGCTTATGGTGGAGAATTACTACAAGTAAGATGTAGGGATGTAGGCCTGGTGTCAAACCACGTTATTTCATTGTATTCTACGTTCTTACTCTGTTTGTTTTTTCTAAATCTATCTCCTTACTTCACGTATTTATTCTAAGTTTTTAATTTTCGCATAATCACCCTATTCAACCCCCCAACTTCAACTGCACCGACTGAGGCAACAACTTCTCCTTTGTCCGAGTTACAATTAGTGTTAAATATAAATATAGATTGTTTTGATTTTGCATTGCCCTCTTTCCTTATTTGCAATTTTGTAATCGGCAAAATTTAATATAATCAGTTCTCCAAAGTTAATATTGAGAAATTTCAGTTCAATTTTTCAGTTGAGTAAATGTGTATATATTTGTAAACCCAGAAGTATTAGTCTTCCGGTAACACAAAATAGGAGCTTTCCTTCAAAAAAATAACACAAAATAAGAGCTGCTGCTGCTGAAAATGTCTGTTGAATAATCGACTGTGAATTTATGACATTCGCTGAGAAATTAGATTGGTTCTGAATTTATATCAAACTAAATTGTTTCACTTTTATTGTAAAATCATTCTGATTTTGATCATAGATGAAAGTTGTATGTCATATTCATCTGAAACTGCAAATTGTTCTTTTGTTCTTTTGCAACTATTTAATTTTTAAATTTGAAAGTTTCTTCTTTTCCTTTTTCATTGTCTCTGTCTTTTCTTTTCTTTTTTTATCAACAAGGCCGTAGGTAGGTAGCCAATTTTGTTTGATACTGGTTAGGTATTGCATTAAAAGTTGAAACTCTTTTTTAGGATGCATAAGAACATAGCTATGGCTAATTTACAACAACAACAAAAATGAACTAAGAACCGTGCCTTTTCCTCTCCTATTAGGATGTAGAAACGTGATATGGGCTCATCTTAACTTTAAGACCGATGCAGTTTGTTTTTAGGCTGTGGCTGCAACATGTGTGAGTTCTTATAGTTTGTATAGTAAAAGTTACGGTACTGGCTCTGGTCTGACCCTCGGTTGGGGGACCAGCTCGGGAGTAGCAGGAGTGAGGTGGGAACCGGGTGCTCGGCTCAGGTCCAGCAGCTCGGCTCGGTCCTGCCTAGAAACAACGGGAGAAGTCCTGGCGACAAGCCCTCCGACGATCTAGTCAGTCACTGGAAGAGCAACTGTAGCTAGGGTTCAGGGGGAGAAAGTTTGATTACCTGCAGAAGAGTAGAGGGGGTCTGGTATTTATAGGCAGGGAAAACGGGTCTGGACCCTGTTGGGCTGGGCCAGACCCATTTGCCCGTGGGCCTGACGTGGCAGAAGCCCATATGTTTTAAGGTTGAACTGATGATCACAGAAGTACGGTTTTTTTGGGGATCCGGTGGCTCAGGAGGGGCCACGTCATCTGTACCATATTAGGAGCCCCCCACTCCTGGAGGGCTGGGTAAGCCAGCCGTGGAGGAGTGGTTTTGCCTCTAGAGGGAGAGCGGAACAGGGAGTTTGGCGAATGCACCGACCGAAAGGAGCTGTGTACTATGGTTTGACGTTGTTCCGGTCGAGCACTCTCTTTTCTTTGTCCAATTCCATCTGACCAACCCACGAAGGGTTGTGAGGCTGGACCTCTATAACTTCCTGGAGAGGCCAACAGGGTAGGATGAAGGGGATCCCCTAGAGGAGAAGAGGTACTGAATAATGAGCATCAAGGGTCGGCGGCCGAGCTGGTGGTCGGCGTTGATCTCCTTTCAATGTGGAAGCCAGGGTCGGTCCCGAGCTCGTGGTCGAGCACCGAGCCCCTGAGTGAACGAGTGGGGAGTGGATGGCGTAGGTGCGGAGCGTCGAGCCTCGACACTTGTGGGGAACGCCCTGGGGCGGCTCAGTCTCAAGACCGAGCGTCGAGGCCAGTTGTGAGATCCCATAGATGGTTCGAGGTCACCTCCGAGCTCCGAGCCTCATCTGCTTGTGAAAGTCTTGTGGGGGCTCGAGATCACGACCGAGCTCCGAGCCCCCTTCGCTTGTGAAAGCTAGGGGGTGGCTCGAGGTCATGACCGAGCTCCGAGCCCCATCTGCTTGTGAAAGCTCTGTGGGGGCTCGAGGTCATGACCGAGCTCCGAGCCCCTTTCGCTTGTGAAAGCTATGGGGTGGCTTGAGGTCACCACCGAGCGCCGAGCCCTCCTGTTTGTTGGAAAAGCTATGGGGGGTGCCGAGAGCCAAAGGTAGGGGGTCGTGAGCCAAGCGCCGAGCGTCGAGCGACGAGCTCCTATATGATCGGATACCTGGGCCTGTTGCTGAGCGTCGAGCGGCGAGGGCCGAACCTTCATAAGCTCGGGTGTTGAGGCTCCCACATCGGATGCCGAGTTCAGAAGCTCACCTGTGGGAGCTAAGCGTGGCTTGGAATTACCACCGACCGCCAAGCCTCAGAGCTTGTTGAAAAAGCCAAGGGGTGGCTCGAGTTCACTGTCGAGTGCCGAGCCCCATGATTGTTTGGAAAAGCTTTGGTATGGCTTGAGGTCACAACCAAGCTCTGAGCCACAAAACTTGTTGGAAAAGTTTTGGTATGGCTAGAGATTACAATCGAGCTCCGAGCTCCAAAACTTGTTGGAAAAACTTTGGTGTGGCTCCGATTCACTACCGAGTGCCGAGCATCCTCATTGTCTGTGAGAAGCTAGGCGATGTCACGAGATTATAACAGAGTTCCGAACCCCAAGATTTTGTTAGGGAAGCTTTGGTATGGTTCGAGGTTACAACCGAGCGTAGAGCCCCAAAACTTGTTGGAAAAGCTTTGGTATGGCTCGAGGTTACAACTGAGCATTGAGCCCAAAGACTGGTTGGAAAAGTTCTGGTATGGCTCGAGGTTACAACCGAGCGACGAGCCCCAAAACTTGTTGGAAAAGTTCTGGTATGGCTCGAGGTCACAATCGGGCTCCAAGCCCCAAAACTTGTTGGGAAAGCTTTGGTGTGGCTCGGATTCACTACCGAGCGCTGAGCATCCTCATTGCCTGTGGGAAGCTAGGCAATGGCTCGAGATTATAACCTAGCTCTGAGCCCCAAAACTTATTGGAAAAGCTTTGGTGTGGCTCGAATTCACTACCGAGCGTCTAGCATACTTATTGCATGTGAGAAGCTAGGCGATGGCTCGAGATTATAACAGAGATCCAAGCCCCCAGACTTGTTGGAAAAGCTCTGGTATGCCTCCTGGTTACAACCGAGCATCGAGCCCCAAGACTTGTTGGAAAAGTTCGGGTATGGCTCGAGGTTATAACCGAGTGACGAGCCCCAAAACTTGCTGAAAAAGTTTTGGTATGGCTTGAGGTTATAACTGAGCGAAGAGCCCCAAATCTTGTTGGAAAAGTTCCGGTATGGCTCGAGGTTACAACCGAGCTCTGAGCCCCAAAACTTGTTGGAAAAGCTTCGATATGGCTCGAGGTTACAACCGCGCTCCGAGCCCCAAAACTTGTTGGAAAAGCTTTGGTATGGCTCGAAGTTACAACCGAGCATCAAGCCCCAAGACTTGTTGGAAAAGTTCTGGTATGGATCGAGGTTACAACCAAGCAACGAGCCCCAAAACTTGTTGGAAAAATTCTGGAATGGCTCGAGGTCACAATCGGGTTCCGAGCCCCAAAACTTGTTGGGAAAGCTTTGGTATGGATGGAGGTTACAACCGAGCTCCGAGCCCCAAAACTTGTTAAAAAAGCTTTGGTGTGGCTCGGATTCACTACCGAGCGCCGAGCATCCTCATTGCCTGTGGGAAGCTAGGCGATGGCTCGAGATTATAACCGAGCTCCGAGCCCCAAAACTTGTTGAAAAAGCTTTGGTGTGGCTCGGATTCACTACCGAGCATCTTGCATCCTTATTGCATGTGGGAAGCTAGGCGATGTCTCGAGATTATAACTGAGCTCCGAGCCCTCAGACTTGTTGGTAAAGCTCTGGTATGGCTCCTTGTTACAACCGAGCATCGAGCCCCAAGACTTGTTTAAAAAGTTCGGGTATGGCTCGAGGTTATAACCGAGCGAAGAGCCCCAAAACTTGTTGAAAACGTTTTGGTATGGCTTGAGGTTACAACTAAGCGAAGAGCCCCAAAACTTTTGGAAAAGTTCTGGTATGGCTCGAGGTTACAACCGAGCTCCGATCCCCAAAACTTGTTCGAAAAGCCTCGGTATGGCTCGAGGTTACAACCACGCTTCGATCCCCAAAACTTGTTGGAAACGCTTTGGTATGGCTCGGATTCACTACCGAGCGTCTTGCATCTTTATTGCATGTGGGAAGTTAGACGATGGCTCGAGATTATAACTGAGCTCTGAACCCCCAGACTTGTTGGAAAAGCTCTGGTATGGCTCCTGGTTATAACCGAGCATCGAGCCCCAAGACTTGTTGGAAAAGTTCGGGTATGGCTCGAGGTTATAACCGAGCGACGAGCCCCAAAAATTGTTGAAAAAGTTTTGGTATGGCTTGAGGTTACAACTGAGCGAAGAGCCCCAAAACTTGTTGGAAAAGTTCTGGTTTGGCTCGAAGTTACAACTGAGCTCCGATCCCCAAAACTTGTTGGAAAAGCTTTTGTATGGCTCGAGGTTACAACCGCGCTCCGAGCCCCAAAACTTGTTGGAAAAGCTTTGGTATGGCTCGAGGTTACAACCGAGCGTTGAGCCCTAAGACTTGTTGGAAAAGTTCTGGTATGGATCGAGGTTACAATCGAGAAACGAGCCCCAAAACTTGTTGGAAAAGTTATGGTATGGCTCGAGGTCCCAACCGGGCTCCGAGCCCCAAAACTTATTGAGAAAGGTTTGGTATGGATGGAGGTTACAACCGAGCTCCGAGTCCTAAAATTTGTTGGAAAAGCTTTGGTGTGGCTCGGATTCACTATCGAGCGCCGAGCATCCTCATTGCCTGTGGGAAGCTAGGCGATGGCCCAAGATTATAACCGAGCTCCAAGCCCCAAAACTTATTGGAAAAGCTTTGGTGTGGCTTGTATTCACTACCACTCAGTGTCTTGCATCCTTATTGCATGTAGGAAGCTAGGCAATGGCTCAAGATTATAACTGAGCTCCGAGCCCCCAGACTTGTTGGAAAAGCTTTGGTAAGGCTCCTGGTTACAACCGAGCATCGAGCCCCAAGACTTGTTTGAAAAGTTCGGGTATGGCTCGAGGTTATAACCGAGCGAGGAGCCCCAAAACTTGTTGAAAAAGTTTTGGTACGGCTTGAGGTTACAACTGAGCGAAGAGCCCCAAAACTTGTTGGAAAAGTTCTGGTGTGGCTCGAGGTTACAACCGAGCTTCGAGCCCCAAAACTTGTTGGAAAAGCTTCGGTATGGCTCGAGGTTACAACCGTGCTCCGAGCCCCAAAACTTGTTGGAAAAGCTTTGGTATGGCTCGAGGTTACAACCGAGCGTCGAGCCCCAAGACTTATTGGAAAAGTTCTGGTATGGATCGAGGCTACAACCGAGCGACGAGTCCCACAACTTGTTGGAAAAGTTCTGGTATGGCTCGAGGTCACAACCGGGCTCCGAGCCCCAAAACATGTTGGGAAAGCTTTAGTATGGCTCGAGGTTATAACCGAGCTCCGAGTCCCAAAACTTGTTGGAAAAACTTTGGTGTGACTTGGATTCACTACCGAGCGCCGAGCATCCTCATTGCCCGTAGGAAGCTAGGCGATGGCTCGAGATTATAACCGAGCTTCGAACACCAAAACTTGTTGGAAAAGCTTTTGTGTGGCTCGGATTCACTACCGAGCGTCTTGCATCCTTATTGCCTGTGGGAAGCTAGGCAATGGCTTGAGATTATAACCGAGATCCGAGCCTCTAGACTTGTTGGAAAAGCTCTGGTATGGCTCAAGGTTACAACCAAGCGTCAAGCCCCAAGACTTGTTGGAAAAGTTCTGGTATGGCTCGAGGTTATGATCGAGCGACGAGCCCCAAAACTTGTTAAAAAAGTTCTGGTATGGCTCGAGGTTATAACCGAGCGACGAGCCACAAAACTTGTTGAAAAGTCCTGGTATGGCTTGAGGTTACAACCGAGCGACGAGCCCCAAAACTTGTTGGAAAAGTTTAGGTATGGCTCGAGGTTACAACCGGGCTCCCAGTCCCAAAACTTGTTGGAAAAGTTTTGGTATGGCTCGAGGTTACAACCGAGCTCTAATCCCCAAAACATGTTGGAAAAGCTTTGGTGTGGCTCGAGTTTAAAACCGAGCGTCGAGCCCCAAGACTTGCTGGAAAAGTTCTGGTATGGCTCGATTTTACAAACGATCCCCAAAACTTGTTGGAAAATTTCTGGTATGGCTCGAGGTCACAACCGGGATCCGAGCCCCAAAACTTGTTGGGAATGCATTGATATGGCTCGAAGTTACAACCGAGCTTCGAGCCCCAAAACTTGTTGAAAAAGCTTTGGTATGGCTCGGATTCACTACCGAGCACCGAGCATCCTCATTGCCTATGGGAAGCTAGGCGATGGCTCGAGATTATAACCGAGCTCTGATCCCTAAAACTTGTTGGAAAAGTGTTGTGCAATATAGAGGCGTAGTGACAAGCAAGGGTCGATCCCACAGAGATTGTAGAAATTAACTTACTAATGAATAGCAATCTTAAAGTGTTGTTCTAAAAGAAATGATTGAAAGGAAATGAAAAGATAAAAATCTAAATTAAGTAGAATCACAATTTGAGTCACGAATATCTATTAAAGTAGTTGGGCTTTGATTTCCACCTGTAGTCAAGAATGCTAAGTCACCTACTCATGTTTGTTCCTTTAAGGGCATGGTATCTACTCCTTAAAGTTAATGTTTCCCTAAGCCAAGAATTAGGCATGGTATCTACTCTAATTCGTTTCTTTCCTTAAGTATTTAACATGGTATCTACTAAGTTGCACTTAAAGGAAGCATATGAATAATGGAAACGAACAAACACTTAAAGTTCTAGAAATTGGTATCAGATCTAGATCCTTCAAGTTGATTAAACCAAGAACCCCTAAAGATTCCTGTGTTACAAGTTATGGGTACGAGATACGGGTCATCTCTATGCTCATATAACAGATTCAGTTTTATAGTATGCAAACTTGATAATCTCAGGTTCTGCATGGCAGTTGACTTGCTGTCACTCTCAGTCGACTGCTCTTAGAACTTCTGAACAAGTTTGATTCATATTATAAATCTATACCAATACAATCAGGTTTAATCAATAAGTAATAGATAAGCATTACATGACTACGGTTTCAATCTACCCAACTATGAAATTAGTTGCACATAATACAACCTTTATTGATTAATAAAATAGAATTCATGACTCTACAATAAAAATAAAAAGTAAAAGGAAGAACAGAAGAATACTGATTTGTATGATGTTGAAATTGAGCCCAATCAGCAGTCGACTTGTTCTCCTCTTTCTTTGATGCTGGATCTTGATGCTTGCTGGTCGATGGTCCCCCCTTTTGATGGTAGATGACTCTTTTTTTTATAGTTTCTCTTGTCCTTGTCTGCAAATATCAAGTTCCTGATTTCTTATCTCTTCACGCATAGGACTGAGTCCATCTTCTTACTTGCAAATCCCGATTCTTTAACTTTGATTGTTGGTGAGTTATTATTTGCAGATAACCCGGGTTTGGATAACTTCCATTTGATTCAGAATTGGTTGAGGATGGATCTTAAACTATCTTTATCTTTTAACTCCGCTGAATACCAGTCGACTGGTTTTGAAATCAGTCGACTGTGTCGAGACATCTGTAGATTCACAATCACTCCGTCAAGTCAACTGTCTTTGGAGTAAGTCGACTGTACTGCGTAGCTTCGGGATTTCATACTCCTCTGTTCAGTCGACTGTCTTTGAGGACCAGTTGACTTGTGTCCTGCAGCTCCCTGTGTATCATCCTCTCAGTCTGTATTAGTCTTGAATCTGCTTCGTTTGGCTGCTTTCAGGCTGTTTCCTATGGAAAAGAGAAAAGAAGAGTAAATTACCACATATAGAGCATTTAAATGTCTAATTGCATTAAGATTATTGCTCCTAAATGTGAATATTATTGGGTTCATCAAATACCCCCAAACTTAGCTTTTGCTTGTCCTCAAGCAAAATTAAACTACAAGCATCTCTTTGAACATCTTTATCCTTCCAACATTTACCTCAGAGAACTTGCTACATTAGGTGTCAAGGTTAGAACAAGCATTAAGATAGGTCTAAATAAGTTTTAATTCAAATGTTAATCACTTATTCACAAGAATACTTAACTTGAATATCAAATAATAGTGTGGCCAATGCCTCTGCAACATAATCATGATTAAGGTTAGCAAGCTCAACTATATTTCAACTCCAAAATCTCACCATGGCATACACTCCCAAAGAAATATAGCTCTCATTGACATGGGACATTCAAATTAGATCTCGTGACAATTTTCATTACTTGGATGAAACCATATGCTTGATCTTGCTACTACATCTTCACACCATGGATTTGCATGTTACTTGGATCAAAAGGTCTTTTATAGGTTGTAATGGGGCCATGGGTGAGGGTTTAAACATTTGAAGGGAAAAGGAATACAAAATTCTAAAGGATTAGTAGAGCAACTTGCCTTGTTCTAAGAGATTTTTTTTTTTTTTTTTTGGCGCATATATGGCCACCTATTACAGGCCTATACTTTATTTCTACCAACACCTTTCACCCATCCACAACTCAACAATTTATAACTTTTCATTCTTTTTTTTTTTCTATGACAAATCTTCCAACTTTATATTTTCTTCCCCTTCACCTTGACATACCACATCTCTTTTACAATTCTTGCTCTACTAACTCAATAGATATAGGTAAGGTAACCTATTTATCTAGGCTTGGTTAAGGATGATGTGTCTTACAAAAAGAAAGCTTTAATAGGCTTCAAAGGGGTAACTAGTGGATAATTGATCTTGGGTAGGCTATTTTTCTTTGGTGATAGAATCTTATGTGCCTTAATCATTTCCAAGTTTTTATGCAAAAACCAAAAATAAGTTTCGAAAAGTAGCAAAAACAAGTTCTAGTTCACCTCAAGAATGCAGTCAACTGAAATCTTCAAGTGTATGATTCTCTCACAAATAAAATAAATAAGGCTCAAAACTCACAATATTAAGTTTACTCACAGTTGAACTTGCTATTCTCTTTCAAGATTCGTCGAATTGACATGACCATATGAATAAAAGTTTCAAGTATGATCCATATGAAAAGTTATTAACATTTTTAAGGATAAAGACCACAATTAATATTTGTTCTCCACTCTCTACCTGAGCTCAAATCATTCAATGTTGGAATGGTTAAAATCAAAAGACTCCAAATGTAAATAACTACCCCCAAACTTAGATGAAACATTATCCTCAATGTTCGCACAAAAACTTAAAATGGCATGTGTTACCACCCAGTTGAAGGAAAGAAAATAAAGTAAAAAAATAAAGAAATGATTAAAGAAATAAATAAATAGAGAGTGTAAGTACTCCCCTGAAAAATTGGGTTGCTTCCCAATAAGCGCTGCGTTTCTTGTCTTCAGCTGGACTTGATGAGTTTATGCAATGTATTGAATGGCTCGCGGCTCAAAATTCATCTTATTATAAGGTTTCCCACTATGCCCATTCACCTTTGAACGTTTGATTTTTCTCCAACGTTCCATGTGGGGAAACCTTTGCAACAATATACGGACCGTACCATCTTGACATAAGCCTATCTGCATTGGTCCACCTTAATGCACCCTTGTGTTCTTGCAAGACTCCCTGCAGCTTCTCTTCTTCCTGCATCCTTAAGTTTGCAGCAACTGTCACAGGTAATGTCTGGTTTTCCCTCAAATATTCATACTTCAAGTGTTCATGTAGTGGCTTCAGCTCCACATCTGGTGTCCTGGTAAAAAAAGAAACAAAAGTATTATTAGACACAAGATTTTCAAACACATGTGCAAACTTACCTGCATATGATTTTTCATTTCCAAGGGTATGTATTTTCTCTGCAATCCTCCAATCATCATATTCCTGTTCAACTTGAGATAGTATTAGAGGGTGTGTAATTGTTGCTTGTAATGGATCAACACCATGTTCCTGAAATGTTTGGTCACAAATTTCCTGAACCACATCAACATTATAACATTCATGATCATCGTGTGGTAATTTTGGTGCATCAAACATTCTAAACACAATCTTGTCCTCTAGGGTTGTCACCGATTGGAGCTGTTCTTGTCCTCTAGGATTTGGTATGGTTTGTGATGGGAGTTCTCCTGCCTTTTTTTCACTTAACTCCTTAGTAATTTGACCAATTTGATTCTCCAAATTCTGAATGGTCTGCCCTTGTTGGTTGCTTGTTTGCTGTTGCTGTTGGAGTAATTGAAGTACGGTGGATTCGAAATCCATCTTCTTCTGTTCTTAACTGGCCGATCAAACCCATTCCCACTCTGGAATTGCTGCGTATGCCCTTGTGCGAATTGATTGCCTTGATGGTTTTGATTATTGCTCCATGAGAAATTTGGATGGTTTCGCCACCCTAGGTTATACATGTTTGACAAAGGTTTGTTCTGGGGCAGGTACATTCCCTGTCCTACGTAGTTTGCGTGCTCCTGATCTATGAAAGAAAACATGGGACATGTATTAGTTGTATGATCAGAATGAGAACAAATTGCACAAATTTCTTTTGGTTGGTTTTTTATGCCACCCAACGTTAAAATTGCATTAACAAGCATATCAATCTTTTTGTTCATAATTTCCATTTCTAATTGCATGCTATTATCACTAGAGATTTCGTAAATTCCCTGTTTTTTCGAAAGGCCTCTTCCCCTTATTGAGAATTGCTGTGAGTTCTCGCTGAGTTCTTCAAATAGTTCGATGGCCTCCTCACCACTTTTTCTCATCAAGATTCCGTTGCAAGCTGAATCCACAATTACTTTGTTAGTGTCATTTAAACCCTCATAAAATGCTTGTACCTGATCATCCTCAGGTATATTGTGCGTAGGACACTTGAGAAGCTTGTTCTTGAAGTCCTTCCATGCATCGAAGAATAAATCGCCATCTTTTTGTTGGAAGAGTAGAATTTCCGTTTTTAGTTGTCTGGTTTTCTGAGCTTGAAAGAATTCCTTCAAGAACTTTGTTGCCAATTGCTCCCATGATTGAATTGATCCTGGTTCCAAAGAATTATACCACAATTTAGCATTAAGTTTTAATGAGAATGGAAACAAAATTAACCTGATTTGTTCAGGGGTAAGTCCTTGGACGCTTTGTGTTCTGCAAAGATCAAAGAAATCTTGCAAATGTAGATGCGGATCCTCGTCTAGTCTGCCACTGAAGTGGGGAACCATGCTGAGTAATTGAGGTGATATATGCATATTCCCTGTGACACTCGGTTGATAAGCTATGCAAGGCGGTTGCTCAATATTCTTTGGAATGAATTTGTCTTGCATTGGTACTCGATTTGGTACTTTCTCCCCCATTGTTGCTTTTGGAAAAATTCTCTGTACAGTCGACTGATCCTTGGAGAAAGTCGACTTATCTGAATCTGCAGAATGTAATCTAAAAGAAAATATAAGAAAAGAATAAAAAGAAAAAGATTTGTATTGATTTTGCAAGTTAAAATACTAAACAATTCCCGGCAACGGTGCCAAAAATTTGTTGTGCAATCTAGATGATCTAAATAAATAGATAAACTAGACACAAATTAAAACCTCGCAAGTGTACGAATCGTTTATATAGGCATAGTGACAAGCAAGGGTCGATCCCACAGAGATTGTAGAAATTAACTTACTAATGAATAACAATCTTAAAGTGTTGTTCTAAAAGAAATGATTGAAAGGAAATGAAAAGATAAAAATCTAAATTAAGTAGAATCACAATTTGAGTCACGAATATCTATTAAAGTAGTTGGGCTTTGATTTCCACCTGTAGTCAAGAATGCTAAGTCACCTACTCATGTTTGTTCCTTGAAGGGCATGGTATCTACTCCTTAAAGTTAATGTTTCCCTAAGCCAAGAATTTGGCATGGTATATACTCTAATTTGTTTCTTTCCTTAAGTATTTAGCCTGGTATCTACTAAGTTGCACTTAAAGGAAGCATAGGAACAATGAAAACGAACAAACACTTAAAGTTCTTGAAATTGGTATCAGATCTAGATCCTTCAAGTTGATTAAACCAAGAACCCCTAAAGATTCCTGTGTTACAAGTTATGGGCACGAGATACGGGTCGTCTCTATGCTCATATACCAGATTCAGTTTTATAGTATGCAAACTTGATAATCTCAGGTTCTGCATGGCAGTTGACTTGCTGTCACTCTCAGTTGACTGCTCTTAGAACTTCTGAACAAGTTTGATTCATATTATAAATCTATACCAATACAATCAGGTTTAATCAATAAGTAATAGATAAGCATTACATGACTACGGTTTCAATCTACCCAACTATGAAATTAGTTGCACATAATACAACCTTTATTGATTAATAAAATAGAATTCATGACTCTACAATAAAAATAAAAAGTAAAAGGAAGAACAGAAGAACACTGATTTGTATGATATTGAAATTGAGCCCAATCAGCAGTCGACTTGTTCTCCTCTTTCTTTGATGCTGGATCTTGATGCTTGCTGGTCGATGGTCCCCCTTTTTGAAGGTAGATGACTCTTTTTTTTATAGTTTCTCTTGTCCTTGTCTGCATATATCAAGTTCCTGATTTCTTATCTCTTCACGCATAGGACTGAGTCCATCTTCTTACTTGCAAATCCCGATTCTTTAACTTTGATTGTTGGTGAGTTATTATTTGCAGATAACCCGGGTTTGGATAACTTCCATTTGATTCGAAATTGGTTGAGGATGGATCTTAAACTATCTTTATCTTTTAACTCCGCTGAATACCAGTCGACCGGTTTTGAAATCAGTCGACTGTGTCGAGACATCTGTAGATTCACAATCACTCCGTCAAGTCAACTGTCTTTGGAGTAAGTCGACTGTACTGCATTGCTTCGGGATTTCATACTCCTCTGTTCAGTCAACTATCTTTGAGGACCAGTCGACTTGTGTCCTGCAGCTCCCTGTGTATCATCCTCTCAGTCTGTATTAGTCTTGAATCTGCTTCGTTTGGCTTCTTTTAGGCTATTTCCTATGGAAAAGAGAAAAGAAGAGTAAATTACCACATATAGAGCATTTAAATGTCTAATTGCATTAAGATTATTGCTCCTAAATGTGAATATTATTGGGTTCATCAAAAAGTCTTGGTGTGACTCGGATTCACTACCGAGCGTCTTGCATCCTTATTGCTTGTGGGAAGCTAGGCGATGGCTCGAGATTATAACTGAGCTCTGAGCCTCCAGACTTGTTGGAAAAGCTCTGGTATGGCTCGAGGTTATAACCGAGCGTCCAGCCCCAAGACTTGTTGGAAAAGTTTTGGTATGGCTCGAGGTTATAACTGAGGGACGAGCCCCAAAACTTGTAGTAAAATCTCTGGTATGGCTCGAGGTTACAGCCGAGCGACGAGCCCCAAAACTTTTTGGAAAAGCTTTGGTATGGCTCGAGGTCACTACCGTGCGCCAAGTATCCTCATTGCCTATGGAAAGCTAGGCGATGGCTCGAGATTATAACCGAGCTCCGAGCCCCAGACTTGTTGGAAACATTTGGGTAACGAACAGGCTGAACTTGCTCCTCTGTCGTGGGAGGAAGGGGGAGTAGTGGTAACGAAGGAAGTGTAGTACTTGAGCCATTGCTAGGGGACGCCAAGCAACTGTACCAGCTGACAAGGCCGAAGGTAAAACCGGAATTTTACGTGTCAGGGTGACGTCATGGGGGTGGAAATTGGGCTTTTTTTTTAGATCCTAGTGGCCGTTAGATCTTGATGATCAAGATTGGATGGTGAGGATCCTTTTGAGGAATTCGAGGAGTCTTTCTCCTCCTATAAGTCTCCCACCCCTCCCCTTATTTCTCCACTTCGCACTCTCTCTCTTCATAACAGGAATTTTCCTCTCTTTGCTGTCGGCAATAACTTTCGGTGATACTCCCGTTTCCCGGTCAATCAGGTTAGTATTTTGTTTTCTTATGTCGCGCTCTCAGTCCAGTTCCGAGGCGAGCTCTTCAGGTCGTGGTGTGGTGTTGGTCGAGACACTGTCGACGTCTTGGTCCCTGGATGACACTACTTCGGAGGAGCAGGAACAGTTGGATTCAGGATTTGGGGGAACGAGCATTGTGGTTCTTGATGTGGCTCCCTTGCAAAGTCGTATGCCAGAAGAGGGTTCGTCGGTGGAGGAGACTGATGAGGGTTTTGAGGAGGAGCTTGTTAAGGAGGAGGGCGACCAGGAGGCGGGCAAAGGAGGAACCGAGAGAGAGGGCGGCCAGGAGGGAGGCGAAGGAGGGGCCAAAGGAGTTGTAGCGGAGGAAGAAACTAGTCTCCCCCCTCTGCCCCCGTTGTCGACTCTTTCTCCGGAGAGGAAGCCTCGCCCTCGTGGGAGAAAGAGGAAGTGGATTCGGTAGGATAGTCCGAGCACGCTGGACGAGTTCGGACCCCAGCCAAGAGAAGGGCTTGTAGTCCACCCCCCCCATCAAATAGGAACCCAGGGTCAATCAAGATGTATCCTGATGATATCGAGAAACTTTTCCAATTTACCGTGGGAGACCATGCATCTAATCGGGTCATGATAAAGATGGACAACATCCAGTGTGTGCTGAAGGCGGACTATCTGCCTATATTAAGAGCGAGTTATTTCATCCCTCGGGAGTTCGAGCTACTGATTCCGAGCCCCTGTCTTCGTCCAACCACTGAGCTAGAGAAAAGCTTCTACATGTTTCCCGAAGAAGCTTTCATCTCGGGACTCAGGTTGTCGCTGCACCCGTTTATCAAGAGGGTGCTAAGGTGGGGGGAGCTAAGTCCGATGTAGTACGGCCCCAACTCGTGGAAGCATCTGGTCTGCTTCATACTAAAGTGCCAGGAGAAAGGGGTCAAGCTGAAGCTTAAGTATTTCCGAGTAGTCTTAGGGGTGAGTTTGCTCGGAGATGTGGAGGGGATCTTTTATATGTCGCCATGCCCCCACAAAGAGGGTGATGCATGGTCACACGGACTAGATAAAGGCCTTGAAGGAGAAGTACCTCGTCGTCCAGAGCGAGATGCCTTGGGAAATCCCCATAGTCTGGAATTTTTTCAGGCCAAACCATAAGCCCCCGAGGTAGAGGGACTTGACGGAAAAAGAGTGGGCTGAAGTGGATAAAATTGTCGAGGGTCACAGCATCGGTTGGCCGCGCGTTACAGAGTTACAACTGGCCAGAGCCGGACTGAGCCCAACGCCCCATTATATGTTTTTGTTTCTACTTTACTTAATTTTCTACCTTCGTGTTAACATTTTTTCTTTTCTCTTTGCAGCGATGGATGCGAAGAACCTTGAGGTGAGGAATGCCTTCCTGGCTTTGGCCGCTAAGAGTTGAGCTGACAGGGAGAAGGCCGCCAAGGAGAAGGCTGCCCCGGCAGCAGGGTCCACCCAGTGGGCGGCCAAAGGAACTTCGGAGCCACCTTCGAAGAGGTCAAAGAAAAGCCACTCGTCTAGAGGGCCGAGGGAGTTAGAGCCGAGCTCTAGTAGTAAGAAGGTGTCAGAGGTCTTGAAGGCAGGGACCCCAGCACTTCGCCCCGACGCCTAGGAGATGGTGGGTAGGAAGGGTCTAAGGCTGTTTGCCCCGGATTGGGCGGTTAAGGACGGCAACTCTTTGACCGAAGGACCAATGGCCATTGAGGTGGCGGAAAAGCTCGCCACGGAGCACGACCGGGTGACTCTAGCGACAAAGATGTTGAGGTGGCCTACATGAAGTTGGCTCAAGCGCAAGCCGCGGTAAGTATTTGTTAGTTACCTACTTTGGGCTTAGTATTTATGAGTTTTGTGTCTAACTCAATTCTCCTCGGCCAGGCACTACCGCATGGGGAACATCTACGGAAGTGTTTGGAGAAGGAAGTCTAGGTCGAGTAGCAGAATGCTGAGCGGTTCCTCCGAGAGGCAAAGAAGCTAAAGGACGAGCTGACGGCAGCTGAGGGAGCTCAGGGGGTCCTCCAAGTCGAGATGGCTTCTCTGCAGGATCAGCAAGCGCGTGAGGTTGCAACGGTCCGAGCGGTGGCCCGGGAGGAGTATGACGAGCTGCGGATGCCCTCTGCGGACGAACTGATCTAAGCTCAGGACGACGCCTACAACCGAGCCAATGAGCACTTTCTGCACCTCTACCCGGAGGCCAAGATCAACCACCTCCACTATGGGTGGGAGCCTCTCGTACTTCTATTGACCTCCGGGGGTGAGGAAAACGAGGTTCCAAATGGCCCTCACCTGAAGAAGGAGGCAAGGGGTGCCCCGGGTGCCGAAGAGGTGCCAAAGTAGTGTAGGATTTTTACTTTCTTTTTTATTTGTATTTGCCTTTTGTGGACTGGCCACTGCTTTTTGTAACACAATTTTTGAATTTATAAAAATAAAATTTTTGCCGACCCTCTGTGACTTGTTGTTTTAGCAAGCTTTCTTAGTGAATTGTTGCTTCTCCCCTGTTTTTGCTAGATGAACGAGACTGTCGGGCCCGACCTCAGTTCGGTTGAGGTCCAGCAACTTTGAAATAAGCTAGAGTCCAAGGAGAGTGTGCTGATTCGCTATCATGAGAAGGCTCGCGATCGAGAAGCAGCGGTAGACTATTTTATGAACAAGTCTAAGGAGCTCAGTTTAGAGGCGGCTCGTCTGAAGAAGGCCCTAGCCGACCGCGATTGGGGTAGTGCCGAGATGAACTAGGTTCTATCTGATGCCTCCACCAGACGTTAGACCTCTGAATCCATTCTTCAGAAGGTTGTTGTTGAGAAGGAGCTGGAGATTCAAAGGTTGAAGGTGCTGCTAGGTGCCGAGCGACCTCGACTCGACCGTCCGGGGCAAGGAGGCCCCTCTGTCTTAGGTTCCTCGCCGACCCTATACCTGGAGATGGCAATGCCTGCTGACGTGCAGAGCTCGGTTGCGGGGACGTCGACAATGGCTACGCCCAAGATGGGGGATGGGATTGATGGAGGGTGGAGTCATTCCGTAGGACTCGAGGCGGCTCTTGTGAGTTCGGAAGGTCTAGTAAGGGAACCTTAGGTAGTGGTAGAGGAAGAGTGTTGTAACGTTATTTAACTGTACCATAGCCTTTGAGGGCGTTTATGAATAAGATTTGATTTGTCTGACCCTTTTTGACATGGAAAAATTAGGATGTTGACTGCCGTTCGAACCGGGCTCCGAACCCCCTGCTTTGATCGAGAGCCGAGCCATTTCATTCGCTGATAGCATTTAATGGGGGACGTTTTACCTTTCGATAACACTTAATGGGGGACGTTTCATCTTCCATCATTTGGAATCCCCAATGTCATAAATGCGCCTTCTTGGAGGGCTATATAACCCTTACTCCTTCATCAGTAGTTCATTAGAAACCACCTCACTCCACTGTGAGTTCCCGTTGCCGGTGACTCTCTTGCCACCCTATGACAATTTGGGGTAGCGGCTCCGAGAGATGTTTACCCCGAGTTGCCAGCGAGTGAGAGGTCGGTCGATATCGCAGGCGGGGCTCGGGGAGCTCGTCGAAGGCGAGCGCCCCGAATGAAAATTGTGGCTGAGAGTCCCGGATCGGAAGCGCCCCTGCCACCCTCTGACAATTCGGGGTAGCGGCTCCGAGAGTTGTTTACCCCGAGTTCCACCGGGTGATAGGTGGGTCAACCGGTGGTATGGGGCTCGGGACATTTGCTGAAGGCAAGCGCCCTAAAGCTTAATGAAAATTTTTGGGTAGAGGAGAGTGCTGAAATCCCGGTCGAAGGTTTGTGACTTGTGTTTCAACAAAAAATCCCTCAGATGCTTGGAGGGTCGAACCCCCTTAACTTGGAAGTGTTGTTGGGTTGTGGCTTGGAGGCACTGCTGAGCGCGAAGCCCTGTTGGCTTGAGAAAGCTAGGGTGTGGCTCAAGGTCAGTACCGAGGGTCGAGCCACATTAACTTGGAAAGGTTGTCGGGTTGTGGCTTGGAGGCACTGCCGAGTGCGAAGCCCTATTAGCTTGAGAAAGCTAGAGCGTGTCTCCATGTCAGTACCGATGGTCAAGCCCCCTTAACTTGGAAAGGTTGTCGAGTTGTGGCTCGGAGGCACTGCCGAGCACGAAGCTCTGTTAGCTTGAGAAAGCTAGGGCATGGCTCGAGGTCAGTACCGAGGGTCGAGCCCCCTTAACTTGGAAAGGTTGTCGGGTTGTGGCTCGGAGGCACTGCCGAGCGCGAAGCCCTGTTAGCTTGAGAAAGCTAGGGTATGGCTCGAGGTCAGTACCGAAGGTCAAGCCCCATTAACTTGGAAGCGTTGTCGGGTTGTGGCTCGGAGGTACTGCCGAGCGTGAAGCCCTGTTAGCTTGAGAAAGCTAGGACGTGGCTCAAGGTCAGTACTGAGGGTCGAGCCCCCTTAACTAATTTTAAGAAAGATAGGATGTAGCCCAAGGCAATCGCCGAGCATCAAGGTCGTAGTGCTTGACAAAATCCCAGACCTTGCTCGAGGTCGATGCCGTATATCGAGCCCCCATACTTGTTTTAAGAAAGACAGGGTGTGACTCGAGGCCATCGCCAAGCGTCAAGGTCGCAGTGCTTGACAAAGCCCTGGCCTTGCTCTTGTTCGATGCCGTATGTCGAGCCCCCATACTTGTTTTAAGAAAAGCTGGCATGAGGAAAAATTAAGGAAGAAATTACATCATATTTGCTCGCAACAAAATGAGGCACGTGGTGCCGATCACATCTTACTATTTACAAAAGGAAGTTACAAGAGCTACTCCTTCCCCTCGAGGAATTTGAAGAGGTGTTCTGCATTCCAGGGCCTCTTCACGGCCTTGCCATCGGGGTTGGTGAGTTGGTATGTACCGGGGCGCACAACTTCAGAAACCTTCTTTGGGCCCTCCCAGTTGGGTGCCAGCTTCCTCTTTTGACCCAGGTTGGATACTGCCAGCTTTGTGAATACGAGGTCCCCGAGTTTGATGTCGGTGAAACGGACCTTCTTGTTGTAGAACCTTTCGATCCTCTGCTGATACATGCTTCTTCTGATGGTTAATCTCTCCCTGACCTCGTCTATGAGGTCCAGGTTGGCACGTAGTTGCACCAAGTTGCTCTCTTCATCGAAGGCCAGGATCCGGGGCGAAGGTAGCCCGATCTCGAGGGGGGTCACTGCTTACGTGCCGTAAGTTAGATTTAATGGTGATTCTCCTGTTGGGATCCTTTTGGTTGTCCGATGTGCCCACATTACGCTCGACAGCTCGTCGACCCATAGTCCCTTGGAGGAATTATCAAGCTGTTTCTTGTGGCCGTCCAGGGTTTGGCAGTTCGCGTTCTCGGCCTGGCCATTCGACTGTGGGTGGCATACCGAAGAGAAGCGCTGCTGGATGCCGAGATCCTCGCAGAACTTTCGAAAATTCTTGCCAGCAAACTGAGTCCCATTGTCCGTGTCATGCTCCGCTTCCCAAAAAGAATACGAATACGGATACGCGACAAAAGCCCGGCAAATAATTTTCATCATCCATAAGCTGTTCAAGAAATCTTTACAACATGCACAAGAAACATCATAGTCGGAAGCGAATTAATCAACCACATGCACATAATGAGTCAAAATACCAACAAGAATACTTGAAACTAAATACATAAATCTCAAATAGTCATGATCTGAATAAAACATATATCTTGGCTCACATTGCCCAAATACAAGATAAATCCAAGTCTCACGAATACAATTATTGTTCAACCAAGATACAAGAAATAATATAATAAAATGCGGCACTAATACTTCATGTCTCCGATACCATCTGGAACCTGTTCTCCAAAATCTGCAATTCAACGAATGCAGGAAAGAGGAAAAGAGAAAACAGAAGTACCTGTCAATTGTAAGTTACGGACCACTTCTAATGTAGGATACAAGCACATGAAGAAATTAACTAGCAACATGGTATAAGTGTGATGTCAAAGTAAACAACTAGCATGGTAAAAGTGATCAAGTGTACATGGCATAAATCAAGTGTCAGGTAATCAAATATCAGGTATACATGCATCAAGTGTCAAGTGTCATGTAATGTATCAAGTATCAAGTATCAAGTCTCATGTCTCATGTAGTCAAGTATCAAGCAAGCATGTATCATATTCAAGTTTCATATTCAAGTTTCATATTCAAGTATCAAGTATCCAGTATCATGTTCAAGTAGCATGTTCAAGTATCATGTTCAAGTCTTATAGTGAGTGCTATCAAGGTAGCACTTCATGCCGCCCATACGACATGGTTGCTACAACAAACAGTTTTTCTTTAGATTTCATAGTGGACCATAAAGGGTAGTATACTCGGGGACAAGTCAAGTAATCGAGCTCCAAGTTCCAAGTATCATGTATCATGTAATCACGTGTCAAGTTGTGCAAGTGGCAAGTATCGTGTCTTGCATGCAAGTATCAAGTAATTGCATGTCTAGTATCATGTCTCAAGTAATCACGTAGGATCAGTGGATCCCCTTCCGAGTACACATTTCTGAATTATCCACTATTAGATCTGTCCCTTAAACCCCAGCTTGGTTATTTATTATTAATGTCAAACAAGCTTGCATATGTGCAAAATATATCAAGAATAACATGTCATGATCATGTGACCAGTGCAAGTTGCAAACTAAACATATACGAGTGCAAGATATCTCATAAACGAATAAAATAGAAAATTTTCAAGTTCACGACAGTAAGACCATAATGTAGTAAAACAGTTATTCCCAGGGATACAAACAAGAAAATCTGGATTCGTCAAAGGATCTGGAAAATAGACTTCTACACGAATCTAGCGAATACAAATAAGTCATATATTAATTCACAAAATCATAACTCAAAACTGTTTGAATACAAAAAATATGTTCAGCCAGAAATCAGGAAAACGAATTCAAGAACAGGAAAACAGCCTGAAAACACATTAAATAAATCCACAAAAAATCTGGGGTATTCCCCTATATGTCCAGTATCTAAATATAAAATTTTAGAATTTTTTAGTAAAAATAGATCAGTCATCAAAAATAAGAAAATATCAAGAAAACATAGTTTGGCAAATATGGAATTCCCAACACTGCTTTACAAAAACTATGATATCTCGTAACCAGTGAAACGAAATCCAATTCCGCCAAAGGGATGTGAAAAAAGATAAAATATAATAACTTTCACATTTCACAAACATCTTTCATACGGTAAAAGGAATCATAGTGAAAATAAGGTTCTTTACAGAACAACGAGCAAAATACACCATGTATAGATTTTACAAACGAGTATGAAACATCACATAAAACTTATCAATAAAATTCACCAAAATTCTGGGTAATCCCTAACTAGATAAAGAAATACTGACCAAAGTTTTGGATCAAAATAATATATGTAGCATTGTTCTTTAAAATGGTTTGTTATCAAAATTACTGAAAAATAGAATCTGGAAAAGATCAACACCTCTTACAAAAACAGTCATAACTCAGTCATACGAAATCAAAATCAAGCAATTTTGTAGGGATTTGAAAATAGACAGAATTATCTAAAACTCATGTTTTATACCGAAATTAAGATACTGACTGTAACACAGTCGAAAACAGTAAACAAAACAGAACAGCAGCATATTACAGATTTTTCCCCTAAAAACAAAATCAACATAGATTCAAGAAAATTGATCTAAACACATCCAAACCTGAAATCAAGTCTACCAAGTGTCTAAACATTATGATTTAGGTTACTTAACATATCCACGCCAAGAATTTCTCATGGGTCTCAACCAAAACACAATTTCACGAACAAGTCTCACATACATGATCTAAAATCAAGAACGGGCGAATCCTAGATTAAATCATGTCCATATTGTGTCATGAGTCATCTATGGCCAAATTTTCACAATAGAGATGAAACCCATCAAGGAAAACACAAACAGGAGTCGTCTCTAGACCCAACTACACTATAGGTGAACTTTTTGACTTATATCAAATAAATGAATAGGAGTACAAGTTACTTGCCTTAATTTGGGGATTAAGAATGATGCAAACATGAATATAAGCAAAACCCACGAACGAAAATCCGCTAATCCACGAATCCAAGCAACACGGGAAAGAATCTCCACACGAACGAACTCCCAAAAGCGCACGACGATCAAAGTGGTTAGCGGCCACAAGAGAACACCACGAAGGGAGTAGAAGGATTGCATATGGTGTAAGAGAATTGTTGTTGTGGTGAGTCGGAGGGGCAAGGAGATGTCGGCAAGGCAAGGGAGAAGGGGCTTGGCCTTGAGGGGTATGCCGGAATGGAGAGTAGGCCGGAGGTGGGTGGTGTTGGCCTGGGTGTGGGTTGGCCTGGGCTCGGGTGAAGGCAGCCACAACTAGGAGAGGGGGAGAGAGGGTAGGCCGGGATGTGAGGGAGAGAGAGATTAGGGTTAAGGTTTAGGGTAAGTGTTTATATATAGGGTTTAGGATGAGGGTTAATGGGTATTGGGTATAAAGAATTAGTAGTAGGTTTACAAATGGATTTTTGATATTGGGTCAAATAAAAATATGAATACAATTAGGATTTGGGGATTTGTACGACAAGCAAAATCACCACCACAACAACGCCCACAAAACAAAAATAATAATAAAAAAAAGATAAAATACATGGGTGAGACGAAAAGAATGGAAAGATCAAAATAATGAAGAACGGAATAAAAGAGACAATCAATCAAACACAAGGAGCTCAAAATAAAATAAAATAAATATATATTGAAAACAACTCCAATATACGGTTCAGAAAAAAAGTACAAGAGAGAAAATATACCAAAACGAAAAATACAGTCAAAAATACACAAAATAAAAAACAGGGGTTACAGTCCATGACGAGTATGTGCAGAATTCCGAACCGGCAGATGATGTGTTTCCAGAAGAATTGTTGAGTTTAACTGTGATCGTGGCCAGGGGCTTGACTTCGATCCACTTGGTGAAGTAGTCGATGGCTACTACAAGGAACTTCCTTTGGCCCATTGCTTTCGGAAAGGGGCCGATCAAGTCCATTCCCCACATGGCGAATGGGGTCGGGCTGATTAAAGAACAGAGGTTTGCCTGTGGAACCCTTCTTACTGAGGAGAATCTTTGACAGGGACTGCTTCTTTTGACGTGGGCCAAGGTATCTTGTAACATTGTGGGTCAGTAATATTCGTGGTTCAGGGCCTTTCTGGCAAGCAAACGGATCCCCATGTGGCACCTGCCAATTCTTTCATGGAGCTCTTTGAGGGCGTAAATGGCCTCGTTTGGGGATAAGCAGCGGAGGTAGGGTCTTCCATCCGTCGTTGTGTACGAGCATTTGAAGAGGGTCTCGTTGATCACGGACCCTGGTTCTTCTTGCTTCGGATCGATCTTGGGGGAGCTCGCCCCCTACTAGGAATTTTTGGATGGGAGTGGTTCAATCTTCCGGCCGAGCTTTGTTGTTTATACAGAGGGTTTTGGGGAGGTCGATACTCGGCCTCAGGAGGACTTCAATCAACACCGTGCGGTCGAGACCTTCAAAGGATGAGGAGGTGAGTTTTGACAGGGCATCCGCCTGGGCATTCTGCTCTCTTGGGATCCGTAGTACTGCGAAACAGTCGAAGGATATTAAGAGCCGCTGGACTACTGCCAAGTACCGAACCATCCGATCATCACGAGCCTCGTACTCCCCGGTGATCTGATTGACCACGAGCTAAGAGTCGCTATAGGCCCTGATCTGCCTTATGCCCGCCTGGTGTGCTAGGATAACCCCTGCGATCACGACCTTATACTCCGCCTCGTTGTTAGAGGCCGAAAAGTTGAGGCGGAGAGAATATTGGAGAAGGAAGTTTTCGGGACATCGCAAGATGATGCCCGCACCACTTCTTGCTTTGCAAGAGGATCTGTCGACATAAACTTCCCATATC
This sequence comes from Hemerocallis citrina, assembly GCA_017893485.1. Lineage (NCBI taxonomy): Eukaryota > Viridiplantae > Streptophyta > Magnoliopsida > Asparagales > Asphodelaceae > Hemerocallis > Hemerocallis citrina. The sequence continues at coordinate 99,807,545 of CM030366.1, forward strand.
GGATCACCCTCCTGACTGTTGGATTGCTCGGAGATGGTGCACTCTATGATGAATTCGTCAAAGGCCTGCCCCTTAATGGCTATTCTTGGCTGGTAGCTGATGTCAATTGACTTAGCTCGATCGACCATTTGACCAATCGGCCGGAGCTCTCTGGCTTGTGGAGGACGGCCTTGAGGGGCTAATCCGTAAGGACCTGGATTGAGTGCGCCTGAAAATAAGGGCAGAGTTTTTGTGCGGCCATGACCAAGGCGTACGCTACTTTCTCCATCTTCGTATAGTGGGTCTCAACCGAGAGCAGGACTTTGCTCACATAGTATGACGGATTCTGGACTCCGTCTTCTTCTCGGATGAGAACGGCACTCAGAGCGCTTTCCAAGGCTGAGAGGTAAAGCCAGAGGGGTTCGACCGGCTCAGGTTTGCTCAGAGGTGGGGGATTGGTGAGGTATTCCTTTAGCTGGTCGAATGCCTCCTGCTGCTGGATGCCCCATTCGAAGCCTCCGGTTCCACACAACACCTTGAAGAAGGGGAGGAACTTCTCTCCAGACTTGGAGAGGAAGCGGCCGATGGCCACCAGTCTCCCCGTGAGCCGCTGCACCTCCTTAATGTTTCTAGGAGGAGCCATGTCTATTATGGCCTGGATCTTCTCGGGGTTTGCCTCGATACCGCGCTGGCTGACGATGAACCCAAGAAATTTGCCCGAGGAGCTGTCGAATGCACATTTGGCAGGATTGAGCCTCATGTTGTGGGTCCGAAGGACACCAAAGGCTTCTTCGAGGTCAGCGACGTGGTCTTGCCCCCATTTGCTTTTAACGATCATGTCGTCGACGTATACCTCCATGTTCCAACATATCTGATCTTTGAAGACTCGATTGATGAGCCTCTGATAGGTAGCTCCGACGTTCTTCAGCCTGAAGGGCATAATCCGGTAGCAGTAGAGACCCTGGTCGGTGACGAAGGATGTTTTGGCGATATCCGAGGGGAACATCTAGATTTGATTGTAGCCCGAGAAGGCGTCCATGAAGGTCAGGAGCTCGTATCCCGACGTTGCGTCTATCAGAGCATCAATGCTGGGGAGGGGAAAAGGATCTTTGGGGCACACCTTGTTTAGATCTATAAAGTCTATGCAGTTCCTCCAACTCCTATTGGCCTTCTTCACCATCACGACATTCGCCAGCTACTCGGGGTAGCTGACCTCTTGAATAAATCGGACAGACATCAGTTTGTCCACTTCTGCCTTGACTGCTTGCTGCCTCTCCAGGGCGAACTTATGCCGCTTCTGGACAATTGGCTTCGAGCCCAGGGTCACGCTCAGTCTGTGCATGATCAGGTCTTCAGATATCCTGGGCATGTCGGATGGTTTCCAAGCGAAGAGGTCGGTATTGCGGCGGATACAGTCGTTTAGGTCCAACTTCAGGTCGGGGGAGAGGGAGCAGCTCACACGGAATCACTTTGACTCGTCTTCTTCCTCGAACGAGACTTCTTCCAATTCGTCCGCCGGTTCGAACTCTGGTTGGCTCCTCTCAGGCTGAAGTTCGATGGCATCGAGAGGAAACACACTGCCCCCGACCGCCGTTATATAGCACGATCGTGCAGCCTCTTGGTTTCCCCGGACGACACCGACCCCCTGCTTGGTAGAGAACTTCAGTTTCAGGTGGTAGGCCGAGGGGACAGCTTGGAAGGAGCAGAGCCCGGGTCGACCGAGGATAGCATTGTATGCTGCTTTGACGTTGACTGCCATAAAGTCTATTGACTCGGTCCGTCTGGGGGGGTCGTGCCAGCGGTTACATCTAAAGTCATGATCCCTTCTATCTGTATTGGGATGCCAGAGAACCCGTGGAGGGTGTACCCAGCTAGTTTGAGCCTGTCCCGAGGGAGCTTGAAATTCTCGAATGCTTCCAAGAAGAGGATGTTTACCGAGCTTCCATTGTCCACAAGGATCCGGTGGACTTCAAAGTTCTCCATGTCGGCCTCCGGTCTCCACGGGCTCTAGGTCCTGCTCGGGATGCCGTTTGGGTGTGTAAGGTAGAGGCGAAGGCCTTCGGTTCCTCATATCCCTTCGGTCCCTCGGGCTTTCCCGGGTGAATTCACGGAGGTACCCCCTTTGGATGAGGGTCTCGATTTCATCCTTGAGGGCCCAACAGTTGTCGGTTTCGTGCATGTTGTCCCGGTGGAAGCGACAGTAGAACCGTTGGTCTCGTTTCTTGTAGCTGGTCGGCTGAGGGGGTAGTCTGACGAGGTCCTCATCCTTGATCTCTAGGAGGATGGCCGACACGTTTTGTGTCAGTGGCATATACCTCTCGAAGTAAGGGATCGGAGGGACCCTCTTCATGCCGGTCCCGTCTTTCGGAACCTTCTTGGCGGGCTCGGTTGCGTCGGCCTTGCGCTTCCCCTTCCCAGTGACCTCTTTGGTGCCTTCGGGGTTTAGGGCCTCCTCCGCCCGAATGTACTTCTCGACCAGGTTGAGCAGGTTGAGCAGGTTGGGGAATGCTAGGGGAGGCTTCTTGGCCAAGGAAGCTTGCAACTGTCTGTGTCGGACATTGTGTCGGAACGCTGCCGAGGCGACCCCAGCTTCTAGGGAGGAGAAAGACTTTACCTTGGCTGTGAACCTCCGGACGAACTCACGGAGTGACTCTCCTTCTATCGGAGGTATAGTAATGATGTGCTCGTCTTCTCGGCCTTCCTGCTGGTTACAAAGTGGGCCAGAAAGTTGGCCTCCAATTGGTCGAACGAGAAGATCGAACCGGAAACGAGCCTAGAGAACCATTTCCGAGCCGGGCCCGGAAGGGTGGTAGGGAAGGCACGGCAAAGGAGGGGATCCGAAGTACTGTGAATCATCATGAGGGTCTTGAACCCCTTCATGTGATCAGTAGGATCACCCTCGCCATCATAGGTTTCGAACTGGGGAGGCCAAAAATTCTGGGGAATCTCAGCTTCCAAGATAGGAGTAGAGAAAGGTGGTCGGGTTGGCCAATGACCTTGAGCTGGCATTGGACCACCCTCGCCGAACTGGGCGAGGCGATTCTCCATTTCCTGTAAGCATCGGAGGACGACGACTTCCTGGTCTAGTGGGCGAGTGGAGTCGCGAGGATTGCTGCCCCTGGCACTTGATCGTGAGTAAGAGCGGTGGAGGTTCTCGGTTCGCTCGACCCCTAAGATGGCTGCCATGACCTCAATCCAAAAATGTTGGAACTTGACTTGTGTGACCGGAGCTTGCTCGACCGGGTCGCGCTGGAGTGACCGCCTCCGGGCTGTTCGACTATGCTCTGGCTCTCGCTCCCGGGATGGCTGCTTGGGATGGTTCGGGACCGAGTTGGAAGCGGCCCCTTCCCTCGTTCGGCTGGCTTGCCGGTTCTCGATGACGCGGTGTAAGTCGGTTGCGATCGAGCGAGAAGCGCCCAGTCCGGCTCTGGGTTCGCCGTCGACCCTCAGATGGTTAGATCCCTGAGTGTCGGCGTGGCGGTTCTGGGGAGGAGCATCTAGACGACGTCCAGAGGTGACAGCTCTTCTGGCCTTGGGTGCCATGTAAGAGCTTGGATTTCGAGATGACGTCCCTGGCTGGGATCGGACTGAAGTCAGAACCGAGTGTTCCCATAAATAGCTCCAACCTGATGCGGTTTGTTTTTGGGGTGTGGCTGCTACAGGTGTGAGTTCTTATAGTTTATATAGTGGAAGTTACAGTACTGGCTTTGGTCCGACCCTCGGCTGGGGGACTGGCTCGGGAGTAGCAGGAGTGAGGTGGGGATCGGGTGCTCGGCTCGGGTCCAATAGCTCGGCTTGGATGAAGAGACTCGGCTTGGTCCTGGGTACCTGCACACTCCCTAGAAACACCGGGAAAAGTCTCGACGATAGGCCCTCCAACGATTTAGTCAGTCACTGGAAAAGCAACTGTAGCTATGGTTCAGGGGGAGAAGGTTTGATTACCTGCAGAAGAATGGAGGGGGTCTGGAATTTATAGGCAAGGGAAACAGGTCTGGGACCCTGTTGGGCCGGTCAGACCCGTTTGCCCGTGGGCCTGACGTGGCAGATGCCCATATGGCTCAGGGTTGATATGATGATCACAGAAGTACGGTTTTTGAAGGGATCCGGTGGCTCAGGAGGGGGCCACATCATCCGTACCATATCAAAGACCTTATGTCAATAGCAATTGAATCCTTTTCGATAATCAGTCACTTGTTTGGTAGCTAGCAAACTGGGGGACTTTGCCAGTTTTTAATGCTATGTTTAGACAAGGTGCAGGTGAGTGTACAACTGCAGTTCAAGTCTTGCAGGCGACAATTTATGCCAAAATACTAATTTTGCTCCTCTTCCCCCACCACTTGCTCCGCTTGCAATTTCGACTTCAGTTTCAATCAAACAAACTGCACTTCATGTTATTGCTATTGCACGCAATTTAACATGTTTGTGTCAATCCGATAATTTGCAATGTAGCAACTTGCACGCACCTAAACAAACCTTCATCTAATAGTCTTTCTTCCTAGGCTATTCTATTCGGGTATGCTAAGATAATGATGCTTTTTTTCTAGCATATTGGACCTTCGATATATTCTGATACTTCTATATAACTAAGCATATATAGGTTTTGCAATTCGAAATTCATAAAGTAATTCTCAATTTCATCAATCATCATACAGAATTTTAGTGTAGCTGGCTTTAATTCCTCCCTTTGTTATCCTTTTCCATATTTTCTCCCTGGATAATAATGTTTGGGTCAATTACGACTGACCCATAGACTGAATCAAGCCCATTTCCAAGGTGTGGCTTTTAGTCCAGACCTAAGCATTCTAACCAATGGATGGCAAGAATTAATTTTTTAAAAAACCCTATCCACAAAATGATATCTGTAGTTATAGTGAACATTATCTAAAAAGTGTCGATGAGAAATCTCAGAGGAGAAGTTGATAGAAATCCTTTAGAGACTTTGCAATGGCTTCAAACCTCCTCAAACTCCATTTACAAACCACCATCAAACTTCCAACTCCAATCTCTTTCTCCAAAACAATCTCCCCTTCATCTCTTTCAACCCCTCACTTAAAACACACTCCTCATTTTCCTCGTAAACTCATACTCTGCTGTCTTCCACCAACTACAAGAGAAGAAGCCATTTCGCAAGCAAAACTCTCTCTCTCCACCTCGTTGAAGAAGCCTTTCAATAACCCAGTTGCCATTCCTACTAGAAAGCTGAAAAAGTTGAGTCAACCAAGATACAGAGTCGAGATTCCAGTCATTGATGACTCACCCAATTCACTCACTCAGCTTGCCTTTGAAGTCTTTGCCAACCTACCCATCTCAAGAAAAGGTTCGAAACCAACTATACTCATCCTCTGGCCTAATCCCAGTTTGTCAGAGTTAGCTGACAAGGCCTTCAACTTATCGAAGTCGATCACCAATGCAGACTTGGTTTCTGTCAGCAATGAGGATGTGAACTCTGCTGACCTTGCTGTTTTCTTTGCACCAGAGGCCAATCAACTTGAGGATATCAAAAAGGTCACAAACAGTTTGTATCCTAAACCTGTGGTTCTGTTCAACCCCAAGTGGCCGTTTGAAGAGGAGAAGGATTTTGCATTGGCAAGTTTTATCGGTTCGTTTGATGTGGTTTACTCTTTTATGGGATTGGAGGTGAAAGGGGTGATTAGAAGGAGAAGAGGTGTGGTGTTCAGGTGTGTCAAGGATGGAGTTGTGAGTGGGGAGGAGTGGCTGGTAATGGTGGAAGATGAGGAGGGGAATCAGAATGGAGGATTGAAGGTGGTTACTAAGTTTAAGCGGAGACCGAGCATTGTTGAAGTTGAAAGTGTTTTGTATAATCTAATGGCAGCAAATTCGCCTGTTACCAAATCTGTGAAGTTTCTGCGAGATTTGGCTTCAAATGTGATAGGGAAAAAGACTAAACAGTGATTTCAGCTACATGTAGCTCTTTGTTGTTTTGAAGAGACTAGAGCCAGTAATTCTTGTAGAGCTTTTCAGGACTGTTTGATTCTTATACATCTTTAGGTGATTAGAATATCTTTGAAGTTACTGACAGATTTGGTTTCAATCGTATCTTGGAAATCTACCTGAGTGTAGCCATTTGTTGTTTTCATGAAACCAAGTCATATTTTTTCGAGAGTTTTTTCAAGATTGCTTGGTTGTCATATTTTAATCACATCATGTTAATTTCATTATGTTATACCACAAGGATCTGTTTGTCAACCCCTGCTTTAGTCATTCTTACAACTTTGTTTACACCAGATTAAATCTACCAAACTCCTAATATGGTGCTTAGTTTCTTCTCCAACAAGATCAAGAAGAGATTCGCTGTCCGGAATTTTATATTTGCAAACTTCAGCATCTTCTCAAACAAGATATAGGTTCAAATAAGAAACAATCTTCCAGTTTCAAATATTCCAATGGAAGAAAGAAAGAACTCAACCATTAATAAATAGGCCAGTTTCGCTTTTCAAAACACATTCATTCCATTGATAACCATGGGAAGAACTCGCGATAGGCTCAGCAACTTGCCTGATCCCCTTCTTCATTTCATCCTCTCACTGCAGTTACCACCTGCATTCTATCAAAAAAATGGATAAATCTGTGGAAATACAATCTGGTTTCATCTTCTTCTCTTGAATTCGCCAATGAATTTGCAAGCGGGCAATCACCCGAAGAATTTGTTGTAAACGTGGACAGATACCTTCAACTCCATGGCAGTCAGACGCTCAAAAGGTTACGTGTTCTCTTCTTCCCGTTTAATATCAATTTACCTGATTTAGAAAAGTGGATTAGTTTGGCAGCAGTGAAGGGCATTGAAGAGCTTGATCTTGACTTGTTTGAAGAATATAAAGCTCCCCAAGATTACCACTACAGATATAGCGAAAAGAGGAAACCTATTAAGCTGCCAGCTTCTCTGTTTGATTGTATCACCTTAACCAGTTTGAGTTTGAGTTGCTGCAAGTTGTGCACTCCTTCATATTTCAGAAAACTCAGTCACCTCAACTCATTATGTCTCGAGTGTTGAAAACAGTTTTTGGGGAAATAAATTTTTATTCTTTATTCATCCATATTCTTTACTATATACATCTATATATAAGGATTACATTCTTAGAGGAGAAAAAGAAAGGAGATTGAGAGAAGATTAAGGGGTGAGAGATTTGGGAAATCTATTTCCTATAGATTAGGACACATAATATATACATTAGCACTTACTATATTTCAACACTCCCCCTCAAGTTGGTGTATAAATATTGAACATGCCCAACTTGTCAACAAATTGCAAGAAGAGCCGACTCGAAACTGCCTTGGTCAGGATATATGCGAGCTGATCTTCTGACTTCAGTTTAGATATCTCAATGACTTTCTCATCCAATTTCTTCTTCATGAAGAATCTATCCACCTCTACATGTTTCATCCTAGCATGTTGAACTGGATTTGCGGCAATATCACATGCTGCTTGACTGTCACAATATACCTTCATAGATTCATTCGAACCACAGTCTAAGTCCTGCAACAAGAGTTTCAGCCATAAAGCTTCCGCTATACTTAGTGCTACTCCGCAATACTCAGCCTCTGCACTAGAGCGTGCAACAACAGTTTGCTTCTTACTTCTCCATGTAACTAGATTTCCTCAAAAAAAGATAAAATATTCTGAAGTGGAGCGTCTATCAATTATAGATCCTGCCCAATCAGCATCAGTAAATGCCTCAACCTTCAAGTGACCATGTTTCGCAAATAGGACCCCTTTTCCTGGAGCAGACTTAATATATCTCAGAATTCTCATCATTGTATCCATGTGATGTTCTTGAGATGCATGCATAAACTAACTTACCACACTTAAAGCACATGATAAATCTGGCCGTATATGCGCAAGATACATCAGTCATCCAACCAATCTCTGATATCTTTCCTTATCACAAGGCACATGATCAGATTTGTTGGAAAGTTTCAGTCCATCTTCTAACGGTGTACCAATCGGCAGACAAGCATACATTCCAGTTTACTTCAATAAATCGAGAGCATACTTCCTTTAAGACTGAAATATACCCTTTCTCGAGCGAGAAACCTCAATACCAAGGAAATATCTCAAAGAGACAAGATCCTTCATATCGAACTCTTGTGACAAGTAACTCTTCAATCTCGTTCTCTCCTCAGAATCATTCCCAGTTACTATCATATCATCCACATATATAATGAGAGCAGTAATCATACCTTCTTTCCTTTTCAGGAATAGGGTAAGATCTGAATTACTCTGACAATATCCGAATGTCCTCATTGATTTTGTAAACCTCCCAAACCAAGCTCTTGGCGACTATTTGAGACCATATAGTGCCTTTCTCAATCGACACACTTTATTACCGTGTTGGACTGGTCTATTTGATCCTGGTGGTAGATCCATATAAACCTATTCTGTCAATTTTCCATGCAGAAAGACATTATTCACATCAAATTGCTCCAACGACCAGTCAAGATTTACAGCAAATAACAGCAGAACTCGAACAGTGTTGAACTTTGCCACAGGTGCAAATATTTCATCATAATCAATTTCATAAGTTTGAGTGTACCCTTTGGCAATCAGCCTTGCCTTGTACTGCTCTATCGAACCATTGGACTTATATTTTACCGTATAAATCTATCTGCATCCTACCGGCTTCTTCCATGCTGGCAGCTCGACAATCTTCCAAATCTCATTCTTCTTCAAGAACTTTATCTCCTCATCCATAGCTGCTTTCCACTTTGGATCGGCTATGACTTTCTGCACACTGTTAGGAATACATACAACAGATAATTGATTCACAAATGACTTATTTGATTCAGACAATCGGTAAGTGGACACATAATGACTCATGGGATACTTGACTTTACTAGTGGGATTAGGCTCATAAGTGGATTTTGGGATACCACTGGTAGTATGGTTTGGAAGTTCTTTTATTGGAGCTTCGGACAGCGATGACGATTGGTTTTCAGGTTCTTCGGGGGTAGAGATAGATCTGATGGTACTGGTGATGGAGTTGGTTCTGACGACGATTGGTTTTGGGGTTCTGCTGAGGCTAGAGATAGATCTGATGGTACTGGTGGTGGAGATGGTTCTGACGGTACTGGTGGTGAAGATGACTCATCTTCATGGAGGTTCGACACTGATTGCAGTTCTTCGTAGAAATCTTCTTCCTCAACCAAATCTTCATTCGAGTGATCATCACTACTTACATCCAGATTTTCTCCCCTTATATCCGATTGTTTAGTCTGAATGGTAACCACTTTATCATAGGCTAGAGTTTGAACTTCACTTCGGTACCCTCCGTGAAATTCAATCTCAGAGGAAAAATACATCTCATCCTCCTGAAACACAACATCCATAGTCATAAACATCCTTTGAGTTGGTGGGTGATAGCACCGATACCCTTTCTTATCCTGTGCATATCCCACAAACACACATCGGACAGCTCGAGGAGTTAACTTATTACGTTCATGTTGATGAAGAACAAATGCAACACACCCAAATACACAAGGTGGCAAGTTGACGACTTTTTGTGCATTCACAGCTTAAGTTAATGCTTGAAATGGCGTGAGGAAGTTTAAGATATAAGAGGGAACTCGATTGATTAAGTATGCAGCAGAAGTAAAGGCTTCCCCCCAATAAATAAGTGGCATATTTCCATGGATAAGAGAAGCACGGATTACCTCGAGCAAGTATCTCTTTTTTTTTTCTGCAACCCCATTCTGTTGAGGTGTATATGAGCATGTAGTCTGGGGAACAATTCCGTATTCCACCAAATATTGTTGCAGATTCGAACTCAAGTATTCTCCGCCATTATCACTCCTAAGAACTTGAATCTGTGATTTATACTGAGTCATAACATGCTTGTAAAATTTCTGAAACAAGCTACTAACTTCACTTTTTGACTTCATCAAACAAATTCAGGTCATACGAGTACAGTCATCAATAAATGTCACAAACCATTTGGCTCCTTCAAACGTAGTGTTTTTAGATGGACCCCAAACATCAAAATGAATAATCATAAATGGAAGAGAGCTTCTACTTGGATTTTGGGGAAACGAGACACGGTGATCTTTTGCGAGTTCACACACATCACACCGAAAGATAGAAATATCTATCTTAAAAAATAAACTTGGAAATAATTTCTTCCAATAACCAAAAGAAGCATGTCCCAGACATCGATGTCATAGCCAAATATCTAATTTCTTCTTCTCACCTTCGGATCCTTCCATACTTAGAGCTTGAGTCAACTTGCTTGAACTTTCAGATTCTAAATCCAGATAATAGAGTTTTCCGTGTCTAACCCCATAACCAATCGTCTTGCGAGTCCGAATATCCTTAAACACACAATGTGAATGGCAAAAAATACAATACAATGTAAGGCAGTAGTTATTTGAGCAACAGATAACAGATTAAAATTCAAGGATGACACAAACTAGGGCAGTATCTAAGGTTAGGTTGTTTGTGAGAGGTATGGACCCCTCACCAGTAACAGTGGCAGGATCACTATTAGCAGTGGATGAAACACCCCGGATTCTAAATAAGACCGAATTCAAAGTTCCACAGGATCTTTACACTTCTCTTCGTACAATTTTACAAGGAATTTAAAACTTTATTACATATGAGTTACATTTTAACAGCAGAAGCAAATTTATATCAATTACATAAATAAAATAAAACAACACTTGAACAATTCTTTAAGCATCAATTCCTCCTTAGTCTTTTTCATTTACTTTGTCCTGCATAGAAACTGTGGGCTCGTCAGTTCATTCAACTGACGCAAGGATATAATACATCAATTTTCTCTTACTTAGAAAGCACACACTTGTCACAAACAAAACTACGGGGACTATCCTATTGATGTCGTGTTGTGCTGTGCCCTTAGTCCTTAATGTAGTTATTTATATTACATGACACTAATGTGCACTTGTTCGGATTCTATGCATCCCAAACTATATAGGTCCGAGGGCAAGTCCTTAATCGTACTTCATCTTGTAGGGTTCAATCCCTCGCCATGACTTAAATTACTACGGTAACTATGGTAAGTATCCTAGATGTTCTATGAGTTACAAGCCAATGTCCAGACAGTCTGGAGAAAAATCCCACGTCGTGACATGACGCATCATGCAAAGCCAATGGACAATTCAGCCTCCGTCATGGAACGATGGTACCACCCGTAGTCACCAAACACCCCACAAGCGTCACCACCGGGACGATAATTTCGGAGTAGTGTTCACACCATGACATGACGCATCAAGCAGGCAATCTGTGAATCACTCTAACACCGCCAATACGATGGCCCTCATACTCATATTTTTCTCTTACTTTCATCACATCTCCACTATGTATCTAGTCTTTAATTTGTCTGAATCATGAATAAAATTAATCCCCTAGAGTTACACTTCCCCTATACCGGACTTAACCATTAATTCAACAACATGATCCAAACTTGGTCTTTTTATCTCAACATTTCATCTCAAAATTTATTCAATTGCCGGTATAAGGTATTAGCTACCCTCTAGTTCAAAATTCCATTTCATGTCCACAATTTGAGTATTCACACTCACCAATATTCCTCATAAGTTATCATGATTTTCATTTCAATTCATGCATCAATCTCATATATAAAAGAGACAAGACTATTTGATTTTTTTCACAATATCCCAACTAACAATTTTATTCTCACTATAATTTCTTTTCTTTCATAAGGTTAAAGATCTCATTTAAGCCCAAATATTCACATTTATTTTTCTTGCATTACTCACAATCTCACTTATAAAATCTTTACTCAACTTCCCTAAAAAAAATAATGTTTATTTCCTTTATTTGATCTATAGTTTATTCTACTAATTTATAATAAAATTTTCTCTAATATGGCTTTAATTTGTCAACTATAGTAAGTTCAAGACTAGAGAAATTTTCTCATGAGAAATAGGGAATTTTAGAATAATTCTAATAATTTTTCTGGATTTTTTAAACATGTGAAAACCATTTAAAATAATCAAAACATTAAAAAAAAAAATTTAAAAAAATCTGATTTTATAAAAAAAAGTGGCCGAAGCTAGGGCTCGAACCCACGCACAGTGCCCCATGTGCACTACAGTAACGTTAGTGTGCCGCACCCGAAGACCAAGAAACCCAATAGCGCTAGCTGTCTAATAGGGAACTTAATATCTATTTAAGGTTTAGGTTTCGGTGATGAGTTAAAATCTCATTTAAAAAAAATAAAGTCTCTGAAGAGACTCGAACCCGAGACCTCCGAAACCGCTAGCTACAGTAAACGTTTTAACGCGCACCCACTAACCAATATGGCCAACGTGACTAACCCGTAAAGAAGGTAATTATAATTAGTTTTGTGTCTGACTGTAGCACTTCTAGTTCATAAAAATAGCTTGATTCTTTTCTTTCGATAATTGTTCTTATAAAAGTCTAAATATTTTCCTGATTGTAATTCTTTGGAAAATACAGTGACTTATAATTTTATAAAATTATATAAACTCGTTTTTTTTTTACATGGAAATTATGATCTTAGTTTTAATTAAAAAATTTACATTTTGTCCTACAAATCATCTCTTTACAAGTGAACTCCTAATTGATCATTTTTCTTCATTCACAATGGGTTTTAAACAAGTTATTCTCCTTTTCTTTTCCTCCTAGTGAAAATAAATCCGTTCTTTTAGAAAGATTAGTCCTAATTTGCAATTTGTCCTTTTTTTTCACGTTTCCAACAAAATGAAGATAACAATTTAGGGGTTGTAGCACCACTCTCATATGACAAAATAAAATGTGCATTTTAATCACTATTCAATCTATTTTCATGGCATACATACTACTTATATTCCACAATTCATTTATAAGCATATTTCTTCATATTGCATTTTTACAAATCCTATATGAACAAACTTTCATAAAAATCACAATTATCCATTTTAGAATGCGAGTAAGTTATCAAATCATCACAACACATTTTCATTCACATAATCTAATTTATTTCACTAATCTTTCATATTAGTCTAAATGGGTATTGTTTCTCCATAATCATGGTAACAACATAAAGTAACGTTTTCTTGTTTATTCTAATGTGATCACAACCATAAATCTAGCATGGTAACTAATTAGTAGTATGAGAAAATAGCCCACCTTATTTGGAGAGAAACAAACAAAAGAACTCCTAGAAACCATCTAGAATGCACGAATGGATCCTTCTTTTCCTAGATTGTGCCACCAATCGTTGTCTCCACCTTGCTTGAAGAAAATCCGAGCTCCCTCCTAGGTGTAGGCTGGCCTCCTCCAATGGGTGCAAGAACACACTAAAACTCTCAATCATTTACTTACAATTACTCTCAATCTTTTAACTCACAAATTGTCTTTTTCTTTCTTTCTTTACAAATTTTTAATGTGCTACATGAAGAGAACTAGGAGGGGTATTTATACTTATTTTGGGTGAGAATAGATGGCTATGATCAGATCAAATAGTTAGAGATCAAAGGCTAGGATGAGTTAGGGAGTTGTAGCAACTACCCATGATGGAGAAACCACCTCACCACTACTCCCATCTCTCCCTCTCTCTTTGTGAAATCCGGCCACTCTCCTAGGTGCTCCATGCACGTGCTAATGCAATGCACATGCTACACTAGTACCCCCCATTATAAGTTTGTTCATGTAATTTAATTAATTGTCTACTAAATTAGTCTACACTACAAGTTAGACTATTTAAAAGGGAAATTAAATTAATGGGCTCACTAATGGGCCAATTAACCATGGGCTCTAATTAATTAATTAATTAATTAGTTAATTATGGTGGGCTAGAAAGAGATAATTAGGCCTAGGGTTTAATTAGACTTTTAAAAATAGGCTTTTTAGAAATAAAGAGAATAATTGTTTGTTCATGTTATAAAGAGAAATTTTCCTAGGAAAATGCATATGAATTTATACGTACAAAACACGTAAAAATTAACAAACTCTTTATTTAAAAATTGAGGATGTTACAGTGGACACAGTTGATTTGGTGGATGGCTGAAAATTTTGGACTTGTCTAGAATCAAAAGTCATATGGTCAGTAGCACCCGAATCAATTATTCATGCATTATTCATAACAGAGGCAGAAATATTAAAAACCTTACCATCATTACCTGCAGCAGCACGATCAGCAACTCCAACTGCGACAATGGGTTGATTGCAAGTCTTCTCCCGAATATCCCTGCTATGATCCTAAATCTCCAGATAGTCGATAATCTTATAATAACGTGCTTTCGTGTGGCCGATCTTGCCACAATGAGTACACTTTCTTAACTCATACGGATATTGTCCCATAACAACAGAACAAACAGCACAGCAAGCAGAACCAACGATCCAAACACCAAACAGCAGACGGGACTAAAAATAGCAAACAACACTCTCCCCAAAACAGCACACACCAAAAGAGCACAATAACAACACAAATTTGATCAACAGCCGCCAAGTGAAAAACAAACTGCAATCGAAGATTCACCCCTTCCTGGATCTGAGCTTCGGTCGGTTGAGGGAGGCAGAGGTGTAGGGAGGCCGAATCAGGGTGTCGACAGGAGGGAGGAGCAGCCAAGGGGGTACTCGAGTCTGGCTGGCGGTGGACGGCAGGGTCGACGACGGGGGCGTCGACGGCGGCGTGGGGATCTGGGCGGAGGGGAGGGAGGAGGATAGAACTGCGGGGGAGGGGGGGGGGGTTCCGATCAGGAATAGGGAGCGGCAGAGGGAGGGGTTGGGTGGCATGGTCAGCGGTGGCAATGGCGACGAGGCTGTAGGGGCTTGGTTGCGGGGTTGCCTGTAAGGTGGAGATGGCAATGGGTTCAAAGAGGAGGACGATGGAGGGAATTGCGGTGGAGGTGTTGTCGGAGTTGGAAGGGAAGGAGCCGCGGTTAGTTTCGAGGTGAGGGCGTCAGCAGTGAGGACTTTTGACGGGATCGACGGGCTTCGATGAGAGTTCGGGTTTTCGAGGTCGACGATGAGATCGACGACGGGATCGGCGACTGGATCGGGGTCCAGTCGATGAAGACGATGGACGAAGTCGGGGTTTCGGGGTTCGGGTTGGGATCTGAGATTGGTGATCGATGAGGCTGAACACGCTTCTTCTTCACGTAGCCTAGGATATTTTAGGCTATGATACTATGTTGAAAACAGTTTTTGAGAAAATAAATTTTTATTCTTTATTCATCCATATTCTTCACTGTATACATCTATATATAATAAGGATTTCATTCTTGGAGGAAAAGTAAGAAGATTCAGAGAAAATTGAGGGGTGAGAGATTTGGAGAATCTGTTTCCTATAGATTAGAAAATATATCATACACATTAGCACTTACTATATTTGAGGATGTTGACATCGATGACAACATTCTCCAAAGCATTTTGGCTGGTTGACACTTCTTGAAAGATTGAGGTTAAGGAATTGTCATAAACTCCAATCAGTCAGAATATCGGATGATACTCTTTGGCTCCAGAGGTTATCAATGGTCGACTGCTTGGCGGTTTACACCTGCGAGATTTCTGCTCCAACACTTCAATCTCTCCTCCTATTTGGGCGAATCCACTTTCGCCATCACTTCATTGATGTCTCCTCTTTAAATGATGCCTACGTGTCTTCGTTGGGTAGGGAAGGGTTTTGGGAATTACACGAAGATGTTGTCTGATCTCTCATGTCAAGATTCTCACTATATGCGCATCAACTATTGTGGTACTTATTCTCAATCTGATCTCCATATGGTTTTACCTCTCACCATAATTTAATACTAATAATGTCGTCCATTTTGAACATGTTGATAGCGCTGAAAAGTACAACCCCCAAGCATTCCCTATGCAACTACAAAACCTGCAGGAATTGCAGCTTCTGATAGATATGATATGGATGACCGAAGAGGAAGTCCTATCTTGCATTTTCAGTTTCTTCGAGCTCTGCCCATCTCTTATCCGTAAAAAACTCTTCATCAAGATACTAGGCAGTTAAAATCGGTTTTTGGAACTAATCGGTCTAGGAGCGAAGAGCGATTAGTGATTAATCGGTTAATCGGAAACTAATCGGGGATTAAATCGGAAAAGTCGTTATATATATAATTTAAAAAATATATATCATCATTATGTAGCAACCCTAAATTTTAACATAATACTATTATGAGATTATCAAATAGGAATATATAGTTATAGAAAAAAAAGTATTTGGTTGAGCTGAGTTTGGATTCTGGATGTGGGTCTTGTTGGGTTTGCTGGTCGATTCCATCAACAAAAACAATCGGGAAGGAGGAGCAGTGCGAGCAACAAGAGGAGGAGGTGCAGATGCGGGCTGGGTCAAGTATGCGACGGTACAGGGGGAGCGACGGCGGGTCGGATTTAGGTTTGCTCGAGAAAGAAGAAGAGAATCAGTTTGTATTTGGGTTTGCATGAGGAAAAATAGAGGGGTGATATGTGGGTTTGGGTTTGCGCGAGGACCAAAAGATGTTTGATTTTTAAATTTGGATTTTGGATTTGGGCCGGATTGAGCCCAAATAATGCAAACGAGCATGAAATTAGAGGAGGAGATTTAATCGGTTAATCGACCACTTAAAATCTGCCGATTAACCACTAATCGGCCAATTATTTCCGATTAAATTGCTAACTATGGAAATATTATAAATCGCCAAAAAAAAAAATTGTTTAGCCTCCGATTAGCGATTAATCGGAATTTAATCGGGTGTAATCGGAGATTTTGACTGCTTAGTCAAGGTAAGAAATTTTAGTTGTTTGAATTTTACTGAATTGTCCATGATCTCAACACAACCTGTTAACAGTTAAACTTGCAGCTACCTGAGTACCTTGAAGATTTGAGTGAGATAGGCACGAAAATAGATTCCTTAAAGAAGCCACCTGATGTCATCTTCAACTATCTAAAGGTGATCAAAGTGAGCAATTTCAGAGGCAGCAAATCTCACAGATAAGATTGGTGAAGTTTCTATTAGAAAAGGCTGTTATGTTACAAACTTTAGCAATCGTTCTACCTCCTATTGGTACTTGGTCATCGCAAACCAAGCCTAGTGAAAGATTGTGGTTGAGGATTCTACATGCGAATCTATCAACGCTATGCAAGACAGCCCCCAATGTCAATATTATCTCATGCGACTATTTAGAAGATGATAGTGGCTTAAATCCAATACACCTAGAGGGTTATGGCGAGCGTACGTAATTCTTCCTCTCCATTCAAAAACTCAGAACTTTCATCTTATGAATTATGATTATCTCAGTGATTAAATAATATTCATCGTGCTGTGTAATTTTTCATTAGGTTCTGTCTTCTTCCAAATTTACCTTGAATGTTGTTTTATTAGCAGTCTTCTCAACCCCAGTTAATTCTTTAACTTGCTGATTGTTAGCTTTTGCAGATTGATAGCTTTATTAGGTTTTGTCGCATATATGTTATCATGTTTGTTGATACAAACACAATTGGATGACTCGAGACTAACGTAGTTTTCCTGAAGAAGGCAACAACAGTTGATACAAGCATTTGTTCACGGAATTTGAAACAAGGAAGAACCGGTATAGAATTAAACATTTGCACGAGATCTCCTTAAAACTATTCCTTTGTTTCTCAGATATAAGTAATTATGCAAAAACAGAAGAAAATAAAAATTGCATGCCAATTTTTTGGCATGACATATTATTTCTTTTCATTTGTAGCACATAGTTTCTTTCATATAAGGGGGGGGGGGGGGGGGGGGGGGGGGGGGGGGGGGGGGGTGTCAACCATCCCATGACACAAAAAATCCTCCTAAATTAAAGGAAATGTAAAGAAGGAAAGAATGAAATAGTACAAGAAATTTGTTGCAGTGCTGAAAGATTTCAAAAGCCATGTCATTTCTATACACTATTTGCTCCTCATCTTTCACCACTGTCGCAGTGAATCAATCTAATTAAGGCCTTAGGTTGCATGCTCTAATAAATTTATCGGAGAAATCTACATACTTCGTCCATATAGGACGGAGTTGAGGGAATGCAAAATCCAACCAAGGCTTTGCTCGCCCGTTAAAATGAACAACTGCAGCTTTCTCTGCCTCGGTTATTGTAGAGTTCTCTTGATAGCCAAGGCCCAACATATGCCAATAGGGATCGATAACATGAACATAACCATGAAAAGCTATCAATCCGGGTGGCAGAGTCCCCAACTGCCATAAACTCAAATCTGATTTCAAGTTCTAACAAAATTAAGATCGAAAACAGGTTATTAGTAAAGCTACATAGGTGATTAGCAAGGTTATGGAGTTTAGCAACCAAAATTTAAGCTTGAATTTACCTTGAGAAGCCAATGGTGGTATGTGAGACTAATGTTTGTCTTCCTCCACGCATCAAGATCAAAGATGTTCATGCCGTAGGCCCAAGCACATTCATTGGGGTCAAAAGCTTGAGAAATTAATGGGTGAGAAAAGTTGAGATAGCTCTTTAGTCGCTTTGACATGACGAACTTGTCATCTCCTCTACATGTTTCAACTGCCCCATTCACTTTTCCCTGGAGATCAATCTCCCATAGGGGGGATAAATCAGCTTGAACTACAATATCGTCATCAAGAAATACTACTTTCTTCAGGCTAGGGAACAACTGCAAAATAAGTGCATGCAGCACAATCATAACTAAATAGCGAAGAAAGAATAAAACTGTTTGGTATTAATTTCAGAGCAATTCTTTTGGGCACTCTGAAAAACTTTGAGGCCTAAACTATGTTTTTGATTGGTGACAGTGTAATTAGCCAAAGCACTTATGCAAAATTGAATTTTTTTTCCTTTTTGCCAACCACACTTCCAG
Source organism: Hemerocallis citrina (assembly GCA_017893485.1). NCBI lineage: Eukaryota > Viridiplantae > Streptophyta > Magnoliopsida > Asparagales > Asphodelaceae > Hemerocallis > Hemerocallis citrina. The sequence goes on from CM030366.1 coordinate 99,826,309, forward strand.
GTGATTTTAGGTTTTGTCAGAAGTAATTTTTCTTCTTCAAAAACCTACCAAAATAGTTTTTTTCTTCATAACACTTTTACTTATCATAAATTTGTTAACTCCACTTGGCTCATGTAGTCATGTGATTGTTTCTGCCACTATACCAAAAACCTCGTTATAATATAAAAATAAACTCCTCAGGCCAAACCATAACTATGAATTTTTGGCACTATGACAGGGTTAATTCACATGTTATTAGACCACTCAGGTTCAATTCTTACTAGGTGCATATTGTTAGCGGATTATATCACAAAAATTCAGATCTCTCCCCACAGAATGGATGCTAGATTAGTGGAAGTTGTGTTAAAATATAAATATAAGTCCCTCAACCTTTACCATAACTTCGGAGTTTGGCCCAATAGCAGGGCTATTTGACAACCTCGAAGTTGTGGTGGGAGTTGATAGTTTCGTATCCATATTCTAGCACGCTACCGCTGGTCAGTGCCCATTTAGTGGGTTGAGACCAGGGTGTGAGCACCACTTACAACTTGGGAGATATCTGGTAACCATCTTATAGCAAACAATTAACTACTTCATATGCTCACCTCAGGGAGATGTATCCGTATATGATTCATAATGGAATGATACTTTGGGCTCAATGCTTGCAACTTTGCAGCCACAACAACCGGCTTCTCACTCAAATTCGCCATGATTGCCAATGACCCTCCTCTAAACTCAGCCCTTGCCTTCCTATCCTTCTCCATTGCTTCCAACACAGGCACCCTCCCCTTTGTAAACCAATCAAACTGGTGCAACCCTCTAACCTCAACAACTGCCGGAGCAAGCGAATGCAGTGAAAACCAAGCTTGCATAGGAGCATAAGTCTTACGATCAGTGATGATGTGGAAAACAACAGAGCTAGGACGAAGCGAGTTGCTTATAAGAGAGGAGGCGACAACTGAAGCGGCAAGAATATTATCAGAGGCAATCACAAAGTGGTTTAGAGAGTTGTCGACTAGGGAAGGGACTAGCTCCGGTGATGGGAGAGGGAGGCGAGCAGAAACATTGGTGGAATGTTCATGGGCGAGACGAAGAGCAAGGCAGTGGAGTTGTTTCGGGATGCTACTGGATGCGACATGTCGGTAGAGGTATTCTTGAATTTTTGCTGTTCGGGTTTTCTGTTCTAGAAGGGATACCTGTGCGGAAACAATGATCAGTGAAGCAGCAGATAATTTTTTTAAAACTAGAAGAAGAAAAAAATTATAAAATTTATCGGTATGTAATAACTTTGTTTAGCAACAGATAATAGTGTTTCTGTAGAATTCTCTATTAGAAAGTTACCGGACTTAAACAATGTAGACATGGTTAAATATGTCTGTGACCTGTTATGTTATATACTCTTTATAGTTCCATGTTTTTGTGATCTTTCAGGATTATAACCTTATGAACATTAGTAAAACCAAATGTTATATTTCTCGGGAATATGAGGAGGGAAATTTCACCTTCCCCTAAATATGGTGAAAATTTGCTCCCGTTATTATGGTTGGTGACAAATTTTGAATTTCCAACCTATCATTCACAAAACACGTCTTACCAATTCTCCCCTGGTTCCTTTTGTTTAAATGAAAATGTTTAACTACTCGATTTCACTCTATCATATAGTGTGGAAAAAAGAAGAATCGGAAAGATTGTTTTCATACCATAGCTTTCAGTCTCAAGGCAAAGGTTTTGGCATCTGATCTGTTGATTTTCATCTCTGTGACGAACTCCTCTAACGTCTGAGGAGCATCAGATTCTACTTCCGGTGTTTCCAATTTTCCTTCTCCCAAAATACGATATATTTCATCAGGGACCTTCTGCAACAATAATGTGATTTAATTGCACTCAAATAAATTTTAAAAAGAAAGGGAGAAAAAAAAAACTTTTTCATTACAGTAATTGGGGGAGAATTGTTTAACCCGGGGAGAAAAAATACCGTGGACTCAACAAGCCTCCTTCCAAGTAACCTGGGTCCAAGCCTTTTCCCTACACAACCTACTGCCACAAAGAAATAAATCAAACATAATTGTTTAATTGGTATATAATGAAAAGTACCTAAGAATGTAACTTATGCGTTATACTGTTACCGGCCACAGATTTTAACAGTTATGATACAATCCATGGTAATCTATTTTAAGAGTAACACAATTATAAATCAGTGAGAATATAATTCACCTGTTTCTACCATCTCCAGGATCATTACTTTTGAGTAGTTCTTTACTTCTTTATATATGAATATAAATTCTTTCTTCTTCTTTTTTCTCATGAGAAAATTGAAATTGATTACTAAGTTAATGTCTTTAACTTATCTTGAGATCAAGATTGCCTTGTATAGGAGAGGAGAGAGATTTGTGCACACCAAGAGAAGATTTTAAATTTTTATTTTTCAAGGATAAAGGTAGGAAAATTCCACTCCCTCCTCTTTGCTTGGAAAGGAGATTCTTTGCTTTTGTTGTTATTTGAACCTGCATGCTCTGAACCTGGTTTCTCGCATCACAAGTCAATCGCCTAATATTTTGACTTCAAGCTATTTCTAGGAGGGCAGAGTATTTCCTAAGCCTTTTCTTCTTTTTATTCTAATACATCCTAAGTACCTCATTCTGTATACTTTTTTATTTTTTCTTGT